>JANIWT010000004.1:0-607198 GCA_030705125.1 Zygoascus bituminiphila | reverse complement strand
GTAGTACCGGGAATGGTAGTTCCAGGAATGGTGGTTCCGGGGATGGTAGAGACAATGGTAGTAGGATTGCCATTGTCAGGGGAGGTACCTGTAGGACCAGTGGGATTGGATGGACTACTAGACTCAGGGGATGCACTAGTGGGGCTAGGACCAGTTGGGCTAGGACCAGTAGGAGGGATCACCGAAGTGATGGTCTGAGGTGGAATGGTAGTACCAGGGATGACGCTCTCGGGAACAGTCTGTCCATTGATGGTGGTACCGGGGATGGTAGTACCAGGAATGGTGGTTCCGGGGATGGTAGAGACAATGGTAGTAGGATTGCCATTGTCAGGGGAGGTACCTGTAGGACCAGTGGGATTGGATGGACTACTAGACTCAGGGGATGCACTAGTGGGGCTAGGACCAGTTGGACTGGGACCAGTTGGGCTAGGACCAGTAGGAGTGATCACCGAAGTGATGGTCTGAGGTGGAATGGTAGTACCAGGGATGACGCTCTCGGGAACAGTTTGTCCATTGATAGTAGTACCGGGGATGGTAGTACCAGGAATGGTGGTTCCAGGGATGGTAGAGACAATGGTAGAAGGATTGACAGGGCTAGTTCCGGTTGCAGGGCTGGTTCCAGTGGCAGGACTACTTCCAGTTGCGGGAGCAGTTTCTGTAACAGTGATAGTCTGAGGTGGAATGGTAGTACCAGGGATAACGCTCTCAGGGACAGTGTTGCCGTTGATGGTAGTACCGGGAATGGTAGTACCGGGAATGGTAGTACCAGGGATGGTAGAAACAATGGTAGTAGCAGGGTTAGTTCCAGTGGCAGGAGGACCAGTGGGAGGAACAGATCCAGTTATGATACTAGTGATTGTTTGAGGGGGAATAGTGCTACCAGGAATGGTAGTTCCAGGGATGGTCTCACCGTTGTTAGTGGTTCCAGGAATGGTAGTACCGGGGATGGTAGTTCCAGGAATGGTAGAGACAATGGTAGTAACAGGGTTAGTTCCAGTGGCAGGAGGACCAGTGGGAGGAACAGATCCTGTCACGATACTAGTGATCGTCTGAGGGGGGATAGTGCTACCAGGAATGGTAGTACCAGGAATGGTCTCGCCATTGCTGGTGGTTCCAGGAATGGTAGTACCAGGAATGGTAGTTCCAGGAATAGTAGAGACAATAGTAGTAGCAGGGTTAGTTCCAGTGGCAGGAGGACCAGTGGGAGGAACAGATCCAGTTATGATACTAGTGATTGTTTGAGGGGGAATAGTGCTACCAGGAATGGTAGTACCAGGAATGGTCTCGCCATTGCTGGTGGTTCCAGGGATGGTAGTACCCGGGATGGTAGTTCCAGGAATGGTAGAGACAATGGTAGTAGCAGGGTTGGTTCCAGTGGCAGGAGGACCAGTGGGAGGAACAGATCCTGTCACGATACTAGTGATTGTCTGAGGGGGAATAGTGCTACCAGGGATGGTAGTTCCAGGAATGGTCTCACCATTGCTGGTGGTTCCAGGAATGGTAGTACCGGGGATGGTAGTTCCAGGAATGGTAGAGACAATGGTAGTAACAGGGTTAGTCTCAGTGGCAGGGCTGGTGCCAGTGGAGGGAGGAACCGTGGAAGCAGGAACCGTGGAAGCAGGAACAGTGGAGGGAGGAACAGTGGTGACAACAGTGCTAGGAGGAACAGTTCCGGTATACACAGTAGTAAGAGTCTGAGGAGGAATTGTGCTACCAGGGATGGTAGTACCTGGAATGGTCTCACCATTGCTGGTGGTTCCAGGAATAGTAGTTCCAGGAATAGTAGTACCAGGCACGGTAGAAATAACGGTAACCGGTGTAGATCCTCCGGGGATAGTGGACACAATAGTGCTAGGAGGAACTGTTGTTCCAGGGATGGTAGTTCCAGGATAGGTAGTTCCGCCAGAGCTTGTTCCAGGAATAGTAGTACCAGGAACAGAGCTACCTGGAACAGTGGAAGTAACCACAATTGGAGTCTCACTACCAGGGGTGACAGTGGTTGTGATATAATATGTGGTTCCGGGCAGGGTAGTACCGGGAACGGTGGATCCACCAGAAGTCGTAGCAGGAACGGTTGTGCCAGGAACAGTGCTGATAACAGTGCTAGTCTGAGGAGCAGTCTCAGTGGAAGGAGTGCTCTCACCAGGTGTACTAGGGACAGGAGTGCTCTGACCAGGCGTGCTAGGAACAGGAGTGCTCTGACCAGGTGTGCTAGGAACAGGAGTGCTCTGACCAGGTGTACTAGGAACAGGAGTGCTTTGACCTGGGAAAGAAGTACAAGAAGCTGGCAAAGTAGTAGTAGTGATCACAGTCGATGGGATAGTGACAGGGGGAATTGTCTCTGGAGGATAGGTCATTCCATTTTCGGTAGTGCCGGGGATGGTGGTGCCGGGAATGGTAGTGCCAGGAACAGTGACCACAGTAGTGGTAGGAACGCAGGTGCTAGGAAGAGGAGGAGTGCTCTGTCCTGGAGTACTGGGGACAGGAGTGCTCTCACCAGGTGTACTAGGAACAGGGGTGCTCTCACCAGGTGTACTAGGAACAGGGGTGCTTTCACCAGGTGTACTAGGAACAGGGGTGCTTTCACCAGGTGTACTAGGAACAGGAGTGCTTTGACCAGGTGTACTAGGAACCGGGGTGCTTTGACCGGGGAAAGAGGTACAAGAAGCTGGCAAAGTCACAGTTGTGTAGGTAGTACCAGGGATGCTAGTGCCAGGGAAAGTAGTGCCAGGGAAAGTCACACTGCCTATGGTAGTAGCAGGTATGGTTTCAGCTGGAACGGAAGTTCCAGGGACAGTAACCACGGTGGTAGTGGGAACACATGTTTCTGTAACAGGGGTGGTTGCCGGAACAGAGCCAGAACTAGTACTTGTGAGACCAGGAGAGGTGCCACTAGGCGTAGTAGTTGACTCAGTTGACGATAAAAAAGGACCTGAATGTTAGAAAACCATGGTTGGAAAAATCTGGGAAAAATCTTCAAAAACTTACTTCGGGTGGTGGTGACGGTAACAGTTGCGCTAGTACAAGGCTCAGTGATTGTTGTAGGAGTACATTGCTGGTTTGACGTTACAGTCTCGGTCACAGGACTGCAAGTAGACTGCAAAGTCACAGTTGTGGGAGTGCAAGTAGCAGGGATAGTGATGGGAATCGTGGTTGCTACAGTAACTGTTGCCTGGGCAGTTTCGATAAGAGTAGTGCCGGGCTGGATAACAGTGCTACCGGGTTCAGTAACGGTAACGGTGGAAGGCGGCAGCTCAGGAACAGTAGCAGGATAGGAGGTAATTTGACCCGGCTCAGTACCTCCAGGGCCAACACAAGAGTCAACGTTAATAACAGTGGTAATGCTGGGGGTAGATCCATCAGGCAAGTTAGTGGTAAGAGTAGCGGTAAAAGGATTAACGTAGTTTCCAGCGGCATCGGTAGGAGCAGAAATAGTCCAGACAGCAGTAGCAGTCATGGGAATAACAAGCTTAATCTTGTAAGTGAATTCATGACTGACAACAGCACAGCAGCCAGTGCATGTACCTTCCTGTTGAGAAGGAGCAGAGCCTCCGGAGCCCTTATTGAATAACCAGGGGAAACACCAGAAAGTAGCTTGCGCCCTTGTAGCGAGGGTCAGCAGCCCAATTATGAAGAGTAAGTTCTTCATCTCTTCGTCTAATAAGCTTCTGGAGCGGGCGTCTTCTCGGGTATTGGGTTGTAGTTAGAAATATTAAGATACGATGAAAACGTATGAGAAGATTAGAAAAATTTCTGGCAACTCAGAGAATCTGGAAGATTAGATTGGATGAAGTTTGATAATAACCGGGATAACCTGCTTTATATATAATCTAAATCTCTAAGCAAGGAGCATCTGGTACATGTGAGAAGGGTCAAGATTTGCTTTTGTTTCAGATGGGTCTCGTATTGCTTTTTGACATCCCATCTACATGTGTCGCATTGTTAACATGTGCCTTGTGAAGATGAGGAATTTTTTTTTCCACATGACGGGTGAGACAAATATATGGCTGAGCGTCTAAGAGTCTTGGCTCTTTCTCGTGGTATCTGGGATTTTTCTGCAAGAGACCACTAGCTAATAGATTTGTGAGAATATTACAACCAAATGTCTCTCAGGGATGAACTACCGATGATATAAGATTTTGTACATACGACAAGATTCCGTTCGTGTCATATTAATCAATATATCGCCTTCTTGTGTTAGGGAAATAACCTTGACTCAGTGGTGAAAAATATGTTTCGGTTGAATATATCTTACGGCAATTAGCGTTGCTCTTACTGGAGACGTCGATAGCTCCAAAGTGGATAGGATAGGAGACACAGACTTTATTGCTTGTCGCTGCATCATTGATGCCTGGGCTAAGGAGGTAAAATTTGTAACGAAGATTATCACTGGACATAATTTGAAAATTGCCGCGTGTTCTCCGGTTCCATATGAGTTTTCTGCGGTTTGAACACACTCTGCTCTGCAATGATTCACTGCGAGTGAGCACTGTGAGTGAGCACTGCACTTACCCCTAGCTGGTATCAAGTACTGGCATCTCATCTATTTTTATTTTCCAATATACGATTGCAATATGTTGTGGAGAAAACAGGTCCCAAAAACAAATTTGGCATTTTAGAGTTTTCCATTGTCACATCTTTGCACCCTATAGACAGACCAATAAACAGCTGGGGCTGCATATGCAAGGTACACTATATGCGTTCTAGGTTGATACTGAGACGGTGAGATACCTTCGAGACAGCCGGCAAATCCAAGCCCCGGGTACATGTGGGATCACCAGGTGCATAGGGCGACATAATGCAAATAAGCCAGCTGAGCCATGGCATGAGAAGCACACGCAGTGACAAAACACAAAAAGCCTCGTAATATTGGAGGCAGCAGAAAATCACTGCTATTGCCCATCGTCAGCTCACCTGGAAAAATTTCAGCAGAAACAGCTGCGCAAACATTGGGCCTGTCCTATTTTGATTGGTTTGGTTTAGTTAGATTTTTTATTTCTAATACAACCTTACGCCTTGGTATTGCCGAAAACGAAACATAAGCACAGGGCAGTATGAACGCCGCACCAACCTTGAGAACCATTTGAATCGTGGGCAAAATTAGATTATATTATCATTGGTTAGAGCCAGTCTGGCCGTGTGGTATTCTGTCAATGATACAAGATGCTTGTCATGTAACAGGGAATCTATAATTGTGATGTGGTTGAGTGGACGGGGCCAAGCCAAGTACCTAGTGTGACAAGCCAATGTTCAAGCATGTTTCACCTAAATAAGAGCACAGTCTCAGGATATCGTGACCTTCCCCATTAATAAACCTGCGCTATGACATTAAATGATTTTTTGAATTCACTCGGACGTTTATGGAAACTCTGAGCTGCGCTCCTTCCTGTCTTAGCGCATTTTTGAGGGGGCTTGTTCGCCCAAACCCGTCGCATGTGCGCGGATGTCAGTTTTTTTTCAGGGACCGATCGATCGGCGTCCCCAGCGGTGCCTGATCTCCGCAATTTACACCTAAAAAAAGGTACAGCACGGGTACGGCGAGATGAAGGCCCAGGGATGATACAGTGAGCGGATGGTTTTATTCAGCTCATTTATTCGAATCATTTTTTTAAGTCTGTTTTAATTCTCTTCAACACCACTGATCACTAGGTTTGCTCCTCTAAAGTCTATTCGCTCGTTCTGAATCACTGTTTGCTCCTATGTCTTTTGAGGCCCGCCTGTTATCGGCGAGGTTTGTTGATGTTTTGAAGTCATTATCTCTTCTTTCTCCTCTATACATCCTGCTACACATCCATTACTTTTGCTCTAGCCACTTGGATTAATCGGCTTTCTTCTAATCTGTGCTCTGTTATTTTCCCTCTGTAACCACGCCCAATGACTCGTTCGTCAAGTTTCAAGTCCGATCAGGGCGTCAACTGTGACCTGATCTGCTCCATCCCTGCACGCCGGTCCCTTGCGTTGCGCAGCAGCAAATCTCACTCCTTGCTTGACATGTCTTGTGACCCACAGTCTGGTGCCATCGAGCCATTAGGTACTATCCCTGTAGTAGCTGTATCCAATGTTGCTCCTCCTAGCAAGAATAGCCAATCACTAAGCAGTGGTGGATTGTCTAGTCGCTCCATTATATCGTCCAGCACTAATGTGCATCCAATAAGCAGAGTACGTCATCAACGTAGAATCGGGGCTTCGTCGCCTAAGGGTACCTCAGTCCCGGTATTTAGACGCATTTCATCGACTATCTCTCAGTCTAGCTTGCTGTTGATCCATGAACGTTTCTCCAAGCACCGGCCGGAGGTCAGGTACTCTTTCCCTCGATGGGTATCGGATTCCGCAATCCAGAAACCAAATACAATGGCTTGTTCTCGTAATAGTCCTGGTAAGAAGGACGCTGTGCTTTCTGCTGCTCAGATACTATTATCCCGCCTGCGCATGAACTGCCTGTTTTCTCATCCAGAGATTGCTTACAGCGTATCCAGGCTTCCTGAAGCCCGTAGACCGGTGGTCCTTGGCCTAATCGCCTTCTGCCAAGAACGAGACTATCACGCGTCCCGGCGGAACTTGTAGCACTTTGAACGGGGAAGACTCAACTAACATCCGCCCTAGTGCCTGATCTCTCTAGACATCAATCAAGCAAAGTTCCAGTCTCTGTATTAGCTTAGAGTGTAAAATACATACGCTGATTTTTCTTTGGATTTTATTTTCTCAAATATTGCCCTGATATGGCCAATTTTTCCGCATGTCTCTTCTGTGTACTGCGGGATTAAACAAGCCGCTCGTAAAAACAGTAGTGGCTGCATTTTCTGAGAACTCAAAATTTATTTCCTGCTATACTGATAATCAATTGTATCAAGATTTACTATCTATCTATTCGTTAGGACGTTTATTGCTTCCGATTCTTGCGACTGTCGCTGCTTGGGTTTGAGGCCGTATGGCATCTCCTATAATATAATAAATCCGTCGATACACAGCTTTGCTTGCGCCCTATGCTATTTCTTCTCCTCTTCCGGCCAGTTATCAGATCAAAGACAAATGTGTAAAGTTAAAAAATAACGTCAGCTGCAAAAAAATGCGATTGCCTCGAGCCGGATTCGAACCGACGATCTTAACATTACTAGTGTTACGCCTTACCAACTTGGCCATCAAGGCAGATTGATGAAAAAGCAAGGTAATATACTCTAGTCATACGTCCTGAATAAATGGTCACGTGACTGTTTTGCTTGGTCACGTGTTTTCTACTCAAATCAGCCTAATCTTTCGTAGGCTCTACTTTCTTTACAGCGCCAATGAAGAGGAACACAGGGTGAACAATGAGCTGGCAATACGGTCTTTTTGCACAAGTTATCTTGCAAGCTTCTATAAAGGTTGTAATATATATCATAGCATTAGTAGATACACCATCTTCTTCCTTGGTTCTCAAAGCAGATTCTAGGCATTTTCAATAAAGATCTTAAGTAAGAAAGAACAGTAACTTGTAGGTAGCGTAAATAAGAGCCGTTTGAATTACTAGGACCACTTGAAAAAACCCCATACAATACTAGAGAACAAGAACAAGCATACAGGGAGTTTTATGGGCAATCGGGGATATTTTCTCTTGTGAAGAACTAATAGTGGGGACTTTCCTGAATGAGCATGATATATCCGGACGGCGGTGTCCGACAAAAACGATAATCCTCACTGACTAATTTGGCGTCTGACTCAGTAGAAGAAAATCGTGAAAAACACAAACATAAAAGAAGGAACAATACCATATTTATCGTAAATAGGTCCATAATCAAAAAGGGACTATGGGCAAGTCAAACTATACCTTCCAAGAGCAGATCCGCGGGTTTCCGTGGTCGCAAGTCGGGGTAGTTGCAGTGATTCGATTTGCAGAACCAGTGGCTTTCACGTCACTCTTCCCATACATCTACTTCATGGTGAAGAGCTTTCACGAAGACCAGCCTGACAATGTAGTCGCGAGATATGCCGGATATATCAGCGGAATTTTCGCGCTGTCTCAGTCATTTACTGGCATTGTATGGGGACGCATGTCCGATAAATACGGTAGAAAACCCGTCATATTACTGGGCCAAATCAATACGGCATTCGCCATGCTGATGCTTGGATTTAGCAAAAGCTTTTACATGGCTATTGCAGCGCGAGTGTTTGGCGGTCTTGCCAATGGAAATGTCGGAGTTATACGTACAGTGTTAGGGGAAATCGCCGTCAAGAGGCATCACCAGCCATTAGCATTTACCGTGATGCCATTGTTATGGCAAGTAGGATGCTTTGTGGGTCCCATGGTAGGTGGATTTCTGGCACGTCCTGTCCATGAGCACCCGGGATGGTTTGAACCCGGTGGGTTGTTGGTCAACTATAAGCATTTGTTCACCGTGTACCCCTTCCTGCTGCCTAATTTGGTGGTTGCATTTTTCCTCGTACTGAGCGCCGTTTTTGCATTTTTCTTTCTAGAGGAAACCCATATTCTCAAGAAGCGCAAGAAATCTTCTTTGAAAGTAACAGAGGATGGCGAAACGGAGCCGTTGCTGAGCTCGGCATCATCTGTATCTGCTGTAGCCACCCCACCAGCTGCAACAGCTGAAGACATAGAGCAACAGTTACATGACGAGGCCATTCTGGAGGCCATGAAAGACAAGGGATTACAGGAATGGGATCGAATTCTGGTTCCCAGAGTCAGACGACTACTACTGGCTACATTTGTGAACAGTCTCCAAGGTACAGTCTACGAAGAGCTTCTGCCGATATTCCTTTGCGCAGAGGTTGTTTGGAAACCGGGATCCTCACTTCACGGAGGTCTCGGGTTCAGTTCGGTGGATATGGGCACAGTGTTATCGTCTTGCGGCCTGGTGGGAATGACATCCATGCTCTTCCTTTTCCCATGGCTAGAGCGAAACTTTGGATGCATTCGGCCGTTGAAAATAGCGTCCAAAATAGTCCCGTTTTTCACGCTGGTGTGCCCATTTTACATTCTTCTACTGCAGTTCTCACCAGCTGTGCGTGTCACCACCGTCGTCATAATAGCATGTCTTCGAACCGTATGCCAAGGTGTGTGTTATCCAGCATTACTTTTACTTATCAATCAGTCTGCCATGCATGCATTGCACCTGGGAACAATAAACGGATGTACCCAGGTGGTATCAGCTATTGCCAGAGCATTGGGCCCAATTGTATGGGGATATCTCATGGATAAGGGTCAAACTCTTGAGCACGTGGAGATTCCATGGTGGACTCTCTCTATTTTTGCATTATATGGAGCATTTCAGATCAACAATATTCGTGGAGAGGATTACGATGAGAGGGAATAGGAAGTTTATCCTTTGTACTCTCGAATTAACGACCTGTTTACCCCCATTAGACATACTAGAACCTGGAATAATCGATTATAGAAATTATCATCCAGAACATTGAATATTAGATACGGAGTACACTCAATATAGAAACTTCAGGATGTCAATCTTTGAATATAACTTTATGAGGTGTCAATTGTGGGGGGGGGGGGGATACATGGCTGGACTGTCATCTTGAAACTTCACCCTAGGAACCAATGAGATATCAACAATAGAATAGGCGATAGAATCAAAGGAGATCTATAATTACCCTTATCGTGTATCATTAATCAAGAAGTAGCTCTCCAGGATAACTGCGGCTTATGCGTACACTGTCATTGACTAGTGAGCAAAGGATGAAGGATCTTATCGGGAAACGGCTGCTTATCGACATAAAAGGTCAATCGAAGAACACAAGAATAATTATAAGAACTAACAAACTAGGTTAGAACACAAGAACGTCATAAGATTTAACAAATTAGGCTAGAATATCGGGAAAAAGATCTTTACAGACGCGTATAAAGAAAAATCCGCCAACCGTTTATCTCTACGAGAGACTTCATATTTAAATTATCATTTATAAGCGTAGAACTAACTATGACAGCCAATATTATAGTATAGCTTCAAACTAATAACAAAGCAGCTACATTACCCATCATTGGCATACAGCAGGCTTTAAACATCAATTATGACATGATAACACGCCAAATTTATAAATTACAGCCAAACCCACGACATACAGCAGAATAATAAATCACTAATCCATAATCCATCAGAATCCACCACCTCTTCATCTCTGGCAGTCGGCACCCGCCAACACACTCAAAGGCTATAGGCAATTTACTGGCTCTGACCCGGGTGCGACTGCAGATGCGGGTGTTGAGGAGGAATATATCGTTGCTGCGGAGGAGGAGTGTTCAGACCAAGATATTGGTTGTAGGCAGCCTGTTCTGGAGAAATATAAGGCATGCCTTGTTGCTGAGCAGCGGCAGCGGCAGCAGCAGCAGCTCGCATCTGGTTGGCTTGGGCCTGCATGTGCGGATCGTCCATGGGAGGGCCCTGGCCCATAAGATCATTGACAGGAGTAGGCTGTTGCTGCTGTTGAGCCAATCGCTGTGGAGGCGGAGGAACCTGATGTTGAGGAGGAGGGGCCTGCTGGTGGGCCTGTGGGGCCTGCTGCTGCTGAGGATCACCATTTGAAACCGATTCTTCAGGAGCATTTAGGCATGCCTGGATCAGATTCTTGCCCTCGGGCTTGGTGACGAGAGGCTGCAGTTTGGGGGTGGTAAAAGTGTAAACCAGACCTGTTTCCGACACCACCAAAAGAAGCACTTGAGTGCCGGTAAGCACCGACAATTCATAAGCCTTCTTCATAATGCCGGCTTTTCTTTTCGAAAAGGTAATATGTCGTCTAGATTTGTCCTGAATGAACTTTATTTCAATCTTTCGTCGTTCCCGACCGGGCTTTCGGTCTTCGTCATCCTCTTCTTCATCGTCCATGCCTCGTTCTCGCTTGATGTCGGCACCTTGAGCAGATTGCTGGGCATTCAACTCGCCGCCATTGCTGGACCCAGGCGTGTTCAAGTCACCGGTTCCTGTCACGGGGTCTATCAGACTATCAGACATTGTGGTATAAAAAATTAGGGAAGTTTAACTTGCCCTGGAGGTGAATTGTTTCGGTTCGTTTTGAACTAACAAATCAGACGTGAACGAACTTGAAAAACAACGGGTGTTTAAGAGCGCGCACACAAAGGCAATTGAATATCAGGCAAAGAATATATATAAAGCACGCCAAAAGTAACAAGCGTGACTATATTAATCCAAGGTAGTCAGTCAATTCAATAAATAGTTCCCTTGAGAATGCAACAAATAAGACCCCCTTATAATAACTTTTCCGTCCGGTCAGTCAGTCAGTCAGTCACTGTGGATTCACAGTCAAATATGAACAATTATAAACGGGGTTCAAGATATTATTGAAAAGCAGCTTGTTCGGATACACACACACACAAAATATGTTATGTTCCAATAAAGACAGAGCAAGCTAACCTAAGGTTGCTAATCGATATGTTTCAGACGTGTCTTGTACCTTGTACAATAAGATAAATCAAAGTCGGTTTTCAAATCCAAACAGCTCTTCGCGTTTCCCGTGTCGAAAAACTATCCGATCTAGCCTTTGGTAGTTTTACACCGCGCAGAGTATCCGACAAGGAAGGTGAATATGCAGATAAGTACAAATGAGGAAATGTCCAGCTTAAAAGAGAAATTTTCGTTTGTTATGATGGCTGGCTGGTTACCCGGGGCGGCGTCCCCAAACCTTGCTTGGGGCTACCCATTTCAGCAGGCGTTGGGTGCGCAGGACAAAGTCATGCTAGTTGTTGCTGTGGAAACGTGGCAACAAAGGGCGCGGATTATTATTTTGCCCAAAGAGAAAGAAAAAAAACGCCTGTTTTTGCGCGGTAACCGCCGTCGGCGGCCAGCCAGCCAGCAAGCGCAGCGTCTACAGCCGGCGTCCAATCATCTGCTCCCGTGCGAAAAACTAGGCCGGGGTGAAATTTCCTCCCTACTGTCGCATACACTTAAGTTTTTTTTTTACCCCAGATGCTTCTTGCCGCATGGACCGTCAGGGATGTTTCTTCGTTCGGTTAGGGTGTGGGGCCCAGATGGGTATGAAACTGGACGAGCGTTACAACTTAAAGGTTCCTAGTGATCTCTCGATTCGGTTGGTGTAGTCCCGGCCGGGCGGTGAACTGGGTGGGTGGGGCATTGTTTTTATCCCGTTTTGTATTTTGGGAGGTTGAAATTTGGTGGTGGTGTTTTGGTTGCGGTGTTTTGGTTGTCGAGGCAACTGAATGTTTTCCTGTAGTCTGTAAAAGTACACGCGCTTATGCGTATGTAGCGTGCGGCACGCACCCTACACACAAAACCCATAACTAAAGCGAGCGCGTTTGTTGTATTCTTCGATTTTGGTGCGTTGCCACAACAACACGCGCAAGTGTAAACAATACCTTCTTTCCTACCATCACCAGGCCCGTGAACCGAACCCGAACGTGAAAACAAAAAACCAAAAAAACCGTGCCGGGAATATTTTTTTGGATTATCAATTAATTTCGAATGAGTAGACTTAATAATCTCAAGAAGCCGGAGCTCGTGACTCTTGCCAACGACCTCGGGGTATCTCCTGACGGGATTAAGAGCGACATTGAAGCACGTATCGCTGCGTTTCTGGCTGACAATCCCGCTGTTGTCGAGAGCAACGAGACATACGCTGCGTATCATGTTGCCGCTTCTTCGCCCATCAAGAGCAGAAGAAAGAGCAAGAAGCTTGAGTCTGTCAAACATAGTCCCGAGGAGGACGACAAGGACCAGGCTGAAGACGCTGATAATGAAGAGCCTGTAGAGCGAGCTGCGGAGGAACACGATGTCTCCGACGAAACCACTGTTTTTGACAAGAGCAAGGAATTTGCAACCAACGCCTGGGATGTCGTCAAAGATGCGTTTCTGGATGCTGGTGACTATTTTGCTGACGCTTCCGACTCGGTTCGAAACGGCCTTTCGTCAGTTACTGCTGTCAGCGGCTTTTTCACTGCTTTGGAATTGGCTTTTGTATTGCAGACCATTGTCCCCGTCTCCGAAAAGGCTGTTATCGGCTACTTGTTGCCGGTTCCTCACTTTGAAATCGTCACCTACTGGAAGACTTTCTGGTTGCCTTTGATCTTGTGGACCAATGTGTCTGTCATCATTCCGTTGATTGTCAGCTACTTTTTGAATTTCACCAGTGCCACTGGCACCTCCAAGAGAGCCAGAGCCAAGGCTTTTACTTTTGATCCCTTCGTGTTCAATGGTGTTCGACTTATTTTGGGACATTTTTTCTATCACCACTGGGTCTATTACGCTCTGAACCTGCCCTTGTACGGTGAATTTGTAGATGCCTTGACCAAGGCTGCTCCTCTCATTGGAACTGCTATTGGAGGCTACTCTCTGTTTGCAGGTGTAGTTACTCTTCTCGTGACTCTGTATGCTGCGGCATTATAATCTACCCAGTGCTGTTAGAGCGTGTGTGCCGTGCTTTAGCTCGCGATCTTGCTTAATTAGCTACAAGCTTGTTAGCTTAATCACCTGTATGACTATCCTGGTATTTGCATTGCAATAATTTTCAATGTGACTCTGGGAATTATATATTAGGCTTTGGCCATTCTATAGTATTTAATGGTAATAGGACTTTTAAACTGATTTGGGATACTTGAGTGGATATCAAGATGCTCTTTTGCGTGATACATGTTGAAAAACTACGCGTTAAATTATTGCTTAATTATTCAGAGGAAACTTCATGATAGATTTTATGGGTGAAATATTATAATCTGATTATATATGATTGTTAGTCTTGTGGATTTCTTGAATAACGAGCCATCGAATGGCATATATTTTGAAGAATGCATCACAGCGATCGCAGCAGAGCTGCCCTAGAACACCAGTAAAATACCGGTAAATTTCAATAGAAAGTGAACATTACGTACTCTTCAGCCTATAGAACTACTTGATCTCTGTTCCTTCAGAATATCTAGCGGTCTACATAGTACGAGACCTAGAATGATGAACATTCGCCAGATAATAGTGTTTGGCAATCTGATACATTATAGCGACTGATTTCATAGCAAGATAACAAAAGGGTAATCACTATAATGCGTAGAATACTGAGAAGTAGCAAAATAACCGATTTATGCCGTTCTACCAGAATATTACTTTTTCCACCGATCTAATAAGCTCCGTATGATCTCTTGGGTCCCGTCAGCCCTGCGTGTCGATGAGCGGGGTAAAGCATTTCCACTATAAATTCAAGATATCATCGGTTGATCTAAAACCAGTTTGAACTGTCTGACAAATAGAAGAATTACTATTGCTTATTCTAGTATTATTTTTTGCAGAGTTTTAAATACCTTGCTATTGTTTTTCCAGTATAGGTTTTCTGATATTCTTCACCATTCCATCTCTACTCCACCGCTGGGGCATCGCAGCACCGCCAAAAAAATAGCATGGCTCACATTTTGTAGGGCACGCAGAACAAAACAGTCGTACAATACGAGTACGACAGAGATGTAATATCAAGTTGCACACTAATGGAATTCTATTTCCATTAAATTGAACAGTCAATCAAAGAATTGCTCAAGGATTGGTTGCCTAGCGATGCTTCCTGCATAAGTGACACCCAGCCTTACAAAGGTGATTTGCTGGCAGGCCAATTAAGTCAATTCTAATTCAGGACAGAAATATTTCTAGTCCCTATGCTGATGGATGACTGAGAGCATGAAATATCGCTGTTGGTGGACTTGTAAGTACGGAAAAGCCAGTCTCACAGATTTTTACCAGTTGTAGACAGACAGACAGACAGCATACAAAGTGGTGGAGATTAGAATTCATTTGTTCATTTTCTAGAACTACTCTTAGTACTACTATTTCACATCCAACTGAACCTTGAAATCGATGCTTCAGTTAAAAAACACCAACTTAGTTACCCTTGGGGGCCTCTCGGAAAGAGATAGCAGCCTCCTCATTCATAGCAGAGATGATGGTGACCAACAAGTCCTTGCCTTCGTCAAACTCAGCCTGGATCTTGTCACCCAACTCGCCTTCGGGAGCCTTAACGTCATCCTTGAGAGAACCGTCGTTGAGGGTCATCAAGTTAAGGAAACCGTCGTCAATGTCAATCAACTGGTATTCAGTTCGTCGGACATTGGGGACATCCATGTTGTGGGTGGAAGGAGACAAATCTTCCAACTTCTTGTTGGTAAAAATGTCAATAGCAACCAAATGGACCTTGGCGTGACCGTGCTTACCAGTCTTGGAGGTAGACATGTCGACGATCTTGCAGGGTCGGCCCTTGATAACGACGTGGCCGTTCTTTCTCAAAGCAGAGCATTGCAAAGGGAAGGTGAGGGAAGCACCGGCGTCAGCGTTTTCAAAGGTGTGCTAGAGGAGAGTTAGTTGGACAGGTCTAAAATGAGGGGATTTACTAGAAAATCAAGTAAGCGTCATTGAAGCAGAGAATTCCGCTACTAATGATCAGTCCCCGGGGGGGGGGGTCGTTTGAACGTACTTCTTCTTCAGACATTGTAACAAAGTTTTATGATTCGAGAAAGAGGTAAGGAGGTTGAATTTTGTGATGCAAGAAAAAAAAAGCGGCTTGTGCGTAGATCCTGGTCCACCGCAGCTCTTGGTCCGTAACTGCAGTTTTCGGTATGCGTATATTTGGGTACAGCTTACCTCTGCCCTCCAGACTCACCTCATCACCGCACAGAGCACAGCACAGCATAGAGTTTTGGCCTACAAAAAGACGGCCGGACAAAGGAAACCATTTGATAGGGCCATGACCGGCCAGAAAATTTGAGTTCTACATATTTGCATTGATTAGGTGCTTGTTACTGCGACATTTGCTGGTAAATCTCTGAATTTTTTTTTGGCTACGTCCAAAACCCCATCAAACTAACACACCCATTGATTAATTACACCCACTACCCAATGCGGAACATGTAAAACATCACATCAATATATTAAGCAGCATATAAATAGCTAATGGGAAAAAATTAAAAAAATTATAACTTTGCAGTCGTAAAGAGGGACTATGCTTAATATCTCATGTGGCCAAAAATTGCCCGTGCATCAGTGCATTAGAAAATTAGAAAAGTAGCCCAGCAATCTAGTGGCTCTCAGGCCCATGCTCTCTTGGGGGACGATATTATCCGTCTTTCTTCGTTTCGTCGTTCTCGTAATTCCCCAGTACTCTTGTACTTGGCCAGCCGGTGGTGCGTACGCGGAGTTGAAGGAGGAGTGAGTTTTGCCGTGGACGGCGATAGTGATAGTTTGCCAGACGACAGAGTCCCCGACATGTTGTTAGATGAGCCCGGGGGAATCTTGGGTGATTGCAGCGGAAGGTTCAGAGGTGAAACCTTGCGAATGTCATCAAATAATGCATGGGTATATTTGCGATCACTCAAAAAGCTTGGAGGGGTTTGTAGGCATGCTGTGTAAACGTACTGTGGGGAACACGACCCGTTACTGGCATCCGTATCGAGAGATGCTACGCTCAAGGTAGAACAAGAAGATGCGGAATTATTATGTCCATGAGTCTTAAAAAATGGCGAAGGAGCCAATTGAGGTGGCGAGTTACTTTCTGGCCGATGCAGAATTTCGGGTAGCTTCTTATTATGTCTTGTAGGTAGTTCAAACAAATGGGCCGTGTCCAAAGGAACTGTGTTCAGCAATCTAGTGAGCTCATTGAGCCAGGCAGCCCTCTCAGAACGATGGTCAAAAGCTAGCACAATGCCGTTTATCTTGTTGGGAGGCAGAGCTAGAACAGGAAGTCCACTGTCGAGATAGCTGAGATAGTTGCTAGCAACACAGGGATCATCGCTCAGCGTAGAGTACGAAGTTGGTTTGCTACTGCCACCAAGAACGCTCTTAAGTAGGCTTTTCCTTGGGCGAATGATAATCAGACAATGTTTCTTCAACCTTATGGATGCAATCTTGACGGTATGTGTAATGAGCTCCACTTCTTTGGTCAGTGTGAGGTGTTGATTTTTCCACTCCAACCGGGGAGTACTATCCATAGTTTGATGCAGTACGACTTCAAACTGTTTAAAGTCTTCATGGGCAAGAGGAGGAATACTGGCTAGATTCTGTCTAGCTTGCATAATCCTCTTATCGCTAGAGTTGGACAGAGTACTGCTAGCAGTACTAGTGCTGTTTCTCAAACTGTTATTATCGATGACACCCTTTATTACTTGTTGAGCCAAGTGACGCTGAACTACTTCAGGAGCAGCCAGAGATATGACGGCCTTTTGCTTCATGGCGATTAGTGGGGGGTTGGTTGGGCTTGATGGAGGCTGGCAGACTTCAGATCATATATAGATCTGCAGGGACAGAACAGTAGGCAAACAAGTTAAAGTTAAGAACCAAATCTAACCACAGGACGGCATGGTGTCAGCTCATTACCGTACAATCACTGGTATGGAACCTTAATCAATAAAACTGGCATTAATTAAACCGCGGCGCCGCACAGACTCCATCTAGCTGCATCTAACTGTCTCACAAGCCCTAGATGCACACCGCCCTAGACATACAGATAGCCAGTACCCGGTGGCTGGTAGCTGCCACTAATTCCATGCCCTGCTACTAGATTACTAGTAAGAGTACCAATGGGCTAGGAGCGAAATTAATTCCTAGTACGGAGAAGTGTGATCTTCAGTTACACTACCTCTTAAAGATGGTGCGGGAGAAGCGCACAAGACACAGCAGGGGAAACACTATAACAATAATAGACACAGTGGCTAAGAATAGTAGCATTTTATCTAGTGTGAAAGTGGGGTATGATAGAGGTGCGGTATAGGGGAATCCAATGCGGTGATAGAGGTGGGTGTGTTCAAACAGTAGTGCGTGCTCGGGAAGGTACAGTAGTAGTTCGCCGTCTAGAACAATCGCTAACCTGTATCAACAAGTTTCCGAGAAGCAGTGCCAAGAAGGTTTCCGTTGGATGTGTGGAATTGTAGTCCGCTTACAAGCACCAGTTTGAAGAGGAAACAAGGCGGGCGGTTCGTTAAGCTTGAGTAGTGCAGCTTGCTAATAAACCGAGACTTGTGTGCAGCTAATTGGCACCAGTATATATGTCCACAGATAGCCAGAACATTGTTATGACGTGCGATGATTTGACTACTGCTCGTAGATTGAGGTGTAATGCTACGGGATGTGGAATTCTATGGTGATTTGTGAGTAGTTGTGTTAACCATATAGGTTGAGTACAAAGCATCAATCAGGGCTACGAATCATCATAATGCAGGGGGTTTACAAGATACCGTAGTATAATAGGTAGTAGGCAATTGTCGGTTTACAATGAAGCAAGCCCAAGCCCCGAGATACCGATATAATATCAGAAATGTTAGTGGTACAAGGGTGAAAAAGTTAAGTGTGTAGTTTGATATATTTATTCTGACCAGTTGGTAACATTAGAACCCTACATCTGACGGACCCGCTCACAGATTGATTTTGGCAGATTTTTGTCAAAGAAAAGCATATGAGGGGCACAACTGAAAAATACGACCACCACATCAATCACCATAATATAAAAGAGGGTAGATTTGGAGGGGAGGGAAACCCCACAAATCGGCAAAGCCCGCCGTCCCGTGTAGATGGGGCTATTTAGAGAACAGCAGGGACCAAACGTGGTAAAGTAAAGATGAGGGGCCTGGTAGGTAGTGGGGAATGGAGGGTTTTGGTAGGATGGACGGAATTACTGGCAGATCATAGAACGTAGAATTCTAATCAGAACAGTTTATTCAGTCTAAATTAGTTTTATTTTCAAACATACTGTACTTTGTACTTAGTTGTAGTTTAGTTTCTACCATACGTTGTTGTTTGATCGCTCTTGTTTAGCCTGAGATTTGTACGATGATTCCCCACGTTATCTCCTCTATGCAGATCGATTGGCTTCCAAATCAATCGATCTGTTTCCCCAACCCAACATCCCCGCGCGCGCCAAAAAGCCCACCGCAGTGGAACCCAATCTCAGGTGGGGTTTATTTAACATTATTCTATTGGATATAAGTGCGGGTGCGGTGATACTCCCATATGAGTCGAGTGGAGCTGAGTCGAGTGGAGTTGAGTCAAGTAGTTGAGTGAGTCGCATCACGTGCCCCAAATTTATTGCACAATCATCGCACATTGTTTGCTAACGAAACTTAACCTCCAAGCTCTCAGTACTTTGTTTCGAGCCCAGAAACCCCCACTGTGGAATCCAACGAATTTGATTTGATTTGGTTTGATTCCATTCGATTGGCTTGCGTCTTGTTTGACCAGATCGTCTAATATATCAAATCGAACCAACCCATCTATCGATGCCTCCAAAGCTATCGAACCTGTCCAGTGCGCTGGCCGCCGTTCACTTGCGAGATGCTAGTGCCGCGCAGCAGGCTACCAATGCCAACGATAATGACCGCCAGTTTATTGAGGATTTGAACGATCGATATCGATCTTCGTCTGCTCGTCCTTCTCTTAGGAACCATGCTGATGATGTCGACATGGTTGCGGAGTCTCCTCTTCCTCCTCCATCCCAAACTTCTCCCATGACCATGGGGTCTATTGGAGCCTCAAATTATATTCAACAACATGACTTGCAAGCCCAGGATCTCGATCGAGTCGCACAGTATCGTCGTAATCCACCTGCTGAGGGGATATCTCTATTTTCTCACCGCTCGGCACCCAACGGTTTCAAGGTAGCCGTGGTGCTGTCAGAACTGGGCATCAAATACAAGACGTTTTATCTGGATTTCAAGAAGAATGAGCAACGATCTCCCTATTATGTCGGCATCAACCCTAATGCTCGGGTTCCTGCTATCATTGATCATGATCACGAGGATCATTCTTTATGGGAATCAGGGTCTATTTTGGTATATCTGTGCCAACGTGCAGGTCCCGACTGCTTACTGTGGAGCGACGATTTCATCGAACAGAGTAAAATAACATCATGGCTCTTCTTCCAGGCGTCAGGGCATGCACCCATGGTGGGCCAAGCTCTACATTTTCGATATTTCCACCCTGAAATGGTTCCTTCTGCTATTGAACGGTACGTTTCTGAGGTGCGCCGAATTTATTCGGTAGTTGAAATGACTCTGGCTGAAAAACGTGAGCAGATGATCATGGAGATGGACGATGCTCGATGGGGAGAAAGTGCCACTTCCGATAGTAAATACTTTGATGAGCCGGTATGGCTAGTTGGAGATCATATCACTATTGCCGACCTGTCTTTCGTCACCTGGAATCATGTGGTGGACCGAATTGGCATCAGCTTGAAGAATGAGTTTCCTGAGGTGTATAAATGGACAAGAGCGATGCTGGAGCGACCGGCCGTTGTACGAGCGTTGAGTGGACTAGAAGGCTCATGAAGAGCAAGAAATCAAAGAGAGAGAAAAATTGCATATTAGAGACTGATGATATCAGTTGTTTTGCTGATGATAATCAATCGATCAAATGCGCACATATTCACCACACTCCTATTAATTGTGATCCTATATAAATTGCTGGCTTCGAATGGATGAACGCTTCTGAACGATTAGCAATTATGGGAAGTGCAAATACCCCTGTATTATAGTAAGTAAAAGAGTCGGCGACGACTTGTTATGTTAAATAAATGAAAATGAAACTGAAGCGAAATGGAGGGAAGGTAGGAAGGATATAAAGATGATGCGAAATGAAGATAATAAGAGAATTTAAAGAAATGATTAGATAGGATGAAAGAGATGGAATGAAAAAAATAGATTGAAAGTAAACATGGCTGTTTGGAATATTGGACTGGTTGTTGAACTGGAGTTACCTGTAGCTTTATCCTGCGCAAGAGATGCAACACCAAGGTAATCAACCATGAGCTATGAGATCTAAGCGCTGATGAGAACTATAGCTGATGAGTAACAGCCCAGATTTATTTACAAGAAATTAACAGTCCAGATCAGAGCTGGCAAAACTAGTGTTCTCCTTGCTAATCTAGAAGTATTTCTCGGCGTGGTTTCATGTCATCATGATACTGTTGAAAGGCACCGAAGGATCGCCCGCACGGAAACAGACGTACAGTCAAAACACTACGGTTATGATAGGCAGTATTAAGACGACTGATACAGCTACGGACATGATGACCTGTACAATTACGATATCTAGTTGTATATTGAAGTTGTAATACAAGGAATGAGATTCAAAGGTAGCTGCTATGGCTAGATGGTTGTTCACGGCACTGAATATTCATCAATGGCGATACCAGCAAGGACTATGCGTGGTATTACATTATCACGACCGATCCTTACACTCATCATAGATTAAAGTATATAGCAAATATTCATTGCAAATGAGAAGATGGAGTATTATAATTATAGGAGATGGAATAATATAATTGTAAGAGATGGAAATTTGCAAATATAATAGATGTTTACGATATCGCAATTTGTATGGACGAGCCGAACCTTAGTATGAAATAGTTATCAATTAGTATGAAATAGTGAAGACCCCTGTGCTGATCGTATATCGAAGTAGTATGGGACAACGACCATATCAAGGTATACCAGACAAATAAAACCTGTATGAACAATTGAAAAAGAGTAATTAAAAAACCTATAAACCCCCATTATCTTGTCCTTCATGTACGTCTGTTCGTCCATCTCGATGACAAGCCCACTTGGGACCCATTCAACTTGACTTTTACACCTTCAACACTCAACTTAAACATGGCACTTACTCTGTCTGACGACACCAAGGTACGAATCATCGGCTGTTTCGTTTTACTACATCTAAACTATTCTAACATTCAGGAACGAATCACTCGAATCTTCGAGGCTTCTAAGCTTGCTCTCCACTACGGATGGATTCCATTCATCATCTATCTGGGTAGGTTTTGTGCGAACAACAGCACCTTCATATCAACTAACATGACAGGATGGTCTCAATCGGTGCCTCGACCTAGTTTGATCAAGTAAGTTACAGCAGATGAAAAGACATATTTCGATAAGCTCAAATTATTTTTGTTACTAACCATACCAGGCTACTTTCCCCATTGCCTTCTGCTTAAACCGCACGTTTTGCGGTTGATTTGAATATTTGAATATTGAAGATTGAAATTTTTCATGTATATACAATAAACTAAACTGCTAAGTTAGTTCACACTCTCCAACCCCACATCTCTCCAGGTCCAACAACCAAACTCTCCACGCAACCACCTCCCATGGCTGATCCCGTCAGGGAAATAACATCCGGCCTTGCTGCTGGTGCTGTTACTACACTTGTCATGCATCCTTTGGACCTTGTCAAGGTGCGGCTCCAGGTGATGAGAGGATCTGGACCTAGTCATCCATGGCATTTTGCCGGAATTAAAGATGCTTATCGAGGACTTCCTATAAATCTGGTGGGCAATACCATTTCCTGGGGCCTGTACTTTTTTCTATACCATGAGATAAGACGATCCATTGGCGATAAGCAAACTTATTACTTCAGTTCGGCCTTGTTTGCCGGGCTGACCACCTCTGTGCTAACTACGCCCATCTGGGTTCTTAAAACACGTATACTTGCTACTAGAGTTGCTGATCCCGGTTCGTACAAGACAATGGCTCAGGGATTTTTGGACATTGTTCGTAATGAAGGTGTTGCTTCTCTTTGGCGGGGAGTTCTTCCGGGTCTGTTCGGAACTGTTCAAGCATCTGTCCAGTTCAGTTTGTATGAACATTTCAAGGTGTACTGGAAGAAGACTCATCAGGATGCTATAATTTCTCCTTTGGATTTTATCGTGCTCTCAGCGTCCTCGAAAT
Organism: Zygoascus bituminiphila; assembly: GCA_030705125.1. NCBI lineage: Eukaryota > Fungi > Ascomycota > Dipodascomycetes > Dipodascales > Trichomonascaceae > Zygoascus > Zygoascus bituminiphila. The sequence continues at coordinate 584,544 of JANIWT010000004.1, read as the reverse complement.
CCATTGCCGCTACTACACTCTACCCGTACCAGGTCGTTAGGGCCCGCATCCAAATGCAGCATGGTCCTTCGATAGCAGGAGGTTTGCGGACTACGGTACGAGATATATACACCAAGGAAGGAATTAGAGGATTTTATCGAGGCTTGCTGCCGAATTTACTGAGAGTGGTTCCTTCAACTAGTATCACATTTTTGGTGTACGAGACAATCAATGGGATGTGACGATCAATAGACTTGATGGAAGGAGATGCAATTAATGATTACTGGTGAAGCTGTTGTCCATTTTCACAAAATGGTGTTTTGAAATGCCATACTAGAACTGTTGAGGTGGATTGCAGTAGTATCATCAACCGCTGATAACTCTCAAATGGGTGTTTCTAAAGCAATAGATGCTTCAGTACATGCGAAGCAGATCACTGAGTTGGTCTGTGCCGCTCTGTCAAGTCTGTGTGTGAAAGTTTTCAAACGCATGAATTCATTTCATATCCTACCATATGCATGAATCAACACTCACACTTTGACTATTATTTATTTACTAAGTTAGATACATTTTGCATTAGTTATTCATATTTTATGTACGAAACAACAAGCTATCTTAAATAACAGAAACAAACACATGAGCTTCTTGCCTTGACACAAGCACAACAAGCTTGATAATCTCTGTAAGCAATCAGAAACTCCATACGATACAATACGGGTTGTAGCGACAATGTGGATTGAGTTTAACGTTGAAGTAACCCAATTCAATCTATATAAGCAGTTTGATGGCTAAACCCCCCCTCTTAGTAGCCCATCTGGAAGGGAAGATGTCCACCATTTTCTCCCTGGAATAATCCCGCCTGGTTTAGAATCTGAGGAGCTGCGACATTATACGGATATTGAGGTTGAGGAGGAGGTGGAAGACGGTGGTCTGCCTGTTGAACACCCTGAGGTCCAGCCTGACCATCCTTCTTATCCTTTGATCCATTGGCTGCTCCGTTGGTTTGAGGAGACTGACTCTTGGAATCGTCTCGAGAGATCTTGTTACTCTTGCCTCTGCCTTTGATGCCACGATTGGAGTTTTTGTACAGATCGGCAAAATAGTTGAACATCTCCACCTCTTCCTGGGGAATCAGGTGAATTCCATTCACCAGATAAAACTTGAATTTCTCCATATAATGCTGCAGAGCTTCTTGATGAAACTTGTTCTGGTGAGCCTTCAAGTTACCAAGCTGAGTGAAACTCTTATCGCATTGATCCAACTTGCAGAAGTAAGGCCGGTGCTCTTCGTGGATAAGCTTATGGGCTCGGAAGTTGCCTCTCTGAGCAAACTGTTTCTTGCAGATTTCACATTGATATGGCTTTTCACCGGTATGCGACCTCCGATGGGTTCGAAGGTTTCCACGCTGTGAAAAGGTTTTACCACATCCCTCAAAGTCACACTTGTATGGACGTTCACCAGTGTGAGATCTACCATGGATTTCCAAATGAGTCTTCTGACTAAAACTCTTGTTGCATTCGGGATAATCGCACTTGTATTTGAGAACCGTATCGCTGGATCGTTTGCCCACTCCACCATTAAGAGTTCCAGCTGCAGGCATGAGCTTGACGTCGCTATCCAACTTGAACGGTTCGTTGGAAACACCCTTTGCGATTTTCTCGGCGTGTTTGGCCTGCGCCTGGATAATCAACATGAGAGAATCTACCTCAGTAGCACCAACTATTGGTTTCCCTTCGGAATCTACAGCTCCAGTAGCGGGTCCAGGTTCTGGTGCAGGATGAGAGTCAACCTTGACAACAGGTGCAACTGCAGGTTCTCTCTTGCGACGACTGGCAGAACCAGTCCCAGCAGCTTTTCTCTTTTTGCCCTTGGGCTCTTGTTCTACAGCCGCTGCAACACTCATGCTGTGCTTTGTGGACCGTTTCGAGTCAGTTGAAACGGTCTGGCTTTGGTTCTGAGCACCACCAGCTCCAGGGCCCGGAAGAATTGACTGCTGAGGCTGAGGCTGAGCTCTTTGCTGTTGCTGAGATAGCAAAGACGGTTGTAGAGGAGGATGAGGATGGTTAGAACCTGGTCCAGGAGTAGACGAGTTTGCAGTATGCGGTTGGGGAAGAGGAATGGGACTCTGGTGTAGGTTATACTGGGAATGAAGAGGCCCAACATGAGGAAGCTGAGGGTGAGGAGGAAGTTGCATCTGATGAGGATGGTGCAAAGTAGGCAGACTCGGGTTTGCTTGGTTTGCTTGGTTTGCTTGGTTTGAAGTAGATTTGCTCAAGTCATCCAGGTACGACGAAGGCTGGTCTGCCTGTTGAGCCTGATGAGCACTCAAATGCTGCTGGTTCTGTACAGATGGACCCATTTGCATCTGCTGCTGGCCCTGCTGAGAAGTCTGGCTTTGCAGTTGTTGCTGCTGACTAGTTTGAGTACGCTGAGAAGACTTATCCCCTCCAGGAGGAGGAAGAGCTCCACCATAGTAATTTGGATTGGCAAAGTTATTCGCGAAATACAAATTAGAACCTTGAGGAGTCGATGCAAGATCATTCAATCCCAGGTTGTAGTTTCCGTAGGGGTTTCCTGCCAGAGGATTGACTTGCTGCGACACCAGCGCTTGATTCTGGGCTTGAGCTTGAGCTTGAGCCTGAGTTTGTTTTTGCTGCTGCTGATGCTGCTGCTGATGTTGTTGTTGTTGTTGTTGTTGTTGCTGCTGTTGCTGCTGCTGTGGACGCTGGGCCTGCTGTCCATTGACCTGGTCATACATGTTGGGGTAACCTTCTGGCATGATAAAGGCATTAGGAGCAGCCCAGGCCATTCTAGCAGCATTATTGGCACCTTGACCGCCATATCCATAGTACTGAGACTGAGAATGCTGCTGATGGGTTTGAGCATGCTGGGGTTGCTGATTCTGAGCAGACTGGTCGTGGTAGTTAGCAGCGGGAGACTCCATATAGGTGGGAGTCTGGCGCACCATGGGGTGTAATGGAGCCGACTGCTGAGACCAGTTATAGACCGGCCTATAGTTGTTTGGAGGTTGATTCATGATGATCTAGAAAAAACCTGTTTGGATATCAAGTTTGAGCAAGAGTTGTAGGTTTGTTAGATAGACCAGTTTAGGGGCGTCACCACACACCGACGGCTAGCACGACAGACGGGGGGTGTCCAAGGCACGTCAGAAACGACGGACAAACAAGCACAAGAAGATGCGGAATCAAACGATCAAGACCACTAGATAGTCTGAACGTCTTGGAGTTGCGAATAAGCTGCGTGGTTTCTTTTTCAAAAGGGCCTGTGAAGATGAAAAAGCAAAAGAAAAAAAGCAAGAACCCAACTGCTGTACATCAGAGGACGCGTGTACATGTGGGCACGATCCTAGGTCGCCACGACTGCGGTTGTTGGCCGGGCGACGAATAACCGAGGAGCGGCACGAGGGTGGGTGAGAACCAGGCCTGCTAGTAGACAGTGTGATATAATGCTAGTGAGGACATGATGGTATGACGATGGTATCGCGATGGTATGATGGTATGACGGTATTACGGTATAACTGTACGACTGTAGTGACGACCCAAAGTACGGGGGATACAGGAAGAAAAGAAGACTCGTGCTTGGTATTTTATATCTCGGTTGTAAGCACTGTTTAGTAGTCCCCAGTTTGCTTTTGAATCTTGTGTCTTGCGTTTTTGCTTCTTCAACCCATCGTTAGGATGAGCTAACTGGTAACCTTGAATCGGAAAAACAAATTACCCTCTCGCATTAGTCTTGCCGCACTCAACAATGGAAATAGGAGTGGAACGATTAACATGAAATTGGAGATGAAACTTAGGATTGCGGGGCACTGGAGGAGTTTTATTGATATTGGGTTATAGCATGGAATTTGGGGTATCAGTAAGTTATCTGGATAGTAGCAATAGGTTTAGCAAGAGCGCTGGTAGTTTTGTAATAGAGCTTTGGTCGATTGATCGGTCGATCCTAGAAGTATTGTTTCTATTGATCCAAATAGTACTGGACCGCTCTTACTGTTAGTATTGTATTCAATTTGGCAGTATTTGTCCTAGATGAGTATATTCCATTAGTCTTACTACTATTATACTGTTTATTCAGTGCATTATATTGCTTTTGACAGCTCATTATACTGTTGTGTCTAATTCATTCTGTCACGTCTCGCCTGCTGTTTCTATGGTCTTTACAATATCAATGCCAAAGCACTAGCAATGCACACCACCATTGTCCCTTATCTGTTGTATAACTGTAATTACTATTATTATCATTATTATTACTATACTCTCTAATCTTATTTAGAGACTGAACTTGTAAGTTCAAGAATAAAATATTACTGTTACTGCTATGTTGCTGGTCTTGCTCAGCGTATTTCCCCGCTCTTCATAATATCCACCACTAGTTCCATGCTACAGACCTTGTTAGTTTTAGCATCGTCAGTTGTGTGCTGCTATGTCATATAAGCTTCCAGAATAAAATGTTTTTGACTTATAATAACATGTGCTCACTATCATTTGCTCAATAATATCAACAGTCTGTCGAAAGTCAGCTGATCACCTGAAAAAGTAGGTCGCAAAACAAATTAACACCCCTATTCACCTTGGTTTGCTAAAGATGCAGTACACCCCAGCTATATTAGAAGATGTGTGGATTTTAGTTAGATCTGCTTTAGTTATTTACCAGTTTACAAAGTTCCCAGTTTCCGGTAAGCTTTTTGTCGTATGTTTGTACTTCTAATCAGCTATTTCAGAACTGATCACTTCTGCTCATCTGCACTGTTTGATCTGCTATTCAAGTATATTTCGAAGGGTTAAGAATGCAATTGATTTGTAGAATCATCTCCAGCACCTTATATTCTTAACTGACATTATAATAATATAAATACCCGCTTGGTACTGACCTGCTCAGTGTCTGAGACTGTCATTTAACTACTGATAAATCCAGTTTTGATCCCTCATGTGTGTATGGATTTCCCACCAAACGCATCTATTTCCAATAACAATTTCGGCAGGTTTAAATAAAACAATACCGATATGCTAGAAAATTTGGCTTTACGGTGATGAACCAATAAATCGATTCCTTACAGTGCACCTTAAGTTGGAGATACATCATATTACCAACCCACAAAATTAGACAACATAACATAAAACTACAAACCAACATATTCACTCCTTCACTCACTTCTTCACGGTGTCATTCCAATCAGTCCAGGCACGTCCTTTCATCCTTCTTCTGGCCTTTTATTCCTATTATTTTACTAAACAATCCACTTTTCTTAGCAGCTAGAATACAGGAACCTGTTCAAGTATTTCAACATGTCCAAACTCTCCTCGTCTCATATCTGCATTTACCAGCAAACTGCATCAATTTGCTGTTGCATAAACGTCTGTAACTCAACGAAAAATCAAAAAACCCTCATATCGATAGTTGCATGGTCGCATATCATTTCACTTGGCTTCATTTCACCCAGTCTAGCAAGTGCTGTACTGTACTGTATTGACATTGCTTGCTTTACTGCCGAGGGAAATATCGCCAGATTCTAGCTCGACAATCTCCACTGCCCGTAGCAAAAAGTCCCCCAGTTGGTGATGGCGCAACGCTGATCACCGAGTTTTTATGTCCTTGTAGCATAAGCTGCACTTGGGCACTGCGAGGATCCCAGAATTGCACTCCTCTGTCTTTGGATCCAGAAATGATCCATTGAGCATCTGGGGTAGAAGCCACGCTCAGTACAAAGTCCTTATGTCCTACAAACGTCTTGACACACACTCCACCCTTATGAGTCGACTGGATGCCACGAGGGGCCTGTAGTTCCCATAACTTGATGGTCTTGTCCAGAGATCCGGAAATCAGGTCCTTGCCTGAAGGTGTGAATGCCACACTATACACGCTATCCTTATGTCCATCAGGAGCCTCCAGTCGCTCCACCAGGAAGCCTGTCGAGGTATCCCATACTCGCACAGTCCGGTCTAACGAACCAGCAGCCACATATCGTCCATCAGGCGAAATGGCAACCGTAGTGACTCCGTCCTCAATGCTGAGGGTTAGTATACACTGGCCACTCTCCATATCCCACATCCGCACTGTTCGATCGCCGGAACCCGACGCAATGTGTCTGCCGTTGCGACTAAAGTCCAACGAATAAATATCTTGCTCATGACCGCTGAAAAGGTAACGAATGGTACGGGTCTGAATGTCCCACACCCGGATCTGCTTGTCCTCAGCTCCAGCAGCCAGGTATCTACCGTCAGGAGAAAAGCACACCGATCGAATATACAAATCACCATCTCGGTCTACACCTTCGTCTTGGAGTCGGCAAATCAACTGGCCCGTCTCCACGTCGAAAATCTGCGCCGTTCGATTGCAACCTGTAGCAATATATCTACCATCCAACGAAAATCGCACACAGCAAACCACAGAGTTGTGGTCTAACGTTTGGACTACGTCCACATCCAAAACCTTGGGAGCTTTTTGGTTATACAATACAAACCAGTCGTCCTTTACTTTTTTGGCTTCAGCTGGAACCTTATCCACATCTACATCCCCCAAATTGTTTCCAAGCTCGATAGCTCTCTGCATGGTCATTGTATTGGAAGCAGTAGTAGTGTTTGAGGTGGAATTCGGTCCTGTAGGCGGGGGATTTGCAGAAACCGGAGTAGCTGGAGCGGCAGGTGCAACTTCAGGCTCGGCCTTTTTGGGGGCTGCCGGAGAATTTCCTCGAGAAGCCGTCTGTTGCGTAGTAGCAGCGGATTGACCATAGCCGTATCCCGCATATCCGGTAGCGGCCTGTTGTGGAGCAGGGGCATGAGGAGTAGGGGTTTGTTGCTGAGCATGTTGAGCAGCCTGAGCAGCCTGATGCTGCTGCTGCTGCTGCTGCTGTTGTAGTTGCTGTTGCTGTTGCTGTTGCTGTTGCTGTTGCTGTTGCTGTTGCTGCTGTTGCTGTTGCTGTTGCTGCTGCTGAATACCACCAAAAACCCCAGAATTGTGTGAAAGCGTAGGAAGACTGGTGGAGTTGGTAACAGGCGCAGGATTGGCAGTAGGGCGCGGCTGCTGGGCAATCTGGGCAGCCTGGACAGCCGAAGCAGCCTGGGACGAAGATCCTCGAACCTCTAGTTCACGCTTGAGTCGAAGTATTTCCTCTTCGTAATTTTCCTTCATTTTACGATGCGACATATCCAGCTCGTATACGGCCTGTCGTATCTGTTGTAGTTCAACTGTCTGCTGGGATATCACTAGTTAAATAAGTTAGCAATCCATCAATCCATCAATGCGAATGTCCAATTGGCCGGGGCGAATATGCATGGAACTCCTCGTTCTTCACCACATATCCATTGTCGTGGACAAACTCTCCCCCTTTGCCGAGAGCCCGCGGCTCCAATGTTCCCGTCACAAACTCACCTTTGTGATCAAACTCATCCTTATGCATTCTGTACATCGAAGCCTCGTTGGTGACACTTTCAAACTCCTGCTTGATCGCGTCAAGCAATTCGCTCAGTCGGTGACCTGGCTGGTGGATCATCCTCGACGGATAGCTCATATCGTTGAGTTGGCTTTTAGATGCTGCAACAACACAGTTGGAAAAAAGGAAGAGAAAATCTGAACATTTCGAGGTGGGAGTACTAGGTGGGCTCCCCTTACCCGGCTTCAGCCGTGCGATCCTCCTCTTCGTTTGTTTTTTTTTTGGCGGACGGCGCAAAAGCAAATGGTGGCTGGTTGTCGTGGAAACGGTGAGCCTGTGGGCAAGCGGCGCTGAATATGGAGGAGGTGGGTTGTGGAGATAATATTAATAATGTGGTTGGTGTTGGAGATTAAGGGATTTTAATTGAAGTAATAAGTTAGTATATATTTATGTATCTGCTACGCCGTATGATCTTTCAATACGATAACATCGTTAAGTTGTGGAGTCATGCTATGGTTCAATTATGGTGTAAAGGTTTAGGCCCATATAATAATCTGGTGTAATATTGCAGTGGTATTGTGGGTCGTAATCGGATGGTAATCGGGTTGTAGTTTAAGTATTATAGTTTTTTGATGGTACCGTGGCATTTCAGATGACAGTATTGTATGTTGTGTCCCTATGATATTGTGTCGCTATGATATTGTGATTCTATAGTTATGCTGTGGCTCGCTATTCTGTTGTTAGTATATCTGTATAGCTGATTTTGTCTTCTTACAGATACCTTTTAGATATCTTTCACATCGTAGTTATGTGCATACTATCATAATACTATCGTGGTACTATTAGCGTTATCATCATAAGTAACATTGTAAATAGCGTCATTAGTACTACCGTTGACACATTCCTTGATAGTTTGGTTGATTCTTCCAGTTTAAATTTTTACTTCAAATAGCATAGCAATTGTTCACTGTTCTTGGTTTTGATTGGCACAAAGTAAAATGAGTGCAGAGAACGAAGGCGTTTACATTGGATATAAGAAGTCCTTCTCTATGAGTATTGCCATATACGAGACGATGAATTGAAGAATCTTGGCCTACTGGTTGTACTCACCTTTGATAGATTTGCATTTCTCACGATTCATCGTATAACTTCATTGGTCACCTAACGTTATTGTATCACTTTCCATTTATTAGTGGTATCGTCAAAGTCATAGAGTAGTTACATTGATAGAGTAACCTCTTCGTAACATTCAAATACACCTCCCTGCATCTACGTTGCATTGCACATTCTGCCAAGCACGATATGGTGTGTTGAACTGAAGATCCAGATAGCGATTCAACGCACAGAACCAAACAGGCGAAACCTAAGATGTTCAAACAAAAGTAACTAGCAAGGCACCAAAGAGAACAAGCGAAACATGAGATTTTGAAACGGTATTCTGAAATATCCGTGTTCTGAAATAAACAACGCCTATAGTACAGTTCTGGGCCGAGGTCACTCGCTATGCCAGGTCATACAGTAGACCTTTATCCGACGAACAAATTCTAAGGATAAAAAATTCTGACATCATTCCTGATATGACCACAGCAGGTAGGATCATATACCCCTTGCTAAGATCTTGTCAGCTCAAGACATTAGACAGCATCATACAACAACAGAGTCACGACCATCGTCTGTTAGATGCCTGATCGCTTGCATTTTGTTTACCTAGCTGCACAAATCTCGATTGAAAAGTAGTCACGGATCTGCTAGGGTAGGACTCGGTAAAACTAGGTAGCTTCTGCCCATAGTTTCCGCAAAGACAACCATGAGTATGGATCATCAACACTCCACCTTCGGCAAAAAACCATCATTTCGCTCTCCGAAGTAATCATCTTTTAACTACCATATCACTCCTCTCCAAATAAAAACTTCCAATCTTCGATTTCCTCCACCATCCATCTCAAACGGTCTTTGACTCCCGAAATCGCAGATTCACTTGCCAAAACCCGTTCCGGAGGAGCTTTGGAGTGGCCCACAGTCCACAGAGTTTTGGCTAGTTGAGCTGCATCGACTGGTGATAGCCCCAAATCCACAATGACTGTTTTGACATTGTCTTCGCATGACTCGTACGAGAAACTGTCCAGGAGTCCCTCGGCTGCTCGTCGTACTACAGAGTCCACAGTGTTGCCTGGAATGGCTTGGATTCCCAGAGTATTGGAGACACTGATAATTTTACTCAGGTAGCTGTCCATTACAGGATAAGAGGGAGACTGTTCGTCATCCAGATGCTGGTGGGGGGAGTCTGAGAGCTCCAGTTTGGACCTCTTCAAGTCCCCAGTATCACTAGTATCAGATTCCCAGACAAATGGCCTTTTAACAGATTCCTCATCACTATTATAAGCTTCAGTGGACTCTGAAGGGAGCTTGTTGGACTTATCATTGGTTTGGTTTTCTCTCTCGGTGTTACGGACCAACTCTGGCATAGTCTCGCGAATGATGTTGAACATAGATATAACCTCGATTTCCAGTCTCTGACTAAGAGCAACACCTTCTTTTTGGATTTCTTCAATTTTCATAGGTGGCCGGTCGAAACTGGCCTGGAGATCAACGCTTTGTGGTTGTTCACATGTCCAATTGAGCACCACGTCGATGCCGCCATACAGTTGTAAGCTTTTATCAACCACCTCCTTGACCTCGGCAGCCTCTCGTGCATCACACATCATCGTACAACATCTGTCATTGACAGTTGTGACGGAATTTCTGCTATCTGGCGATGATGCTCGACTAGACCGACCTGACGCCGACTTGGGGGTCGACTTTCCAGAACCCGTTGGTTTGAGCGGTGGAGGATATGCCACGAGCACCAAATCTCCCGAAGACACAGCAGCCCTAACAAAAGTGCGTACTGTGTCAATTGGCCCAAATACCAGCCATACCAGACGGGTCGAAGCAACTAACCCATAATCAGGTAGTTTCATTTGAATGGGTTGGGTTGGGCTGGGTGGGGAGGTGGGGAAATTGCATCAACAAAGCCTCCCCAGAGCAACGAACACTACGCAGTTCTTTTGCAGCGTTACGACTTTTATTTTAATCGGGACTTACAATGCCCGCCGGACCCACGAAATATTCCGAGTGTTCTGTGCGGCCGATTGTGCCTCATTTGGGCTGAGTTAGCTATTCTAGGTTAGTCCAGCGAAGTCTTGAAGAACACAAAAGAAACTAACTTAGCATGGTAAAGTGCGCAGCAAGTGGAAAATTTCCCAAAATACTCCGAAAAAATGCAGCCAAATAATAATGTACCTTGCTGAAGCTTCATATTTACGGGCTTGACCTAGCAAGTCCGTTGACCAAATGGTTCAGGTGGAGAATTCATTTCCGAGGGGTGATGGCCGCCGGCCACCATACGGGCTCGGCTGCCAGCATATGGCTTGGCCGCTCATCTCTGGTAAACTTTGCCAACTTAATTTAAAATGCTTGAACTGTTTAAAACTTACATTCAAAAACCCAGTAACCCCTTTATGCCATTAAACTTAGTCAAGTTGCGGTGCTCGTGTGCCTTTCTTAACCTTTACACTTTGAGCATTGGGTTATCATAGGGATACATCTAAGCTTAAACCCTCTTTACAGTTTATATCTCAAATCCTTTTACAGTTTAGCTTGAACTCAAGTCACTGACGCGATAAACTAAATCCTGTCTTGTGGGAATTAAACTATTATTCTATAGTCTGCATGATTTGGTCGAGATTCTTGTGCTGCCAGTTTATCTAGACTGAGCTGAGCTGTGCTCCGCTGAAAAGTGCACTCTCGACTCTACCACGTCGCTAGTATACTTATTAGCTTAGCGTCTCAGAGTGGGTCAAACTATTGGCGCTTTTGGTACTTTTTATACGTGAGCTTATTGTTAGTCTTGTTCCGTAGTCTTGTTCGTACTTTTGCTCATTAATGTTACTCTTGATCTATATAATCTTATTCGTACTCTAATTCTTTGCTCTTGTTCTCTACGTTTTTCTTTTTTTTCTCTTTTCTTCTCTTCTCCCCTTATCCTTTTATATTTATATCCTTTTCTATTATTCTTATTCTTAATCTCTACTCTCCACTGATTCTCTTTCTCATGATGCTATGCCAACAAAATCAGTCAGTTCCCAGGAGAAAAATTGACCCCTCATCCTATGAAAATAGTTACATTCAACAAATTATTATCAATTCTCCCATTGGTCATATTACCATTATAAAAAAGTTCAAAATTACTATAAAAACGACTAAACTTGCATATTCAACCCTTGTCATATGCAAGTACTAGTGCTAGCCTATCCTTATCTTACCAGCCTTGGTTTACTGGTGCATATCCGTATCCATATCCACCTGCAGCTCCGTAATGAGCTCCAGGCTGACCTGTTCCAGCTGCAGGAGGTGCTACTCCCTGAATAGCATGTTGCTGTGGTGCTCCAGATGTTGGTAGAATATGCTGTCCTGGCAGGGCTTGTTGGCCCTGTAAAGCGTGCATCTGCTGCTGTTCAGGAACCTGTGGACCATGACTTCCCTGCTGCCGACGAATAGAATCAGGAAGTTTTCGAGGATCATTTGTAGCAAGCCCGCTTCCTACCTGGGTATTGTAGTCATGCACATAGCTCTGGTATGAGTATCCTTGTGGCTGCGGAAGCGGCGGAAGACTAGGCGAAGTTCGGTTATTTCCAGAAGTGGCTGATTTTGAAGCGGTTGAACTGCCATTAGCAGCCACAGTGTTAGGAGGAGGCCCATTCTTCATATCGGCCTGAGGAGGCTGTCGACCATAGTAATATTCTCCCTGGGGAGGTTGTTGGTATTGGTAGTGTGGAAACGGTAAAGGTTGACTCTGAGGAAGAGGTAAACCTGCCGATCCAAACGGTCGGTATCCACTAACATAACTACTGTGTCCAGCATTAGCTGTAGGATGTCGCGGAGACTGACTTCCTTGATTTCCTGTAGTTGCTACAACAGGGCGTTGTTGGTGTTGTAAGCTGTAATACTCATTCTTGACTCCAGCCATGCCATTTCTGTAGTAATTGTTCTCCAATGGAATGTCTATTTCGTAGGCCAGGTCCATTTGAGGTTGTTGTTGACCTGGAGAATAGTAATGAGAAGAACCTGCTGCACCGTTTCCACTAGCAGTTGGTCTTTGGACGGACCGTGCGTCGTCTCCATAGGCAGCGGGGGTATTTCCATTGGCATCCAGAGGAACTCGGAAGTTCTGTCGGGACGTCAATTCTTCGCTGATTTCAATGTCCTTTAGGCCTGGTGTCTTGGATGGCCGTGGGAATCGCTTGCTTTTGGCCTCTTCCAGATTGTAGTAGCTCACTAGGTGGTGTGCTTGACCATTAACGACGATACTCATTGTTCTCTTGATAAGACCATCGCTCTTAAAAGCATACGAGTCGATCAGCGAGCCAACCAGGGCTCGTTCACTGTACTCGTCGTCCTCTTCTCCTTCCTTCATCTTACCATCTTGTTCTCCATTAAAGTTGTTTACAATGTTACTGGCCATGACATGTTTTTCATTATCGTGTTCGTCGTTAGAAATGGGCTTAGCTACCGATTGGCCATTTGCTGCCTGTTGTGGGATAATTCCGTGCTGAGTATTATAGCCTGCCATAGGAAGCTCACTGTATGGAGGAATTCGCTCTGGGTCTATCATACCTCCTTCTTTAGCACCAGTATCATATGGATGTTCGCCTCCATAGCTGTACTTCTTTCTACCTCGCTTGGCAGTTCGTTTCTTCTCGCCAGGAGAGAAGGGCTTTTCCAACTGTCTATACAGTAAAAAGTTTTCATATATTCTGCTGGGGGACCATGCAATTCCATCGGTCCATCGTTTGATTCCGGACTGCTGTTCGTTGAAAATAAAAACTGAACCTGATCGAATGAGCTCACTTCGTTCTCGGTCGTGAGGTCGACGCGATACCTGAGGTAAAATACCAGACAAAACAGCCTGGAACAGAATTAGAGCATCCTGAGTTGTAACTACAACTCCTGTAAATGTAGGCTGAAGATTCATGTTGAGTGGATGTGTGGGGGTAGCTGAGAGGGGCAGATGAAATAGGCCTGCTGTAAATCCCAGAAATATCGCACAAAGATTATAAATCTAACAAAATTCACAAATTTTCAGACAAATATCAAGTGTTACTAGAACGATGATCAGATTCAAGTGGTGAGTGGAATGTGTTCAAGCTTTGGAGTGGTTAGTTATGTTGCAGCCAAGGGCACAAAACAATTAACCGCAAGCCCAATACGAACAAAAACTCGGTAGAAGTGCCTATTAAAACACAGATATCAAGCTATTTTCAGTAGAGAGAGGTGCAATGAGTTCACGACTTGTTGACTTGTTGTTCCTGCGAGTTTTGCGAGTACTTACTTCGTGTTTGATTCAAAACCACGCACTAAATAGATATCCTCCGATAGTTCGCTTCAGAGTTTCCAGCTAGACGCAAGACTCAAGTTAGACTTCTAGTAGCGTTTCGACTTAAACTCAAGAGTTAAGTTAGTTGAGAACCCTGAGAGCTAATAATAAGTACTGGTATTTCTCAAGACAAAAGTGAGAATAAAAATACCAATTCAAAAAGTCGGTCGGGTAGCGGATGAGGGCAAGCACTTTCTAATGTACTTCAGCTATAATGCCTCTTAAGTATAGATAATATGCAAGGAAGAGGGCGATATTTGGCACAGTCACTTTTTTAGAGCCTTTCCGTTGCTAATATTAAGCGTTGCGCGGGTCGCTGGAGATTAAGTATCTTTCCCCTCGAGTGGCAGGCAAAAGAAATGAAACGGGTCGGAGTACAAAGAAGCAGTTCTTTTTGAGGTAAAAGCAATTGCAATGTCAATGGCAATAGTGGTGCCTCAGGCTTTCTCTCGGAAGGTCGTGGCTATATAGGGATAAACCCAAATGAGGCCACGTCCGTTTCGTTGGTTGCTTTTTGTAATTAAGGTTTGATGAAAGCAAGTTTCAGGGTGAGCTTTCCGCGCTGCCTCTGTACCAGCTTTAATAATAATATTCACCTAGACAAAATGTGACTCTCTAGCTTATTATAGGTTTACAGGGCACTTTTCGTGAACTCCAAATCAGGAATATTGGATAAGTGCCAAACCGAAGAATAGAAGCCCACTAATGTGTAAACTTGCAGAAGGGCTAGGTATCCCTTAGCTAATTATTTTTAATTCGATTTATCAGACCGGGTTGATCTAGGTTTAATCGTTGATTGTAAGGATCCTGAAGGTTCGCTCTAGGTTCGCTCTAGGTTCGCTCTAGGTTAACAGATGGTGAAGTTAAAAAACGGCTGTACAACCTGATAAAAACTGAGAAGTTAGTATAGAAAAGGACCCTTAGATGTTCCCTGAGATGTGATGGTTGAGGACCGGGCTAAAAACTGCTCAAATGCCGCGAAAAATATGAGCACTCTGAGAGCCCTTTGTAAAATTTCCGTACAATGCAGAGAAGAACAATATCGGACGTTGACTATTTTTCTCTATTAAAAAAGTAAGCAACTCCAGCTGAGGATATTGGCAAGTGAGCCATAAGTGAGAGCAAGTCTCAGCTCCGACATAGCCAGTCATGCTGTGCAACTCAGTTCTGCTTCCGAGCTCCCTATCGTCACCTATCAGAATACACCTCTCTGAACAACGCGGTTGCAGCCAGCATCATTCTTACAATTAAGCTGATGGAGGCAAGGCAGCGTAGAATCCAGTAAGTGTAAAGCTGATCGAGCCGGTTCTCCTCTGGTTCCGTAGAAACCTCGGCATTATGTGGGCCCATTAGCAGGCATAGAGACAATACCGACACGGTACCCACCAAGTGCGCAAGCAGAATGGCATGACCTCGGATAGCTGTCAAACTAAGTTTATGTTGTGGATAAACTTACCTGGGTCTGCTGGTTCAGAAGGTGGGCTGAGGTAAAGCCGAGCAGGTGGGGGTCACCGCAAGGTCAAAGCAGACGTATATGCGATGCAGTGCACTTGTTTGCCGAATAAAAAGCTCAATCAACGTAGCAAGATACTATTCAAGAAACTATGCGTTGTCGATTACTGGTGAAGGGAGAAGACGGAGCAGCTCCAGAGAGATGCATTACTTCTTCTAGCCACTCAGAAAATGTTCTATGCAGGCCACTAAACTAGTATCGAATTGTGGTCCCAAAAGATTGCAGATCCACAACACAACAGGAAGTCGACGGCATTTGAAAAAGCAAATATTGCTCTTAATAAACAGAATTTGTTTTGGCGGCATACCACCTTCACATCGGCCGCCGGGGGACGCGACGAAAATTCGTCAAAAAATTCAACAATAATCGCACATACTTACGTTCGAGAGATGCTGGCTAAGGTTTATGAATTTTACAAGCTTTAGGCTAGCGCAATTCGTCTTCATAAAACAGGGGCAAACGTTAACTCTGATAAGGAGCCGAATGTCTAAAATGCTAGGCGGAGATGATGGGACGTTGGTAAACTAACAATGGATGGATGGATGGATAGCGGATGTTGAAGGAAGAAATAGAGGAGATTGGGCACCGGATATATACCGTGCAATTCATTATTGTTTTATTTAGGGGCAATTTGACTACTAGAAAAGAGTACCTGTGTATTTGCAGATCGCTCACTATACTAGTGCAAAAAAGATAATGGAGTGGATGTTTCTTTTTTGGAAGAGCAAATCCAGATTTGCTTTGGGGCGCATTGTAGTGTGACTACTAAACAATATAACCCATCTTGGTAAAAAGACTGAACTTCTGATTGTCAGCCCAGCGGGTTAACACCATTCAGTGCTCGGTTCTTCCAGATCTGAAGTTGATGATCTGACGATGCTCGCTAGTAATACCATAGTTTGCGCCGCTCAGTAGGGTGTATATACTTTGAACTTTGTTCTAGTAATAATTTAACTTCAATAGACAAGACCTACAAACCTTTTTCCAACCTAAAGCATAAATAAATTAGAATATAACTTAACGGGACATTGAAATTCGGTGACGGCATGCAAGATAACGCATACAAACCGATCTAGCCTGACAGACCGGGGTTGTTCGCGCAACTGACAATTTGAAAGTGGATTACTCGGGCTCCCGCCTTGGACGTTTTTGGCCCTTTTGGTCCTGGATATCTCGCGGCCCACTAAAGATCGCATGACCGCTTGTCGATCCTATGTATCGGGTGCCCAGGTTGGCGAGAAATGTCGGCGAGCCGACGTTGGAACGAAAAATGCGTCTTGGGAAAATAGCCCATGGCCATTTTGGACGAGAATACAGGAAAACAAAAAGAGCAATTTCAAAAGAGCCAAGCTGAGTTGAATAAATGGAATAATCAGTAGTAAATATTTCCGTTTCGGTATAGTACGACTGTTGCGGCCCGTGCAGCTGGGCACCTTCTATTGCCGGTATTCTATTGTCAATTGGCAGTTTTAACGCAGGACTAGCGTGCTGTTAGTATGGTTGCTGGCGGCGAAACATGAGACTGGCCCACGTATGCAGTGGAGGTCCTTGCAGAAGAGCATCCTGACACGTCCAGATTCAGTTGGCAGACGGCACTGAAAGAAGCTGTTTTCTTTAAAGAGCAGCTACCGATGCCTTGTAATTGTCACCAGCTGTTTGTAGCTTGGCTAGGAAGGTTGGTTCCAGTTGTAGTAGTTAGTTGTTACCTGGGCCACGCGGTTGTCCAAGACTTTGGATGCCCACATTATTCTTTCCCAATCAGGCAGGAGTCCCCATTAGGAGGAGTTCCAGAAGGAAACCGGCTGGTCCGTACACTCCTAAATCCCCCACACTCCGCCCACTTCTTGTCGGTGTACCGAGTCAGAGATATATTAATCGTCCCACTGGTTGTACTGAAGAAGCTACGATGCCTAAATGGCAGTGACCGCCTCCAATCTCCACTGATTATCGCTTTTCCGACCGGGGTATGTTCTAGCGCGTGGACGCCTGCAAGTCTATTCCTGCAATGGTCTAGTGTGGAACAGCATGGAATCTCCTTAGAACTTGTCTAGCTAGACTAGAGAGCAGGCTAGAAATTAGACTAGCAGGCAAAAACATGGACTAACATAGACTAACTGGCGATAGTTCCAATAACAAAGAAAAATGAGCAAAGAATCTGCAAACCGGAGTTATAATGAAATGTTATGTAAAATATGACGATCTACTCCATAATATTTGATTTGATCGAAATGGGTCGGGTCCCTACGTCACGGCACGGTTTAGTCCAGTTTGCCAACATCCAATGGGCCTGAGCCCAGGGCCACAAATCCCTTTCGGTTCAAGGCATCGGGAGATACCTTGTTCCATCCGTAATAAACGACGACAATAATAAGGAATCCACAAAGCCACAGGTGGTTGACAATGCTGTTGTGTAAGTAGGTGAAGTATCCGCGGAATCCTTCAATCACCAAGCGGGACTGGTGCTTGCCCTGCAAGATGCCTTCCAGAGTGTCTATGATCTTTGATCGACCCACTTCGATGGAATGTCCACTGCTATCGTGGTCCCAGTATCGAGATGCTCCACTGGCCTTTTGATTTACAATGATTCGGTTCTTAGTGAAGTCTTCCTGTCCGTAACGTCCCTTGAGCCATCTTTCCCAGAACACTCCGTCGATCCAGGCAAATCCTACAATGGGCTTCTCGGTGACCTGGACTCTGATTCTCTTGGCGGAGTCTTCGGCATCTTCGTCATCTTTGTCCTTAGCTTCGTCGATCTTGAGCTGCTTCTTAGTTCGCTTTTCTTCGATTTCCTGACGATTATCTCGTTCGACATTACTCAGGTGGATCTGAGCAGTGACGCGCATTTCCCTTATTGCTGTTTCTCGAGCAATTTCATCTCGGGGGTCCACTACAGCCAGTACCACGTATTCCGCATGATTGAATATCTTCTGGGCATTAATGGGGGTCATTTGCGGCACGACACTGAGCCAAGCATCGGTGGTCCAATCAACCAATCTACCGTGGTCTCGCATGTCCTTGGGACCTTTGTTGGGATACTCGGTCCAGTATTGTTTGGTATCGGAAACTGCAAACAATGCTGGGAATCGATGGACCTTGAAGTTCTTAATCAGTTCGGTACTGTTGGTCTTGTAGAACTTGGCAATGTCATTGGTGGCAAGTGCCAGTCGACTGAGAGCCTCGAAATCTTCGGAGACCGTAGCATCGTCGTACAAGTAGAGGAATACACTTGTCTCGTGTGTTTTGCTCACAATGGAGTCAAGTTGTTTGATAGTATTGACAGTAGTCGCATCCTTTGCATCATGCATGTTCTCAGCGAACTTGCGCAGATCGCCGTATCCTCGTAGTCCGCTGTATTCGATCCGGTTAGTTCCTTCCAGATAATAGATACTTGGCAGTGCTTCAATTTTCATATCTGCACATAACTGCCGATCAGTCTCGCAGTTGACTTCGCCAATATTGATCTTTCCCCTCATAGAACTGGCCATCTGTTCCCAGCTGGGCTTCATGGCAATGCAGTGAGGACAATAGGGGCTGAAAAACTTGATGATCCAGGGGTCTCTTGTAGCTGTGACCTTTCTAGTGAATGCCGAGTGGTCCAGAGTTGTCGAAGTACCATATGGATTGGGTGACGTCTCGTCGATTTCCAAGCTATCGCCCAGTTTCGAGGAAACAGGGGCGTATTCACTATTGACTACCTCGGTAGACGCTGGGAATGCAGGGAACAGTCGTTCTTCGCTAGACGTCGAGGTCGCGGGGAATGCCGACGTAGTAATGTTTTCCTTGGCCACAGCATCAGTCTTTTTGATAGAACTGGCAGACGCTTCTGCATCAGGTGCATGGGCATTGATAAATGCCAACATGGTGGTCTCGTTTCGTACAGCCTGATCAAAACTAGCTTTGTATTCACCATCTACCAGTATCTGTAGAGTAGGATATGCCAATACCTTGTTTGCTGAGCACAGATCACCGCTGCTTACGCAGTCCACCTTGGCGATACCGATGTTTCGGGCCCTGAGGTCATCAATGTTGTTCATATAAAACGTATTAAACGTTCCAGCAAACTCTATGCAGTGCAAGCAGTATGACGAGTAGAACTCCACCATCCACGTTCCCTTGTTGATGGTATCAGAAAATGTTTTTGCATCCAGTGTAGAAGGCAACTTGGATTCGTCCGACTCATAAGTGCCATCGAGAAGCTTGTGAAAAGGGTCCTCTTTGGCGGGGTTTTTGTCCGTGGAAGGAGGAGCACCCGCTACTATTGTAATCAGCACCCATAGCAGTGCAATCCAACTTAGCACGTTACGTTTGTGAGCAGTGCCGTTCATTTCGTAGGAGAGCGAACGCTTGGCTTGTAGGTTGGAAGTACGTTAAAGTGGAGTGTGCGCGTTTTGGAAAGGGAATAAGAGGGTGAACTGCTTAGTAAGGAGTCCTGAACTGGCAGCAAGTGAAGAAAGAATTTCAGATAGACTCGGTTTGTGAGTAAGTAGAGTTTTGATTTATGGATTATGGAGTATTAATGTCTTCTGCCGAATGTTTTCAAATGTTTTATTGGTCCTGTTGATGTTCTCAAGATGGTTTCTCTCCTGGATTCAAGATGCGCAATTTGGTTTTCGGTGTGGAAAATTGCACGGTCAAGTGTGAAATGGGACGACATATGGATTTGACTTGGAGTCTTCAGTATTAAGGATTTGACGTTCAGAGCTCGGTATTGATACTTGGAATTCTGTATTTATTGCTATTGGCTGTTCTGTGTTTGTCTCAAGTTCGGCTTTGTGTTCGGCTTTGTGTTCGGCTTTTGTGCTCACGTCCACAATGGCAATCTAATTTTCGTAGGAGCATATATCTTTCGGAACAGATTAGAATGGTAGTGAAAACATATCGGATTCGATTCTTTTTCACACCAAGGTTGATAACAACCTTTGTTTACCTTTCGTGTGAGTGAGAGACACTGTCTACACTCGTTTCAATGAAATATGCTGTTTATACAAGTAATTAACCAGTTGTCTCCAGGAATTACGGCCGTTGTATACAACGTATTTACATATCATACCACTATATTTCTCTTTGACACATTACATCAGAACCGAGAGCACATAAAACAAGAACCTCCTTATTCTCAAAGAACAATCCGTTCAAATACATCCAATACCCTCTTTGACCAAATTTCATCTCTCCAATCAAGTAAATCTTATAATCGCTATCAAAAACTAGCTGTCCAATTCTGGCAAATCTCCGCCGCACCTCTCGCCATAGCTTACCATTTACGATATTAAGAACCGTTATCATACAGCCTCACTGACAAATCGAAGTCATCTTTCACATCATCGGGTTCTCCATTCTATCGTACAATTGAAAACCATGGGTGTACGAATTGCTATCGGTAAGTATATAGCACTTTCATTCAAGACAATGTTCATTACTAATCATAGATCGTGGCGGTACTTTCACCGACGTATGTGCTCGAGATGACCATGACAATGAGATCATGTTCAAACTGTTGTCCGTAGACCCTGGCAACTACGATGATGCTCCTCGAGAAGGAGTTCGTAGAGTAATTGAGAAAATCACAGGCCAAAAGATCGAACGAGGCGAGAAAATCGACTTGTCGTCTGTTGAATCCATCAGGATGGGCACAACTGTTGCTACAAACGCTCTGCTAGAGCGCAAAGGCGAGCGGGTAGCGTTTATTGTCACCAAGGGGTTCAAAGATATCCTTAGAATTGGTCAACAAGCACGACCAAACATCTTTGATCTATCTGTAAAGAAGTTGGGTCATCTCTACGAGTCTGTTTACGAGGTCGACGAACGAGTCACTATCGAGGAGTACTCCGAGGACCCCGACCCCAGGCCTGTCAAAATCGATTCTAGTCCAGATCTGGTCACTGGTACTTCAGGTGAAACAATCCGGATTCTTCAAACTCCAGATGAAGCTGAAATCCTGAAAATGCTCACAGAAATCTGGGATTCTGGGGTCCGGTCCCTGGCCATCTGTCTCATGCATGGCTATACATATCCTCAGCATGAGCAACTCATTGCAAAAAACGCCCGAAAACTGGGATTCACTGATGTATCGGTATCGTCGGAAATTCAAGCTATGATAAAACTGGTGTCTAGGGGTAACTCTACTACCGCAGATGCATACTTGTCTCCAATCACATCGCGGTACATCTCCAATTTTGGCCAAGGCTTCAAGGGAGGACTAACTGAGGTCGGACATAAGTTACTTTTCATGCAATCTGATGGCGGATTGACATCATGGTCTCGGTTCTCAGGACTTAAGGCCATTTTATCAGGACCTGCTGGAGGTGTTATAGGATATGCCAAAACATCGTACGATTCGTCTGCCCCAGTTCTAGGATTTGACATGGGTGGAACTTCAACTGATGTATCTAGATATGATGGGCATTTGGAGCATATCTTTGAAACTACTACTGCAGAAGTGACTATTCAGGCCCCCCAGCTGGATATCAATACTGTGGCAGCTGGTGGTGGATCCATTTTATTCTGGAAAAATAATCTATTTACCGTGGGTCCTGAATCTGCGTCTGCACACCCCGGACCCGCATGTTATCGCAAGGGAGGTCCTTTGACGGTCACTGACGCTAATCTGTTTCTTGGTCGTATCGCTGTTGAACATTTTCCCAAGATCTTCGGACCCAACGAAGATGAGCCTCTGGACACCGAAATCACCAAAACCAAATTTGAGGAGCTTACTAAAAAGATTAATTCCGATAGGCTACAGGATGATATTACTGCTAAGGAGCTGACACCTGAACAGGTTGCCATGGGTTTCCTGACTGTTGCCAATGAAGCAATGTGTCGACCTATCAGAACTCTAACAGAAGCCAAGGGACATGAATCTAGCAAGCATGCTTTGGCCAGTTTTGGCGGTGCTGGTGGTCAACATGCCTGTGCGGTTGCTGAAAATCTCGGCATCAAGAAAGTCATTATCCACAAATACTCGTCGGTTCTATCTGCGTTCGGCATGTCTCTTGCAGATGTAGTGGTCGAAGTTCAACAGCCGGAATCATGTACTTTGACAGACAAGGAACTGGAAAGACTGAATAAACGACTAGATGGTCTTAGCGAACAAGCAGCTGAACAACTTGAACAGCAAGGGTTTACCAAGGATAACATTGTGCTCGAGAGGTACTTGAACGTCAGATACAGAGGAACTGAAACGTTCATCATGGTAGAGGGTCCTGACTTTGCGTCCAGATTTGTGACGCAACATAGACAGGAGTTTGGATTTTCCCTTCAACGGGAGATTCTTGTTGGTGATGTGCGAGTGAGAGGCGTTGGTAAGAGCTATTTGCAAAAGGATTTACTTCCCGAATATGTTAAAGACACATTTAAAGCAGAAACTGCACCTGAGACGATCAATGTATATTTTGACCAGGGTTGGAAGAAGTCTGCTCTTTACACGATTGAGCAGTTGAAACCTGGTCAGGAAGTTCACGGACCTGCTATGATTCTTGACAAAACGCAAACGATTGTTGTGCAGCCAAATGCAGTGGCAACGTCACTTCCCAATCACATTGTAATTAATGTGGAAAATACACGAGCAGAAGTCGATTCCAAAACGATCGACCCTATTCAGCTCAGTGTGTTTGGACATCGATTTATGAGTATTGCCGAACAAATGGGCCAGACTTTGCAAAAGACCTCCATTTCTACCAACATCAAGGAGAGATTGGATTTCTCCTGTGCAATTTTTGATCCAGATGGAGGTCTTGTTGCTAATGCTCCGCATATTCCTGTTCACCTCGGTTCTATGAGTAGTGCAGTGGCATTTCAGAAACAATACTGGGAAGAACAAGGAAAAGAAGACACCAAGCAGCAACTCAAACCAGGTGATGTGCTTGTTGCGAATCATCCTGCATATGGAGGCTCGCATTTGCCTGATATCACCGTAATTACCCCAGTATTCAGCGAGACTGAAACCCCGGAAATCATCTTTTGGGTTGCCAGTCGGGGTCACCACAGCGACATTGGAGGAATCACTGCAGGATCTATGCCTCCATCATCCAAGGAGCTGTGGGAAGAAGGAGCGCGAATTAAGGCATTCAAAGTAGTATCCGACGACAAGTTCGATGAGAAAGGACTAGTATATTACCTTTCTGAAGAACCGGCTACTCATCCTGGATGCTCTGGATCTCGAAGTCTATCAGATTCTATTTCTGACTTGAAGGCCCAGGTTGCAGCCAATAACAAGGGCATTCGACTGATCTCTGCACTTATTGCAGAATACGGGCTGGATGTCGTTCAACTATATATGAAGGGATTTCAAGAAAATGCCGAACAAAGCGTGCGTTTGCTGTTTGCTCGAGTATATGAGAAATTCGGCGGTCACTTGACAGCTGAAGACTGTATTGATGACGGAACTCCTATCAAACTAAGTGTGACAATTTCTCCTGAGAAGAACTGGGATGCTACTTTTGATTTCAGCGGCACTGGTGCTCAGGTATACGGTAACTTGAATGCTCCAAGAGCAATTTGTTATTCTGCCATTTTGTATGTTCTGAGAAGTATTATCTCAGACGATATACCACTGAACCAGGGATGTCTGAAACCATTGAAGATTATCATTCCTGAAGGAACTTTGCTTTCACCGGCCCCGGATGCTGCTACAGTTGGGGGAAATGTGGAAACTTCGCAACGAATCACAGATGTGGTTCTGCGGGCATTCCAAGTGATGGGAGCTTCTCAGGGTACATGCAATAATCTGACGTTCGGATTCATGGATAAGGATGAAACTACTGGTCAGTTCAAAGGTTTTGGATACTATGAGACTATTGCTGGAGGTGCTGGAGCAGGTGATGGCTGGAATGGACAAAGCGGAGTTCAGGTGCACATGACAAATACGCGAAGTACAGATCCAGAGATTTTGGAAAAGCGATATCCTTGCATTTTACGAGAGTTTTCACTACGAGCAGGATCAGGTGGTAACGGCAGATATAAGGGAGGAGATGGTGTTGTACGAGACATTGAGTTCCGACGACCCATTCAGGTATCAATTCTTAGCGAAAGGCGAGCAGTTGCACCGTTTGGTATCTGTGGAGGTGAGAATGCCGCGAAAGGTCAGAGTTTATGGCAAAAAGCATCTGGCAAAGTGATTAGTCTTGGTGGTAAAAACTCCGTGTTTATGGTTGCTGGTGACCATGTTATCATCAAATCACCTGGAGGAGGTGGATATGGGTCAGTTGGTGAAACCAAAGATGATGAAGGTTTCAAGAAGAATAATTTGCCAGCGTTTGTTCCTAGAGCTTCTGGAAGTTTTCATGCGAGATCTGCGGTGTCAGCAGCTCAGTAAATGAGAATATCGACGAGCTTGATAACAGTTTAACATGAAGCTTAGTTAGATAGATGACCTTTCTTGGATAAGAAGAAGATCTTCAAAGAGTAATTTCAGTTGAGAATATTCCTAAGTGTAAATAGTAATGTTATTTAGCATATTTTGTACACTTTTCAGGCAAGAGACGGGGATATTTAAATCTTGATAGAGCGCTCGAGACTCCAAACTAGTTTATTTGCTTGGACAACTATTATTGTTCTCAGAACTAATAGAATATATATATGATATTTTAAACTTGCAAATATCGCTGGAAATTATGCTGTTATTAGGTTATTATTATGTTATTATTATGTTCTTATCCATTCGTACAGGCATTGTTAATCGAGCTTCGTAGGATCCCAGGATGGCACTGTAACGTAGTATTCATTCACATCGCCAATTGAGTCCAAATCAGCCTTCTCAATCTCAAAGTCAAATACCTGGAAATTGGACATGATTCGGTCCGCACGAACCGACTTGGGCAGAGGAACAAAACCTTGCTGGATATTCCAGCTGAGGAGGATCTGGGCTGCTGATTTACCGTACTTCTTTGCTAGTTTATTCAGACCAGGATCATCCAGTCTCAACCCGCATGTCAAAGGCGAGAACGTCTCGACAACGATATTGTGAGATATGCAGAAGGATGTAATGTCGCGATGTTGCAACCACGGATTGAGTTCGATCTGATTGACAGCAGGCTTGATCTTCAGATGGTTCCAAGCAAAAAGCTCTTCAAGATGTTTGACACCATAGCACGATACACCAATATCCTTAATATGACCCTTTCCTACAAACTCCTGCAATGCTCTCCAATTCTCCAGACGGGTTTCTTTGCCTCCATGAGGCGAGTGGATCAGAAATAGGTCGATATAGCCCAACTTCTGAGCAATATCCAGACTCTTCTGAATAGCCAGCTTTGCCTTTTCATAACCATAATCATCGATCCATAGTTTAGTAGTATATGAAATATCCTTACGTTTGATATCGGGATGTTTGGCCAAGAAATTGACAATTCCTTCTACGCATTCCTTCTCATTGCCATAGCAACTGGCAGTGTCGATATTACGATATCCGATTTCTAGCGCGGTTTCAACAGCACCAGCCGTCTCGTCAGCCGGAAGTAAATAAACGCCGTACCCGATAGGAGGGAACTTTGCACCGGATGGTAATTTTATGACAGTCATTGGCGCAACAATGGTGGGGGTGGGGAGATGACGATTGAAAGTCGCATGTGGGAAATGCTGATTACATAACGATACCTGATTGAGCCATGAGATCCAGGGTTAGGTCCCAGCCAGAAGAAGCGAGTCTGAATAGAAATACTTCGAATGAATATTTCATCGTCGAAATATATTCGCACAAATTTCAGGGGCCAGTTTATTATCATAATCGGGCGGGATTCTCAAATGCAGATGCAGCGACCCACATTGTAAGCTGAGACATCAGGCCACATGGTCGGTTTGTATGACGACTACGGCATAAGTGGAATGACTTTAGATTCCGCTAATGCACTGCAAAGGGTAGGTAACATCTTGGTATTCTCATGATATGCAAGGCAAACAGCTGCTAAGCTGCAGATCGATGGACTTAGGAGATGTGTACAAGGATAAGCATTACGAGATTTTGGGTTCAGAGAGCTGAACTTTGTTGGAGAATAGAGTTTCTTGGGGAAATCGAGATGCAATATGTAGGCTGTCGATGCCATGCGATAAACTCCAGATGAGCGGGCGAGCGGGAAGTGAAACTAGAATTATTTTTGCAATTAAGTTAATTGTAGTTGTAATTGAAGGTAGTAACAGTCGAGATATTATGTACTGAAAAGTACGACGGGGTTTTAGTCGAATTGAGAAGAAAATATCGTCGCATTGAGTAGAAAACTGCGCCCAACAGAAAAGAAATATCGGCAAAATTGAAAGTGCAGATCGGTCGATTCAACGTGCAGATTGACAATTGAATAGGGAGATTTGCGATGAAGACGAATATTGGCGATTTAAGGCGGTTTGGCGATGAAGACGAAAATTGTAATCGTGACGATGATTGGCAGTGGAATACGAAAATTGGCTATGAAATACGAAAACCGGCAATGGAGGTACAAAAAAAGGGAACGGAATAAAACTAGCAGGATTTTCAAGTGATATCATAACATTTCATTTACAGACAAAACTTTCAATAGCAATAACTAAATTAAAAAGCACCTAGAACAATTAAGCAAAAAACTCCAGATAAATCATATTCTACATATACAAGAAGGGGGAATAGTTAACTAAAGAGAGGTCAACCCCATCAGCGATCTGCCATCAGTCATCAATTCAATCTTGGACTTAGGCACCCATCTTCTTTGCAAACTTCTTCACCATTCGAGACATGCCAGTTTTATTTTTAGCAGCCTCTACGTCCTCGGGTCTTCGAAGGTTCACTTGGTGCATTGGGGAATAGTTAGGAGGTTCATAGTGTCGATGCGTGACATAACTGCATTGCCGCTGCAAGTCGTTCTCGTTAACTTCAGCGGGATAAATTAGGTGACGAGTATGAGGCTTGTAGTGGTAGTCTTTGGAAGGAACTGTGGAAATAGTGCTCTTGATCATGGCGTCGGCCAGCGCATTGTCCAGATCAAAGTCAATTTGGCTCTTGGAGATAGGTAGAAACATATCGTCGATATTTCTCTTTTCATAAGGATACTGATTTTTATCTGAATCTTCTTCGTCTTCGTTTTCAGCATGCCAGTCCTCGTCGCCTTCGGGGGTGTTCGTATACATGAGAGTGGGTGGTTGACTTAGTCGAGGAGTAGTGATCTGAGCAGGTTCTTCGGCTAACTCTCCAAGTTCACAGGTCAGGCTAATCTGAGGAGTATGATCGACAAAGTTATGCTGGCTTTTTTCAAACAGGCGACGACTAGCAGAGCCCTCGCTATTGACCGAAGACACCGAGCTCGCATATCCATAGTCGTTCTGAGAAGGAGGGGCAACTGGCGAGGCCATATATCGACGATTGCTACTAATAGTGCTCGGTTGTGAGTGAGTACTGCTGGCGGCAGTAGAAGTTGAAAACATGCTCATTCGGACAGAGTTGACATGAGCGTGTGCCGAAGTTCGAGAAGAAGCTACACTCATGGAGGAAGAGTTTGGGCGGGATAAAGACGAAGAAAAGATGCTATCAGATAGGGACGAGGAAGAAGAGTATGATCGATTAGTTAATGCCCTATTGAGTCGTTCAGAGCTGGAGGACATGAAAAGGGTCAAAGAGCGGATGAGAGAGCAGACCTAGATTAGGCAGCAAAATAGCGTTATATAAATATCCAAAAAATTTGAAATCTGGTTCGAGACTGAGATTCGCCAAGGTACCAAGCAGACCAGACGGAGATCCAAGGTTCAAGTAGTTGGCTGATATGGATGCAAAAGGTTCCTTGCGTCCATCTACTTACTTATACCAAGTCCGTAATCAAGTAGCCATAGTTGCTTTTGGGCAGCTTCAAAATTAATAGGCAATTTCAGTCAGTGATCCCGGCAGGGTTAGGACGAGGACCCCTGTGTTCGCATAATACAAAACCAAAAACCCCGAGGCACAGACCAGTCGGACGAAATCGGGCACAACAGTAGGGGGCCCGTTGATTAGTACTGTAAAAGATACGGAGCAGAGGTCAAAGTCAGATCATGGAAGCCGGTACACCCGGCAGAGTTTCGCTAAGTGGGACTGGTTTCGTTCTTCATGGCCTGTTGGTGGGTTGGTTGGTGCCAGGGCAAGCCGATCCCTGGGTGATCCCACCCAGTTAACATAGCTTGGAAGGAGGTGCAGTAGCGACGGAATCCTACATCAAACCCAGAGAGAGGATGGGCAGGGCTAACATAGATCTGAGGGGTTGAGAGACAAGGCTTAGAACGGGGCTGGTATCGGGAGACAGGTAAAATTGAGTATTCTAGAGCAAAATCAGTCCCAAAATGAGATGTAATTAGAGGCAATTTCGCCAAATACCCAATCAACGTTGGTAAATTGGGCTCTAACCGAACATACAATCTGAGACACCAGGCCAGGCCTGGTTGCTTTTGCCAGCCGATCGGCACTGCTCAACCATAGGCTAGCCAGGGTAGAACATGTGCGGTAGAGGCGAACCACTGGAGTGGGTTGGAGGCCACCAACAAAACGGCAAAAAAAAGCGCAAGGCTTGGTACTGGGGAGTGGGGGAGTTGTACAATACAGAACTGAATTACAGCCCAATAATCGCACAAGATTAAGAATATCTGGTGATGCGTTACATTAAAGTTAACTTTGATTAGTGCAGGCCGGTTTGGGTTTTTGCTGCACAAACCCTGGTCCAAGCGAGTATGCTTGATGCGTATAAAGTTTGGCGACCCTAGTAGTGTTATCACCGAGCAGGTGCGGGATTCCGTGTAGAGTATACGTACAACAGTGTGCAGTCCAGGCAACAGGCAGCAGCAAAAACTATTGTACGCAGACCCGTCTTGTTTGTTCATCCTTGTAATATTTTGACAAGTGCAGATCGTAGCAATTCATGCATGATCACCGAAACGGTACAAAATAAATTCGTTCTTAGTTAGGAGAGGAGGTCTCCTACCCCTTAGTAGCCCCAGCCAACACCACCCACCCAACTGTAATCCGCACTTGGAAACAGAACGAAATGAACATGCTTTTACTGGTTGTACGATTAAGATCGAGATGGAACAATGCGGCGATCGCATGACACGTTTGTTATTCTCTTGGTTGACGATTATCACTATAGTTGCAACGATTATCACTGTTGTTCCTGAGATTATGAAACAGATCTCTTTGCGTTGAGTTGATCGAATCAGTGAATGAGAGAATGAGTGGGGTACATTTTGGGGGGTCGGATGTCCGTATCCCGCACTGAAAATGAAAAATGAAAAAATATCCAGCTCCGTTCAACCAACAGCTGAACGCCTTGGTTTTGCCTTACTACCACGGGTATTTGGCCGCTCAGACGCCCGGTGCTCGTTCTCATTCTGGTGCTTGGTTCGGTTCCAGTTAGCGTAGCCCTGTACCGCATGGTATGCATTGATGAAACAAATGCCGTCAAGATCAGCCACATTCGAGATAGTGCCGATCTACCGAGTGCTTTGAACGTCGCCATGCACAGTGTCTGCATCTGTTAGGCCACAGATACACTAAAATAGAAGGTGTACTGCATATCCTCTACCCGGGCAACGCTCCAGCAACCCAGACTGGCAAAATGGGGGGTTTAGAGACGGTGGAGATAGTGGAGATGGCTGTACAAAGACTTTAGTGAGGCGTTTTGTAGCGGGAAACCAGTGGAGGTTCCTGCAGGTAGCGTCAAGATAAGCATGAGGGAGGGTGGATTGATCTGTTTCGTAGCTGTGAAATATTGACTATGAGTTGTGAATGAGACTGGAAGTATTGATGTAGATATCTGCTTTGAACAGATTAGATGGTGGAGCTGATATTGGAGAAGATCTTGGAACTGGAGGTGGAAAATAATATCTCGCAACATAAATTGGAATATACTGATTTGAACTGGCATTGAAATATATTATACTGATATTTGAACAGGCATTGATATACTGATCTTGATATCATCAATATTCGTGTCTTGATATCTTGTATTCTGGTGAACTTTACAATTGTCGAACGTTAATAGTGCTCTCCACATACATTTAGATTTACATATACTGCCATGTTGCTAAACCACCGATTTTTACACTTCACTACATCCATCCATAACTAGCCAATAACTATTTTAGTCTGAAACTCCTGCCTATCGGGATTTCGGTTTACCAGGTTCTTATGGTTGCTGGGCGACCGCCTTTACCTCAGGTTTGCGGTGGGCATCTTCCAGGAACGGAGAAATTCATCAAATGATCCACCACCTACCTACCCAGCTTTCTGCTGATCCCGAGACTCCTGCTGCTGATCACTGGCTCCTGTTGATCCGACTCTCTTATAATCGGTTAATTTATTTCAACGTAGCTCGCTGCGCCGTACCAAACATCTTGATGCGATTGTATGCCCTGACGCGTTAGTTCCTGCGAGATCGTTTAGGTTTCCCTCCTTTCAATTTCCACCACTGGCTGAGCAAAGTTTGCACCAATCATCTCATAACGCTTATTACTACTCCCGTCGATTATACAGGTGGTTCTCACCATTGTACTTACACCACTAGTTTAGAGTATTATTTCAACACAGGGGAGTACTTGACTGCATACGATTATTTCAACTTAGGTGATTATTTGGTAGACTGTTGAGATCTACTATAGCCGCAAGCACTTAGCCACTATATGAAGAGATCCAACTTTACTAATGGCTCTCATAGCTATTCATACTACTTAGAGTTTCCGAGATATCGATATTCCAGATATACCAAAGAGATTCAATTGTGAGCAATGAAGAAACTTAGTAAATATATGCAGAGCTGCCGTTTCCAGACAAATTCCACTAATCTCGAGCCTTTCAAGTCACACACTCCACTCCACCCAACCGTCCAGCCTTGAACTAAAAAATTACGCCGAAAGAGGCAAGATGTACGAAATAATATTAGTTATCACGATTTCACCAACACAAACAACCGAGGCTTTTATTAAGTGTGTAAGTAATAAATTATACTATTGGGGAAATCCGACTGGATGCTGGTCAATAAGGGGTACAGAATAAAATTGGTGAGCGTGGTGATATAATATTTGTAGTA
Organism: Zygoascus bituminiphila; assembly: GCA_030705125.1. Taxonomy (NCBI): domain Eukaryota; kingdom Fungi; phylum Ascomycota; class Dipodascomycetes; order Dipodascales; family Trichomonascaceae; genus Zygoascus; species Zygoascus bituminiphila. The sequence continues at coordinate 553,240 of JANIWT010000004.1, read as the reverse complement.
TATCAGAATGTTTGTTGGACGTAATATCGTTGAAGAGGATGATATGCAATATACCATACCAAAGATAGTTAATATCATTAGCAAGAGCAAGAGACGTTGATATGTGTCGTGTCACCATACTTAATATCGTTTTTGAGAAACAGGTTTTCATACACCTCCGTGGAGAGAACCAGTGACCATTAATATACTCAATGAGACATTATTCTATTGTATGCGCACTCTAACAAAACGAGCAATTGCCCTGTGAATAACCTCACAGACAGACATAATTAACTGTATATTGAATTCATTGACGAATCCAAACCTCCTTATCTCATCTTCACCAGTGGAAATTTATTCAATTGCTGTTAAATGTCAACTCCTTACCATGCCGTACAGAATAGTACTAATTATGTCGACATTTATGCAAGTCACTTCCAGTACTAGTCTATGAATGGTACATCTCGAATATCATTTAATACAGACATAGCATTTAGCAGAGTCAATACAAGCATATGGTATAACTTCATCATAATCCCCATGTGATATTTATAAAGACAGTTTGCTTTATATCATATCCATTCAATATTCTATCCTATCTACTTCATGCTCTGGTGCGGCTGTCGATAGGTACCGATCGATTTGATCGATGATTGATTTCACACTGGAGAAATCATTCAGCAGCATATACTAAAAAAATATCACTATCAACGACATATCATATCTTCTTTCCCAGCTATCACTTATCAATTCAATTCAATTCAATTCAACGCATTCCTCCTTCCTTCCTTACACTTTCCTCCTCGCTCCTGTCGTCTCTCGCCAGCCAGCCTCTTCCTACACGCCTCCACCACGTCCTACGCGCGCGCGTCGCCAAAACACCCACACATCAAACATCACCAACTCTTCTCTATACACGCTCCAACCACCACGACGCCATGGATGGTCTTAGCAGTCTAGCCAAAAGGCCTATGAGGGGTATGCCTGTTTATGTTCTTTTTTTTACATGCTTTTGATATCGGTTCAATTCTCTAACTTGCAGTGAAAATCATCTACACCTTCGACAAGGCCCATGCGATGGTGTGTTTGGCGCGAAGCGCCTGTGCTATCGATGTTCCTGTCGTCCCCAACGAAGACGACGGTGCTCCTCCTGTGGGAGTTGTCGATATAGCTCAGTGTCTGCAAACTGTTTGTCGAAGTAGTCCCGAAATCTTAGCTACCGATGCCAATGATTATGTTGTTTATTCCAAGGACCTCAGCGAGAACCTAGCCGATGGTGTATTTGTAGGCCATGGGTTTCTATCTTCTCTGCTCAGCAAGGAGGCAAATAAAACCACCAAAGATGAATACGCCGGGTTTTCTGGCAATGATGAAAACCAGAGTCAGAACCAGGACGAAGAGGAAACTGTCTATGCCATGGGAAAGGTCTCGAAAAATCTCCTGCCGCTATACGCTGCCGAGACCCTCGAAGTTCACCTAAGACTCACCCCCGTTCTCAGAGCTCAGCAGTCGCATTACGTTGAGTCGCTGAAGCATTACAGGTCACTGGCTGCATTGGAACCGCCTCCCGCTCCTAGACGTTCCCTCACAGTTGCCGATCTCGAGGCTTCGGTGTCTTTGGCCAAAAGACAGCGTACCGTACCCACTTCTTATTATTCTCAATACCTTGCATCTTCTCCTCCTTCTCAGACCGACTACCCGAGCAGCAGCGGACCGCGTGAACTTGGTAGGGAGCCTACGATTAATACCAACAGCCAATCCACTTCCAATCTAGCGCGAGCACCCAGTGGGAACCACCGCGTTCTGAGCGTGGGCTCTGCAGAGCGCAAACCCATCAGAAGGGCCGAGGAGCTCCTTGAAAGTGATCTGTCCAGTTATTCCGACGAACGTGATACAGACTCTTCGGATTCTCCCGCCGTCGTTGAGTCTACCACCAGCGCCAACGTTGACGTGAATACGCCAAACAGCACGGAGACTAATAGTAATAAAAACAAAAGGGCCCGTCGACAACAGTATAAAATCGACCAGCGCCTGGTCGAAGCTCTGGCCACTGGAAAAGTCCCCAAATACTGCGAGAACTGTGGTTGTATAAGAACTGCCACTTGGCGACGATTCAAATCTGAGGACGACGACTTTACTCTCTGCAATCCTTGTGGTTTATGGTACTCTACAAAAAAGATCATGCGGCCAAAGGAGCTCTGGGGAACCAGAAAGGGTAGAAAGACCGAAGTTCGCGATATCAACACTTACCTTGCGGACGAAGTCAACAAGAGTCATCATGAGCAACCAGACAAGGAAAAATTACCTGTATCTTCTCCGGTCAAAAATATCGTGGCTACGCTACAGCAGCAAGCTGCCGATCATCAACGATCTGTCTCGTCACGTCCCATATCACGGTCTTCACCGACTCGAAAGAGCTCTACCAGTGCTTGTGTAACGCCCGCCGCCTTTCACTTCCCCATGTCCGACCCTCCTCATGCATTAGAATTTTCCGGACTGGATTCTGCATTCTGTCAAGTTAGTGATGTGGTTCGACTTGTACGGACTAATGAATCAACATCATCTGCTTCTTCATCATCTAGACCCCACACATCTGCGGATATCTCTGAACATGACCACAAGACGGCTGGAAACAAAAACACCAGTGAATTGCATTCTGACCCTCCGAACAACATTCATCACGATATTGAGCAGAATAATATCGAAACTAATGCTCATCATCGTCATCATCATGTGCAGGACGATAGCCTGCACTTTTTAGAAGAGCCAGAAACAATTCATAAGCATACTTGTACCAACAAACATTCTGACGAGCCACAAGACGAATCTAATAAGGAAAATATCCCTCCTGCACCTATGTCTCCTCCGGTGACAAGCGACCATTTAGATATTGAGGCTCTGTTTATGACACCTAAGAAAAAGAGCCCCACAAAGAATATCGACATCGGCTCGATTACGCCTGCTTCTCGATGGATTTCCAAATTTATTCAGCAACAAAGCACCAAGTTTTCAGAAGAGGACGATATTTTCAAGGCATTCATGGAATCACCAAGTCGAAAGTACACCGACCACTTTTCTGCTGCGATGACGAGCTTTGACGATGCCATGCTCAATTCGGAAGCCACTCACGATACTGTACCATCCTCACCTCCTCCGAGTTTTTTCTATCACTACGAAGAGGAATCTCTAAAACAGAAACAATTGGGTAGTGCAGGTGAAGACCGGCACGGGTCGGTAGGTGCCGAAGGTGCCGATGATGCCGATGCAAACGACGAATAAATCAGTGAATGAATTGGGTCATGCCATTTATGTATGTGCTGCGATCTAATAGTGGCTGCAGAATTTCTTTGAATCGAATTCACGAACGGACTCGACTGTATCGTCAGAATCGCGCCCCATATCGGTACCATCAGCAGCCACTATCATTTCCCGAGACAAACAGAACTACAAGCATTGCTAAATATGTTTCTCAGCGGATTGGTGGGTGCATTAGTGGGTTGGTAAGGCGTGGTGTGAAAAGCACTGGTAGCTAATAGGATCTTACTGCATAATCACTTTGCTCCTGTAATTTCTGCATAGTAATAATACGAACCGTATATTTTATCAGGCGACTCAGTCCAGGTACACAGTATTTTACACAATATTTTAAATTTTTTTTGTTTTTATACCCATGTGTCCATTCGGTTGATCTGATATTCCCAAAACGGAATCGGTTTTGTACGGCACCAGAGGAACAACTAGCCCAATCTGTGTGTGATGCGGGAGTCACCCTTCGCAACCTTGATTCCGGGCTTATTTGAGTCCAGGCGAGTAGAAAGGGAGCAATCTGTTCGGAATGATCAACTTGCTGCTAATTTTCAAGTACGGTTGCCAAGAATAAACAGTTTCGCCCGCTTCTCGCATGGGTTCCTCGGTTTACGACTGTCCAGCCAATTAAGCGTTTGCCAAGAAATGCTAAGAAAATATCTTGAACATCTAGGCGGGGGGAATTTCGGTATATGCAAGCTGAAGCAAACAGGTAACCAGACGGCTGGTTGGCTGATGAATTTGTTTTGGCTGGATTGAGTTTCAAAAATGCCTAGTTTGGACAAATATGCGATGGTCATAATTCCTTGCACTTTGGGTGCAATGATCGATGTTTGTCCCAACTATGGGACTTTAAGAAGTTAAAATTATAGCGGACCTCACTTTTCAGAAGCCTATTGGTGATATCATAATATTACGCTCTTGTCGAGTACTATTTGATAGAACGGCAAAGCTTTATTATTCTTGTTAGATGGTGTTGTTGGGGCTGGATATGCGGTACTCCTACTACTTTGGGGTGCAGGAGTTTGATGCGGCGCAATCTGATAATTTAGATCAGATAATCGTGACACTTTCCTATTGGGTGGGCGGGTTTGGTGAAAATTTTCCATGTGAATCGTCATCTGTACCACAATAGGGTCGTCTAGAGCGGGTAAGACGTGAAATGGCATTGAAGTCTCAATTATGAGTGCTATGAGATCGCAATTTTTTGCTACTTGACATTGTTGCTCGGACATTGTAATTGACGCATCGTCGGTCTTTTAGGTTCCTGACCGACAACTCTCTCATAGAGCAAAAACCTTCTTGCAATATTAGCATAAATGGATCAGTGCTTGTTCAGATGCTTGGCACTGATCACAATGCTGCCACCAAGTTCTTAATTGCTTTTGACTATACCTGATTCTCGTACTGAAGTCCGATACCAGGCGACTAATCCGCATAATCCCTTTCCCCATCTCCAATAGAACTGATTTGCTGCTTGCAAGTACGGATATATAAGTACCGTCTATCCGCATTTCATGATGACCATCGGTACAAGCTTAAAATGAGATTTCTAGGAGCATATCTGGCGATTGCGGCGCTGTTCACCGGCGTTCTCGCAGAGTATACTCCTCTGTATGAGAAAATCGGATACTCTTGTACCGTCTCTTTGACAGATGTTGTCTTTGCCTGTCCCGCAAATGATACTTCAGGTTTACCGTCTTGTACTTGTACCTCAGATGCTTATATCCAGACCGTGTACAACTGTATTCATACACGCCTGGCTGGAGAAAACAACCAAAATGATGCTATAATGACGGTTTTTCTGTACACCTGCCCCAACATGACTGTGGATGAGCTGAATCAAATTGGTTCCGCTGGACCTGCGGTTTATCCAAATGTCACCTCGGCAGATGTTATTGGTGTCAATGTTACTGAACCTTTCACTATTCCTCCCGACTTGTGGAAGCTTGGCAGAGCGTCGGTCTACTCATCTTATGCTGCCACGGATATTAGCAATTGGTTGGCGTAAGTATCTTGTGCGAAGTTCTATATTTTTTCTAAAATTTTTATACTAACATTTTAGTGGAGGTTTAGTTTCCTACTGGGGTTTTGTGGTTCTTCTCCGTTCGATTGTCAATTTCATATCATTGTATTTCCCTGGTGTTTTGAGAGCAGCTGACAACACTTTTACTCGAAAAATCAGAAGACACATTTTCCTTCCTTCTTTCTTATCATTTGTTCACAGCAGCTCTGTCAACATCTGGGGATTCACCTATTCAATTCCCACCCGAGCGCAAAGTCTCATTGTAATAGGTTTTGGTGTTGTACATTTTGTGCTCTGTTTCACCAATTATCCTATTGTCGATGGAAGCTACTGGTATACATCTGTAACGGATCAGTACAGAGAGTACTTTGGATGGAGAACTGGTGTTTTTGCCGTCGGTCTCGTTCCTCCTTTGGTGCTGTTTGGAGGTCGTAACAATTTTCTTATTTGGGCCACCGGATGGCAAATGGAAACCTTCAACGTGTTTCATCGATGGATCGGTCGGTTTATCATGGTCGATATCATCATGCATTCTACTACATACGCTATTACCTACCAGGCCGAAGGATATCTTGGACTGGAATGGACTGACGCATACTGGAAATGGGGAATATCTGGCTGTTTTATGTGTGTGGGAATTGTTGTACAGACCTTGAGTCTGTTGCGTACGCATTTCTACGAGATTTTCCTTTACGTGCATATTGTCTTGGCTATCATGTTCATTGTTAGTGCATATTATCACATTTATCTGCTAGAAGGTGATGTGGGTTTTGTTTGGGCTGCTGTTGCACTATGGTTGTTTGATCGAGTGGCTCGAATTGCTCGAATTATTTGGACTGGTGTTACTGCCCGAGGTGAATGCCAATTGTATGAGGATGGCATTATTAAGATGAAGGTGCGATATTCCAACAGATGGAATTTCAAGCCTGGTCAACATAGCTTCATTCACTTCTTGATGCCAAAAAATTTCTACCAGTCGCATCCTTTCAGTATCATCGACTCTCCTCTACCAGGTGACGAGAAGAAGTTGGTGTTTGTCATGAAGGTTTTGAACGGTGCCACTAAGGATCTTCAGCAGAAGCTCGAAAAAATTCCCAATAAATTTTCCGAGCTGCCAGTGCTTGTTGAAGGACCGTACGGTGAGGATCATCGGGTGGAGAATTACGATAATATTTATCTCATGGCTGGAGGTGTTGGTGTAACCGGTGTATACTCATATGCTTCAAAGCTGGCTAAGCTTTCCGATAAAAAGAGAATCACTTTCACTTGGTGTATTGCTACTGAGATGCCTTTGAAATGGTTTAAAGATGAGCTGAATTTTCTTGCTTCCGACGACAGATTCAACGTTCATGTTTACATCAACAGTGTAGTACCCTTTCTGCCTAATACTTCACAGGAAGATGAAGAAGTTAAAATCCAGGAAATGTCATCATCAGAACCTGATTCAAAGGATGCTGATTTGGGTTCTAAGATTTACGGTCTAAATCAGAAGGTTAACTTTCACTACGAGCGACTGAATGCTCAAGAAGCTGTTCAGGATGAGATTCTCAGTGCCAAAGGCACCCACGCTTTCGTCACTTGCGGTCCTGGATTGATGAACGACGATATAAGATATGTTATTTCCAAAAACCTAGAGAAGAGTCACAGTAGAGTGGATTACTTTGAGGAAAGTTTCAGCTGGTAGATGGGCAATAATTGCTGCTGAGTATTTCTTTATTACATACATAGTTAGAAAGGAGATTTAAGAAATTGCGTATTGCTTTGTACGACTAAACGAGGCGGAAGGAATGCCGGACCAAGATTTTCCGCATCAAAAATATACGGACGTAAAAATCCATTTTATCTGATCCATTGCTGTTTATGGAAAGTTCATCAGTTGATGTTGCTGGGCACATTGCTTGCCGATCACCAAACACACCTGGATGACTTTTTGCGGGAACTCTTTGAAATGCCGATCCACCACTTGCCCTTACTCAGACAGCTAGTAGTTTATAAATTCTTTTTCATGTCTTGATTTTTTTGCTATAATATTTAGGTAATAATCTGCTATAGCTGTGCTTTGAGGACTGGAAGGCGGAAGATATCTGTGCCGTCTGAAGAAGCAAACATTAATTGTTATAGTCAGAATTAAAATTCATGCAACATTTCAATTGGATTTTAATGAGTATTTTTGATAGAAAAATCCGATTGGAGTATGCTTGCAGCCCATCTACGACCGGCCGGCTGGTCGGCTACCGAGGCGGTACCCGTTATGGATTGAGTGTGTAACATCTGCTTATAGTAGTGGATGGTACAAAACAAATTTTTAGCAGTAGATCAGATAATTTTTTAAAAGGAATACCTGGAAAGAAATGTGATACTGCGGGAGAGAAGGTTTGGGCCGCAATGGAACGGCAAGCAACAGTACGAGATAATCAAATAGTATCAATTAGAGAAATGAAACTGATTATTCTGGTAAATATGGTTTTAGCCTAAAAGAACAATTCAATTGGTGAAACGGGCTGACAATCTTTGACTGACGTATTTAGGTGAGTTCTAGGCGTAGATGGGGGGTTTCATTCACGTATTATCACGTATTATACGGTCCCTATTGTGCAACCACCTTCCATCTTATTTCATGCTTTTAATTGTTCTCGGGAAGTAATGTCGTACTCTGAAATAAGGTGTGTGGACAACTTGCATGTTGGTCGGGAATCGTGGGGTCCAACATCGAGATCATGAAAACACCCAACATGAAAACCTCACAATCACCAGTACATCATACCGAGCCAACGGAACTGCCTACATCATGGAGTTCCCCATCTCGAATTTGAATGCCAGCGGACAAGTTACGACCTCTGAAGGAGAAGAAATCATCCAGTTTGGCAGTAATGGGCCTGGTGCACAGTTACATGAGCTTGCGCCGTGCTTTAGTAGCATAGAGCGTCTGGCAGCTTCACTCAAACTGGGCACTGTTGAGGAAGTGGTGACTTCCAATGTGTTGCAATTTGAGCAGGGCGATGCATATAAGCGGGCAGTGAGTGTCCAGCAGAAGATTGCAGACAAATCACAGGACTCGTGGCTGCTGAGCCATGTTGTAGCTGGTAGCTTAGAAGAGGCTTTTGTAGCTTCTGCATTGATAGGGCAGCATGTCAAGGAAGGGTTAGTTGGATCATCTTAAGGTGTTGGTATATTGATGGATTGGTATAGACATTGACATTTGCATCAGCCTCGGCTGCATTTAATTGAATATTTTTTACTATGATAAGGCGAATTTCTCTTCTACCGGTTGTACGCTACATTGTACTTCGAGTATCACTGAGTCACTGTATTTCTAGTACTGAATTGCTGTACTCCTAGTACGTTGAAGTACCGACTGAATTACTGCACACTCATTGTACCAGGCAATAGGTGTCAAAGGAGCAGTATTTACGCAGTTGCTGGAGATAATTCATTTAGTTGCAATATATCTAGGGCATGATATCCTTCAAAGGATTCCCAATTCATGTTAATAGTATGGAGCCTTGGATCTAAATTTCAATACACTACAACCTATTGGTGCGAAACACCCTCTCATTCTTCAACTCTCATACTAATATATGCATGCAATAAAAAATATCATAAATATTACTACATAACAAACTAATAGAACACCTCCTTGTTCTGGTGCCACAGCTTAACCAGTTTCTCCAGGTGTTCAGTATCTAACAGTTAGTGATGGTCCAGTTGCTACTCTTGTCTGCTTCTCACTATACTTACTAACTTCCTTCTCGAACTCCATCTGAGTACTACTCAACATCTTCAGACTAAGATCACTGTTGACTTTTCCTACAAACTCGTAGAAATGACCTTCTTGTAGATGAGCATCAGGCGCCAAATGAACATTGACATCACCAGACGCGTCTATGACCGCCACTTCACCAAGAGATTTCACTGTTCCAGCAATCTTGACGGTTTTGTCGGCAAAGGAAGACAGCAGTGGAGCGTTGATGAGTGGAGTTGAATGGAATAAATTGCTCATTTTCTAAGGTTCTAAGAGTCGTTCTAGAGGTCCTAAACGCGAGAATTAATCAGCTGAGATAGCTTCGATGAGGATCAGTTCAAGTCAGACTTTGAATGGTGCAGGTTTCGTGGTGAAGAGGCTTAGTCAGCCATTTTACCAACATGCCGTAATGAACAATGCGGTGAAAAATTGACTCACACAGAGCCTATTCACATCATGACGAGAGTGGTTCTGATCGATAACTACGACTCGTTCACCTGGAACTTGTATGAGTACATGTGCCGAGAAGGTGCTGAGGTTCTTGTATATCGGAATGACAAGATTTCTATTAGCGAGATCGAGGCCCTACAGCCAGATTCCGTTGTGATTTCGCCTGGTCCTGGGCATCCATTGACTGATTCTGGCATTTCTCGAGCTGTGATTGAGCATTTTGCCGGTAAGGTCCCTGTGATTGGTGTATGCATGGGTCAGCAGTGTATTACGGCGGTGTTTGGCGGCGAAGTGAGCTATGCTGGTGAGATTGTTCACGGGAAGACGTCCACCATCACTCACGATGGCAAAGGAATATTTGATGGCATTAGTCAGAATATAGCGGTCATTAGATATCATTCTTTGGCAGCTACTCAGCCGTCTATTCCAGACTGTTTGGAAGTCACTGCCAGATCAAGCAGTGGAGTCATTATGGGAGTGAGACATAAGAAGTTCACAGTTGAAGGTGTTCAGTTTCATCCTGAGAGTATTCTTACTGAAGAAGGAAGACGAATGGTCAGGAACTGTCTGTCGATCCGTGGAGGAACCTGGGGTGAGAATATGCAAGTCAAGCAGGAGCAAACCTCGTCTTTCCCCACCAATCTTGATAATAAGGGTAGTATTCTGGACCAGATTTTTGAGCAGAGGAAGAAAGATGTTGAAGCTACTAAACAGATTCCAGGAAAAAGCTTCAGTTCGTTGAAAAAATCATTGGATATGGGTCTGGCACCTGTTCAAATAGACTTTGCCAAACGACTTTCTCAGCAAAAGCTGTCTCTTCTAGCCGAAATCAAGAGAGCGTCGCCATCTAAAGGCCCCATTGCATTAGAAATCCATGCTCCTAGTCAAGCTAGACTTTATGCCGAGGCAGGTGCTGCGGCAATTTCGGTTTTGACCGAGCCCAACTGGTTCAAAGGAGACATTGAGGATTTGAGACAGGCTCGACTAGCTGTAGACCGTCTGGGTGACGAGCGGCCTGCTATTCTTCGAAAGGAGTTTGTTTTTGACGAGTACCAAATTCTTGAAGCACGTTTAGCTGGTGCTGATACAGTTCTTCTGATTGTGAAGATGCTCGACGATTCCTTACTGGCCCGACTGTACCGATATAGTCAATCGCTTGGCATGGAGCCTCTTGTAGAGGTGGCAGATGCAGCAGAAATGAAGCGGGCTGTCAAGTTGGGTGCCAAGGTGATTGGAGTCAACAATAGAGACTTGCATACGTTTACTGTTGACCTGGAGGCCACATCTCAGCTGATTAGTGCAGTCCCTGAAGGAACTATTCTGGCTGCGCTGAGTGGAATATCGTCACGGGAACAGGTTCAGAAGTATTATAATGATGGAGTCAGGGGAATTCTGGTAGGCGAAGCGCTGATGAAGGCGGCTAATGTGAAGGAGTTCATTAGTGATCTTACTAACGTGGAGTAATGGGTGTTGAGTTTGTTAGATGATAGTACGAAATAGCTATGTATATGATGAGTAGGGGATTTGTCTCCACAGAGGTAAAGAGATTGGATAGTTCCCGATTAATAGAGGTAATAGCACTTGAGAAATACCAAATTCACATAAGTAATACTCGTGATCAAATACTCGTGATCAATAAATGCTCGTGATCAATAAATACCCCGAATCAAACACTCTCATTCCCTGTGAACATCACTAGATCAACCAACTAACATAAGAACATCAAGTTTCTGAAAGCTCAATCAGCATTTCTCAATAACTCCTTTATTTCCAAGCGTTCATAAAATTCCACCCTTTTATTCTTTCTCATACGCGACCAAACCCCCCCGCGCCGCATTTTTCACCATGCGGCTTTTAACAAGCCGTGTATCGTTCAGTGAACACGCCAACCTGTAGGTTTCATCTTGTTATACGCAACGATGCTGCTTGAACTAGTTGGCATTATTGCTGCGTTTTTGGGAACGGTAAGTCATTTGAACCGGAGAACTACTTGGATTGCCTAGAACGTCAGTATCTATGATGTCTGGTAACCCTTGGTTGGATATCTCACTTACTGACTCTCAAGATATACTTAGTTACAATCCTATTTAGCCATACACCTAGGAACATTCGTGATCCGGAAACATTCTACATAACTACCACGAGCGAGGGTAAAAAGAGTGAAAAGAGAAAATTACCAACATTGGATGCCGAATCGACGTTAGACCTGTCGGTGGTGGTGCCATGCTATAACGAGACCAAACGTCTGGCAATCATGCTGGACGAGTCTGTTCCTGTGCTCAACAGACTTTTTGGTAATTCCTGGGAAATTCTTCTTGTTGATGATGGATCTAAAGATGGCAGCGCAGAATTCGCCCTTCAGTGGGCTTTGGATCAAAAGCTTGCAGCAGATCGACTGAGAGTATGCAGTTTGGTACAGAACCGAGGAAAGGGTGGAGCGGTTGCTCATGGAATGAAGTTTTTCAGAGGAAAGTATGCGATATTTGCGGATGCCGATGGAGCAAGCAAGTTTGCCGATGTCGAGAAACTCATTGACTCTACGAAGGTCGACGGTAACCTCAGCGTGGCCATTGGATCACGTGCGCACATGGTCAAAACAGATGCCGTGGTCCAAAGATCTTTCGTTCGAAACTTCCTCATGTACGGTCTTCATACTCTGGTGTTTGTTTTTGGCATAAGGACTATTGGTGATACCCAGTGTGGATTCAAACTGTTTACGCGAGATGCTGCTAGGGCCATCTTCCCCTATATGCACACTGAAGGATGGATATTTGATGTGGAAGTTCTACTTGTTGCTGCAAAGAAGAGTATTCCCATTCATGAGGTTGCCATTTCCTGGCATGAAGTGGAAGGAAGCAAGATTGATCTTGCGAAAGATAGCATCAAAATGGCCGTTGATTTAGTGGTCATGCGAGTTGCCTATGTATTGGGCATCTACAATGAAAATAAGCTCACAAATGGAGTCTGAACAATCTGGGATAATCGTGGATCTCCAAAAATAACCAAATACACACATATGAGAATGGATGCAGGATAATAATCGAGTATTATCGTTCTAACTGTGTTGAAATGTACCTAATATATAACCTTAGTGCTGTAATCCCGCCTCGGGAGAGTCTACCTTATAGATCAATACGATTAACAATTATTAGAAATTAGAGCAGCTAAACTCATTACTGAGCTAAACTCATTACTGAGCTAATATCATTGCTGCATTGATATTATTACTAAAATAATGTCTTTACCGAGTTAATACCGTTACTGAGTTAATACTCATGTATCTGCAGTGATTGCAGAAATGCTAGACCACTACAATTAACCTGTTTTATTCGAAAACACCATTCAATCTCAACGTCCTTTTTCGATTATTTTAATCACTACAATTAACAATTCAATCAATGTAATAGGTCTTTAATGTCTCTTATATTAGTATCCAATTATCGCATAACCTCTAAAGTATAACTTCACAAACAATAACTTCCTCCTGTAGATTGCAGATTAACCGCTCTTAAACTCGACTTCCTGTTTCAATTTGGTCTTAGCAGCAGGGGCCTCAAACAGCCAACCTTTGCTTTCACCTGATTTATTCAACAATTCCTTGGTTGTGACAAAGTCAAGTGGAATCAGTTTCGGCCAGTTGACATACTGGAGTCCGTTGACAGTCAGAACTCGAACAGACTGTAATAAAACCAGTATACAAATAAACATAAAACCCTTGTTTACCAGCCAAGGATTATCCTCTCGAGGAAACCAAACCAGTGATCCAATCATGATTAGGGTTCCTACTATGATGTAGGGAACTGATTGTATATAAACGGGTCGCAGATCAGTGAATGGTGGCTGAATGGTCTCAAACGGCAGATGATTGCCCAGAAACAGATCAAAGCCATCTTGTCGTGGTCCATCTAAGAAATTGTTCTTCACATAACGAACAATGGAGTTACGCAAATCCTGTAAAGCTCCCTGTTTGGTTCGAACGCCCAGTCGGGTGAAATCCGTCTTGAGAGCTCCAGTGCCAGAGTAGCTACACGACACACCATCGGCATTATCACCCCAAGCTGCTCGAAAACTCTTGAGAAAGTACGCATCCGACTGCCAGGAAACACCTTTGCTGACAACTCCCGCTTTCTCTAACTGTTCTTGCAGAACCCAGTTACCGATATGGCTCTGAACCACGTTGGTTCGATCAAGACAGTCCATGCAGTTTGTTCTCACTACTCCTTTCTGTAACATCACAGGATGAAGATTGCCATCAGATTCAAATCCAGCTTCATACCAGTCAAATCCGGAAAGTCCCAGAGAAACCAGTCTGTCCAGAAGTACGTCGACTCGATGCCATCGCATTTTGGAGCATTCCTTGTGGAAATCAAAGTAGACGTATTCCAACTGGGGATTTGCAAGAGCCTGGACTGTCTTCTCATACACGTCCTTCACAGGTAGTTCGTAGCCCTTGGAGTTCACCAAGTTGACCAAAATATTCCTTCCGTACTCCTTGACCTGAGAATCAAAATGTACCTTGGCATCATCTACTCCAATATTGTCGCCAATCGTCAGCATAGGTTTGTACCGCAAATTGTTGACTTCACCCCAATGAGCAGGGACACTTCCTCGTGTCTGAACATAACTAAACACCTGTTTGCCTTCGACTACAACGAGCTGTTCTGTTTCGTTGTAATTAGCAACATTGCCCTGGGCATCTACGCCTCGTCTAAAGTATCGAGTTCCAGCACGGAAACGACTTCTTCTAGTGATGATTCCAAACAGAACTTTGCGCTCGTGAACAATGGCATGTTGAACACTAACAACTCCATTAATAACCGGTTGAATGAACCGAGAAAGATCAAACGCTTCGGCAGGCGCAGCCACCTTGGCCGCTTCAATCAGATCACTAGCAACATATCTGTTCCAGAAAAACCGGTCATCCGCCTTTTCCCACAGAGGAACACTTCCGTCTAGTCGCTCTTGTCTCTGCATGGGGTTGGTGAGATCCCACGTTCGCGAGTAGTACAGTTCCGCCGCCTCCAGATGGCTCTTGAGCAAATGAAGATATTGTCTCTCACTATCATCCTTGACACGCCATTCTCGTAAAGGAATAAAATCAAATCCTTTAGCCTTGTATATCTCATGTCTCTGATCCCACAACTGCCCAACCAATTGTGCTTCTTTGACCACAATGACATACTTTGCAAGCCTCAGACGAATCACTCCAAGGACAGCAGCAATATGGCGTTTCTGGCCCAAAAGTGTGCCTTTCGAGACGCGGACCGATCCATCTGGTTTGGAAATATGCAAAATGGAGCCGTGTTGCTCAAACTGAACTTCCTGTTCGTTGATTGAGTAAAACATGCTGGTCAGATGGTGGAGAGACGATCGTATGAGAGACAATTTAAAAAGGGCGTTGATTTGGGTCATAAAGAGGATTGATTGATCCATCACATAAATCACAAACGAGCGGGATAGGGATCGTACGTTATGAGGTAGATGGAAAAGATATTTTATAATAATTTTTTGAATCTATTGATAATGGTATATTAGCTTAGAAATTCCGGGCTATATAAGCAGAATTGGAGTAGGTAGGAGCGAGTTACATATTTGAGTTGTAAAGAAGTGGAAATGTGTTTGAAGTAAAAATGTTTGGGATATATGACGAGAGGTGCTAGAAGATGTAAATGCTGCACGAAAAGTACATAGAAAGTGAGAGGTGGAAATAATATGAGATAGAAATAGTACTATAAAATATAGACGATACTTAAGTATGAGGACGTTTGTTATAAAGAATGAATCATGTTCTAAATATGCAGATCTGTTCCATTTTACTTGATATAGCAGATTATCAGATTACTTCACGATTCTCAACATCATCATGTTTTCACCATGATTTCCAGACATCATATCATAAATAACACTACGTTAATTTTCCAAATCATCAGATAATCAGACTCTCACCCAGATTTCTCCGACTCATCCGATCACCAATTTTATTTCTCGAACCAGCTCTGTGAACCTCTGCTCAGATGCACCTTCGCCTTTCTCCAGTAGCTTGTTCAACTCAAATGCTTGAAACGCTTGTTTAATCTCTTCAGTTCGGCAATTCACAACAACTGTTCCTGCAGCAAGAAGAAGTCGGTAGATTGCCTCCCGGTCGGTAAATGTCAAACAAACCGATACGATGTTCAACAAGCCCAACGCCTTATCGGGATCTGTTTTAATGAGGATAGAGTAATTGAGCAAGAGAGACGCTATAGCAACTTGCATATTTGCAGTGCGTACTTCAGGGGCCCCTTCTGCAAGTTCTCGAATCACATTTAAACCATGCTCTTCTACCTGCGATGATGTAACAAGCTTTTGGCCGGCAGGAATGTTGAACAGATTGACCAGTGCACGTAAAGATAGCAATGCATGTTTGGGTGCGTCAGAATCCAATGTGGAGAAAATCTGTTGTAGAATAACTGCAGTCGGAAGAGGATTCAGATGAGGCACAATTATACGAATAATATCCAGAGCTGCCAATATATTAGCAGGAGCCCAGTTTTGAGTCATGAACACTGCCACCTTAAGCAAATCATTTGCATTACTCTGAGTGATTCCACCTTCTAGGCCCCTCTTAAGAGTGTCTAGATCCTCTGCACTTAGTTTCGCCGATTCCTGCTCATTTATTGTAGAGACTTGTTTGAGAATTGGAGCAGCTTTGTAGTTTACCAATCGAATAAAGGAATCCTGTGGAAGGATCCTAATCTGAGCAGGAATAGGAGCAACTGGAGCGGCAGAAGTACTCTGCTGTTGTTTTGCTGGAGTAGAGGATCCGATTTCAATTGGTTGCGCATTGGTGAGAATGAATCTGACAACCTCCTCACGATATGACGATGGTAATTCGTATGTAGCCAGGAACTTGTCAGCAGCTTGGTACGGGTTATCAGTATTATTATAAGGCAGCTTCAGCGGGGGCTTTCCATCTTCAACATCAACATCGAACACATAATCGTACAGCTGTCCTTCATAGGAGGCAGTACGGTTAGACGATCCTGCACCTCCAGTAGATGACTTTCCAACTACTTCACCAATCTTAATCCACGAGCCACTAGACCACTGATGGGCCTCAATAGCACCGACAGCAGATTTGACCATGACAACTGCACCTTCTTGCTTGCCGGGGGTCTTGAGCACAGAAGCATCGACTATTTGGTCTTCTTTTACTTCACTGACTTGATCCTCGCCAAGAGAAGAGTTGGCAATAGACTCTTCCAAAGTTTTGATTTCCTCAGCAGAAGCTTTTTTCGAGACATCGGTGGAAAACACTCTCACGATACAGTCACTGCCTCCAACTGCAAAATCTCCAGTTGATCCGTCGACCTTGACACTCCACAAGGAAATTGCAGGCAAAGTGATTACTTGAATACATTCACCGTTCTTGTTGAGATCCCATACTCTAACTGAACGATCTTCACCTGAAGATACTAACCAGTTCTTGCTCTTGATGTAGTCCACGCTGTAGACGAAACTTGTATGGCCCGATAGTACCTTTGTAGTACCAGAACCCCACACTCTGACAGTTCCATCGTTGCTACATGAAGCAAAGGTATTCTCGTCTATTTTGGCCAGCCCTCTAACGGCATCTGTATGGCCTTCAAATGAACGCAGCGCTTCACCTTTCTTGGACCACTGTCTGATCAATTGATCAGCAGATGCCGTAACAATGGTATCATTCAGAATTAAAACAGCCCAAACAGCGGCTGAATGTTTCAGTACGGCAATACTTTGGCCATTTTGCCATAATCGAGCAGTTTTATCCCACGATCCAGATAGGACTAGTCCCGAACCGCCATCGACATCTAAGGCACAGACGTTTGATTCGTGACCTAGCAGAAACAACCGGGGTTCTTCTCGATCGCCTTCAGCTCTATCGGTATCTACAACTAAAATCTGACTATCCTGGCCACCAATAATGGCAGCATGATCAGAAGGGTTTGAGGCAACAGCATTCAGATATCGGGTTCCTTTATATAAAGTCTTGCTTTTCCAAGAATTGCCATCAGTTCGGAGCCATTGACGAAGTCTGGAGTCTCTAGAAACAGAGTAAATCTCATTTCCTATAAACGTCAAAGCCTTGACATCTTCTTCGTGCCCGACGAGATTGGCACTTAAACGATACATTAGTCAGTGGTTAGTATGGTAGTGGTGGATCAACGTTGGGAAGTCGACTCGACAATCAGTACCAGAGTGAGCTGGCTGGAACGGGAGAGAGTTGAGCAAGAGAAGCTAGGAAAAATATAGATCTAACGAGATATCTGGAAAGTTCAATGACATTATATGTCCATGATAATGAGAATTTGAGTACTTGGTTGTGCATATACTTGGTTGTGCATAGATACGTTAAGTTCAGTTGATGAGATAAGAGGTTACCCATAAAATGTATCTCACTGTATGTCCATTATCAGAGAACAATCAAAGAGGAAATATAGGGGTTTCAAACGGCAAATAAAGGAGATTGAAATAAAGCAGAGCAAAGAAGACCAATAGGCTTTCGCACCACATCCAAAAAACTAGGTTCACAGGTAGTCTAGTTGATGATTTTGGCAGACAAGTAATATCAGACCATCTCGATCTTGCAATTTGGCTACTTTACTTCACCATTGATCTCCACTATTTCTCTCCACTGTTTCTCCCTATTGTGTTTTTCCACGATGTATCTCCACGACGAGGTATCTCCAACTCCAGACTCATATAGCTTTTCAAGAAGGCTGAATTCGTTAAATAACTATTTAATTTCCAATATATCCCTATTATATCTCCATTACGAATCACGCATGTATCTCCAATATCTACAGTACAATCAAGTAAGTAAGATACACAATTCAATAACACATGTACCATTTCGCTGTAATCTTCAAAAAAATCAGCTGCTCGCGTCGTTATCGGGCTCCGTTATTCATAATCTACACGAAACGTCGAACTTCAAACTTCCTAGATTAAGCGTAGTATCCCCGCATAGAAAATGAACCGAACAAGCCGCCAATAGCAAGAGCTACGGCAAATTATGTCATTTCCGAGCCGCCAATCAGAGTTGCCCATTTTGTGTCAGACACCCCGGAACGGCCTTTTCTCTGTCGAGCCTCACCGTCCATTGTGGAAGGGTCGTGTGGTATCACGTAATCTCGACGGAGATAGTAGCTGACATTGGTCGAATAGTAGTGGATTGCGTGCTCAGAGCCAGGATGCGCTTAGAGCTGATTAATACCGATGCGGACTATATAAAAGCGATGACCATCGGGGCTAGAAATGTTATAGTGCACTTGTTAGTTTGAAGTGAAAAGAACACCCCTTTTTTAATATGGCTTCTACCTATTCTCAGGCCGTTACTGTCGAGGCCATCGATGGTTCGGCATATAAAGATATCCGAAGCGGATCCATTCCTCTTACTGGCGAACATATCCGATATCCTGCTTTTGCACCTACCTGGGAAGGAGATGGTCAGTACAAAGCTTGGGAAGACTTTGAACATGTTGACCCAGGATCTCGAGCTGATCCTTCATTGAAAAACCTGTTTCCTGAAGGTGCTGAAAAGTATACTTCTCATTTGACCCCTAAGTTCGGTACCGAGGTACGAGGTGTGCAATTGAGCAAGCTGTCGGATGCTGGAAAGGACGAGCTTGCTCTTTATGTTGCTCAGCGAGGTGTTGCCGTGTTCCGAGATCAAGATCTCCGTGATCAGCCTATTGACAAGACCCTGGAATTCTCTGATTACTTTGGACGAGCTCATGTCCACCCTACATCTGGTGCTCCTAAGGGATACCCTGAGATCCATCTTGTTTACCGACAAAAGGGAGGAGATGAGCAGGAGCAGTTCTTCAAGAACCACACTTCGTCTGTAGCATGGCACTCGGACGTGACTTACGAAAAACAACCTCCTGGAACAACTTTCTTGGCCATTCTAGATGGTCCTCCTGCTGGAGGAGATACCGTGTTTGCAGATACTCAGGAGGCTTATAAGCGACTTTCTCCTGAGTTCCAGAAGCGTTTGCATGGACTAAAGGCTCTGCACTCTGCAGTGGGCCAGGCAGTTGCTGCCAACCGTCGAGGAGGAGTAGTTCGACGAGAACCGGTTGAAAACTGGCATCCGGTAGTACGAACTCACCCTGTAACAAAAGAGAAGGCTTTGTTTGTCAATCCTCAATTCACTCGAACAATTCAGGGCTTCAAACAGGAGGAGAACGAGTATCTGCTCAACTTTTTGTACGATACTCTCAGCAAAAGTCTTGATCTCCATCTGCGAGCTAAATGGGAAGACGGTACCGTAGTGGTATGGGATAATCGAAGAGCAGTGCATTCTGCTCTGCTGGACTTTGACTCTGATCACACCCGACATGCATTCCGACTGACTCCTCAGGCCGAAAAGCCATTCGAGACTGATTTTGAATAGAGGAGTCTGGAGTTTTTTTATTTATAATTGTATAAGAAGGAATTGATATTTAATACTTCTGAAATGACCTGTTGACGTACTGTTGTGTATGTATAGTTCTATCATATATTGGTGGGTTAGGAGGTAGGCGGTTCAATGAATGACTCCACCGCTACGTAATTCCATTGACTAGTGCCAGCATTTGGCAATTGCGTCGAACTAGAAGAAGGAGATACTAGAAATTGCAATATTGCTGTATCTAGATCTGCTTTTGCAAAGTACATTAACCCTGGCGATTTGTGTGGAGAAAGAGGAAAACAATGCGACAGATTCGGTGTTGTTTGACAAGGAACCCCCCAGATGAAGAATACTAGAAACCGAGTAGGATGATTTTTGTGAAAGAATCAAAAAAGAAGAATCGACCAATGAGTACAAGACCAACTATCTGTGAACGTTACTTAATGAAGCACGCGGAATTCAATATACAAGGATATATAAAAAGTTCAGCGCTCTCAGCCGAGGAACGTCATTCAATCATAATCTTTATTTATCGTCTATATGTAACATTATATATATACCAGTAGCCGAGGAACTTGACTTTGCCCGAAACCAAAAAAACACACTCATTCTCAATGATTAAGAACGAAATAGCGGCGAAAACACGGAGAAACTCCCGACTATCATCAATACAGGGCCACATTCGTGACTAAGTTCAACAAACATGTCTGATCGAACTGATACTGTCGCCAAAATCGCGGCTGCCAGAGCCGATAAATCCAAACCATATTTCCCTCCTGCTGGTCTTGGTGAGGGCAAATACACCAAGGACGATGAAGCCACAGCCACCTGTTTTTGCGGCGATGTCCAAATTGCCTTTGTAAGTATCTCCGTCCTCCATCCCGTTGATCTGCTTCATTCACTGCCATACTAACATCGCAATCAGCCCACTGAAAAACCTGGCTTGCTAGTTTCTGCAGTATGTCATTGCTGTGACTGTCGGAAGACCTCCAGCTCAACATTTAATAGTTCTTTCAGCGTTTTGAACTCTCACTTGAAGCATCTGCGTGGTGAGGATAAGATGACGATCTACACCCAAAACAAGACCACAAGCTCGGGCAAAGCTTTGAGCAACTATTTTTGTTCTAAGTGTGGTACTCTTATGTATTGCAGAACCGAAGCGTATCCGGAAATGTCTGCCATTCGAACTGGTACTGTTGATGATCTCAATTTGGTAGAGACAAAACTTCGACCAACAGCGGAGAAATTCACTGTATACCGTGCCGAATGGCTGAGGGGCCCTATAGTGCCAGATGGCAAGCAATTTGTAGGACCCGTATTGTAGAACTTGCAGGTCTATTCTAGCCTAATACTAATCCAATTGTAGATCTTTTTTAGATTTATTGTATTCTATTTGAAATCTTTGCAAGTTTAATTGCTGTTATCTATTTGAAGATCTCTGTTGTAGGTCTTAGCTTGTAGGTCTTAACCATTTTGCAGGACACGAGAGTTTCTTCCATTAACAACCTATCTAGTCAATATCGTGGCCATGCGGAGAACCTTGACGATAGGAACATATTTAATAGTGGAAACAAAAATTGAGAACCTTCGAGCCTTTTTTTGAGTGATTTTACCTAGTAGGCGGCAATCCAATGGTCGAATTACGCTAGGAATTGTTAAAAATCCTTATGCTTTTGCTGAGAAGTGCCTATTGCCATTACCGAATCGAACTTTTTCATCTGACTACCAATAGGACCCAATCTGATAGTGGCATTTATGGTCAGGTGGGACAGTTCACTCATTCATCCTCCGTTTAATGTTCACCGAATTACAGCTTAATGCCTAAGGATAATAGGAAAAGTTAAGTCGGATCATGTTTGAAGTCTCAAAAAATAGATAGGTTACGAAACAGCGCTAATTTCCTGACGAGACTACAAAGTTACTCCGGCTCTAGTAAAGTCAAGTAAGTCAAAAATATTTCGTGCGCCTATAAGTCGCGTTTCATTAGCTAGTACTTGATTAGGGACCACTCAACAACCAACAAACCTTGGTAGAAATACAACAATGATTATTGTCAAATTAAGCAAATCATTCGATCTATATGACACAGGATTGACTCAACGCCGACTTAGAGTAATTGGCCCCTGGTTTCTTAGCGTAAATTATAATATTTCGTCTCGTCATGTAATTCATTTAATTGTTTCGGTAGATCATATGAGTTTTTGTAATATTCAATTTGCACGGGATTAATTTTTTCTTCAGGCTTTGTTATCTTCGTATTCGTTGAAATCCCAGTGTAAATCCCAGTGTTCTAGAAGTCCGCCCCACATCGAATCATTTACAGACTCGGTGGGCTGCAAAATGCCAGGTAAACTTTAAATTGCTGTTAAATAAGGAGAGAACCTAGACGAGACTATCCGGAAAGCGGGTAGAAATTAATCTTGTGAAAATAAGTGAAATAGACGAATAGACTAATGAATCCAAAGGAAAATCCACTAGTAAACGTTACAAGATGGTGTACGGCAATTCCAACGTGAAATTATCGATGGTGCGGAATTCAATAGTGGGGGAAGGAGTTCGGTGCATTGGCCGAGGAAACTGACTTTGCCCAAAAGCCAAGAAAACGCCTTCTGTCTCATTTAATACTAACAAAATAAACGGAGTTACCACGGAGTAATTACCGGCCGCCGTATATACATATCGCCACATATATGACTAACATGAACGTGCATTCTTGCTTTTGGTGGTGGCTTTACGAGGGGTTGAGTGAGTGGGTTGCTTTCGATCTGGGCCACGGCATGGCCACAATTGTTCAATACAAAAATAGGGTCTCCGCCCACTAGATGTTTTATCCATCACGCTTTGATCAATTCACTACTAATTCAATAAATCATGTCTGACAGAGCTGAAGCTGCTGCTAAGATCGAGGCTGCTAGAGCCGATAAATCCAAGCCTTATTTCCCTCCTGGTCTTGGTGACGGCAAATATACCAAGGACGGTGAAGCCACAGCAACCTGTTTTTGCGGTGAAATCCAAATTGCCTTTGTAAGTATCTCCGTCGTCGGTCTGCTTTTTGCACCCATTCTAACACCACAATCAGCCTACTGAACAACCGGGCTTCCTAGGCTCTGGTGTATGCCATTGCTGCGACTGCCGAAAGACTTCCAGCTCAACTTTCAACCATGGGTTTACCGTGATGAACTCTCACCTGAAGTATCTGCGTGGAGAGGACAAGGTAAAGGTCTACACTCAAAACAAGACCACCAACTCGGGCAAAAATTTGAGTAATCACTTTTGTTCTAATTGCGGTACTTTGTTGTTTTTGAGAAGCGAGGCACACCCGGGCGGTTCTGCTATTCGAGCTGGAATTGTTGATGATTTCAATTTGGTGGACACCAAACTTCGGCCACAAGCTGAGATATTCACCGAGTACCGTGCCGATTGGTTGGGCGGCCCTATAGTGCGAAATGGCAAGCAAATAGTGGGACCTTTGTTGTAGATCTTTGTAGGTCTATTATAGGTCTCCTTTGATCTTACTGTTTTATTACAGAGTCTTCTTTATCCTGTTATCTTCTTGTCTTGCTTTCTTGAAAGTCACATGGTTCTTCAATGAGCAGGCTATCTTGTCAAAGCCATTGGACCCTATCGAGGAAACTTGATAGTAGTAACATAGTTCATAGTACAAATAAAATTTAAAACCAGGCTCAATCTTGGGTATTTCATCCGTTGAATAGTTTTTTATACATCGTATTTTAGTTATACCTTCTGCTGGTCGGCACAGTGTCGATTTGATAGTTTGATGACGTCTCTGTCTGTATCGCATTGTAATATAGCTTGTCAAATAAACTCAACCACTAGTACAACCTACTATATAAAAAAAATAAGTCTCAGTATGTATTTCTCCTCATTTGTAACTGTCTTTGTAAGATTCTATAGTCATGGTGCGTAGTTTCGGTGTTCGTAGCATTCAATGATTCGGCCCTCGGACGTTGATTTCCTTTCAACTGTAGTCTTTACAAATCAGCCATTCCATGATCTTCCAAAACCTTAGATGCATATGTAGCTTGGTGCACCAATCCATCCTTGAGCTTCTGAATCTTTGAAATTTTAGTCATCTATCTGACTAATAAGCTCTGGAGTAGTTCTACCCGTGCCTTTCCTATTGGTCAAGTCTGCTCGTGGTATAAACCAGGCATCACAGACCCACCCATACAAGTTAATACCTGCTCCAGAGTTAGTAATAGAATCGTCGTAATATACCTGATACCTATATCTTTTTCTGGAGCAGGTATTAACTTGTATGGACGGGGCTCATAACCTATTAATCTGCTAGTGGTATAACTAGGTATCAGACCCATATCGATACAAGTTAATATGTGGATGCTTGTGAGGCTCGTTGTGTGCGGCGCAGACAATAGTAGAGCACACGTGATTGAACGACATGACTTTTCCATATTAGACGGCTATAAAAGCTGAGAACAAGAATTGAATAGATGGATCTCAATAGAATCATTGAAATACACCAGATATACTTTAGTGTTATCAATTTTGGGTCATTTCACAGTTGTAGACCGGTCAACTATCACTCTTCTCGAGCAGTGTACCCCACAAATCCGCTAAACCAATAAAAAAACAATGAGCAACCGTACTGAAATTCTCGCTGAAATCGAGGCCGCTAGATCAGACGAGTCTAAACCTTGGATTCCTTATTCCGGTCTTGGTGACGGTCAGTATAGCAGGGACGGTGTAGCCACGGCCACCTGCTATTGCGGAGATGTGCAACTGGCATTTGTAAGTAACATCATGAGTGGAATTATCCATATCCGACCTGAACCATTAGATCAGTAAAAAATTAACTTCAAATCAGCCTACTGAAGGTCCTGGTCTGGTAGGAACATTTATCTGTCACTGCACTGACTGCAGGAAAATCACTGCTTCCCTGTTCACTGCAGCTTTTGCCGTTCTGGACAGCGATTTGAAGCATTTGCGTGGTCAGGACAAGTTGAAGACCTACGGCCAGAATAAAACAATTGGATCTCCTCCTTCTGGTAACCTGATGACCAACTACTTTTGTTCTACATGTGGAACACTTATGTACCGTGTTGGTTCATCATTACCTGGGTTGAGTGTTCTACGACTGGGTACTGTTGATGATTTCAACCTGGTAGAGACCAAGCTATTGCCGCAAGTGGAACAATTCACCGAATTTCGGGCAAAATGTTTGAAAGGGCCTTTAGTGTCAAGTGCCAAGCAAGTATTGGGATCGCCTTTCTGACCTCAGAGAAAGATGATAGTCAGGGGAATCTACACGAATATCTGTCTGTGTTTAAAAAGGCTAGAACATTGGACACGTTAGATATTCTGCTACGGGTTTAGTATAATACACAGTATTTTTGGTATAGTTGGTTACAAAAAGATCGTGTATTATAAAAGATCCTTGTATAAATATTATGAGCGGGTCATCAGAACCTCAGGATTGGAGCTTAGTAACCGGAAGGGATTAATTCAAACAGAGAGTTAACTCTGTACCCCAAAATCAAACTAATCGTGCTGACTGTTAACTATTGGAATAAGCAAATTCATAATAATACATTTGCCAGCATTTTTATAGATTTATAAAAGCCAATCATTTCCATGGTAATCTTCATCGTATTAATTTTGACTGACTGGTTAAATCTTAAAGGGCCGGTCCTTTACAAGTTAGTCTTTTAGTCAATATTTTAATGTTGAACTTCAACCTAATTAACCATCAAAAATAAGACAGGATACAAACACAAAATGCCTATTGCCGAACCCTTCGGCAGCTAAGAAATATGCTTCGCTAAAAATGAACCAAGAAAGTACCGATAAAAACCTAAAATAAAAGAAACATCTACAAACTTAATCTCTTAATGATGCAAAATTCTACTCTTTCCTTAATAATTATCCTATCTGTCATGTTGATGCTGTGAGACTGCCTAGCACCCAGTTCGTTTTGCTTTGCGCTGTAAGTTCGCCGCATCCTCTTCATTTCTTACCATTCAGGGAACATCAAGGCTATCACGATATGGAGGAAAAACTACGCGAGCTTGAAGAACGAGAGCTCCAGTATTATCGTAACCGCGAGAAAAACCTGCGGGAAATGCTTATCGCATGCCATGAGCGCTTGGAGAAGATTCTCGAGGTCAAAGATGAGGAGTATCTGGAACAACTGCAAGACCTTGAGGAGGTCCGTGATCGAGAACTCATGCGTTTGTACAACACCCAAGAATATAGACTACAACGGGTACAACTCACACACGATAGTGAGATGTCGGTGATTGAGCATGAGAGTGAGGAGTCTCTTTCCAGTCTCAATGACAAATTGAAACTGCGTTTTCAAGCGTTGATAGATTACTATAAGAACCCAGGGTCGTCGGTGTTTGACATTGACTCGGATGTTCATGAACGCCATGTCCAATTAAACAAGAAAAAGAAGAAGCTTTCCATGGGTCCAGGTCCTCGTGGAGCAAAACAGACTGCTAGTAACAGTGGAAATGACAGTGATCGGTCTGCCGAGCTCATGATGCTTGGGTACGATGCTGATCTGAGACACTTTGAGGACTGGAGTCAACCAGTCAGTGGAAGAAAACGGAATGCTGCTGCTGCATCTGATGCTAGTGCTTATAAAGATGGAGATAATTCTGGTTCTGGAGGTTCAGGTGCTGCCACTGCTACGGCCAATGGATATACCAGTGGAGGAACTGCATCAGGTGTTGCATCAGGACGAGATGGCCCCGGTAGAAGACCCAAGCTGGAGAGTTTGAACTCTGCCGAAGTAGAATCTGATCTGGAAATACTGAGGTCCAGTCGGCCCAGTCGACCTAGTAGATCTGGCCTGTCCAATCTGGGATGATAATGTCGAACCCAGCCTTATTTATTTTCTAGCCAGCTGCTAATACATGATAACCCGACTACACTATAGCTACTCTGCTAGATTCACGTGTACTGCTTTGACCTTGGTGTATATTTGAAGACCATATTCACCTAGTTCCCGGCCAATCCCACTCAACTTGTAACCACCAAATGGTACTCGGTAGTCGCTATCATTGCCGGAGTTGATCCATACTTGGCCACTCTCCAATTGTGATGCGACCTTGTGAGCTCTAGCAATATCACGGGTAAAAATGGATGCTCCAAGACCATAATGACTCTTGTTGGCCCGTTCAATAGCTTCTGCTTCAGTAGTGAACTGAGTACATGCAGCAACAGGCCCAAAGATCTCTTCTTTGAAAATTGTCATATCATCCTTGACATTACCAAAAATAGTGGGATGAACATAGTATCCTTCCTTTTGATTCTGCTGTAAGGTGGTATTGCCTTCTCCAAGAACGAGTTCTGCTCCTTCTTCCTTACCTGATTTGATGAATCCCAGGACCTTCTTCTGCTGAACGTCGCTGATCTGAGGACCATGGGTTGTTCCTTTGGCGAATGGCAGACCGATCTTGGTATGTTCCTGGACATAGTCTTTGTAGAGTCGCATGAACTCTGGATAAACACTCTCGTGAACGATATACCTACTCATGGCTGTACAAATCTGACCTTGGTTACTCATTAGAGCAAGACAGGCATGTTTTGCGGCTTGCTTCAAGTTTGCGTCCTCAAAAATGATCATAGGAGACTTGCCTCCACACTCCAGTGTGATACTCTTTAGATTAGAAGACGCCAATCTCATGATTTGCTGACCAGTAGTAGTTGACCCGGTGAAGGCAATCTTGTCGACATCCAAATGACCTGCGAGTGCAGCACCAGCTTCTTTGCCAAACCCAGTGAAGATGTTGACTACACCAGGAGGGTATCCTGCTTCCTTGAATAGTTTTGCAAGATAGAGTAGAGACAATGGGGTGTTTTCTGCAGTCTTCAAAATAACGCAGTTTCCAGTAGCTAAGGCGGGGGCTAATTTCCACGCTGCCATTAGAAATGGATAGTTCCAAGGAATGATTTGACCACAAACACCCATAGGTTCATGTAGAGTATAGGCGAACTTGTTAGGACCCACTTCAATAGTCTTGCCGCTCATGGCTTTATCAGCCCATCCAGCATAATACTTGAACACTTTGAGACCAACAGTGATGTTCCCAAGGCCCTCGGTATCATAGGCTTTACCGCTATCCCAGGCTTCAATAGTCGCCAGAACCTCGATATTTTTCTCAATAAGCTCGCAAAGCTTGTATAGCAATTCTCCTCTCACAGTACCTTCAGTGAATTTCCAAGAGTTATGAGCAGCTCGTGCAGCTCGTACTGCTTGATCAACGTCTGCGGCGCCAGCCCCGTACACATCAACGATAGGCTTTCCAGTGGAGGGGTCTACGACAGTTATTCTGGGTTGATCGGTGATCTCTGGTAGTATAAATTCATTATTGATGAATAGACCGAGAGGCTGCTCGAATTGTACACCATTAGGTGCCGTAAGGGTTGTGCTGAGAGACATTGTGAAGAGTTTAAGCAAAAATGTGGAGATAATCTTGAGGGGATCAGGAAACGAAACCCCACACTATACTGCACTGATTAGACGGTGACACTCACGAAGGGGAAATGAAAGCAAAATTATTAGTACAGGGCGGGATAGGAGATTGCAATTAAAGCTGAACAATGATGAAGAATAAGTTTACTGATTAATCAGATTATACGTATAGTTGAGCTTTAATATCGTTCAGATGACTATTTACTGTGTGGGGTCATGGGATTTCAACGGCGCTGTCATGGGAGTTCAACGGCATGCCCACATTACACTTCGTTCATTTTTCATTCACGTTATACTTCTTCCTCGTTCATATTACACCTTCATCCATGCTTTATTCTCATTCTAATACACTTTCATCCATTCATCCATTCCTCAATCATATTACATTGTCATCCATTCGTCTACTTAGGTCTATTCATATTCCGTAGCTTTTTTCTTCCAGAGTATCAATTGTCTCCTCTACGTCCTAAGCGTCAGTAGATTCTACCACCTCTTGAGCGTCTGCCGTTTCCTGCTCCTTCTGAGCATCACTTACTTCTTCCTCCTTCTGACCTTCAATTGGCGGCTCCTCCTGACTTTCCTCCATGTTTTCATCTTCCTTTTCATGACGCTCGACATATCTCGATAAAACTCTACCGAATCCGTCAAACCACCATTCCAGATCTTTGTCAGCTTCGGCTTTCTTGCTCTCTAAAGCCTTTTTAATCTCTTCTACAGCATTGTACTTCTTCAAAATCCAGATGAGAGTATCATAACCATGAGCGGTAAGTAGCAACGGCTGTTCAAGCAATTTTTCTACCAGCACTGCACTAGATATCACATTGTAGTCCACAAAATATCGAAGCACCAGTACTCCTATGTACGGCTGCCCCTTCCAGTAGTCCAGAATTGAGTCTACAGCTTGTGTCATGCCATTGGGGTTCTCCTTGACATGTCGTGTAAGCAATGAACTAGTTAGTTTCAGCCAATCTTGAGCATGAGACAGAGATCGGTTTCCAAGATAGCATACCGTGGTGGTGAGAATATCCACCATCTTGAGATCCAGTGCGTCGACACTACCACCAACTGAATCGGTGGTGACCTTGTCTTTGAGAGTTTCAACGCTTTTGGCGATCTCATCTTCAGCACCTTCTTCCTCTTTATCATCAGTCTTGCTCTTTTCACCCGTCGTCGATCTACTCTTTCGCAGAACAGCCACCAGGTCCCCAACTACTTCTTCATAACCGCTACCAGCATCCAAATACTTGAATGGAAGCTCTTGGTCTTCATCAGTAGGAGCCAGAGCAAGAAATTCAACTGGTAGGCTTTCTCGTACTCTTTGAGGGTAGCTCAATCGCACTTCTTTGACAATCAGCTGCTGAATAAATACATAGCGGGGGTCGGTCTTGGGTTTCTCCAACAAATCTGCCCACTCGGCCCATTTCCACACAAACGCAAAGTTTGTAAGATGATGTGAGAACCAGTCCAGAAATCGGTAATATAGCTCAAGGTCCAGTTCTTCAAGATGGTTGAACAGAAATCGCACCGCTCGTCCAAACACTGGCGCAATGGCTTGGGGAGCCATAATACAAGTCTCAATAAGAATAGCATGATAGTATACCTGAGGATGAAGAGTTTGAGGAAGACGGAAAATATGATCCAAAACAATTTCCAGCGCAACATCTTCAATTTTCCAGGTGGAAAATGGAACTTTGGCTTCAGATCCGTTGGTTTCAGTGAACTCAGTGAACTTCTGCTCAAGTCTATCAATCGTGATACCAGGATCAGCAAAAGTACCGGTAGCAAAGAAGAGATCCAGAGTGATAAGCTGACGAGCCACTTCTTTTCTGTTGAAGTCCATGCCAGCAATTATATCACTACCTAGGTCGCGTAGAAGAAGTGCCTCAAAGCTATCAGGTGAAGGAACGGTGGGAAAAAGCCCAGGAATGTAAAACTGCTGATAAACACGGGTGGTTTCGTAAAGTTTATCTGAAACAACCGAGCCAGGACTTTCCGGGATGTTCAGAGCAGGGAAGTTGTGCTTGGAAGAACCGGTGTAATTGGAATTGGTTCGACTCAGAATAATATCCATATTGATCAAAGAACCCAGAGATCCACTATCTATGACCCACTCAGACTGGTCAATGTTATCAAGCGAGGTTTGAAGCAGCTGAACGAATTCATGTTGGATATAAGGCAACTTTTCATTTTCGCCGACAAACGGAACCTCCAGCTGTAAGTCCCGTTCGTCTCGGTAGGCCCTATAAGTCTTAATTTTATCGTACAGTGATTTCACCTTCTCCCGATCTGATGCAGGAGTAACATAGAGGATCGGTAACGTCAAACCAATTGCAGAGTAGAGCTCGTTTGTTACAGGACTAGGATTCTCGATCAGTACGAGCTTGGTCAGAATCTGATCCAACAGATTGTAAACTCCATCGCCATCGATTATAGGAGTCAAAATAGCAGCAAATCTGGTGAACAGCTTGACGTAGCGCCAGTTTTTCTGGTCCAATGCGTTTTGTAGTTCTCCATTCACCTTTTCAATCACCACTTGACCAATCAAAGAATTGGCGGCGTTGGCAATTTGAAGCGATCCACCAATAAGTGGAATCTTATGAGGCTGTTCTCGAACTACTGCACAAATGGTATTCAGCACTTGGCTCCTCAAGCTATCATCGTCAATGGCTCCAAGGCTCTTTCCCAGATGCTCAACGGCAGACGATACGGTATATCTTCCAGGCTCGCCTATTTCACATATTTCTCTGTTCAAGCGTAAAGCAAAATGCTCATGCGTGGATATCTTATGATGGTCTCGGTCGTTGTCGTACGAGTCGTAGTCTCTTCTTCTCTTGGACATGATGGTGTGTTACGGTGGAACGGTGGAAGGAGAGTTGAAAATTTCAGATCCACCGAGTTATCGGTGAGCAGAAAATATTCTTCGGGCACATTGGACATAAAACACATCATAAATATATACATTACACGGGAAGATTATCTGATCAGATGATTTCCTCTAGATCTTTTATTCCCGTTACCGCGATGTTTATCATATGGATTGGTCTTTTATGCCGGTACAGCTGTTTGAAGA
This sequence comes from Zygoascus bituminiphila, assembly GCA_030705125.1. NCBI lineage: Eukaryota > Fungi > Ascomycota > Dipodascomycetes > Dipodascales > Trichomonascaceae > Zygoascus > Zygoascus bituminiphila. The sequence continues at coordinate 521,792 of JANIWT010000004.1, read as the reverse complement.
GCGGCTCTAACTGATGAACCACCGTCTTGACATCGATAGGAAGACCGGGAAATGCCACAGATTTGGAGCGTTTCTGAGGATACAAATCACCGGCCTGGCGAATTGACAGTCTCAAAGTATGGGGTAATGCTTTCCATGCGAAGTTATCCGAATCATACAGTGCATCGGTAAGTTGTTGGATCAGCCGTTCAACTAGTAATTGCAGAACCTGGCTGATGGGGTGCTTGAGAAGGTTGGCATGAGTATCTTCTACTGAGATACTCTGAGGATATTCCTTGGCGCGATCCGCAGAATTCTCTGGTTCGGTCGGCAGTGCATGGATAAGATTCCACAATCTCTGACCCAGTTTGGGGGAGAATATCCCATAGAAGGACTGTGGGCATCCTTTCAATGGAAGATTATGCCGGATGTTTTTCACTGTAAGGTCGTCATACTGATATCGATCTTTCATAACATCTTCAACCATTCTGACTATTTTGGTGCCGTATCCTGGAACTTTTCGTATATGCAACTTGTCTAGATAGCTTTGGAAGTCATCCTGCTCAAGGACCGTCAACCCAAAAGGCTTTGACTCTCCAGAGATCATTTTGGCAATAATCGGGTTGGCTGCACATCCTATAGATACGCTGTAATGATGCTCCATAAAAAGACGCTCCTTGATATAATTGGCCAAGTGAGATGCAATATACAGCGGGACAGTGCTAATAGTGTAGTCTTCAGGTATACCACCAGCATGCCGAAAGAAAAACTCCGGGCATCCAAAACTAGATGTATCGTCGGAAGTCAGAGACAACAGAAATCCTTCACCTACTAGTGATTCGCAGTCGACATCCTCCACGATGTTCTGGAGATCATTCATGGAAGAAATGCCGAGTTTTGCCAGTTTAGAGACGTTTCGTGCAACAATGGGATCCAGGTCGATCCGGACTTCTTCCATGCCAATTCGCTCGACCTGGCAACCAGGAAGAATTTCATCTCGAAGGTATTCGAAGATGCGTTGACCCTCGGCCTTGTATCTGGTGAGATCTTCGCCGTTGACGATGAGGACCTGAGGGTACTGTTTCTTCACATCCGAGACTCGGGTGAGTTTTTTTATACCAAGAGCTCTAGCAGCATAACTGGTAGTAGCAGCGCAGTTTTTCTGAGCTATTATGAAGGGACGATCTCGAAGTGAAGGGTTGAGGTTTTGCTCGACTCCGCAGTAGAAAGCGTCGAAGTCGAGATGGAGATGCATAGTGGCGATAATATGAAAAAGAACAGAGGAAATTAAATGTTTCAATGAATCAATGAGTCAAAAGTACGGTTACGGACAAAAGAAGAAGAAAATGATACGGTGTGGTTTAAATGAATCATTAGATGTCTGATATGTTGTTGTTACGCCATCAGATCATGTCATGTCATGTTGTAGAAAGGAATTGAAATGTTCGAGATAAAGGGGAGTGATGGGGAGTCCAGTTGTGCAGAGGCAATTCGATGATAGCTGGAGAGATACTTGCGTCAGAATAAAGATGGGACAAGAGGAGAAGTACAAATTAAGACTTAGGATTGATTCAAGTTTTTATAGCTTAGTTTCATGGCGATTTTTGGTGTTACGATGATACGTCGTTGAGTAGTCAGCATACCTGTGATTTTAAAAGCATGCATGAAGGGTTCTTTACTTAGTATGAAGTATTCAATTAGTATGAAGTATGCAATTAGCACGAAGGTACTCTATTAGTATGAACGCACTTTATTTAATAATAATACGCAATTTACTTCATAATACGACGAAGAATTATACTCGGTATAAGAGAATTCCACCTAGTATAAAATGGTTCTACTCGTATAAACTCCTTCTATTATTTATGGCTCTACTCAGTGAAGCTTTAGTCAGTATGAATCATAATGTAAGCTCATACAGTATCGGTTAAAACATTGAGCTGGCTGGAGATCAGTCAACATCAATCCAGGAAATTTCGGCCCAGATTTTCTCGTCTAAGTCTCACAGATAATCTATTTACACCTGAATACCAATAAACCGTAAATCTTTCTATAATGCTTCTTTTATTCACAGTCTACCTCCCTGCTTCAACTAATCCTCCACTCATCTCCCGTCCTCCCAGCCACTCACTTAATATCCATCACCATTTACAGCCATTGTTAGTTTGACTTGACCTCCCTCTCAACACCCACCCAACAGTTACCAGCGCCAACCATCACTATGTCGCCGCGGAAGAAGTCTATGCTCAAAATCATCATTCTTGGCGATAGCGGTGTCGGAAAGACCAGTTTGATGTGAGTATTTTTGATACAGAGACACTCTAGCCAGGAGTTACAACATGAAGATTGGTTTAAAACTAACCCCTTACAGGCAACAATATGTGAACAACAAGTTCAGTACACAATACAAGGCTACCATCGGAGCGGATTTCTTGACCAAGGAAATTTACCTGGATGACCGTCGTGTGGTGATGCAGATCTGGGATACCGCCGGCCAGGAACGATTCCAGAGCCTGGGTGTAGCGTTCTACCGAGGGGCGGACTGCTGCGTGCTAATGTACGACGTCAACAATGCAAAGAGTTTTGAGAGTCTGGAGAATTGGAGAGACGAGTTTTTGATTCAGGCTTCTCCGCCTGATCCCGATTCTTTTCCTTTTGTCGTCATTGGCAATAAGATCGATGCCGAGGAAAGCAAACGTGTAGTCAGCACCAAGAGAGCCCAGGCGTTCTGTGGTGCTAAAGGAAACCTGCCTTTCTTCGAGACGTCTGCCAAGGAGGCCACTGGAGTAGAACAGGCTTTTGAGGTGATTGGACGAAATGCTCTGCAGCAAGACGATGCCCAGGACTTCAGCCAGGAGTATTCAGATGCAATTAATATCAACCTAGACACTGAGCAAGAAGGATGTGGATGCTAAGGCATTTTGCAATTTGCGGACTTGTTTGTTTATTTTATTGCACAGTACTGCCCTGTCATGCTGAATGTCTAGCCGTGTCTGTATTTCACCTATATATTTGTTTTAGTTTGTCACTTATCTGCCTGCCTCTTGACTTTTCATCATATAATAATAGCATATGCGTTCAAAAATGGGTCTGGATTGTAGCGTGAGTTCAAATGTAGTATTCCAATGGAGTATTTCAGTGGATTAGTCGAGTGAAGAAGAGTTCTTCGTATTGGACATGGGGGATCGGCTGAACTTGGGGAATATCGACAAGCATTTCACGGAGACAGTCGAATGGGATAGAGAGGTATAGAAACAACTGCTAGGATAATCTAATTTCGAAACAACAAGTTAGCATCATAGTATCAACTTTATGGTATCCGTTTGTCTGATAATATTTTTGGATTTATTGCTCGTCAGATGCTCATAACGACTTCTTCATGTACGACTTTATAGATCTCCTTATATTCTGCTTCATTGATTTAAAGTCTCTATTTAACGTCTTTATGTATTTTGTGTCAATCATGCAAGCACTTTTAATCGTAAAAGCCTGTTATATAATCGCACTCACTTGCACTAGAGTTTAACTCTAATTATACTCACTCAACTCGCCCATCTCAGGAAAGAGCTACATTTGGTTGGTTTCGGCCAGATGTTTCTGCTGCGTTCTTATCTTCCTCTTTATCCATAGTAGAATAATACTATAACGTTCTTGCAACATGTAATTACTCATTTGAATGTTACGGGCCCCCATGCTACTTACTAAGTACGACGTACGACATTCATTTAGAGTAAAGGGACGTGGGAAGTCCAATCCAAGTTGTCTCGGAAACACAAACCAAAACAGCAATTCGTCATTCGAAGAAAAATCTAGGCTGACATAGCAGACTTTTTTAATTAATGTTGCCGGCTCCGTTGGGTAGAAAGTCCGCAAAACTGCCAGCTCCGGTCTATATTCGTCTCTTTATGACGCATTGATTTACCGATCGGAAGCTTCCTGACAGGCATATTTCGTCATCGACTATAATTGGACCCAAAATCCATTCTTTGGCAGTATATAAGCATACAGCAATCTTCATAGATCACTTAATATCAAGCTTTGTGGACCAGATCACCGTGTTATCATTGTGTATGCGATTATCGTTTTAAATGCAGTTGGATATTTTAGATAACAGCCAATAGAGTCTGCCCCAATATAGGGTTTCCCAATCCCCCAGCTACCCCAGATTTCAAGAGTTGGCTGTAGGTTTTTCCCCGGATGAACGGAAAACAGGTATTCAACTCTCCCCATGGGGAAACGCATTCCCCCCTTGTCCCGTAACAGCATTCTTTGCCGTTATCCGGGCCGGAGGAAAGGACAGTTTCCTAAAGCCTATATAAAGATCGATAGTCCGGGTCCAGGTTTGTCCAAGTCGATACCACCCTACAAAGTCGTGTCACGTCGTCGTCACCTGCGCCTTGTCATTTGCATCCAATCACTAGCCAGTAAAGGATATCTTGGATCCAATCCAACTTTACCCCATTAAATTTTCCAGCCCAAGTCTCTGATTTTGCGTTCCACTACATTTTGCTGTGTCACTTCTACCACTGCTACCCCATAGTCTGAGACCACTGTGAGAAAGTGCCATTACCCGTCAGTCATTCCAACGCTGTATTTCACAATCAACTGCGAACTTCCCACCACCTCTCTGAGCCAGATCAGATCTCATTCTTCAATTATACACTACACTTGTAGAATAAACATAACACCATGACTGTGTCTGAATCTATTGCCAGTCTCAAGCGATTCACTCCTAGCGAGTATTTCAAGTAAGTGTGGTTCTTTTTTGCCGCATTCGACGGCCAGTCGGCCGAACTCCAATCAGTTCAGGTTGTCGGGTTATCATGATCTTCGGTTTTCAGCATATTACACAGGGGTGACGGCCACCACCAATACAACCAAACCCATACTAACACCATTTTCTTAGAAAGCATCCGGGCAAGCCCCATCTTGATGATCTGGAACACTACCACGAGCAGTTCGAGGAATCTATCAATAATCCCGATAAATTTTTCACCAAACTTGCCCATGAACTCCTGACTTGGGACCGAAATTTCGACACCGTCTCATACGGTGGATTCGAGCATGGTGATATGAGTTGGTTCCTTGGCGGCAGACTCAATGCTTCCTATAACTGTGTCGATCGACATGCAATTGCAAATCCCAACAAGGTATGTTGTTCCACCTTTTTAAATCTTGTCTGTCCTTGTTGTTTTGATTGATCTTAAGCCATGATCCGATCGTTGAGTCCCCAACCTTTTGCGGTTAAACTCGTCGCACCCAATTGGCCCAACGAGTGCCTAATACGGAAAGCTCAGACATATTGGATGGCCACAACGATTCGTTCGATCTAAAGAATAGGACAGACGGATGCTTAATAGAGGCTCAGAAAGAATGGCGCCCTATTTTCTTTCTAATTGCATCATTGCTAACCCATTTCTAGGCCGCTATCATCTATGAAGCCGACGAGGCTGCCGACAGCCGTACCATTACGTATGGTGAGCTTCTGCGGGATGTTTGTCAATTGGCACAGGTTTTGACTGAATTCGGAGTCAAGAAGGGTGACACTGTGGCCATTTATCTTCCCATGATTCCAGAGGCTGTGGTTGCCCTTCTTGCTTGTGCCCGAATCGGCGCTATCCACTCTGTTATCTTTGCTGGTTTCTCATCTGGTTCTCTGCGAGATCGAGTAGTCGATGCCAACTCCAAGGTCATTATCACTACTGACGAGGGCCGACGAGGTGGAAAGACTGTGTTCACCAAGAAGATTGTGGACGAGGCTCTGAAGCAGTGTCCTGATGTTGAAAAGGTCCTTGTTTACAAGCGAACTGGTTCCGAGATCCCCTGGACCGAAGGCCGAGACTTTTGGTGGCACGAGGAGACCAGCAAAAAGAGACCCTATGTCGGTCATGAGCCTATGAGTGCTGAAGATCCTCTGTTCTTGCTTTATACCTCGGGTTCTACTGGCTCTCCCAAGGGTGTTGTCCACGTTACTGGTGGTTACTTGCTTGGAGCTGCTGCAACCACCAAATACGTGTTTGATATCCACCCCGAAGACATTCTTTTCACTGCTGGTGATGTGGGTTGGATCACCGGTCATACTTATGCGTTGTATGGTCCTTTGCTTCTGGGCTCTACCACTGTCATTTTCGAGGGTACCCCTGCTTATCCTACACTTTCCCGATATTGGGATATCGTCGAGAAGTACAAGGTCACCCACTTCTATGTTGCACCTACCGCCCTTCGTCTGTTGAAGCGAGGTGGTGAGGAGTTCATTCAGAAGCATGATCTGTCTTCTTTGCGAACCCTTGGATCGGTAGGTGAACCAATTGCCTCTGAGATCTGGGAATGGTACAATGAGCATGTAGGTAACAAGAATTGCCATATCTCTGACACGTACTGGCAAACTGAGACTGGTTCTCACATAATTGCCCCTCTTTCTGGTATAACTCCTATGAAGCCCGGTTCTGCTTCTTTGCCTTTCTTTGGAATTGACTTGGTTATCATTGATCCTGTGTCTGGCAAAGAGCTTGAAGGCAACGATGTGGAGGGTATTTTGGCAATCCGAAAGCCCTGGCCATCCATGGCTCGATCCGTTTGGAATGCACACGAGCGATACATGGATACCTATCTCCGACCTTACCCTGGTTACTATTTCACTGGTGACGGAGCAGCTCGAGATCACGAAGGGTACTATTGGATTCGAGGACGTGTTGACGATGTGGTCAATGTGTCAGGCCACCGACTTTCTACTGCTGAAATTGAAGCGGCTTTGATTGAGCACCCCTCTATTGGCGAGTCAGCTGTGGTTGGTATTTCAGATGATTTGACAGGACAGGCTGTGATTGCCTTTGTATCTCTCAAGGGTGACTATGTTAACTCCCCTGAGCTGCGAAAGGAACTTGTTCTTCAGGTCCGAAAGGAAATCGGACCTTTTGCTGCACCCAAGCGAGTTGTTGTAGTCAAGGACCTTCCCAAGACACGATCTGGTAAGATCATGCGACGGATTCTACGAAAGGTTGTTTCTGGCGAGGCAGACACCATTGGCGACGTCTCTACTTTGAGTGATCCAAGTGTAGTGGCCGAGATCATCGAGAGTGTCAAGGAGCAAATGTAAGAATACTTTGACGTTCAAACTTTTAGACAAAAATAGGCATGATAGATAATGAACTGAATTAGAGAGTCGAAAAAGTAAACGGTAGTTAATTGGTTCTAAGATGCCATTTGTGAATATATTGCGTATTCATTAGAAATTGCCCAGCTAGTATCCAATAATTTTAGACTTCAGGCGATCAGCTTGAATTAGCTTAGGGGAACGAGTTACGTCTTTCCAAAACTTTATATCGAGTGCTGTTGGTATGCTAGAGGCTGGAACAAGCTCCAAATACCAGGAAAATGGAACATTATAGTAGGGTCATTAATATCGCAGGTGAAGTCGACGAATACATCTAAAAAGTTTCTAGAGTATCAGGTCGAAGAATAAGTGGAAGGTAAGAGTTTAAGATAGAATGATTGATGTTGGCACTTTGATGTGTATGAGGGGATGCCGAGGATCACCCGAATCTCGGCATCAGAACTAGTCAAACATCACCAGCTGCTGGAAAAACCGCAGAGAATAAAACTTCGATTTTCGATCAGAATAGGAATTGTTCGAAAATAGAGAATCTATCGAAATGCCTGCAAGTCGAATAGGATACCAGGAAGTTTCTTAAGTTCGAGTTGAGTACTGCCCGGAAACCTCCGAGTAGAGTGAGTGAGATAGTATGATTGATAAAACTCCGACATATTGTAAGGAGAGAACTTAGTGATTGAGAACTAGCCTCATTCTGAGATTGGCGAGTCGAGAAGTAGAGCTTATTCATACACAAGCGAATCTCTTACCTGACTACTACTTGAGCATATAAGGCTTTCAGAGAAAGGGGTAGATAATCCTTCCTGTAGATCCCCTGCTGTTATGCTCGAGAAAAACTCTGATGGGCCGCGTCAGATGCGGCAGCAAAGTAGACTGCTGAGTATCTGCAGCAAAGTAGTTTCAAGTAGAAAGGTTCAAACAACACGTTGAAAGAAAAGATTGAAATTATACGATGGAAATAAGTTCTTTTAATAGTGTCCTGTGATAAGTGTGAAACTCTTTTGATTGTAGGGATGCACCCCTGAAAACGAGTGGACGAGCAATCTAACAGAAGCGCGATACATACATCTACAGGAGAGCGAGAAATACAATATACATACATAGAGAAATTGGCTTTTACAGATGCAAGTGTACACATAAGCAGACTTGATTCAGATATGATAGACAAATTCGAATCTTCCTAGATATGATTTGTTCAATATATATATGTATTTGAGCCCCTTAGATATTCAAGATAGAAACGAAGAGCCGTGTATGATCTTCCCAGCATCAGAGAGTTATCACCGAAAAGAGACATCCAAAGACACAACTACCGGATCCAACTTCTGCTAACATGCTTTTATTCTCTTTTATGCCATAATTCTATAGAGAGGTACCAAGACGTACTACGTGTACGTGTTGACTGATGTAGCCGCACGGTTATTTGGATTCCTCCTTCGTACTGTACACTCAATACTGATAGATAAGATTTCACCATAAAGATCTCCGCATATTTATTATACGATATATATTAATATTTTAAGATCTACTATTATCCCAATATCAAATCTCCCCCCTTCTCTGAGCAAATCGGACAAACCTTGATCGTGAGTCGTCTATCACCCCAGCAACCCTAGATCGACCAACCAGCGTCGTCGGTCTTATCGCATCGCTTTTACGGCGACGCACAACACCAAAACAAAACCCACACCGAATCGAACGTTTGGAATTTCATGCAATCAACAGACCAGACCGGAATTCACCATGAGCTACCAGTCTATGACGATTCCCCGTAGGCGAGGGAGGAGTAATATAAATACCATGGAGCATTTTGCTTCTTCGTTCACCCGAGCCCAGAGCTTTCTGAGCATCGATCCTCCTAGAGAAGTGTCGCACGCCAGATCCTATCTGTGGGACGATGAAGGAGGGGCTGATTCCGATCAGGCCATTGATGATTCGGAAAGCTTTATCGGCGACGATATCGTAGGATCACCTCCTGATAACTGGGGCAGTTATTCGCGAACTGAACGAGATAGTTTGTTAGGAGCAAGTTCAGTTTCCAGAGGATCTTTTCGCGGTCGTTTGGGTTCTCATCGAGGCAGTATCGTCATTGGGTCTCCTGGAACTGCTCATCTGCAGAGAAACCTCGAATATACAACGCCTCTTCCTGAAGGGTCGGTGGTTCTCGAGCAGGCTGCTTTACACAATTATAATAATGAGGAAGATGTCATTATTGTAAGAAAAGTCGAGGACGAAGACGGTCATGTCGAGACGTTCATTGCTGGACAAAGCACCGCACCACAGACTATTTTCAATAGCGTCAATGTCCTCATTGGTGTTGGACTTCTGTCGCTATCTCTGGGGTTCAAATATTCAGGATGGGTTCTTGGAACTGCCATGATGATCATTTCTGCTCTGTGCACCTTCTACTCAGCCCGTCTCCTGGCCAAATGTTTGGACACCGACAACACGATAGTCACTTATGCCGATGTCGGACATGCAGCATTTGGAGCTCGTGCTCGAGTTTTGATCTCGATGCTTTTCACCCTGGAACTAACTGGAGCATGTGTGTCATTAGTGGTGCTGTTTGCTGACTCTCTCAATGCCCTGATTCCCAGTGTTTCCAAGATCACCTTCAAATGGATCGCGTTTTTGGTGCTGACGCCTCCTTGCTTTCTTCCTTTGAAGATTCTTTCTTTCAGCTCCATTCTGGGCATTCTATGCACAATGGGTGTCGTGTGCATTGTGTTCTTCGACGGTCTTTACAAGACCAATGGGCAACCTGGTTCTCTCTGGCACCCCATGGAAACGTGGCTATGGCCCAGTGATTGGAAGCTGGTGGCTCTATCTATCGGTCTATTCATGTCACCTTGGTCTGGTCATGCGGTATTCCCTAACATTTATAGAGACATGAGACATCCTGCCAAATATACTCAGTGTCTAGTGACCACCTATCAAATCACCTTCTTAGTCGATTTTTCCATGGCCATCCTAGGGTTTGTCATGTATGGAAACATGGTGATGGACGAGGTTACTAAGAACGTTGTTGCTACCGAGGGATATCCTGCAGTACTCACCTACATTATGACTCTGCTTATTGGCCTGATTCCTTTAGCTAAAACCCCGCTAAATGCCCAGCCGATTATCAGTATGCTTGACAGTACGTTTAATCTGAACTTGGGTCCTGATTCATGGTACAAGTTGATTGGTCGTGCTATTGTGCGAATAGCAACAGTACTACTGTTTATCATTATGAGCATCATTTTCCCGGACTTCGATAAAATCATGTCGTTGGTTGGAAGCATGCTCTGTACTACGATATGTTTGATTCTGCCTCTAGCATTTTACCTTAAGATATATCACGGCAAAGTCTCGCTATCGGAGAGAATCTTGGACTATACATTGCTGGTGATTTTTACTTCCATGGCTATTGTTGGAACCTACGTTTCACTTACAATCAAGTAGGTCATGATCAATTATAGAAGGAAGCAAGGAATTCTCTCAGATAACCGATAGCTCTATCACTCATTCCGGATACATTTTGCAGTAGGTATCCATGTACTATAGTTTTGATATAAGTTATTGTCATTAGAAATTTCGAAAGCAACTGAAATGTTTGTCGCTTCAAGCTGCTGTGGGAAATACTTTGTCTTAAAGCAGTGATGAGATTGTTCGCCGTTATAAAACAACTGTAAAATTGTTTCGACCCTTGCCGTCATTAATTAACCTCTTCTTGAAGACTTTTGAGCTCATTTGGCCATTCCATTTATAGTACCAATAACTCACCTTGTCTGTTCTCTTTTCCTCTAGTAAATCGTAGCCCAGAGCCTTCATAATGTCTGCAAAGTGATCTCGGGTTAAATATCGTGAATTATCCACACAAGGTGTAGGAAGAACTAGAAAGAGACTTGAAATGGGTCCAGTCAGGTAGGTGCGTATTTTTCTGAGCATTTCTCCTCGAGTATCTGGCTCGGCAACATAGTTCAACACCAATGAAAGACTTATTAAGTCAAACTTTTCTGAATCATTTTTGGCATCTGGTCGTTCCATGAAGTCTTGCTTTTTGATTTTTCCATCCTGAGGATTCAGATCAATGCGCTCAATATGCTTGACTACCTTAGATACCGCATTGTCCACCGCTAAAGACCCAATTTCTAGAACCCGGAGATCGCCAACAATCTCCTTTTCATGCATTTTATTCAGCCATTCTACCAATAATCTTGAACTATCACCACCTCGAGTGCTACTTTGACCACTGAGACTTGCCTGCTGATACCAATGTTGGCTCTTTTGAAGCTCTTCGGTTAGTTCCGAAGTATCTTCACCCGATTTGTCCAGCTGTGCTTTCTGTTTCAATAGTACATGATATTTTCGGATTATTTTCCTGGCATTCTGGGGTTTTATTATCTTTTTGCCTATTGGTTTTCCGGTGATTGTAGATCGACGCACCATGGTGGGTGATGGAGTAGAGAATCGATTGACTAAAACAAGTTATGCAGAATCGCGCACAACAAAAGAATACTAGAACACGCTAAGAATAGACTGAGAAGAAGATCATATGAAGATACGAAAGATTTGAGGAGTAGTAGTAATAGGAAATATTTGAACAATCGACCATTCCGTTCTGATAAAAAAACCTGCTGACGTAATCCATCAAGAGGATGGAGACAGAATTCCTGTTTTCTTCTTATAAAGCTGCCTAAATTCTCCTTATGTGGTATATATTAAATTTAAAAAGTAGCTTAGAGGAATTATATATCATTTTCCCTATATGTCGATGTTTTTTCGAGTTCAATCGATACGCTGGTGAGGGTAGCTTCAATTTTCTAACTTTGATTTTTTGAACTTCAAATTTCACACTTCAAATTTCAACCCTCCATCACCACTGTTAATATGCTACGACGACTTAATCCACTTCTTCAGGCAGCAAAACAGAGTCGAGCCACTCAGACAGCTCATAAATATGTTGCAGATAGTGAGGACTATAACAAGGCGCATGTCAGTCCCAGGGCTGGCACTTTTGTTGAGTCTGATTTGGAGCCTACGCTCGGCACCAACCGACCAATGCCTATCAATGTTCTTATGAATCGATATAAACCACTCAAACATGAGCCTACGTATGGAAATAAGGTAGCAGAGCTTCAGCTACGGTCTTTTCACACATATAATCTGGACTTTTTTGCAGACTTTGTTCTGCGAGCTGCGTTTTACCTTAAAGTCCCTGCCAAGGGTATCACCCCCCTTCATAACAAAACTGAGCGATGGACTGTAATCCGGTCTCCGTTCGTGCATGCCAAGAGCAAGGAGAATTTTCAGCGGATCACGCATCGACGGTTGATCACACTGTATGATGCTAACCCTGAGGTCCTAGAGGTGCTGCTTTCCACCATCAAGAAGTTCAGTATAGCAGGAGTCGGTGTCAAAGCCAATCTTTATTCGCATGAGGATCTTAAAGTGATCGAAAGAATGGAGAGTGTGGAAGTATCGGTGGGAGAATCATCTCACGTGGATTTGAATGCTGCTCATCCTGATGTTGCCAAAGCTGTTTTAGATATTCTTAAAGATCCTGCGTTTGGAGCTGGTGAGCAGGATATCAAGACTGTAAAGCAGGACTTGAAGGAGCAGGCGAAGATTGTGTCCAAGAAGGTGTCTAAAAAAGCTGAAAAAGCGGCTGAGGAAAGGAAATAAGCAGAAAGATCCATAAACTGCACTTGTAAATAGAACAATGAACATATGGAATTAAATGCACCGAGAATAGGAGGGCGAAGAAGTAGTTCTGAATTTGCTTTATATTGCTGCGTGTACTATACAAGTGAGTTGAGGCAAATACAAGAGATCTGGATCTTGATGAGCTTGATCTCAATAACAGCGTTATATTGTTCATCGTACCTTATTGGAGCCAAGTGAACTTAACGGCTTTTATATTCAAAACTGCCTACCTTTTCATATATAAATCTCATCCATCATAAAACCTATAATGTATTGTTCCATACCTATATCATTAATATATCTCAAATGTTGTCATAATGTAAATCATGTAATAACCATAAAAAAAAGCCCCCAAACCAAATAAATCATACAAATATCGTTAATCGTTAAGGAGAGACGTGGAGAGCCTAAAACTGAAGCTAACCCAAAAGTAGTTTAAAAAAAATTAGCAATGGCAAACTATGCAGCGGTCAATCAGTCAAAGTATTGCCGAAGGTAAAAAAAAAAACACAAAACAAATAGCCAAAGCCAAACCTAGACTTTGATAGAATACACAGCTTATTGTAGCAGTGAATATAGAGCTCAACAGAGTCGGTCGATCAAACAAAGTGCGGAATAGGGGAGGGTTGCCGAGAGAACAGCCAAATGCACAACACAAGGCAGTAAGTAAGTTCATGACAAGAACCGATTGATATTCATGATCTGCTGGGTAGCAGAATGAACCATCTGAGGATTCGCAGAGGTTGGCTGCTGAACTCTGACTGGAGGTGATGACGGAGGACTCCAGGGCAAAGAACCCGGAAGAACTCGAGGAGTTGCACCAGTGAAGCTGCGTCGCTGCTCGGATTTGCGAGCCAAAGTGGAATGAGTAGAGATAGGTGATGCCAAAGAGTGAGGAGAGTTTGGAGCCGATCCTCGAGAAGAAGAAGACGAAAGCACAGGTGTTGGTCCGACAATAGAAAGATCTTCTTGACCGTCCCATTTCCATAGACGGCCCCCACACTCAAAACCTCCACCAAACGAACGTCGGTTGGTAGACCAGCGTCTTCCAGCTGGACCTGCCGACAGCTGCTGCAGAGACCGAGTAGCCTGTAATACCTGCAGTAGCTCGTGGGGGTGGTGCTCGACAATGGAGTCACCGGAGAATGCAATACGGGGAGGAAGTCTGGGGGGCTCCACCAAGAAATGGGGCTCAATGGTGTGTCTTCGGTGGGGACGGGTGGTTGGGACGTGGGTGGGTTCATCATCATCAGAGTGAGAAGAGTCCACAATGGCTTGCTCATGGGTGGAGAGGTAAGCAGCTAGTTGGGAGTTCTGGTAGGGGCCCCGCCCATAAGTGTCCTGGGAGATGGGTGGAGTCCGGGTGTAAGGAGGAGTAGCAGCGGCAGAAGAACCACCAATATTACCAGTAGAATAGGAGTGTCTGTGGCGAGGCTTCGATACACGGGGTCCAGGGTGAGAAGAATGGCCCTGAGCAACGGGAGAAGCAGCAGCACCACTAGCAAGAGAAGAACGAGAAACAGTAGAGCGTCTTCGTCGTCTTCGAGTAGGGTCTACCAAAGTCATTTGTAGTTGACCAAAACCCGGTTCATGAGGTTGCAAACAGGATTCAGGGAAGTCAGGGCCAAACAACGGGACCAGGGCATAGCGGATATGGTAGCATGTGCGGGAAGCCAGGCGACGAGCAATAGGGAAAGGAAGCCAAGTTCCCTGGATTTTAAGAAAACCACCTCGAACCCGGCGAATATCGGGCTCGAGCTCCGGGGAGTTGTCGATGAGTTTGACAATGTCAGCTTTGGAGTTGCCGATAGCCTTCCAGATGCCGGTGAAGTGGACGTAGCCCGTGTAGTAATCCCAGATAATCCACTGCGAGTTAACAGAATACTCGTAGACAGTGAGGAAGTTGCGCTCATCGACCGAGGTGGCATATTTCTTGGTCTGAATAGCTCCAGCCGACGTTGGCAGCAACGCCCGCTGCTCTGGTGGCACTGAGGCCTCAGGGGGACAGCTGTGGATGGGGAAGATAATGGGATAGCTCATTAGAGGCCCGAGGTATCAAACAGACAAACCTGTATTAAGTGCAGGTAGATAAAGGAAGAAGAAATAGTAAAGCAGAGTTGGAAGAGGTCAGATAGTTCAGCAAATAATGCGGTGAATGCGAACAGATCGAAATTCAAAAGTGGTTTCTTGTCCAGCCTACTGGGCAATGTCAAGTTAAAGAGTAGAGTTTACTCGACACGATGATGTAGGGCTTCCGATAAGCACCTCACTTCAGTTCACCGCACCGCACTGGCTCCCAACCAACCAATTTATCGGTGGTCGCCGCGCGCGGCGATCATCAATTAACTCAACAGGGAGAAATAATAATATTTTGTACTTAAGTTAGGCTAAGTTAGGTATAATAATTATTACAAATTGATTGAAACAGGTGCATCAACCGACTGAGTTACCTCGTGAACGAACGCACGCATGCACCAAAACACAAAACAAACCATTAACTGCTAGCCAAAGCAGCCACATGTGATTTGATTCTCAAGCTCAACTCGCACCTAGTAACCCTGGATATTTTTAGTCCTGCCTGGGGTTCGGCGGACTGTTCCGGAGTTGAGTTGATGGATAAGGCAATCAATTCAATTCACCTGTTATGATGTCACACCCTGTCTGGGCTGGCTGGGCCTGGAACTAACAAAACCCCTAAATATCGTGGGCTTCAATATGTCTTGCAGCATGTGCATTGTGGAACTTTGGATTCTAGGATTGGTTTCAGGGATTATCATTGAAGTCTGTCCAATCGAAGTGGATCGACGGTGTATAGTTTAAGCCGATCGATGGATGGTTCTTAACATGTTCGACTATACTACTAGCAACCCTGGGACGGGTGACAATCGAACCACTACACCTCACTCATACAATATGGCATCAGTAATTAATGTAGTGTTAATATTTAGCAGGGGTTTTTGTTTTGTTTTGTTTTGTTTTGAGGCGAGGCGAGGCTAGGCTTACAGCAACCCATTGTAACCTATCGTATTGTATTGCATCGCATGTATCGTATTATAAAGTATTGTTGAGTAACCAAATAGAAGGTAAAGAAATATAAAGAACTATTTAAGTAATGAAATATAGCAAAAGTTAAGGTAACAGACCACTCTAGTCGCTGTGAAATTCACTGGTGGCAATCTATTTGCTCGTACAGATCTGTTATGTTGGGACACTATATAACGATAGGGCAGGTTCTGCAAGCCCAGAATATCAGGAGCCCAGTATAAGCAGGGCCAAACCGACACAATATAAAACTCCATTGAAATTAGACTAGCCGATTAACCTGATATAATTATGATATTTAATATAAACGACTATTCATGTAGTATTAATCTCTCTGTGTTATATCTCCATCTTCATCGCTATCTCATCTCTGTCTCGGCTTGTCTCTCAAAAGAGCCCTTAACAAACTCTCAGATCTCCATCCTTTATCTCCCGTTCCGTCCACCCCATTGCCCTGAACCCCCGGTCGGTGATCCTAGTTAATAGATATAAAGGCAAAAAAACTAGATAAACTGTAAACAGGTTACTAGTCTAGTCCAGTCAATATATGACTCTCGTATAAACCGCTTATTTTCCTCCAATCCCTTCAATTTCGCCTGTATCTCGTCTTGCTGTATTTGTCATGTCTCCTCAGATCCTACCAGATCACTTCCTTTGTCTCCACCAACCGTCTCCCCCACCTAACCCCACCAAAATGCTACCAAACCCACCCCGAAACACATGTCAATATAGCCGAATGTAAGGACTAACAAGCTGGGACCCCGACTAGTGGTAGCAAGTTATTTTCTCGATGCACAAGGTCCAATACAACTGTGCGCTTTGGGCTGCTGCACAAAATATAATATTCCTCGACACCGCTTGATGCTACCATAAAAAGCGTGGCTGGATCGCTATGTTCTCCTGATTGGGGTTCGGGACACACTAGACTTGGCCAAAAGTCGGCTGGTCAGTCGGTAATAATTAGTATTGCGTTTCTATTTACAAGCATATTATTTAAATCATTATAATAACTATTTAAATGTCAGAAGACGTGTATTTTCCCGCCTAGCCGATGTTGCACGAACCATTTGTGCAGTAGCCCATTATAGAAAGATCTATGTGTGAGCATGTCATCGAGTAACCCCTGAGAAAGATAAGGGAAAACCTCGCTACTCGGCCACTTTGCAAAAAAAACACTCGACAAATCATGCTCCTCTATATTATATTAGGGTATATACTGTCCATATCATTATTTCATGTCCATTGAATCGAAGTTGATGTAATTGTATAAATTCATGCTGGGCATGGGTTGCCCAAGATCCCAACGGTTGGAATCTCGAAATGCCTCCCCTGAGAAGACCAAGATATACTTTGTACTCAAATACTGTCTATTTCATGTTGATACATTCAGTTCTAGTAAACAGGACAAAATCAATTTCCGAAAACTAGGTCCATTCATATGAACTACCGGCATTGTACTCCTGGCATGTACTACGCATTGTTGGTGCATTCAACTGAAAATCTTATGTATCAACCACATTTCATCTTATCAACACCAAGGCACATCATCCTAGCAATATCCTCTCAATCAGTATTTATACTCGTATTCATATTCATATTCATATTCATATTTAATGCTTATTCCCCCGTCTTCCAATGTGCAATTGCCCCCATACCATCTTTACTTCTGACCACCATCGATCTGACTTGGTTCAGTAGATATCACAGGCGCCGCCAATACCGTTTGGCCCTTCTCTCGATATGTACTGACGGCTGGGATATTGGCTGGGATCCGAGTTTCCCGGGTGCTATAGGGCCTCGGCTCCAAGCAGATTAGCGTATGCAGTGGAACATCCATCCAAGGAGATCGATCCTGGGGAACATTCATAAAGTAAGCGTAGATACATCGTAGTACTGCTTGATGGGTGACGATCAGGATGTTTTCTTGTCGCTCAAGTTCCATGATAATCGGCTCCAGGCGGGTGACTACATCTCGATATGATTCACCCCCACGGTACCGATATTCATACTTGTCCCTGTCCCGAGCAGCGAAATCCTCGGGGTACTGGTCTTTGATTTCCTCGTATGTCATGCCATCACATACTCCTGCATCAAGTTCATCCAATGCTTTCCAGTTCATCTGTCGATACGGCAAATGAAGGGCCGTTTGCTGAGTTCGCTGTAAAGTACTGGTCCAAACAGTGAGTTTTTTATCGGAACCAACTGCCTCCAGGACAAGACTGGGCAGTTTTTTAGCATACATTTGTCCTCGAGGACTTAGATTGCTGTCTCCACCCAACTGACCAGTCAAATTATACTCCGATTCACCATGACGACTAAGCCAGATGAATCGAGGCTTGATATGTAGGTTCATCAGGTAGTACACAATTCGACTCTGCATGTGGCTTTTGATTTTGTTGACAATGACCTGGCTGCTCACGTTGATGACCTTGACGTAAGTCAGACTTTCATCACTAATTGTCTCGTAGACATCTTCGTATTTCTTGATTCGCTCCATAAAGTCTCGTACTGCATCCTCGGGATCTTCACCGGCATAATCAGGACTACTGGTCTTGACATCCATGATGTTATGGCGGATCAAGTCCTGGTCATCACACCAACTCTCTACAAACATGGGATCCACGCCATTTTCCATCATGATATTCCGGATCCTCTTTCTTCGGCTTTTGGTGCTGTTTGTAGCATCCAAAATACCCACTTGCCCTCCCTCTTCTTCGAACCATCGCATCATGTCAGTGACGGCCGCCATAGCAGCTTCGGTTCGAAGCCTTTCACCTTCCTTGTTGGAAGCGTCGAAGAAATCGGCACTAGGATGTGCAGCCGTCAGCCGACGATACACTCCTACATTGAAACACTTGGCATTAATGCTCAACCATCGCAGGTATCGCACGATCTTCTGAGCAATAAGACTTTTGCCCCGCGCTGGGAGACCCACCATTACTACGCAAATGCGCAGAGTATCTGATTGAACTCCTTTGATAGGCATGCTTGTGGTCAAATCAAATCAGATCAAATCAACTCGAAAACCCACTTGGCCTTATATAACTAAGTATTTGCTACAGTTGACGCTGGAAGTATGAAGAAGCAATCAATCAATCACTAAACCAGATGGTGTTGTGTTTTAAACCGGCAAACTAACTAGTGGTACCGTTCGTCAATGTGCGTTTTCAGAATTCACACGAGATGTGCTGTAGTGAACTTGGTGAACTCGGTGTGGTGTGGGGTCTTTGCCGGAAGAAAGCGGGCATTCCGCAAACTTACGGGTGGACCTGGCCGTGTCATCGGGCAACTCTGGCAACTGTGGGTGGGGGGCGGCTTCACAATCCTACTGAGCCATGGTACGGCTGCAACAAAGCGTAAGTTGCCCCAGCCCTTATCGGCTACCGAGCCCAACCGAACTGAATCAAACCCAACAGCCAAACTGGACATGCCCTGGATATAGGTAGATTAAGATCCAGATTTTTTTTGGCGATACGATAGACTTTATTTTATAGAATTGGATCTTTGAGACATCCTCAAAAGATGATACATCTCTGCACCTACGATAAACTGCCCAATTGGCAGAAAGATAATAATCACATTCTTACTGGCTATGTCCGTGAAACAAGATCCTACCGTGCATGCTTCAACAGCTTAGCGTATCTTCATAACGAGTCAGGTAATATCTACACTCATTTGATTCCTGCCGTTTTACTTCTAGTGGCTCTGTTCAATGGACTTCTTTCGTACTTGGCGACATCTCTGGCGGATCAATTGATTATGCTACTCTTCTTCTGTGGAGTCATTGGTTGCTTTGGAATCAGCGGGTTCTACCATTGCTTTAAATGCCATAGTGAACGTGTGTCCAATGTTGGAAACGGATTCGACTATTTTGGTATTGTTATTCTCATTGAAGCATCCATGATCTCTATAATATACTATGGACTCAGACCGCACCCCGTGCACCGAACAGTGTTCTGTCTTGTAACGTCCTTCTTCGGGCTCATCTGCACTGTGGTGTCCCTGGACTCCAAGTTCCGTACTTCCGAATGGCGTCCTTTTCGTGCAAAGATGTTCGTGGCTTACGGGGTGAGTGGGATTCTTCCGATTATTGGTGGTTACTTTCTCTACGGTAACGATGTGATTCGCCGGATCTCCTTATATTGGATTCTTCTCGAAGGCTTTCTTTACATTTTGGGAGCTGCTTTATATGCAGCTCGGTTTCCAGAGCGCACAAATCCAGGGAAATACGACTATTTCTTGCATAGCCATCAGATCTTTCATATCTTGGTGGTGGCTGCTGCTGCTTCTCACGGTATTGCACTCTACAAGAGCTATTTATATGCTATGAATAACGCTGGAGTTTCACCTCTGCATGAATTCTCTTAACAAGTGGATTCAAAAGCTTATAAATATTCAATAATAGGCACTGTGATACTTATTTATAGACTGGAAGAGATTAATTAATAGAGGCTCACAACCATACCATGTAACATCTCGTTGGTAACTTCACTCCTGCTAATCGATAATAGACACTAACCAACAGATGCCGAATAAGTTATAGCTAGCATTAATATATATGCTATATCGCTTGATTATCGGCCTACAAGTAAATCAACCAATAGATTATACAGAACACAAACTCTTCATACTCATATCCAATGCCAATTATCCGTGGATTTCCGCCCGGATTTCTCCCCATCTGGCATCTTCGCCTCGGCGCTCTTTAATGAACTCCAGTGTTCGCTCAAAATGCTTTCGCGGGGAATCGCTAATTCCTTCGTCTGTGCTATTGGCCAGGTTCGTGCTGATCAGGTCTATCAGGCCGTTGATATATTTGATGGTGATCTCACTATTGCCTCGGTCGAAGAAATACAAGTATCGATTCAGAATTTCAACAAATAACTCAACCGACACTGCAATGTCCATGCACCCATCGGCTACTCGTAAGGCCCTCTGTAGACACTCCAGTACCCGTTTGCCATCTCTAAACAGCTTTTCTCCACCTGACTCGTCTTCTCCGAGTGCAGGAATCTCAGTAGCCCACCATAGATGGCTCGCAAGATACACTGCCCGGCATTGATCAGGCTTTTTCAGTAGCTTGGAACCATATAGGGCACACTTACTAACAAGAGTATCATAATTATCCTTGCTGAAATTCCTGGTGGCTTGTAATGCTCCTGCAATGACACATAACGCTTGATACTGAGCTCTGCTATCACTAACACTCTCCTCATACACAGTAAAGGCTTGCGCAAAAAACTCGTAGGATGCCTCTTCTGCTTGAGCCTGATCGGCAACCGATGCTGCACTGACAAATAGTCTCAATGCCAAATCAGCGGCATTAGCGACATTGCTTCTGTAAATTTCCTCAATCACCCGATGAGCAAACTTGAAAGTCGATCCAACCTTGGCTTCTTCCTCATGCTTTGCATATTTTCTAACTAATCGCAGCGTTCCGGTAACAAGTGCTGGATAAGTGTATCGAATCTTACTTCCTCCATTAGACAAAGCCTTCCTTGCTACTGCAAGAAGCTTGGCCAGTACATCAGCGTCTTCATTGTATAAAAGATG
Source organism: Zygoascus bituminiphila (assembly GCA_030705125.1). Taxonomy (NCBI): domain Eukaryota; kingdom Fungi; phylum Ascomycota; class Dipodascomycetes; order Dipodascales; family Trichomonascaceae; genus Zygoascus; species Zygoascus bituminiphila. The sequence goes on along the minus strand of JANIWT010000004.1, from coordinate 500,419 downwards.
CACAACTTTTGCCAGACTGGATTGGTCCGCTAGCACAGTTGCCGATGTATCACTTTCATCCTCCACAAAGCTGTTACCACCAGGAAGTGAGGCATCCTGAGAAGTTCCTTCTCTGATAACAATTTCTAGTAAACCAAACACTCCTTCGGCCTCTTCTACAGTCTCGATCAGCTTGTTGCTCTTCAAGATAGTCTCCAGGATAGATCCAGCCACAGTCTTTTGACTGGATACTGGCTGTGAACTGAGCAACGGAACATAATTGTCAAAACTGAGAACTTCCAAAGCACCTGCTGGATAGAAGCTAATCAATTGGCGCAGAAGCTGAAGAATACTCTGTTCGCCACCCTTGCCTTCTCGTCCGAGCTCAAACTTGAGAATCTCATCGATGTTCTCCTTCTTGTCAGGATAGCAGTTGAGGGACAATCTAGAAAGGCCAACCATGATTCCCGAGATGTCTTCCTCGGGAACATCTGGCCGGACCTCGACTAACTTTTGAACGTGACCAAAGAACAAATGGAAAAGGTCCTCGTCAATGTCAGGCTTGGGTTGTGCCTTGTCTTCACTAGTGTCCTGCTGCTCTTTCTCAGATTTTTCTTCTTCTTGATCAGCATTTTCATCTTGTTTGGTTTCGTCAGATTTCGATTCGTTTTGGTTTCCATCTAGCTTGAGATCGTCGACCTTGGACGACAATTCAGTAGGACCTCCTCCTTCTTCTTTTCGAATAGAATAGTAATCGGCTAATCTGTTGATCATAGACAAGACGATTTTCTTGACTGACACGGCCGGGTTCAGCTGATTGGTGGCTTGGAGGAAAAGATCCAGTGTGTAAAGATGGAATTCGTCGGGGAAAACTTGACATATGACGTCTAGCAGGTATTCCTGGGCAAGAACATCTCGGCATTGCACTACCTGCTCCAAGATAGCTGGTAGTATGTTGTCCCTATAGTACTGTTTGTCAATGCCTTCCAGTTGGCTGAGTCTGACGAGATTTGATCCGACAAGAATCTGGAGCTCTTGGCGTTCCTTGGTTCGCTTTTCACGTTCTCGGGAGTGGCCCTGATGCTGCAGCCTAACCCATAGCTTGTTCATTTCAATGAAGTTGGTAATAACGAACTGAATGGAATCCAGGAGGTTTCCTTCGGGGCCATCGCCGGAGCCAGTAGGCAAATAATCACGAGTTCCCTGTGATAAGTAATATCGCAGAAATAAGCCTCGAATGGGGTGCTGAACGCCTCTGCACATTTCCATCATATCTTTCATAATCTCCTTGACAGGGGCTTTAGGGATGCTCATATAAACAGTTCCGACAGTGATCATCAGATACAGACGGGGGACGATGTTTCCAGCATATTGGACCAATTCGTATATGTCAGCAAGATGATGGTTCTGATGATCCTCCTTAAGGTACGAGCCGAGATAACTCAGGGCGTCAAAGCATGCAATGTAGAGTTCGTAGTATTGTTTCGGGGACAGAGTCGAGGTCCTGAGCTCGGCAACAAAAGTGCTGGCATGCTTGATAGCATCGAGAAGTTTTCCCTTAGTATCCAGACATTTCCGCATCAGAACCTCCTGCTGGCGGATGAATTGGAGGCTTTCCTCCAGATGCTTCCCTTGGTCTTCGGGAGTTGGTGGATTCATGGGCGAGACGGGTAGGTGGACTTGGGGGGAAGAAGGAAAAAACCAGTAGTTAGACAGAAAACAATATACAATGAAAAGGAGTAGATTGGAATGAAATGGATTGAAACGGCCCGACTATCGAATCAATTGATTGGATACAGTAAGTTGAGGTTAATTCAGTATGTCGGCGATTAAACACCACGCAAGGCACAATGTCACAAAGTAAAGTCAAGATGTGGAAATTGGTGGAGAAGCAGAGGGGCGAAGATAGGGACGTAAGCAATGTAGCAACGAGATTATGGACGACAATGATACGAAAGATAGAATTACGCAAGAGAAAGAGTTCAGTTATAGATGCGCTTCTTACTTGATAAGTTTTAATAGGATTTTGTCAGAATAGCACTACAATGTGATTGAAGATGATCGTTTAACGGCGTTTACAATACCGGACGTCGGGCGCTTATCCTCTAAACCAACCTCCAGAAAATCGGTGTTTGCATCATATTTGTGAGTTGCTATGACTTTCGAGTAAATAACGCATATTAGCAGCCTATATTCTAAGTAGATAAGGCAGTTAAAAAATCCATCTTGTTACCAGTTTTGATTGACTCCACGCAACGGGTATTACAGACGATTAATATATAGACTATTAGAGGTAGAAATCAATGATAGAACGGCAGGCAGTTCAATATTATAATGAAAAACATGAACTATTGTACCAAAGTTGCCGTATCAACGTCGTTCTATCAAGTCTCTTTCATGAAAGTATGTAACGTTATCACCGCCCTCGACTTAAAGTTATTCGGTGGTCGGTCAGATCAACCGTCCATCATCACATCTTTTCATGAGCTTGAAAAATATCAATACTCCACCAAAACTAAAGAAACTCCCTAGTGGAGACAGGAGTGCAAACTCTTCACCAAGAGCTTCAGTAGTGGCGGCACCTCCAGAGCATTTTATCATCCGACCGTCAGCTGCGACGGCTCTGAAGAGTATAACCAAGATCTACTTGAGCATGGAGTCCATTCGACGGATCGGAGTAGCTCAAGGAGAAGTAGTGGACTTGCAGCTGGTCAATAGTGGACTCAAAGTACCTGTAGTTGTTCAAATCGGAACTCATATTGGAGACAACGACATTGTGGAGGTTTCAATGCCAGTACGAAGAAACTTGGGTGCTCTCATTGGAGATTTGGCGGATATCAACAAGCATAAAGGGAAAATCCCCGATGCGACAAACATCAAGCTTACCTGTGAAGGAAGGGATATTGGTGTGGAAGAGGCCACTGCTGCGTTGAATGAGGTTTCTCTACTTTTACCTTCGTTACGGTTCAATGTTAATGGCACAAATGTTCAGATCACGACCGACAATGACATTGACATATCTGCGTTGTCGATAAAAGACAAATCGTCTCAAAGCTCTCAATCAATACCTCTTCTTCTCTCAAAAAATACCACTGTATGGACTGAACAGGTCAAAGAACTACCATCCATTCAGTATGGCTACGGCACTATTGGTGGATTATCGCCAGCTATTGCTACTCTCAAAGCCAAACTGGAACTTCCGTTGCATAGACCTGAGCTTTATAAGAGGTTCAGCATGAGTCCTGATAGAGGGTTTCTTCTTCATGGACCTCCTGGAACTGGCAAGACAATGCTATTACGTGCGGTTGCTCATGAAAGCAATGCCCATGTATTCACCATCAATGGACCCAGTATCATTTCCAAGTACCTGGGTGAAACCGAGCAAACATTGCGAAACATCTTTGACCAGGCCAAGAAATATCAGCCAAGTATTATTTTCATCGACGAAATCGATGCCATAGTCCCCAAACGAGACTCTGACGACTCAGGCGAGGCGGAATCAAGAATTGTGAGCACTTTCTTGACCCTCATGGACAGCATGCAAGGAAACGATGGAATTGTCATTATCGGTGCAACGAACCGGCCAAATAGCATAGACCCAGCATTGAGACGAGCTGGCAGGTTTGGCCAGGAAATAGAAATCGGCATTCCTGATGCAGACTCGAGACTGGAGATTCTTAAAGTGCAACTTTCGCGGATTCCTCATCATTTAAGACCCGAGTTTATAGCTCATATTGCGACATCTACACATGGATACGTTGGAGCCGATCTTTATGCTCTGTGTAGAGATGCTGTTAATAGAGCCATTCAGATTGGTGTTGAGAAACAGCAGGACGCTTCCGACATGTATGTTAGCGAGGATAACATAGCCAAGGCGTTCATAGATATTAGACCTTCTGCTATGAAGGAAATCATGCTGGAAACACCCAAGGTGTATTGGAGTGATGTTGGTGGACTTGAGACTGTCAAGCAGAAACTAAAGGAAACCGTGGAATGGCCACTACAGCATGCAGACTCGTTTGAAAGACTGGGAATTACACCTCCTAAAGGTGTTTTGCTATATGGACCTCCAGGATGTAGTAAAACTCTGATAGCTAAAGCTCTTGCTACAGAAGCAGGATTAAATTTCCTTGCCGTCAAGGGCCCGGAGTTATTCAACAAGTACGTGGGTGAATCTGAACGAGCGGTTCGTGAAATATTCAGAAAAGCACGAGCTGCTAGTCCTAGTATTATCTTCTTCGATGAGATTGACGTTCTTTCTGCTGCTCGAGGTGAAGGCGGAGATAGTACAGCTGGGGATCGAGTTCTTGCCTCTCTACTCAACGAAATGGACGGGATAGAAGCTCTTAATGGTGTTACTGTACTTGCAGCTACAAATATGCCCGATACAATTGATTCTGCCTTGATGCGGCCCGGCAGACTGGATAGGCTAGTTTATGTGAGTCCGCCTGACTTTGCAGCTAGAAAGAAGATTCTTGAGATTCAGTTCCGAAAGATGAGTATCAATGGAGATGTTGATCTGGATTATTTGGCTGCTACTACAGATGGTTGTTCTGGTGCAGAAGTAGTGGCACTGTGTCAAGAAGCAGGTTTAAATGCTTTGAATGACAGTGTTGATATTGAAGAGATCAGTAATAAGCATTTTGAGGAAGCGTTGAAGAGCATCAAGCGAGCGATTACTAAGGAAATGATAGAGTATTATGAAGGATTTGAAGGAAAGGGGAAGTTGAAATGAGGGAATAATGAGGATGACGTTGGAGGAAGAAGAAGAAAATCCAAATGAAAATGAAAATGAACATGAAATGAGAAGGATGAGGATGAAGATGAACCTACCCAGATGGGTCAGATGGGTGATGTCGAAATAATGAGATAAATGAAGATTGGATTATGCAGTAGTCAACGCCATTATCTCACATTTTATAACTTAACAAATTCGTAATGTACATAATACTTATATGCAATGATTCTCACGATCCAAATACAAATGGCTTGGGCGAGATCAGAATAAGACTGTTTCCACTGACCACTGCAACTACACCTCCTGGACCTACGGACGCAGAGGTGATATGACCTGGTAACGAATAGTTGATGTCTCTTCCATAGCCCCCAGACGTATGCAGATCGTGGATGTCCACTGCATGTAAGGAAACATTGGCGATATATCTGCCATCCTCCGACACCACAGTTCGATACTTTTCATTATTGCCATCGCCAGTTACGGCATTGGCAGCTCCAAGCAAACTCCCCGACCCTTCTGACTGAGTGAACCCACAGCCCCCAGCCAAAGTTTCCATTTGATACGATTTCCACCATCCAGCACCTACTGCTAGTAGACTGCTGTCAAATACCCCGAGTTGTCTTATAGGGCCTGCTGAAGGGTCGACAAAGATAGTCACCAACCATTGACCTTTAGTCCAGTCCAGAACTCTTATTTTATTTCCACTTTCTAACACCAGCAGTTGGTTGGACTGCTGATTGGTGCGGAATTTGAGAGCTTGGCCAGTTTGTGATAACGGAAAACATTTGGTGGAATCGTCTCTATCATGAATAAGAACAGCCCTATCATCACCTGTACTAGCCAAAATACCTTCAGGAGAAATATCCAAAGCATTAACAAAAGAGTCATGGCTTCTAGAGCCTTCATACCTCACGATTTTGAGACCTTCGCTAGGTCGGCTGCTCACAAAAGTGACAGAGAAATCGGGATGAGCAGCTGCATAATAAGGACCAAAAGAACACACAATATCAACAGAAAGCCCCAGATGCTGATAAAGACATTCGAACGATGGATAATTGTTGTTTTTCTTGACGAGATCAAGGATTCCTAGATCGTGCCCGATCACGAGCCCGTCGTCCGACCAGTCTACATAGCGTCCATTTACAGGAAGCTGGTATTCCAGAACATTGGATCCATTTCTACCTGTTTTAAGAAACTGCAGAGGAACTGCCGGAGATAACGTTTCCATTTATTTGTGATTTGTAGTTGGAGTTGGAATATGCAGAACGCCAAAAGGTTCTCTGATGAATCAACAGCCGCGCGGTCGATGGGTTGGAATTTGGTGTTCCAGGGTTGGGAGCTGCCTATTTAAGAACACTGACTAATTATCCTCCATATGAACATCTATCACCATTTATGCGCGTTCAGCCACTCTCTTTATTCCTCTACAACTTATTTAATACTTTTGCAGCGAATAAGCGAACCCCCCTGGATTTCCATCGTTTTATTCCGATCCCTCCCTTTGCCTTCAACCATTCTTTCTTTGGCGTCGACAATATTGTTTGTCTGAAACTACCAGGTACCCTGTGAACTTTTATGGTATTTTTGCAATTGGCACTGCAGATCATTCCATCTCAAGTTTCACATTGTTCAGTGCTCTTCTTCTGCAAGGTTCCATTGAACAGGAACAATACTGCCTTATGCCAATTCCAAGTCATTCAGTGAAAACCCAGTCTTCTTACGACTCGCTAAGCTCTTGCATTGCCAACTTCAATTTAGACACCTATTTTGCTCTTCCTCCCTCCAATCGTGAGGAAACCTCCTGTACGTGCGAAAACGCACCCTGTCGGTGCTTCACCGTCCATCAGCAGCTTATTGGTGATCTTGAACGCGACCTGAGTACTGCTGCCGAGGTAGGACAAGCTCTTGTTCAGAATCGATTGGCCATGCAACAGGAAATGGACCGTCTCAATGAGCAGCTTGAAACCATCAATCGTGAAAACAGAGAGCTTCTTGGAGATAATGATGAACTGATAGAGCAGCTGGCTGCATTGAATGGCGAGTTGGAGGCTTCGGATAGTCGGATTTCAGAGCTTTCTGATGACTTGGGGTCTGCTAGATCACGCATCTCCAAATTGAATGCACAAAATATGCAAACCAACGTCCTCGAACAGCAAATTCATGCATTGGAATTTGTACGAGAGTCACTTCAGCAGGAGCTTCAGATGGTTAGTCGAGACAAGCGAGAAGCCGAGTCGCGATGGAGAAAGAGCGAACGTCTTGTTGAACGTCTGGGAGCCCAGTATGATCGATTGGAACAACAAACGTACTCGGAAAGTACGTTGAATCGGGAATCTACCAGCATTTCGAATTCCGCTCGTTCCACCATGCAGGGATTTGTCAAGTTTTTATTACAGGAGAATGCTGCTCTAGATGCTACTGTAGCTGAGTTACAGGAACGAATAACCGCAAATAATCTCGATAAGCCGAACAGAGAAACAGAAAGAGCAATTGTTGCCACTGATCAAGTTCCTACAGCAGCGCATAAAGAACATGCTGAACCGGTGATTATTTCCAACGACCAAGTTCCCGCCGGTTTGGGCTTGATGTCTCCACTTTCGCCAAGCTTACTGGACAGCTATTTGATCTCTCCGCCGCCATCTAACGATCAACTTCAAGTTCGCAAGAAACCTTCACGATTGATTCTGCATAAACCAACCGACTGGGACTCTCCACGAACTCCTGACTCGCCTCTTGCGAGGTTCTCGTTTTCCAAGACGCCTAATTCACCTCTTGGACGAGCTCAAACTCCTCCTCCTCCTCCTCCTCCTCCTCCTCCAGACGAGTCTCAGGTTCCCCAGACTCCTTTGTCTCCAGTTGAAGTTAACACAATGGTTCCTCGACTACGAAGGGCTGCTTCACATGAGAGTATTCTATCTGTGGTACATGTTGAAATACCTGCTATAAGCTTTAGTGGTCCACGAGTAAAACGAAATGGCCCTGTGGTTTCCCTGGCGACGACGTCAAATGTCGACGTTTTTGCTCAAACAGACGGAGCTGGAAAATCCAGTACTTTAAGTACGAGATCTCTGTTATCGGCTGTCAGCAGTGTAACTTCGCCGAGTCTTGATAGAAAAAAGAGTGCTGCTGATTCTCTTCGGTCGGCTGGTGAAAGCACTATTAGTGACGATTCGCATCACCCAGTCCAACATCAGAAGTCGTGGGCCACTTCGTTACTTACAAAGTTCAGAGGAGGTGCTAGCATACCAGAGGAGAGTTCCAGTATACCGGAGACATCTAATATTGAGGACGATAATAATATTACTGTCGTTCCTGGTATCGGATTTGCAGTGTAGGATTGCATAGATTTTGGTTGATTGGTTTTTGGCTTCAAGTATGAGCATCTGGTTTGAAGTATAGGCATCTAATTTTATTCTTATTGCTTACATACGAAGTAGAAGGGGATCTCTTTATTGTATAATACATATCTTGCATTTAAATATATTGGAACCGTAAAGTTCTTATGAATGATGTAACTATGTAAAGTTGTTGGCTTTTATAGTATAGAAAAGAAGAGGGGTCCCAATTGGATTACTGAACACAACACTATTAATGTAAGAGATAATATACTTGGTATCTATATCTTACTCCTTAAACGGGATGACCTCTCTCATGGGATGACCTCTCTCATAGGATGAGAAGAGGTCTTTATATAATAAAGGGAATTGTCAATCCTCGGGTCACTAAGATCCTTGAGTCACCAAGATCCTCGGATCACTAAGATCCTCGAATCACTGAGATCCTCGGGTCACCACGATCTTCGGGTCACCAACATCCTCGAGTCTCACCAATTAAGACTGGTCACAAATCAACCAAATCTAACAAGTTTAAAGAATACATGAGTTACATAGATCTTATCTAAAAGAAGATCAGCCCGTTTGAAGCGTAAGATATAGATATCGAACGGAATATTATTTCTCACATAAATGAGCATGATAATCTTTATTTAGCGTCTTATGTATAGATATACTAGTAGACCGAACATTCTTATATTGTCTTAAACTTTAGTTGTGTCATCCTAGTGGGACCTGTCTACGAATATAAGTAGGCTGTGAGCCCCGCCTGTCTATCACTGCGTTCTGCTGGATACTGATACTATTTGTGTGAGAGCTCGTCGAATGAGAGAATATAATTGATATCAACATTTGCACCTCTAAGTCGATTTCAATTTACTATTTACTAGTGTTTGTTTATATGTGGGTTTCTTCAGATTGGAAACGATGATTGATTCTGATGAGGAACTACTTGAAAGAAGCGAGGACTTCCAGTATGAACTTGATTTGAACGGACCATTCCCTTCAGGTTACAAGTTTGAAAGGAAAGATGACAAAGGAAAGGTTGTGTCACCAAAAACTTTTGATAAGAAATATGGAATATTCAAAACTCTGAGGTGGTGCACGGGCCTGATGTCAGGAAGGAGACCATTGCTGTTTAGCAATCCCGCCGAAGAATTGGAGTATGTACGAATGGCGGCAGTGAAGATAAGTGATAGTGACACCGGTGGGGCAGTAAAGCGATATGCAACGTCGGTTTCCTCAAACCCGAGAGATCTGGAGCAAGAGTGGATTGCGAAGGAGAAAGACCTCCAGGTTGACAATGGTGACGAGCACTCTTTACTGCAATTTTTCGTGAAGAAGATAGAAAAATTGATGGCATTTGATGTGGAAAATGCTCGGGATGCAGTAAGAGAAGATATCCGGTTTATCAATCCCTGGGAATTGAATCAGACTGTGGACTATCTTGATTTGATGTTAAAGTACGAGAGTTACAATCTTCTCAACCCTGTCTATTTGGATCTCATTCATTCATCCGTGAAGGGCACTGCCCCATGTAATATGGAAATGTTCAATCTTCCCTCTACATCTGTTGGAGCGATGAGTTTGTATGTGAGAAATGTTTTCAGACATACGGCTGAAAATGGTGAACCACTTGTTAAGATGAGAGCGTATCGGCCTGCTAAAGCTGCAGCTGCTAATGTGAAGGAAGGTGCAAAACACAGAGGACCGTTGATATGCTACTATTGTGATAAACCAGGTCATAAATTAGCAGTTTGTAGGGAAATGTCTCGGAAAGCTAAAGCCAAAGGACAAACGTGAACGTGGAGAGTCTTAGAGTTTGATACAGGAAAGCACGAGGAAAGTATAAGCTGAAAACCACAGATGCAACATAAGCACTACTAGCAATTGGAAAGAGGTCATCTTGTTGTGGAGTAAGTATCTAGCATTACATTTCATTTAGTCACGAACTACCTTTTTGTACTTCGAATAAATTATAAAATTCGTGCTTCTGCGTATAACAACAGTACATGCTATTCGAAAGATCCCCCTCGGAAAAACCGAGGTTTGGATCGAGCTTTGGTCGCCAACACTCGTTTGGCCTGCGTTTGATCTGGAGATTCCTTCTTTGCTACCCTTTGTCGAACCATTCTAGTTCTGAGCTTGGTACTTGCCTGACCAGAAGAAATTGTTTTGGTGATTTGGACCGTAGGAGCTTCGTAACTCACAGTGTTGATTGATGAAGTGGTCTGCGCTGCTCGGAATGAAGTCAATCGGGGAGGCGGCATTGAGCCATCGGTTACGGCAGACGCTGCTCGAGATGCAATAGAAGCAATATATGATGCTTTTCGGTCAATCATTGTGATCCTTCGGGGAAGAAAATCGTCATCAATATGTCCTGTGGGGTCTTCATGGGTTTCCTCTCTCGGGTCAGCATCTTCGTCCAAGAATGAAAGACTTTTTCTGATGGAGTCTATGGAGAATAGAGAAGAGGGTTTTCTCTTTATCGGAACAGGTTCTGACGTAGAAACCTTTGACTCATTTGTGGCAGTTTTCACATCACTCTCGTCGTCTCCAGTCGCTTCTGCTTCGGTTTCTTGCTGATCCTCCGACTGAGCTTCAGGCTTTTCTTCAGGAAAATCAACCACGTCCAAGAAAGAAGTGGTCACATTGGTATCATCAGCAATAGACTCTACAAACGCTTTAGCTCGCTCATTGTTAATAATTTCGCTCAATGATTCTTCCTCAAGAAGCTTTTGTTTCTTTCTCTCAGCTCTTCTCTGTAATTGCTGCATATATTCCAACTTGTCTTCATCTAAGTCGAATAAATCATCGCCTAGTAACCCATTTGCAGCCCTTCTCTTTCTCCAGCCACCATTGGTAACATCCTCCATCAGTTTGTGGACTAATTCGGAGTCTTCATTCTTGGCCGCTTCCATCATCAATTGCTGAATCTTGAGAGCATTAACATTTTCTTTGGAATCATCATCGACCAGTCCTTGAAGATTATATCCCTCGGCTTCTTCCTCATTCTCATCATCTGAGTTGTTGGCTCCGCCGCCTAGATGAGCCCACTCATCGTCTGATTCATCTGCTTCCTCGTCAAACAGGGCTTTCCCGGCCTCGCTCAGCTTCTGTTTCGGTTTAAGCTTCTTCTGCTTCCTAGGTGCCACGGGAATTACTTGTGGCTCGGTGGAATGATCTCTGCTTGGCTTTATTCTTGGTTCCCGATAAATATCTTCATCTTCGGCATCATCATCAATCCTATATCCAGTATCTTCTTGCTGACGGACCTGCTGTGTTGCCTCCATACTCTCAACAAAGCTGTTAACGGGGTTGAAGAGTCTATCTGTGATTGGTGTATCTGGCCGTCGTTGCATTTCCGCTTTAGCATGAGGGCTAATAGCGCTAGTAGCCTGGGTAGCCTGGCTCGCTTCAAAGAACGCACCAAGAATCTGGGAGTCGTCTTGACTTTTTATAAGCATGTCATCTTCGTCATCATCATGCTCTTCTTCATCAGACAAAACCATACGCTTTCTCCTATTCTGAGTCTGTGTTGGTAACAATTCGCTTTCTTGTATCATACTGGACTGAACCTCCAAGACCGGCCCGTCTGAATGAACTGGCTGAGTGTCACCGTCTAGTCGACTTACCGGCTCATCCTCATTATCCTCGTCATCTGCTGATACATCAACATCTGCCTCGTCGCCAGAATCGGGCGACTCATCAGAGTTACTGAAGTCACCATCTGCTTCAAGATCTGACTCCTCTTCATTCTCACTTCGATAAACATTTTCAACGACGTCTTCAGCTGCATGTTCGGTGCCATAATCAGGATCATCATATTCATCATCAAGGATATCCTTTCCTTCTGGCTTTTCTTTCTTTGCGAGCTCCTCTGCCCTTTTCCTCTCCCTTTCCAAAAGATCTTCGAGCATTTCTTTTTCTTTCAAAGTGTCTTCTTCGTTTATCTCTATACCTCTCTTCTTCAGATCAGAAAGCCTTTCATTCCGGGCTTTTCTGGCCTGCTCTGCTTGTTTGGCTGAGAGAAGAGACATAAACGTGCTGGAACTATTTGAATTGGAGTTTGTTGCGCCATAGATATCGATATTTGCAAGTTTCCCAAGCTTTCGGATTGCTTTAGGCATGACTGAAGCTGCTGTGGTGGGGACAATCTCTAAATCCGAGTCATCGGACTGTGAAACTGGTCGAGATTGGGTAGTGATCTTCACCTTTTTCAAGGGCTTTCCATTTTTTTGGTTATTAACAAAACTTGTTAATCTTCTAGGAGTGATTTTGGGCGTATGCTTTCGATCTTCGGGAGTTGTGGTGGTAATATTAGGAGTTTTTAACAGGTTTGGTGATTTAGAAGGACCAGCCAGCATTGGACTGAGAAAGTCACCTATTGGCCTCTTATTTTTCTTTGGAGTTACCAGCACTTTATCTTCTTCGCCAAGGTCCTTGTTGAGCTTCACATCAATTGGCGAGGTTCCAGGTGTGGCATGCCCTTTGCTTTTGGGGGAAGAAGGTGGAGATTGAAAATCGTTAATAAAATCGTCCACGCTAACAAACTTCGTGGTATGCATTTCAGGAGCGAGTTGCAGTTCTCTCTCTATTCGTAGAGTTTCTTTGGAAGCAAATTCCTGCTCCTTTTTGCTCAGGCCCTTTACCAGTTCAGACTTTCTGTTGGCCAATTTCTCAGATTCCTCAACTGACAGCAATTCAATTTTAGCTGCTGCTGGCACTTGAGCCAGAGGCGGAGCCGTGTATCTCTTCTTTGGACTCTCGAAAAACATATCCATATATGCACTTGAGACATCTTTCTCGTCTGGAGAAGATAGAGGAGCACCCATTGCTCTTCGCGACTTGTTAACTCGTCCCACTACGATATCATCGTCCGAGTGGTCGTCCAAGACGTGACTCTGGCGCTGCTGATGATGAACGTCGTCGGAGAAAACATTTGGCGTCTTGACTTCGTCGGATGTAGGCAAAGCAGGTTGAACTTCTTTGTAACTCATTCGATGCATAATAGGACTTGAAGGAACAAACATGCTACTAGGTTCTTCATATTCGTCTTCAGCCTGTTCCAGCAGGTTCTTTGCAGCCTTATCAGAAACCTCTTGTACCTTTGAATCATGTTTCTGCTTTGCTTGATCTAATTGCAACTTGAGTTTTTCAAACAGAGAAGCAGGTCGTTTTTCCAACTGAGGTTCTGCTTCCGGTTGAGGACGGTCAAGATCTTGTGGTACATCGTCGAATTCCTGAAGCATTGCACGAACCTTACTTCTAGGGGTCAAAGGAAGCTCATGGAATTCTCTGACACTTTCATCTTCGTTTTCCAAACCAGTATCAATTTCGACATGTACATTTTCTGTAAACATTTCAGACGGTTGGGTCTGGCGCTTAACATCAGCGTCACGAGCTTCATGTGACTTTTTGCCGTAAGTTTTTAAAGTCGGTATAGAAATGGATTTTTTCATGAGAGCTATTTGGCCCTCTTCCAGGCCGTTATCCTCTGCCATGTTTAAGAGGGATTTGGTGGAAAGGATGAATGATGATGAGTTCGATGGCGGTAAGTGGATTTAAATTCAAGTTCGCGTTTTGGCGTTAAGTTGGTGAACGCGATCAGCCGTGCACCATGTATTTGGAGGGAAACTGCATGACAGGCGTACAACGACGGTATGCTGAGCGTCTGGAAGTGCAATCTTGTAATATAATTTTTATTACAGTATATTCTCGCCTGCGTTCTTTCGTGGAGAAGTTGTATTAAAAGTAGCGCTCTATAAGTTGTATCTCTATCGTGTAATATTACTCTCCTCCTGCGATGCCTCTAAATTCATAAATCTTGTCTAGAAAAACTCTTGTTATCCAGAACAAAATCAAATAGAACCAATCAACTGTGTATAACTCATTAATTCTTATCCAGAACACTCTGACCTGCGACCCAGACTTGGCGCACGTTTCTATCATCTCCCAGGAACAGCCATTTCTGAATATAATAGTCAAGAAGCTCTTCACTTTCCTTAGGAACTGACCAGGGAAACAAGTCAATTCTGGATCCCTTGGCTCGGAGATCAATGTACTGGGCATCCCACATCTTGCCTACCTCGAAATTGCCGACCTTGGACTCCAGAGAACATACATGGGCACCACCCAGAGTGGCCAGGTATAGCACCTCGGCTACTGATAGTTTATCATTTTCATCTGTAGAGAAATGAGCAACTTCTCGTGAGATGAGAAGTGCCTGGCGAGCTGCTTCCAGCACAGAAGGAGTATAGCCACCAGACACATCGGTGCCCAAGCCGACATTGATTCCTTTATCCAATAAACTTCGAACGGGAGCAAGACCCGAGCCAATAGCCGAGTTGGAGATGGGACAGTGACTTACACCGCTTCCACGAGCCTTGATTAGATCTTTCTCATCCTCAGTCAAGTGAACAGCATGGGCCAATACAGTCTTGTCGCCGAGCAAACCGGCTTGATCGTAGACATCTGAGTAGCTGGTAGAGTTGGGAAATAGTTCAGCAACCCATTTGATTTCGTCAGTATTTTCAGAGATGTGCGTTTGTATAGGAAGACGTTCCTTCTTTGCCAGATCACCCAGCCATTTCAGCATTGCTTCAGTACAAGAGGGGGCAAATCTGGGTGTGATGACCGGCGAGATCAACTCAAAGTCAGGATCGATCTTTCGAATATAATCAATTAATAATTGCTCTTCAACTTTAGACTCTTCTTCAGTATGGATATAAAAATCCGGGGAATTATCTACCATGCATACCCGGCCAACAAAAGCTCTCTGTTTCTGACGAAGAGCCTCGTCGGCAAGAATGTTAGTGGCCTTGGCATGAATAGTAGCATAGTAAGTAGCAGTAGTAGTTCCATTTTCCAGGGTTCTTTCGATCACTTTGGAGTAGACATCTTTTGCCAATGTGGGGTCTTCCAGTGAGCTTTCAAGGGGAAAAGTGTACTTTGTCAACCAGTCCAGTAAAGTAGAGTCGCCAAAAATACCGACATTAGGATATTGAGAAGCATGGATATGAGTATCTATAAATCCAGGGAAAAAAAACGAAGCTTTGGTACCTGAAAACACAGGCTATAAGTTAGCATGTCGAAGCAGCATAAACAGAGATGCCCTAACTCAGACAGGCCTCGCAAAGAAAAAGAGTCTCAAACTATATCAGAGCTGAGTCCAGTACGATACAAGACGCTGTGAAATAGATTTTTAACCCGAGATCATCGTGATTAATTCGTTTCTGAGGTTTTATCGAGGGTGATACCAAAACAGAGGGCAGAACGAAAAGTACATAATAGGCATAACAAATGCAACAGAATAATGTTGTTCATCTACTGCTATCTTCTAGTATATCTTTCAAACCCTTCTAATTTGCTTCGTGGTGTTACTTACCGTCTCCTTGCCCAGCTTGTACTTGGTGATAACCGACTCTACAGTGCAGTTTCTCTCTACCAGGCTGATTCTACCGCCGAAATCTACACCGACCACGGCATCAACTAGAAATTCTAGTTCCGATAGCCTGATACTGTGGGCAAACGACCCAGAGTACAACTTTTCGACTTGTACCATTCTAACAGCAAGCAAAACTAGTCTAGTTGTGGATATATATAGCGGTGGGCTAGACCGCGGTATTCCCACGGCATTTTCAAGTGTCTGCCGCATAGAGGGTGGACATAGAATTGAGAATTGATCTCGGGGTTAGCCGTCAACTACAACGAGGTTTAAAAGTGACAGAAAACGAGGAGTATTTTTTTGTAATTGTACTATCGGACAAATATCTGCGAGGACGTTTCGTGTAAATATTAATCTTGCAGGCTACTCCACATTCTTCGGTTCGATCCGTTGATTTCGGCATTGATTAGTTAGCCACTCAAATCTGCGTTATCCTTGTAAAACTAATAGGTAAAATCGCGAAGTAAGTATTGAGATTTATTATTCGATTGACATTATCGATATGGCTTTACAGCTCTTGCACTTAACGTGGTACATATGAGTTTGTTATATACAAACAAATGCTTCAAGTATGATGAGATTTAATGACTACTTTTCAGAGAGTTGTTTTTACGGAGATTTTCAGTCTTGAAGCGACCCCACAACATAACTATAGTTATTTCGTAGTTATTTTATTCATCGATCATTCAATTTTTCACTACTAACACATACATCGATGTACTACTAAAATATCCATATCAAATACATTTCTACATAGATACCCGTTTCTTCAGCACGTTGTTGATCAACTTGCCACTCACTCACAGTGCCAAAAACGCCCATCTATCTAGAAGTGTATCGGATATTCCCATACAAACTGGCAAAACCAAAAATTAAAAGATCCAGATACCCGTGAAGGCATCTGGCAGGTTGCCACGAATGCGCTGTGCAATGCATACCGACAATCCGGCCGAACGGACTTCTTGAGCTCCGCCAGCACCAATAGGTAAGTATGAGGAAAAAAATCGGTTCGAGTGTGGAACTTGTTTTATAGTTGATACTACTGTAGGGTAAACTCTACCCCTGCACAAAACTTGGCCTTGGCAGTTTGTTATATGGCCCTCTGTTTCTTTTTCATACATGCATTATCAAGCTCATTTAAAGCTTTGAACTATAAAATTATAGATCTGCAAAAGTCGTATTACTATCCTTATCTAGCAGATAGTTAGCACAATTCAAGTCCGTTGATTGACCATAGCCATCCCCAATCACATTTCTATGTTTCCTGCACCAATACCAATTTCGTCATGACTATCATCATATTCTTGGCTAATAGTATCTTCTTCCTCGTCGTCATCGTATGAGTTGCTGTCTCGACTTTCCCGTTTACCATCAAGATGGTTCGAGTTCTGGCGACGACCTAAGCTCGGTTTGCCATGGCCGTTACTATAACTGACACTCCTGACATTTTTCATATTGACTCCACGTAAAGAACCCATCATCTCTTCCCATTCTTCTCCATCGGCACTACTAATATAGCTGCCTACCATTACAGGTTCATCTTCGACATCATGGTTGGTCAAATGCCTGGGTAAATCGGCATTTTGAGCAGCAACAGCAGCTGGTATATCACTGCCATCATAACCATTGGAATATCTACTGCCGTAAGAAGATTCATTAGTTCCATATGAGCCTGAATTTACGCCTCGGCCCGTGGAGCTGACGCCAGGCCGTGCTGCCAGATCTGCTTCTACCGAAACGTAGCTACCGCAAATTGACTCGTCACTTCTCAAGTCGTGAGAACTGGCCGGACCAGATTTGATTGAAGATGCAGGTTTTTGAGAATTTTTGGGCGAAAACGAAATATCGTCATCAGTAGCAGCGCTATCGACCCGATCGCTCGGGCAGTCAAGACCTTCTTCCAGACCAACATCAATAAACTCATCTTCATTGGCCATTGTGATAGAGGATCTTCTTATCAGTTGCGGTTCGCTAGCAAAAAAGTTGATTATATTGTACTTGTGTGTAGTCTCGGTCATTCTAGATTTCCAATCCTTGAGGTCTTCTTCGCTTTTGATTAGAAAGCCTACAAGCATGCTAGGATCCATTTCCTCCAGGTTCAGAATACGAATGCGCCTGGTATGCAGAGTTTCGATGGATGCTTCGGTGAGTTCATGTTTGGATCCAGTTGCCAACAAGGGTCGAGGTTGATGGGGGTCAAGATAAAACAGATTGTCACCTTGATAGCCGTAAAAGTAGTGACTAGCTGATGGACGTCCACCAGCTATACCTACAGCCTGAGGGCAGTCGAAAAAGGATCTTATAGGATCGTAGTAGATCTTGTTAACCTTGTCGATTCCCAGACGTACACCCAAGAGAACTAATGTGGGGTGAAACGGTCCATTTCGTTCAGGACCCTTGGCAACGTTGAGTAGCTTGTTTTCGTAAACGTCAGAGCCCGATGCAATGTAGACTCTAAGAGAGCAGTTTCGCTGATCACATAGATATTTGATTGAGGAGGCAGCAGCAGAAGGGCCAAACCATTCGCCAGGCATTTTACCACAAGCAGCTTCTCCATGCTGGACAAATCTATGGATTGAAAATGGTGCATCTGGGTGGTCTAGGAATAATAGAGCAATTCTTTTCTCGGCCTCACAAGAGTCGCCTGGAGTTCTTCTCCAGTTTCGACCTAGTTCTAACATCATGAGAGCATTAGCCAGCAAAGATTGTCCAGTTCTTATCATGCATCCCCAACCCACATCGGAGGTGAAGCCGGTCAAATCAATGCCTGAACCTCGCAGAATGCCTCCAATAGAGATTGTAGACGGGCCCTGCTTCGCTTTAGGGATCAAAGCAAACCCAGTTCGGTAGGTAAGCCATACTTTGCTCTCGACATCGGATAGAAACGAACCGGGCCAGGGGTTCTGATGAGCATTATGGGAGCCATCGGTATCATTATTTTCGTCAGCAGTTAGACTGGTAGTACTGGCGCTATTCGAACCATCTGATTTCAAATTCACTGGACCTCGAGGGTCGTGTTCGAGGCCTAGAACGACAATATTGTTGTCCAGGTCGCTATTAGCAGGTTCCGAGTCCCACAGGTACCGCAGAACTTTGCGGAAAGAAGGGTTCGACATTCGAGGATACTTGAAAGACCACTAGTTTGAAAAATGAAAATGCATGTAGATGGGGCTTATTTTGCAAAGAAAGGTGTTTTGACTGAGATTTTGACGACGATGATGCTTGTGGCCACACTATACAAGGCGCCGCAATGCTATCAAATGCAATGTAGCAACACGGTCAGATCAGGGTATTGTACAAGAAGTAAAATATCACGTTCAAGTAGTGTATTTCACTGGATGATAAACTGACGTTTAGCAGTGAAAAAAATGCGATATATGCTGAGCTGTGCTGGTGGTTTGAATAGGATGCCTGCGTTGATTATGAAGATGGCTTTATCGCCGCCGATAGGAATGTTAGAAGGTGAAGTTGACATGAGCCGCGTACTGTGAGATATGAAGGAGAATGGAAGAAGTAGCACGTGGTCTACAGTAAAATAACGATCTCGACCGAAGTATTTTAAAAGCAAGAGTTGGTTTGCATTTTTGATACAGTAATTTTATTATTATATATCATAAGATTTACCTTGAATTTGCCCGTGTTTGCCAATCAATCACGTGGTAACCAAACAATCCTCCGAATATGCACAGCCGTGTGCCTTCATCACGTCCAGTCATTTCAGTCCTAAACAGTCAGAAGCTCACTATTTAACATACAGAAACCCCAAGTTGACTTGACATCTACCCGCCAACATGCCGAAAAAGAAGAATAGAGGTACGTATACAATTGCATATGGAGTGATCTGAAGAATTGATAAGATACTATGAAGTGATCTGAGAATTGATAAGATATGCGGATCGATTTATGGAGTAAATGAGATGTGATCAGGACGTGGATGTTTGGATGTTTGGTTGAATGGTCCTGAGGTTAGATTTAGGGCAAAGCAGGAGAGTGATGCGAATGAGGAGTTGATACATCCAACAGTGATTATACTTTCTACTATGCTAAGTTCTTTATTTCTATGCTGAGCTCTTTGTCTACTATGCTAAGCTCTTTATCTACTGTGACATGTGATCTATACTATAAGATATACCACGCTGAGGAAAGAGTTATCTGTTCTCATCTGTCGATTGACGAAACACTGCTATCCTGAACGGATTCTCTTGATCCTCCATCTGATCCTACTTGTTCGATGCCATTCGATATCAATATTCTTTTATATTTCCTCCTGATAATCTACGCTCTTATTCTTATCATTTGATTGCTCTTATTCTTATCATTTGACTGCTCTTATTTGCATTCCTGGCGCTTTTGCTGATGAATCATATATTTCTTGACTGGTGTTAACTCTATAGGAAAGGCTAAAACTCCTGCTAATGTCAAACATCCTGCTCCTGCTCCCGAGAAAAAGAAGAAGAAGGTCAGAAGAAGACAAACAAAGAAGCGTCGTCGTTCACTTCCAGAAACTCCACCGTCAGGTGCTGTTGCAGCTAGAGGTGCCTTTAATTCACGGAAGCCGGGGCACAAGGCGACCTCAAGTTCTCATCATTTCTCTCTCTCAGAGGAAGCTCGGTATACCTCACGGAAAGGATTTTCGGCCAAAATTGCATATAGACAAATGCCTATACAGTTTGTCAAGTCGTCAGAAGTTTATGACCCTTCAAAGTTCATTAAGGAATTTTCCAGTCTGTTGGTCAAACCTTCTGAGATCCCTATATTTATCGACCACTCGGAATCAATTCTGGCACATGATGAATACGATACAAACATGAGTGCCGATGTTATGGAAGCCATATCAATAGATGTTGCTATTCGCAATATTCCTGACGAAGACTCGGATGTGGCCGAAGCTCCGGAAAAATCGGCCAATGACGGTTTGGGCAGTGACGCCGATAATGTAAATTATCGTAAGACCGCTCCAAATGAATCTGAAAAACCTGAAGTGGAGAATACTGATGAGCAGGAGATTGAGGATGATGTCAAAGAGTATCATAATGAAGATGACGAAAAGTTGCTTGAAATAGCGCTTGCAGAGTATGATTTTGATGCTGAAGACTCCATTGGTAAGGATGAGGACGAGGACGAGGACGAGGAAGACGAAGATGAAGATGAATTTTCTATAGATCTTTTGAAAAACCTTGTTATTCGTGATCTCGGTGGAGATGATATTTATATGGGTTCAAGCGATTCATCTGAAAGTTCAGCACTTAACGATTTTTATGACACTGAGGAAGAGAGTGAATACAGCGATGAAGATTTTGGGGACAGTGAGGAAGATAGTGAGGACAGTGAGGCAAACAATGACGTTAACTGCGGGTTAAGCAATGACGATAGTGAAGAAGATGAAAGTCCAGAGTCACTGGATATAAGCAAAATACCCATTAAAGCCATTTTTACCGATTATGAGTATGTCAATGACGTCCAGAATTTTCTCTTAGCCTGGGAGCCAGATTCAGAATATGCAAAGATATATGGAACGGGTCCTGTTAATGTTGCGTTTGACAAATTGGTGCAGTATTTTCTGCCAGAAGGCAAGGATGAATCTTTGCTTGAGAAAGCACTAGATGAGATTGGCGAAAGATGGGTTGATAAACTTTTACCTTCAGGAGGAGAAGAAGATGCGCCAACCTCTAGGACGACGGAACCTTCTTCTTCTCATCCTACTGGTGATGCCTCAGCTGATATGTCGCTCATCACTCAAATCCATGCTACTCAATATCGTGAAGACGGTGAGTATCTACTAGTTGATTGGAATCCCGAGAGCCCGCGATATTCAGTTCTTGGTCCTGAATTTGTTTCCATCAAGGAAATTTATTCCATATTTCAGCCATTTGGCTTCACATCTGATGAGGTACTTGCTAAGCTCATCTCTCTGGGCTACGAACCAGATGAAGAGTCCAGTCTTGACGAACTGGATAAAGTCATTGCTCAGGCTAATGGAGAACGCAGCGATAATGACGAACGTCCAGTAATTGACAATGATTCAGACTCTGATCCTTACGAACTGCAAAACTACGATGAAGAAGATATGCCATATGGTGATGGTCTTGAGGACCTGATTGCCAGTTCTTCATCCTGGAAAAATTCCAGCGAGGACTATCTATATTCTAACAGGGCCCAAATAGACAGACCTAGAAGAAAGCCTAAGAGGGAGCAAGGACCCGATTTTGGGTCGGCTGGTGTAGCTGCTGAAGTAGCAGATTATCTGAAATTGCAATGGCAGAAGTCACGTGAAGCAAAGCGACTCAAGAAAGCGGAGCGAGAGAAGCTTCGTGCTCAAAAGAAACTTGGTAGACGGGGAAAGAAAGACAGGTTGAGACAGCCCGCAATTAGAGATCTATTTGACGAGTACCCAGAGGAGATGAGGATAACTGACTGTATCAAGGAGGTGGAGTGGTTTCTTGAAGATGATGATGCACAAACGTTATATTTCCCTCCACTCGATAGCAATGCTAATAGGGTCATCAGAGAGCTTTGCAGGGCATATCAGTTGGCTACAAAGATTCAAGGCAATTCTGTCACGAAGTATAGTGTGATTGCCACGAAATCAAAGAAGACATACGGTCTTGTAGACCAGGAATATGTTGAGGTTTTTCTGAAAATAAGAAGATCCTTTCAGAGGGCCGATAAAGGTGCGGGGAGATCACGGGAACGTTCGATCGCCAAACCTCGTGGCGGTGCTCCTAAAGTTTGGCTCAGTGAGGGCCAG
The DNA here is from genome assembly GCA_030705125.1 of Zygoascus bituminiphila. Classification (NCBI taxonomy): domain Eukaryota; kingdom Fungi; phylum Ascomycota; class Dipodascomycetes; order Dipodascales; family Trichomonascaceae; genus Zygoascus; species Zygoascus bituminiphila. The sequence continues at coordinate 478,175 of JANIWT010000004.1, read as the reverse complement.
ATAGTTGGAGCTGCTGCAGAAGAAATCGGTAACGAGAATATCGGCCATCAATTGCTCGAAAAAATGGGATGGAGCAAAGGAATGGGATTGGGTGTTACTGAACGATCCGGTATTATGGAACCTATTTTGGCCAAGATAAAGAAGTCGAAGTCGGGCCTGGGAGCGTGAAATTGGCGTGTTTCAATAATTTGGCGGTTTAGCCCCATAGAATGCTTGATTTATAGAATACATTTATTGTAATGCAAGTTATGGCAGTGGTTCATCCAATATATTGGTGGATTTATAGAGTACTTTGAAAGTTGTAGCGGTTTATTATGTAAAAGGGCTGCTCATGTTTGTTCAGCATGACTTGCCAACACCTGATTAACCGTGTCATAAACATCATACATCGTATGGATATACTGGGTCATTTCATTCAAGCAGTCGTCGTTGACAAACCCGTCCCTTTTCTGTTTGAGATCCTTTCCATATAAAATGTGGTGTATGTCGTTTGCAAAGTTATAGCAATGGTCTTCTTCGCTCATGAACCTACCGATCTGGGGCATCATTTTCATCAACTTGGGAAACGGGATACCTGAGAAACATTCCGTTATCATTTTCAGATGGTTATGCGCTGCAGTGATAGATAACTTATCTATAGCGTCCATGCGAAGATCGTAGTACTTCTTGTCGGTATAGGCGAGGGTGATGTCGTCAGTAATGGTGGACTCGTTATCTTCATCATGTGGAAATTCTTGGGAAGTAGCTCCTTTTTGCCAGTGAAGTGTCGCTGTGGCATCATTGGACTCGGCTGGTAAAGTCTTTATCTTCAGTTGTCTCAGCTCTTCTTCCAATGAAGCAATCCGTGCCTGAGTTTCGGCCTGGTCATTTCCAACCAGGGTGCTGGTTCGCATTTCCTCCAACTCTACAGGAAAAGCTTCGTTTGCATCTTCAAACACTATAGCAGGTTGCGTGACATTTGCAGGATGAGACGTATGGACCTTTCTAGAGATATGCGGATGAGAGTATTGAGTCAGGTCCGGAGAGTGTGGTCGAGATGCAATGGGACCCTGGGTATTGATGCTATATTGGTGATGTTCTGGAGTCTCTGGAGTATCAGAAGGCTGTGTTTTGATACTGGCATACCGTGTCGTATTTCTTTCAGACTTCTGTGCGTGAGAGCCATATTCTAGTTGGCCATTATGTTCGCTGACATCTTCTCTCAGAAGATCTGTCTCAGGGTGCTCTTCCACGAACAAACTGTCCTGGGGAATCTCTGCGTCGGCATTTACTTCATCCAGGAATTGCCTGCCTTCAGCAGTAGACTTCAGAATTGCTGCCAGCTTCTCTAACTTGGCAGAGGGCGTGAAATTGGCAATTGATGCAAATGATGGTTGTGTTCGAACACTGAACTGACGATCAACATGACCATCAGTAGCCGATTTGTTAGCAGCTGCATTTGGTCTTCCTGGCTTAGGTGAAGGGGATTTCTCATTCTCAGCAATAATACTGCTTTCATCTTCCGACTCCAATTGAGTACGCAGCTCTGTAGGGGTCTTCGAGATGTCTGGTCTGATAGTTGGAGGGGCCGATTCAGCCAGCAGCACAGGCTCAGGGAAACCACCGGACTTTAGCGATGTATTGGGCAACTCTGCAGGAGTTTTCCAACCATTTCTGTCACTATCTTGAAGGATATTTTCTTGTGAAGTATGGGGTTGGACTTTGCGATTTTCTTGCAATGCTCCTATAGTGGTATTCTCTTTATCGCTCTCAGCAAGACTTTCAAGACCGGGTTTCCTATCAGCATTTGCATACATGTTACTGACTTTGATTTGACTATTCATTGAACCCCATTCATCGTCAGACGAGAAATGAGGAGATATCATTCCTGAACGCATTATAGGAGTTCGACGAGGGACCGTCCTGCGTCTATTTGCTGTTTGTTGTCAGTATCGTTGAAAAGGCATATTTCTCCTGATATACATACACATATTGGAAAAAAGACTTTCATCTTCTATTTGAACAGAGCTGTCATTCGCTTCAGCATGCATGATATCCATGTTTACAAACTTGTAGTGTAAGATTACAGAGCTTTAATAGTTAGATGGTGATCGTGTTGGAGTAAACAAACGTGGTGATGCGGAATGTTGCCAGGGCAACTATATCACGTGATTCTTATCAAACGCCAATTTGTCGCATTTAAAACTAACCCGTGAACTAAAAGTCGTACGTCTTTACGTTCAAAATATTCTTTATTTTTTGTAACATATTCTTGGATAAATTTGGCTGGGACTGGAAAAAGTCTCTGAGTCATTCTGAACCGCATGGGTTTGTTGAGCCGTTTCAATGGAAAGGATGTCGACAACCAAAGATATCTAAAGAAATGCCAACAATACTTTTTTTCACCCGGGATTTGAATTCCGTATACCGCTATAATAGTATCTTTTATGACCTGGGAAGTATATTTTTTGTTTCTCAAGGGTATTTGTAGTGATGACCAGATCGGATCATTACTCTTGACACCACTCGCCGGATTAGGGATTATCGATCAAGTTCAACAAGGTTTGCAAGGGAGAGAAAGCAATTATCAGATGATTATATTTGTAAAGTATAGTAAAGTGAATTTAGATAATATTAAGACACGTTGTGCCGTTGAGATATTGCGTAGGCTGGCTGACGTACTAGGCGCCGTTGAGTTGTTCTGTACCAGTACCATCGCCCAACGTTACGATCGACCGAATGTTTCACGCAGGTTAGAAATCTGAAATACTGAAGTATAGAATTTCTATAATTTTTGTGCTCATTGTGGTGTTCCTACCTGGAAATCAAAGGAGGTCTAAGCGCAACGTGTTCGAGGGCAGCAGATGCCGAAACAGCCGAACGTTAGCGAATCTGGAAAAATGAAGCTTGACTATTAAAAGCTTCAGATGGATAATTTGCATCGTCGTAAAAAAATTATCTGAGTTTACGCCTCTTCTATTAAATGTGTACATCTGTCGCACTAGGCCCGAAATATACGTATGCCAAGAGAAGACCTTCCTGGTACCAGTCAATGCCAAGGCCCTACTAGAAAGGGTCCGTTCAGCCAACAATGCCCCCCAGTCCACAATGCCTAGTAGAGTTGTAATCCACTTGGGTAGAGCCGAACCATTATGTACCAGTTCGTGTTTGCCAAGTGGATGTTACATAAAACCATGTCCATAGCTGATCTGGAATGAATGCATAGTGTTAGATGAGCTTTGAATGCGGGTTTATGCAAAGCCATGTTCTGGAAGGATCGCCGCACAGCAGGAATTAACCAACTAAGAAACTTTGATTGGAGATTCTGTCCGTGTTGATCATTAGAATGTATAATGAAAATATCTTGCACCACTTTTATCTAACACAGGTGTAGAAATATGAATCCAATTGGTTAGTCTATCGATTTATTACCTAACAGGCAGCATCTCGACTGACTAAGGTAATGGAGACGCAGGGTGGGTATATACTTTTATTTTTGAGTATCCGGCAATACGAACAGCAAATCATGCCTAACATTGGGACATTCTATAGACACAATCAACCATCGCGGGTGAAAGAAAATTTATCAGCTCAGGTTATCAGTAAAAAATAGTGCATAGATAACATATGGGAGTTTTACGCTCATGCTAGAATAATCGCTCACTTCAGGCACAATATGGCCCACATTGAATAGTCAGTTAGAAAGCGGGGTAGCTTATCGATCCTCATTTTTGACTTGATCAACGTCATTTGAGGGTTACCAAAGATCGTCATGTGAGAAATCAAATAGGAAGGGATGGAATTAAGTTTTGTTTGGATGGTTGGCCAAGGGGCTGACAATAAAGCAATAAAGCATAGCAGCATCTCGGGGTTAGAGGTGGGCTCCGCAGAAAATACCAAAAACAAACCTGTGAATCAAGCAGAAAAAAAGATCCATGGCGGTGTATTCCGATGGTGCCTGCATGATGGAGATTTCAATCTTGAGCTCCTGCGCAACGGTGCGCGGATGGTGGTGATGAGATACAGGAGGATCCGATGTTGGAGATGAAGAACCTTGGCTGTGATGGTGATAACTAAGTGCGTCGTGTATTTTGACGAGATGCATTCAAGCGAGAGACATTTTTATCGTATAGCCGAAAAGGTTCAGCACGTACGGCATCTCCACATTATCTAGATTGTGTTATTCTGCCGGCTAAATAATATATACGGGTCGACGAAGGGCTATACCGAGACCCCGCAAGCAGTAGACGGGACGCAATAATAAAGTTACTCAACAAAGGAAAAAACGGACTTGAGCACCGAGACGTACAATTTACAGTAAAAATGAAGTCCATCATAAGAATAAATTTAGTAGCAATTACAATGGTAAATAGAAATAAACAAAAGTGGAGTAGCCTCGGTATTTTTTTTTTCGTTTTCTGCTGGGTTTCTTAGATGGGTAATGTCTTGGATTACAATGGTTATATCATTGATCAAACGGTTATATCATTGATCAAACGGTTATATCATAGATGAGTCAAGTCTTGATCTCATGCATCAGACATAATATACTGGGTCAGACATAATAACCTACTAACGCATGAGAGAATCTCGGCAAAGACACCCATAAAGAATGTATTCGCCAAGTTTGCCTTAGAGGATCCAAGTGGAGAAAAGCCAGTTTTTTTTTGCCGTTGAGTTACAACTGAAGAAGCTGAGTTCGTTAGATGTGGGCCCGCGAAGTCAATCGAAGCAGTACGCCAAAAAAGGATAATGAGGTGATTATCCACCAAAGGAAGTGGATCGAGAAGAAACCGAACATGCGGCAGTGAAAGGCCCAAACAGTCTGATCAGATGTGATATTTATTAGTTTTTATTTGGGGGGAATCTGATCCAACATGTCATCATGTGTTACGCTTAGCGAACTGGAAAACCCTCCACCACAGATACCTATCTAATGAGGGGTAGATTACAAAGTAACTAATTCCAACGACATTTACACGTTAGACAGTGGGCACTGAATTGGTGTTAGGTTTGCAGTGGTTGTCAGGGTGCTGATAAACCGGGGTAAAGTGTACCCATTTCCGCATTGGGGCGATACTGGAAAGTGCGGATGTCTCGCCAAACTTTGGAGGTCAGTGCCAAGGGTAGAACTACTAGGTTTTAAGGCGTAGAACGGTAATTTGGGGGGTTTTGAAATACTTGTGAGACATGGTATGGTGGGGATGAATTTGTCGTTTGCCAAAGATATTCTTGAGGTTTATATATGTTTTGCGCTATTTTGCTTAGTTCCCCCCTCCTACGGTGGTGAACTCCACACTTATTAGTTAGGGGGTTTCGATCACCCCTCTTCCCCCGCCGGTGCAAGGATGTTTTTTCTCTCAAAACGGTCCAAAACCGTAAATGGGTTCTATTAAGCAGCTACAGTTTTTAACTTTAGAGCTGTACATGCTTAGGTAGAAGTGGAAAGGATCTTCGCTGCATGATACGCTTGTTTGGGGTCTGACCAGGTCAATAGACTCCTGAAAGAATGAACCCTGGGTGAAATGAGGCGGGCATTTGAGCTGAATGTTGCAGGAACAGGGCACTAGTAATGCAGCTTACCGCATTCTGACCATCTAGCTACGGCTCATCGCCGACGCTCGTATGGATCTACATTAGGTATTTCCCGAATCTCGCAGTTTACCTAAGCGCATAGGTATCCATTCTCTCTCGGCAATGTGACCCTCGTGTGATGAAAGAGACTGGAAAAAAACGATATTGTTGATGTGCGGAGATACACTTGGTGATACTTTTAGCCGAGCTTGAACTGACGAGCCAATTTAAACACATAAATAGCTGCCAGTTCCTCCCTTCAAAATGGTCATCTCAGATCTTCAGATCCCCCTCCCTTGTTCTAACAGACTCTTCTCCTGTCTACTCTGGCCATGCGTCTTCTCAATCTTGTCTTTGCAATTCTATCAGTGCTCTCTGTAGCTCTGGCTCTCCCGCTCCAGCCTACCGACGACCCCTTCTATACTCCCCCCTCTGGGTATGAGAATGAAGCGGACGGAACAGTTCTGAGATCTAGAGAGCTCAATAATCCCATTGGTTTCTTAGTATTCCCCGATCGTGTGGACAAGGCGTACCAGCTGTTGTACAAGTCCACCGATGCTATCGGAAACTCCATCGCTTCTGTCACCACTGTTCTTCTTCCCAAAAACCCCGACTATGGCAAGGTTCTTACTTACCTGATTGCTCAGGACTCTTCCTATGTCAATTGTGCTCTTTCTTATGTTATCCAGCTCGGTTCTAACCCGGACGGTCTAGGCAACCAGGCCGAGACTGTGTTCATGGCTGCTCTGCTTGATCAAGGCTACGTTCTCAATATCCCCGATTACGAAGGTCCTAATGCTGTTTTTATTGTAGGTCAGACTGAGGGTCGATTGACACTCGACTCTGTACGAGCCACTGTGAATTCCAACTCCATTACGGGAGTGTTGAGCGATGCCAAAACCGTGATCTGGGGTTACTCCGGAGGATCTGTGGGCGGTGGATGGGCTGCTAGCTTGCACGCAAGTTATGCTCCCGATGTTAATCTTGCAGGTGTTGCTATTGGTGGAATTGTTGCTAATGTTACGGCCGTTGCCGAATATATTAACGATACTCTGTTTGCAGGTTTCCTTGTTGCTGCAATCACAGGTATCACCCAGCAATACCCTGATGTCAAGGCACTAGCTGACGAACTTATTATTCCTTCTACTGCTGACGAGTGGAGTAAGGCATCTCATCAGTGTGAGATTCTTGATCTGGTCACATATCTTGGACAAAATGTGTTTGACAAGTACTTCACCATTGGTGCTGGTATCCTTACTCATCCTCTTGTTCAGAAGATCACCAGCGAAAATCTCTTGGGTCAGCCCGAGCTCTTGCCCGATGTTCCCTTGTATTTGTATCACGCTGAATTGGATGAAATTGTTCCTATTGGCCCTGTTGACAAGTTAGTCGATACCTGGTGCTCCCAGGGAATTGCTTCTCTCCATTACGACAAGGATATTATTGGAGAGCACGTTGTCACTTCTATTGTTGGTTCTGGAAACGCTTTCCCCTGGATTGTTGATACACTAAATGGAAAGGCTCCCGCTAAAGGATGCCAGAAGAATCTTCATTTGTTCTCTGGTTTTAATCCAAATGTACTGAAATATCTCGGTTATGAGATATTCACCTGGCTTGTCAATGTTCTTGGAAAGCCATTGTCCGGTCCTGCTGGTTTCGGTGCGTAATTGAGGATGTTTTATCCATTTAGCAGCCTTGATTTTATTCTTCTCTCAATACAAAGATACCCTCGAAGTTGTTCAGGCTGAGATCCGAAATCTATGTTCTGGAGCAGTTCACTGCTGAGTTCACTATACTCTCTTAATATCAATAACTATGGATAAGTAACAAATATTTATAATTTTTTTTGGTACGAAATGGAAACAATCAGATTATTTAGCTGAATATTAGAAAGAATTATCTTCAGAGGGACTTAGATCTCGACCAATAATAACATCAGTATCTAACCAGTTCTCACAAATGCTATTACTGTCTAACGTGTACATGTCGTTGGAATTATTTACTTTGTAATCTATCTTGAAAGAGTTATTTAAGTTTAAAATTGTCGTTTATTCTGCAGATTCAATGACGGCATTCTGGCCGGAATTTATCGATACGATACGGGGCAAGATAAAATGGGCATTGTTTCACCTGCTAGTGGAATTGGTGACCTGCTAGTGGACTTGGTGGATATCAAAAAAATGCGCCTATTCGGTAAGCATCGCGAAAAAACAAAACAAATTAAAAATCAGAATATTAACCTTGATCTAGAGGTACTAATTACTAAGTATATTTCATTAACCAATATTTCTTTTGGATCTGAGTTGATTAGCTTGGAAACGACCGCGACCTCGAAGCCGCAAATCTGCATCACGTGACGAATCTCAGCCGTACACTTGGATTATTTTTCAGTGCGTATCAGTATTAACTCAATATAGTGAATGATGTGCAATTAAGCACCAAAAAACCTCTACAAAGTGCAGGACTTATTGTTCTAGGCAGATAAGCCATTCAAGCCCGCCAAAGTATTTTTATGCCGCTTCACCGTGATCAACTCGTTGTGCTCCTAGTTATAACGTCGTCGTATTCTTAAATCTCACCAAATAAGTTGATGCTGTTCTCCTTCTTACGCGCCGCCCCGGGTAAGAGCGTGCCAAAATGTCCACGTCGTCTCCCATTTTGACACGCTACTAACCTTTCATCCGAGGATTCGATATCAACATGCAGATGCTGACGAAGGTGAGTACGAATTTTGCCAGGTTGGCTGGTTGGTGAAATTCAGATGATGGAATTCCATAAATAATGGCTGATTCAAACAATCAGTTGAATCGGCCATGATCCAACCTATGCTGTTCCTTTGCTAGTTTTTATCGCTTGGGCGCCTGTCGCTAATTATTCAGTTCGAGTCCAAATCGTCCCGGGCAAAATCCGTGGCTTTCCATCCGAAACGCCCTTGGATTCTTGTTGCGCTCTATAGTTCGACAATCCAGTTGTGGGACTATCGAATGGGCACAATTGTCGACCGATTTGAGGGCCATGAGGGACCTGTACGAGGTGTTGACTTCCACAAGACTCAGCCTCTGTTTGTATCTTGTGGTGATGATTACACGGTACGTGTATGGTCATTACAGACCCGGAAATGCTTGTTTGTGCTGAGTGGCCATCTGGACTATGTTCGAACCTGCTTTTTCCACGAGGATCTCCCCTGGATCATCACTGCGTCAGACGATCAAACCATCCGTATCTGGAACTGGCAGAATCGTCAGGAGATTGCATGTCTCACTGGTCATAATCATTATGTTATTTGTGCTCAATTCCATCCCAAGGATGATCTGATTGTGTCTGCTTCGTTTGATCAGACTGTTCGAGTGTGGGATATTTCGGGACTCAGAAAGAAACACTCTGCTCCTTCCAACACCATAGGCACATTTGAGGACCAACTGGCCCGAGCAAACGCTCCTCAGCAGGATATTTTCGGTAATACGGATGCTGTTGTCAAGTTTGTCTTGGAGGGCCATGACCGAGGTGTCAACTGGGCTGCTTTCCATCCCACTGCGTCCCTCATTATTTCTGCTGGTGACGATCGTGTGCTCAAGCTCTGGAGAATGAGTGAAACCAAGGCTTACGAAGTCGATACTTTCAGAGGACATCTCAACAACGTTCTCTGCTGCATGTTCCACCCCTTTCAAGACATGATAATCTCGGTCAGCGAAGATAAGACTATTCGAACCTGGGACTTGACCAAGCGAACTCCTATTCAGCAGTTCAAGCGTGAGAGTGATAAGTTCTGGCACATTGCGTCTCATCCTAGTTTGAACTTGTTCGCTGCAGCTCACGATGGGGGTGTTATGGTATTCAAGCTTGAACGAGAACGACCTGCCTCTGCCGTCCATCAAAATAGCATCATCTTTGTCAACCGGGAAAAGCAGGTCAAACTTTTTGACATTGGCGCCAGCACTGAGGGTCCTTCTCTACTTTCTCTAAAGAAGATTGGTAATCATTGGGTCCCCTTCCGAACATTGTCTTATAACCCTGCTGAACGATCTATTCTGGTTACCAACAAGGCTGACTCGAATAATGGTGGCCAATTTATGTATGAGCTTATTGCTCTTCCAAAAGATGCGTCTGGTGCCATTGAGCCTACTGGTACTCTAAGAGGTGTTGGCGAAGCTGCAATTTTCATTACTCGATCTCGTTTCGCTGTTCTTAAGGCTAATGGAACTATTGAGGTGATGGATCTTGCCAATTCTCTCACAAAGACTGTCAAGAGCCCCATTACTGCTAAGGATATGCTCTACGCTGGCCAGGGTATTGTGTTGCTTCTAGGGACTTCCTCAGTTGCACTTTTTGATATCCAACAGAAGAGAATTCTTGCTGAAGTCCCCATCCCTGGTATCAAGTATGCCTCCTGGTCCAATGATGGCCAGTATATTGCTCTTTTAGCCAAGCATACCATTACTATTGTTACCAAGTCTCTTGAAACAGTGTCCTCAGTCCATGAAACTATCAGAATCAAGAGTGCTACCTGGGATGACAGCGGTGTTCTTATTTACTCAACTCTCAATCATCTCAAGTACTGTCTGCTCAATGGCGATAATGGTATTCTCAAGACCCTTCAAAATACACTCTATCTGACCAAGGTGAAGGGAAATAACGTTTACTGCCTTACTCGAGGTGGTGCAATCGAGGTTCTTCGAATTGATCCTGCTGAATACAGATTCAAGAAGGCTCTTGTGAACAAGAATTTCAATGAAGTTCTTCGACTCATCAAGTCTTCTCAACTGGTTGGTCAGAGCATCATTGCCTATCTACAGAAGAAGGGGTATCCTGAGGTTGCCCTGCAGTTCGTTCAGGATGCTCAGACCAAGTTTGATCTTGCCATTGAGTGCGGCAACCTGTCGGTTGCCTTTGAACAGGCTAAGGAACTCGGTAAGCCTACTGCCTGGCAGTTGCTTGGCCAAGAAGCTCTAGCTCAAGGCAACCACGATATTGTCGAAGATATCTATCAAAAACAGCGGGATTTCGACAAGCTGGCATTCATTTATCTGATTACTGGTAATATTGGTCGTCTTCAGAAGCTTGAGCAAATTGCCGATCATAGAAACGATAGCGCTGGCAGATTTCAGACCAGCATCTTCCTTAATAGCGTTGAAAGCCGAATCCAGCTGTTGAAGGATGGTGGCTTGTATCCTCTTGCCTACTCTCTGGCTAAGAGTAGTGGTATGCATGATGTTGCTGAAGAAATTCTTCAGGAAGCTGGATTGATCGAATCCGATGTCAAGGTGACAGTCAGCGACACGTCGTCGGACGGTATACCTGGAGTAGCTCACCCTACCTATCAGAAAAACTGGCCTCTCAAGACTGCATCTCTTTCATTCTTTGAACAGGCTCTACTTGGTAACATGGAATCCCTCTCTCTTGAGGATCCGGAGAATGGTACTGCTGCTGCGAAAGACCTCAATGGAGTTGGTGAGCTTGGATTTGGTGATGCTACAGAGGAGGGTGAGGTTGATGAAGGTGCATGGGAGCTCGATGTTGAGGATCTCGGTATTGATGACGAAGCAACTGCTACTGCCAATGCTGCCGGCGATGAAACATTTGCCTCAGCTGGTTCTGGAGCTGCCGAGACGGATCTCTGGGTACGATCTCCTGTTGCAGCGGACCATGTTGCAGCAGGCTCTTTTGAGACAGCTGCCCAGCTTTTGAGCAGACAAGTTGGAGTTAGTAACTTCCAGCCTTTGAAGACTCGATTTTTGTCAGTTTATAGAGCCTCCAAGTTGTACATGACTGCCAATGATGGACTTGATCCCCTGCGTTTCTACATTAGACGAGAGGCAGCGGATGACGAAAGCAGCCGAGCACTTCCATTTGTCCCTGGCTACGATTACTTGACTGGTGCATTACAAGAAGCTTACAAGGCATTCCGAAGCAACAAGTTGGAACTTGCCGTTGAGCTTTTCCGAGAAATTTTATACACTATTGTGGTATTAGCAGTTCCTAGCGAGGAAGAAGCCGAAGAGTGCCTTAAGGTTGTGGATATATGCAAAAATTACATTTTGGCTTTGTCGATTGAGTTGAAGCGAAGATCACTTCCAGTGTCCGATGTGAAGAGAAATCTGGAATTGGCGGCATACTTTACAGTTCCTAAACTTCAGGCTGCGCATAGCGTGATCCCTCTGCAGCAGGCCATGAACTTGAGTGCAAAGAACAAGAATTTAGCCAGTGCAGGCTTCTTCGCCAAGAAATACCTGGAATTGAATGCGTCTGGTAGCACAGCAGAGATTGCCAAAAAGATTGCAGCCAAGGCTGCGTCGTCACCTCTGGATGCAGTGGATATTGAGTTTGACCAGTATTCTGAGTTTGATATTTGTCCCTGGACATTTACCCCTATTTATGAGGGATCGGCGTTTTCAAAGGATCCTCTTACCGGTGCTAAATACCAGAAATCTGAGGAGGGCAAGATCTGCAAGATTAGCTTGATCACAAAGATTGGAGCACCTGCCAGTGGCTTACGACTGTTTGTGTAGTGAAGTGTTTGTAGAAGGGAGGTGTGTTGCCGAGTTACCGAGTTAACATGGTAATGAAAAGTAAGTTATATCATGTGTTAATAAATAGTTATAATCAATATCGTTTGTTTTGCCAATGTAGTTTGTAGATCATCCAGATATCGGGGTTTACTTGATGAGCTGATGAGATGCGGACTTTAGTTGCTGTATTCTCTGTTGGAAGCGGTCGAGGAAAGACAGGACATCTTTTCTTAAATTTTTCGGAATTGATTTGAGAATAGCTTGTTCCGAGCGATTGAGCTTGATTACTCGGTCTGACTTGCCTTCGTAATGCCCTTTGATGTGTTTTGTCCCTTTGGCTCCGGATATCAAATAGGATGATAAAGGCTGTAATTCCTCACAAAGGTACTGGTGAAGACTAGATAGACCTTGCAATTCGACAGACGTCGGTATGTGTGTCATATAGTACAAAGCAGTATAGTAGAGAACTTTGGAGAAGTAGGGAAATCGGAACTTTTGAGGGACTTTTGTACGCCGTTCGATCTTGGCAAGTTCGATCTGAGTGATAATATTGACTGAGGTTAAGAAGTTTCCGCCAATAACAAGAGTATCTTCAGGAGTATAAACAGCATGGATCCACCCTGATGGGATTATCATGGTATCTCCTTGGTTGAGATCGACTCTGTGAGTCTGGGAAACAAGATCCGCAAAGAAGACAGAGTTCTGGTTCTCGTCGAGACACCATTTCTCATACTTGGCCAGGTTGATCTTGGAAGGCTCGATAAATAAGAAGGTCTTTTTGCCATGGCAGACGTGATAAAATACAGAAGAAGCTCCGAAATCAATATGGAAATCGGTGAAGGAGTTTTTGACAGACATGAGACAATAGAGCGATACTTTGGGAAGTGAAGAATCAGACGATGGCCATACTTTATCCAGCAGATCCAGATTACGAACAACAGCAGGACGTAATATGCTTTTTCCGAGCGGAGTATTGCTAATTTCAAGAGAAATCACATTGTATATTTCTGTTCGCTCAGTGGGGTTTGATAAGAAGTAATCTTGAAATGATCCCATAGTCCATCCTGTGGCGTTCAATTGGGTAGAAACGTCCATGACAGGCAGTGAATAATCGTGTCCAACATATTCAGTCACTTTGGATACAGTGAGATCCGGGGGAATGCGCATATCTAGAGTTTCATAATGTGATTTGGGAATTATTACGGGTTGGATTAATGTGTTGCCGGCCGACAATAGGTTGGTGAGAGGCTTATCATGAGTCCAAACAGGGAATATCCCACTACTGAAAGTTCCAAATTCCAAGCTGTCCCAATGACGATGTGTTTTCTGACGGGCCGCAGGTGCATTGAGCGCACCAATGGTATCTCCGCTATTCAGTGCGGCATAGTCAATGCTAATTTTCTCGCGGGAAGACGTGCGGGCAAATGTAGAAGGTCCAAATTCAGGCTCGCAGGTTTTGCAGTGATAAGACACTATTTGAGCCGACTGAGAATCCGACAGATTGACGCAAGTACAGTGGTACCAGACGTCGCACTTATCGCACTGGATCCAATGCTGCTTGGAGGACTCGGGATGAAGACAGCAAAATGGACACGTGTCTTCGACATGATTTTCGTCAGAACTTAAGTCGTCCTCTTCCCGTTTCCTCTTCACTATCATGGGTGAATCCAAACCAAATATATCTATATGGGGTGATTGGCGATGTTGTGACGATGGAGGAGTGGAGAAGCCGAGTTCAGCCGTGCCGAAAGTTACCGCTGCTGCAACCACTGAAAAACTGAAGACCCACCAGGAACTTTTCATTCATTCATTCATTCATTCATCAGCATGCTTGGACTCAGAACAAATATATTACAACCCGCCAAGCTGACGGGTATTCGATACTTATCGGCGAGCAGAATACACGCTGATGATATAGTGGACAATAAGAAAGATGGATTAACTGCTAATACCAGCAGCTGGGATTCAGCAGCCAAGAACAGCATTCCTAGTCGACGACCCACTGGAAACGTTAGTGCTATTATGAGAGCCATGCTGACGATGGACGAGGCTCAGAAAGAGGAACAGAGTGCCAAGAGATTGGACGTAGACCCTTCGTTTGTAAAGAAGTTTGTAACGGGAAGCACCTACGATCCGTTTGATTTCTCCATGACCAAGCTACGACTACAGCAAGCATACCGAAAGAGACTTCCCCGAAAGGATGTTTTTGACAAGGCCGAAGTAAATCCTTTAAGTTTATGGACTGATCCTAAGGGATTGTCGAAATTTATCAGCAGCAACGGCAGCATTTTGCCGGGCCGATTCACCGGGACAAAAGGAAAGAATCAGAGAAGAGTAGCCAAGGCTATTAGAAGAGCTCGAGCTGCTGGTTTGCTTTCCACTGTGCATAAAGATATCAGTTTACTTCCTAGTGAGAACAGATAGATCAACACTAGTACGAGCGCTAGCACCAATATAATTGAATAGACTAGTATGGAAGACTGTAATGGTTGATTTAGAATCTCTAGATAAATGAGTAGTTCAGATTATGGCTATGATTTTTGGCTTTTTTTATCTTGAGTTGACGTGTAACATTGGCATTCAATATTGACATTTAATATTGACATTTGACATTGACACTGGACATTTGACTCTCGACATTGAGAATTTGATGTCAAAGTTGCATGCATTTGGTTTGGTAGTTTCCACTGAGCTCATCGTCATAGTTGTCATAGTTATTTGCATGTTACACAGACGAATATGCGTATAACAAGATGGATCCTAATCCTAGATTTGACGTTTAATATCATTAAATTTATCAGCCTCTGCATTTTTCTTGATTTTACTTCTTCTCTTTCCAATTATTGTCATATTACAATGTCGTTCATTAGGTCATCTCATCAAGTCCACCGCTCCTTCCTGTTCGGGAAAGCTGACTAACAGACTCGCCAACACGAAAAGTCACGGCTTTTAACATGACATTCAGAAACATTAATTAACCAATCACCACAGGGCCAAAACACACCCACCACACTCCATGGACGACAAATGGGACGTCGTCCCCGATTCCGATATTGGAGCTGCATGGTATCATCCGCTTGAAACTGAGCATGACGTAGTGTTCGCCTCTCAGATTTCGGCCATCAGTCTGGCTGATGACAGCGATTCGGAGGCATCAACTGACCTCGACACCGGAGTGAGTATTAATTTTGGTATCCAAGAAGTTGCATGAGCTGTTAATCTAATCAATTAAATAGATCCATAATCCCGCTGAGGAAGTATACGATGAAGGTGGATTGGACGATTCAGAGCAGTATAGGCACCCTATACTGAATGCTTCTCAGCATTCTCAAAATAATGACAATAGTCAGCGCCTATCCTACTTTTCTCCGGAGCGCAATTATCCTACAGAATTTGTACTATTCGACTCTTCTCAGCCTGTCCGTCATCCAAGTTACAGTCTCGAGTCATCCCCTGTACAGCATGAAGCCCCTGATCCAATAGATTTCAGCACGAATGACATGCCCTCTCGTCCCCTATCTGAATCTGTATCAACTGGGTTACCCACAAATTCGGTGGGCAGGTCAAAAGCTCCTACTGTTACAGAGACTGCCACGAGCATACCAATACAAATGGTTCCCGTGACCAAAAGGAGTCTCCGAAAACGGACTATTGAACAGCTTTATCCTTATAGAATTGAGTTGGAGCGTTACAGGTTGAACTTCAAACAGGTTGGCATAAATGTTACTAGGAAAGAAGCTCGTGAAGAAGCTCTGAGAGGGCTGGGCAAGTTATCAGAAACACCCGGCCAGGATAACACTGAGAATCTGGAGAACACTCCTAGAGGAAAGGACAGGCATAAGAAACAAGATAAGCATTCTGGAGAAAGGGAAAGGGAGAAGGCGAAGCGTAATGGGCATGATGGTGGAGATGAGCAAAACAACAAGCATCAACAGAAAGAGAAACAAAAACAAAAACAAAAACAACTGCGTGGTGGAATGGATGAGCATAAGATGAATTCGATAGCAAAGAAAAGTAGTGCAGATCCGATAGTGAAAGACTTGGAGCACAATGACCATCATACGGTTATCAATCGGCGCAAACGGATAATACAGGAAGACGATTCACAAGAAACCGACAGGATAGATTCAGAAGTACCGGCAAACACAGAAAGTGAAATCAACATAAATCAACCAGACCGTGCTGAATCACCTATATCTTTATCATTGAGCGATGAAGATGACTTTTCCTCCGGTACAGAGGAGACAAGCGACAGCGAAGTGGAACGGGAGAGAGAGAAGGAAGCACTGGCTGCATTCAAGAAAAGAGTCAAAGGCGTACTGCCACCTTCATTTATAACTCTGGAGTATGCGAAATTTCAAAAACAGCAAAAGCTTAAAGAGATACTTCGAAGAGGTCGAGACCAGCAAAAGAGTAAGGACTTGGAGGTTCCTCAGAAAGGTGTAGCTAGACGAAAAGTCGGAAGTGGAAAAACCACAGTACATCCTGTTGGTGACATGCGAGTTGTAGCTGATTCTGAGGTCTCTGAAAGTATTCCAGCGAGTAGCGCATATGACGATCAACCTACTTGGCAGGCGGAATCTGATCATGGAGCCGAAGTCGACGATCGCTTCTCGGATGACATGATATCTGGTAACTATCAAGAATTGCCGATTTCTGGTAGCGAGGTTGAAGAAGAAGATCAAGTAGATTTCATGGTTGGTGGGCGTCGATTGAGGCCTGGTACGATAAAGAAGACTCCTGCAAGGACAGCCACGGGGTCTGGGAAGCCGATTATTAGAACCAACAGGTATGGAAGCTCTGGTAAAAATACTGCTCAGAAGTCCAGAAATACGTCAAGTTATAAATCTCCACGTTCGAAGCAGTTGAATATTTCAGATATGTGTGATTCTATTCGACAGGGTGGTGCAAGACTCCCTAGGTTCATGAGTATTTCTGAACGAAGTGCAATCATTCGCACTAAGAGCCGTCCAGATAATTATAGCAAAAAGTATATTCATATTGAGGAAGAGGACGGTGAATATGTGCGAACTTCAGAATCCCCTGCTGCTACAATTAGGAGATGGAAGAAGGGAAAGTTGATAAACAATAACAGCTCATCTAAAGGCGAACTTGCCAGGGCTAAAACATTCTCTCCTAAGGAGAATGCGGATTCGAACATGAACCTGAAATATTCTGGACTTTCTAGACCGCCAAAACTTCAAAAACATATCATTCGGCATAAAGCTTCTCGGGTGGTACAGGAATCTTCCAAGCTGGGCGCTACGAAGCATAGAGCGTCAAGAGATACAGGCCCACCTCTTCAAAATCTTGAAGTAAGAAGCAATACCAGAGAATCTTATCTTGAGAATAGACGAAGGCACTTTCAAACAGCTATTCTAGAAATTCCTAGCGGGAGATATGCTGTTCGACGAAGTGGTGGTGTTAGAGGGAGGAAATCGAATGCAGCGGCTATCTTCTCCACTAACAATCAGCATGATAACTCCAACCGTCATGATAACTCTAATCAGCATGATTTGACCAAGACTGTTAATCCAAAGAGGCTTACTATGGACGTCTACGATAGAGTTGCTCAATGGACGCTTCAGGCTGATAAAAGTGCTAATCCAGGTGGAGATACTCATTCACAAACTCCTCTCCCAGAACTTGCCGCTATACCAACAACATTGGAACCTACGGACCCAAAAGCGTCCAAGAGAAAGAATAGAGCCATTAGGAAGGAATTAAGAAGAGAAGAGAGATGGCAACGGGATAGGCCGGGAATTCAGCGGAACGACAGCGAAAACAGTTCAGAAAATGTCACACTGCTCGAGCTTTCTATGGAGCTTCCTTCATATGGGAACTTATTGTGTGATATCTTCAAACCATCGGATGATTTGAGGTTTTCTGATCGGTCGTTTATGGGGTCTGGATATCTTCGGCATATTCTTTTTACACCAGGGGCTCAAAATCTAGATACGTCTTATCTGTCTAGTATTGCTACGGTCAACATTGAAGGCATCGCTATGGTCTTGTCAGGACCGGCATTTTCGTCGTCGCTTGGACTGGCTCTTTCCTCGTTAAAGGAAAGGATTGAAGTAGCACGCCAGGGCAACTTAGAAGATTCATCTGAAGTGGTTAAGCTTATCCGTGATATTTTTAATGCTCTATTTTCAACTGTTTATCTGGGTCGCAGCCGTCCTGGTGATTTCAATCCTAACGAGCTTGCCAGTGCTCTGTCAGAATATTCAACTTACATTAAGACACAATGGCAACTTCAAGGACCCGATATTTTTGGAAATGAAGCGTTTGCGAAGTTAACTCTGCTGTCGTTTTCCATGAGCCTGGCAATTCTGAACTATTTGGACGGCATGGTGGTATCACTGCCTTCCAATATCTCCAGACTCGACACTTATATCTTACAAGGTTATACGTTTATGCTGGAGCTGATTTGGAATAACGGAGGTCTAGTACGTCTGAAACAAATGATTAGATCTCATAGAAGTTCTTTGAAGCGGGTGATCAATGATGACAGTTATATTCTTGAGAGCGTATATATTGCCAGTTCACTGTTGAATGAGCTTCCTAAAGGAAAATTCTCCGATATCCTTGCTAGATTTGCCCAATCGAATCTTCGAAGTGGTGGGCTCAATAAGTTGGATGATATCTGGACTGGGTTGTTCTGCTTCTGCTATATAAGATCATTGGCGGCGGAAAATGAAGGACAAATTGTAGAGATATCTTGGAAAATCCCCAAATTGCTCATTTCTACTTTGACCTCGCTATTGAAAGATGACGATCGCTCTGACTATTTTGGACGATATCTTTCTCTATCACTTCACCGATGTATCCATCTCATATCGTACTGGAAATGGCCCAGTGACCGCCTGTTGGTTGTCTCACTGTTTGATTTTTTTGCCAGAAGACAGTTCAACAATATCGAGCAAGTGACAGATGGTAGTACACTACCCAAAGTTCTACTAGATGAGAAGGAGTTTGATGTATACAGAAGTAGCGATAGTGCTTTTGTGTCATTTTTGAAACTGACTGGAGTGACGATTGGAAGTTTGAGACAGAACAGCAGTATTTTTGATATCCAAAAGTTGAATGCTCGAATCACCCCTCTTAATAGCCGATATTATAGCCGATCTTCGGCGTTAATGGTGAGCGATCTGGAAGCTTTGTGCAATCAGTACAGTATACTTTTGCTCCGGTTTGCGTTCTGCCCTGTAGAAGCTCGGCCATCGATTGAGCAGCTACGTGATATGAACGTTCTCAATGACTCGCACATAAAGGTAAGGTCTTTGGGAGTATCGGTATGGAAAACTCTGATTACTTTACTGCTTCGTGAGAAACAGGATATCGAAGGAGCAATGGTTTGGTTCAGTAATGTTTTGTCCAACACCCTGAAAGAATTCGACGATCTGGAGAAAACAGCTCAAAATGAAGAGGACATGGAGAACCAACGAAGATTGGAGAATCAGGACCAGTATGCCAAATTCTTCTTGGATAGTATGTTGATTTGGTCGGACGTTCTCAAAGGTGATTGGGTCACTTCAAACCCCACTTGGTACAAACTGCTACGAAAGCCGTGTATTAAGATACTCAAGTACGGAATTTCTACTGAGGTGTCGCACATTTGTCTTGAAATGGTCAAGAACTATATCAGTTGTTGCGAGTCGGAGTTTGATTTGTCGGATAGTTTGGAGGACGATGAGCGGCCTGCAGTTGATTATTTCCACGACATGGTGTTTCAAGATTTCTACCAATGTATTTCCAACATGATTGGTAATGATATGGATCTACCGAGGTCGCTGTTGGTGGGATCTGTCTGTACATGGGCAAAAGTCGCCAATTTCCTGGTGATCAATAACCGAGTGAATTGGGATTCTTTCCTGATCTCTTCGTACTCTTGGAACTGGTTCAGTTATAACAAGAAAAGGGAGAATCTGGAACCGGTGTGGTTTTCAGAAGTCTTCAAATTCACAAAGGGAAGTGTACAGCCTGAGCTTTTCCTACAAGAGTTTGTCACTTGTCTAGTCAAGCCTCATATTATGTATGAGCATAAAATGGTTGAAGAGTTTATACGTAACTGTCAAGACAGCTGGATGGAGCCGCTTGGAAAATTCAGCGGTTTAGTTAAAAGTGCAATTGGTTTCACTCGCCTGAGAAAGGAGATATTGCGAGAGTTTGTCTTGTCGTTAGCTCGATTGCAACTAGATCAAGCTGAGTTTGTTCGTGCCACTATTGGACATATGCTAGGATCTGTTAAAGAAAACTACTCTAAAGATCCCATGGAATATCTGGATATAGCTGAATACTGTGTCGGCTTGGTTATTGAGTATTTGGAGTTTCCTCATATCCCCCATCTTGCATGGTTCCGAGATACCTCGAACTTTAAGAGTGCCAAATCTGTAGTGATCGATACTGCAAACGTGAGAAAGTATACAAGGGTTTCTGTCAATAGTCACAACCAGTCACGATTGCTCATGTTTATGGTTTATTCGCTGGAGGCTTCGCTAGTGGGGCCGAGCCTGGGTGAAACTTTTACTCAGAGTGTTTGCACAGCTCTAGCCGATGCAGATACCAGTCAAAGTGCTAGGCGGTTTGTTATGGAAACAATATTTCCTGCTTATGCTCGAGTCGCTTTAAAGAGCGATGTTGGGGAGGTGGTATTGCCTAGTATATTGGAAACAGTGCGGGGGTTTATTACAAGGTGTAATATGACAAGTGAAACCAGCACGAATCAGTACGTGCCTTTGCTAAGAGACTTGTGTGCTTATCTCAAGCTCAATCATGCGGGGCTGTACGTGGCTAAGCATCCATTCTGGACATCAGCAAGGCTCCTGTTTGATGTCTTACGTGAGCTAATTGAGATGTATCATTGCAGAGGAATGGAGATGGCTGTTGACGAGGAGCTGCTGTGCAATATCATTGAGATTTGTGGGGTTATCTTACTCAAGGAGCTATATGATGAGTATCCTAGTCAGTATGTGTGTGATACTCGGGATGGCGTTTCAAGCGCTATACTCCAGTCTCTGAAAAACTACGAGAAAGAAGGCGGTCAGGATAGCTGGGTATTCAAGAGGAAGAACAGTGACGATAAGATTTCTATGGGACGTTTTACAGACCCTTCTGAAACACAGAGATCAGTCGCTTGGTTCTTGAGGTGTCTTTTTCGAAGTGAGACGTTGCCAGAACTTGTTTGTGAAGAAGGAAAGAGGTTACTGGAAAAGCTCGAAGTAAATGGGGGTCCTCCAGAATTGATAGAAATGCTACTATCAGTGACACCTAATATTGGAGGATACCAGAACGAGCCATCATTGATTGATGATGTATTTATTTGACTTGTAAGTTTGTCTACGTATCTAATGAATTTATGTCTATATTATGCTAGTTATTAAGCGTGTTGTTCTAGTTAGCTGGTTACATTTGTCTA
Source organism: Zygoascus bituminiphila (assembly GCA_030705125.1). Lineage (NCBI taxonomy): Eukaryota > Fungi > Ascomycota > Dipodascomycetes > Dipodascales > Trichomonascaceae > Zygoascus > Zygoascus bituminiphila. The sequence goes on along the minus strand of JANIWT010000004.1, from coordinate 456,698 downwards.
CACTCGCTTATGAATAACAGATATAAGCACAACTAACGTTCTCAATAACAGGTATAAATTCAATCGATAATTCCTTGATAATAAATTGGTAAAAAAAGTTTGTAAATTAACTCCGTTAGATTTGGCGCAGAGATATCGTGCCGCGTAAGCTGCGGCTGTACGGCTGTAGCACCAATTTTTTTGGGTGAGGATGAAAATTTCAAAAAATTAAATTATTTGAACATCAACATCTGTTTTTTTTGAAACAAAACACAAAAATGGGTTCGTCGCAGTTAAAGAAACTTCGAGCCAGTCTTAAAGAAAATGGACTGATTGGTCAGCATAGTCAGAAAAACAAGCGCCAATCCAATGGATACAAGAATAAGAAAGAACAAGAGAGAACCGTAGAACGGATCCGTGATGCATTCAACCCATTTGCGACTAAAGTGAATCGGCAAAAACAAGATGTCATTGGAAGAAAGCAGGAAGTTGGCAGACCAGGCTTGAGAAAGCAGGCAGAAGAAGACAGTCGACGACAAGCATATCAAGCAGATTTGTTGCAGCATAATCGAGTAGGTGGTATTCTTGACCGTCGGTTCGGTGAGAATAACCCGAGCTTAAGTTATGACGAGAAAATGCAAGAGCGATTCACAAGAGAGCATCAGTCTAAGGCATCTAAAGGTAGTTTGTTCAACCTGGAGGACGATGATGAAGGTGGTGCATACGGTGGATTATCGTTGAGTCTACGGGACGATTTTGATGAAGGTGATCTGGGAATTGCACCTGGAGAGAATGAGGACGATGATGCTGAAGGTAGAGCAGCATATTTACAGAGAAAAGCTATGCGAGATGGCAATGAAGATGAGAATTCTCTCGGAGAACCAACTGAAGAGTCCCTGGGAGAACCCAAGAAAAAGAACAAGGCTGAAGTGATGAAAGAGGTTATCGCCAAATCTAAAATGCACAAATTTGAAAGACAGCAGTCGAAGCTGGAAGACCTGGGAATTATGGACGAGTTAGATGACGAAGAGAATATCAGAGAGCTGATGGATGATTTGACTGGACTCGAGCGGGAGACGGCAAAGAAGTCGAAAACTGAACCCAAAAAACCCAAGGATGATGATGATTATGAGAAAGTTATTCGAGAGATGGCATTTGATCGACGAGCGAAACCAACCGATAGAAGTCTGACCGAGAAGGAGCAGGAGGACAAAGAGAGAGAAGAGCGAGGAAAGCTTAATCGTGAAAGATTGGAGCGAATGACTGGAGAAGTTGAAGGTCAAGATGTGGAGAATATTGATTTTGACGACGATTTCGTGGGTAGTGAAGATGAGAACGAAGCTACGGGATTTGGATTCAGAGCGGGAAATGATGAGGATGATGAGGATGATGAAGAAGATAGTGAAGAGAATGAAGATGATGAAGGCGATGACAATGACGATGATAAAGAGATTGAAGGGCATGTCAATGGAAGACCTGTGGTTGCAAAGAATCTTGATGTGGATTGCCCTACGACTTTTGATGACATTAAATCGTCATTTTCAAAGCAAACTTTATCTGAGCAACTTGCTAGCATCAAGCAAATCCTTAAAACTTATGCACCTAGCAGAGCCAAAGGGAATAAAGAGTTTATTGGGAAGTTCACTATTGCATTAATTGATTATGTTTGTTGGCTTGCACAAGAAAAGACCAACGTAATTGCCGAAAATCAGGTCTCATTCAACAAAATTCTATCGCAATTGAAGAAACTTATTGAGGAGTATGTGGTTGATTGCTCAGTTCACTTCAGAAAGATTCTTCAGCAAATTTCTCTTGACAAACCTGTTAAGGAATATGGGGGATCGGAACTGTTCGTGTTCACCCTTATTGGAATTGCATACTCTACATCTGATCATTATCATCTTGTTTCTACCGCAGCAGAGCTTCTGATCACCAATGCCAGTTTGAGAAATGAGCTTGCTAGTGAGAAAGAGTTATTTGCCGGTCTATTTTTGGCTCAAAACTACCTGGCGTATCAGAGACACTCCAAGAGATATTCCCCCGAGATTATCAACTTCTTGTTGCAAGCTCTTGTGTCTTTGGTTGGCAGTGACTCTTCAGATGAATACGAGTTTCCTGCAGGCTGCTATATTAAGCCTGAAGTGGTTGGAAAATTGGCATTGCGAAAGCGTGACTACAAGAAAGTGTCTAGTGATGATAGCGCTAAGTTCAGCGGATTTGTTTCTGATGACCAGGTCACTGGTGAGAGAAGCAGTCTTCTTGTTCTTACGTTGAAAACTATTCTCAAGGCATCAGATACATGGAAGGAGAAATCAGCATACTCGGAGATCTTTACGCCGTTTGTAGGAATTCTGGAAAACACCAAAGCCATTGCTGCCAATGCTTATATTTCCGAATGCCACAAGAAACTCAGCAAGTTGGTTGGATTCAATATCAAGGAAAAGGTTCCTTTGACTCTGCAGGCTCATCGGCCCGTGGCATTAAAGACTAGCGCCCCTAAATTCGAAGAAAACTACAGCTTGGATAGAAAGAGCTACAACGATGCGCCAGAAATTGCAGAAAGGAGGAAGCTTCAGGCCGAGTTCAAGAATGAAAAGAAGGCAGTATTACGAGATATCAGAAAGGATGCCAAGTTTATGGCCCGAGAGAAACTCAAGCGAAAAATTGCTCAGGATTCGGCATATCACGACAAGTTGGCCAAACTGGAACGATCTATTCAGACCGAAGAAGGAGCGGAGAAGAACAAGTACGAAAGAGAGAAGAAGAGGAGGAAGTAGAGTTGGCTGTGATTGCTCAGGCGCGAAGGTTTGTATTGTGTATTTTGTATTTATTTGTATATTAAGACTGATCATGACAGATGCATGCATTATTACTGTTATTATTCCATATAACTGTGACATAGAGGTCGTCATTAATAGATCGGTAAATGGTAATGAATAGATCTCCATTGATTTGTTCACGGCGTTAAGACGCGGCGGGGTTTTTGGCGATTGCCGCGTGTACAAATTGGAACCCCACTTAACTTGAATGAACGGCAACAAGTCTACAGAATCACAGAATTGTTGGTATAAACGATATATTTCTATCCACCTACTATTCAAATCATCTGAATATTCTTTTATACTAAGAAAACAATAAAGAAGAAAGACCTATCATGACATGATCTGATCTTCCAGTGACGAGAAGCCCTGAAATTTCACCTCCTACCCAACTAACTGCTCATGACTTTTCCACTGTAACTTGGGTGGGCAAAAGTTAAATACCGAGTACCTAAATAAGTCCAACTCACCATTATACATTGAACACCCCACCCACTCGAAAATGGTCAAGCTAAGCACGCTTTTTGGGCTCGCTGTAGCAACAACTGGAATAGTTAATGCACAGAACGAAAATGATTATCGATCGGAAAGTGTCACTCATCGCTTGGTGCCGCCGTTTCTGGATCGAAACTACAACAATCGGTTCTGGAACTATGGCGGAAACGTACTGATTAAGAACAATGATTTCGTTCGACTGACTCAAGATTTGCCTGCGCAGAGAGGTTTTCTTATTAGTAAACTGGGTACCTTGCCTGATTCTTTTCAGATCGAATTCAGCTTCAAGTTGCATGGTGAGGGATCATCTATTTACGGTGACGGCATGGCGTTTTGGCTACTTGACGAGCATCCTGAGTACGGCGACGAGCTTGGAAATGCTTTTGGACTTAAGGACCCATTCAAGGGTACAGCCATTTTCTTTGATACATATAAGAATAATCGTCCTGGCAAGTCGTTTCCCTATGTTGTGTTGATGAAAGGAGATGGCCATACACCTTACGATCAGGACCATGATGGAATGGCAAACGAAATTGCAGGGTGCTCTGCTCGTGGTTTGCATAATCCTCGTGAAATTTCAAAAGCTCGACTCACCTATGTCAAGGGCAAGTTTTTATCTCTAGAGTTGAACTACAAGAGCAGAGATAAATGGGATCGATGCTTTGAAGTTCCTAATTATCAGTTGGACCCCCAGACTTATATTGCGTTTTCTGCACAGACCGGTGAATTATCTGAAAACCATGATATATTCGACGTGCATGTATATGGATTGCATAGGGAGTTCAACAGCTACAGTGAACTGGACTACGTCATGAATGGCAATACCAATGCAGATTGGAGGTCCCCTAGCGAGAAAAAGTCATCATCTGGTGGAGGGTTTTTCTCTTTTATCTTCTCGTGGCTTTGGTTTTTCATCAAAATAGGTCTTTTCCTAGGGGTTGTATATGCTGGATGGACATTTTACCGCGCCAGTCAGAAGAAAAAGAGACAAGACGACTTCATGTATTTGTGATGGGTCTATGATTTAATGTTATATGCCAGTCATTCATTGTAATATTCATCTGCCTCATCTTTGTATCATTATGTTTCTGTCATGTATAAGTATCCAACCCGAAAAAAAGGTTTACGAACAGTGTATTGATTCTAAATTCAGACTGCAGCTTTCGGCTCGCAACTCACTTTAATGAACAATGATCTTCTAGTTTTATTTCGTATAGTCAACGGCTTTAGTTTATTATTGATGTCTGCAAACTACTGCTCGCTATCCTGCGAGCGGGATATTATTTTACACCGCAATCTGTGTCTAAAACCCCAAAAACCCGTTCCGCTTTATATAATATGGAACTAAACAGTTTGTTATATATGCATACTTTAGCACTCCTCTATGAGTGAGTTAGGGACCTAATAAGTCTCTCTCAATTCCCCGTACTTGACGTTCCAGGCATAGTAATAAATTAATACAGCAAAAGGCTGTCCAAAGAACAAGCTCAGCCAGAACACACAATTTCCAATCGTGGTTCCAGGGCCCCTCATGTGTTCCAACGGTGCGGTGATCATTACCAGGGGGATCTGCGACAGCATGCAAGCAAATGCGACGCCAATTATTTGCCTGGTGGGGATGCCTACCAGCATTTCGTGCAGAACTGCCGACAAAAGAAAAACAAATGATGAGCATACTAAAGGCGAGTAGCCTCTCTTGAGCATCGGAACATAAACATGTCTCTTGAAGTAAAGAGTGACAGGTCTGTTCCATAGTCTCCAGTATGTGCCTACACTTCCAGAGTTCCACCAGTCTTGGTAGAAATCCCGGTCGCCAAATCGAAGTAGTTCACCGACGAAATTCAGGTAGCTCTGAAAAATGAAGTAGAATCCCAGTAACCAAATGACAATTGATACTCCAGAAAGTCGGAGTAGGCACTCCAGAATACCGTAAGCATCTCCCGACTGGAAATACGGCAAAGAAGACCGCAAGGTGGGGATTGCATATTGGCCAGCTAAAAACCAGCTGAGAACCCCACTACCCACCATTTCCAAAAAGCAGGTGAGAACGAACTTCCAGCGGATACGATCAGTTCGTGGATATGCAGGCTGGTACATGAGAGTGGGTGCCCACCAGAAGTAGATGAGATTACCGACGGTGAGATTTCCAGGATATGGGTTGCTATGGTACATATCGGGCACGTGAGGCGAGCCGATAAGGTAGCGTAAGTCTCGATTGACCAGAGCATATGACGATATTTTCAGACACAGAATAAGAGCATTGCATTGACTGATGGTGCCGATGAAAGGATGGTGGATATGCCAATAGACGGTAGATGAGGTGATGCATAGTGCAAGCATGGAATTGAGAATGTGCAGCGCTGCATAGAGCGACCACAGGTATTTCGGAGCAGTTGGATCATTGATGCTTTTATGGGTCGATCCATTTTCAGATGCAGATGTGATTTCGGACTTTTGCTGTTTGTTTTCCAAAGCCCTTTGGTTCTCTTGCTGGATGGTTCTGGCAGCAGCCCTTTCAATGGTCAATGCCACCAGCAAATGGGCCGGAGCTGTAGCCAAAAGAAGAAGAAAGGTCTTTACATCCTTCCTAGATATTCCCATACGGAATAGTGTCATTATGACACCATCTCTATTATAATCCTGAATGAGCAACCGCACTTCAGCCACCAGCAAAATAATCACCGCCAAATGAGCAAATCCTGAATAAGACGGAGCTGGAGTTCCACTATGTCTATCTCTGGTGAGAACTGAGTCGCTATTGGTAGTATGGCCTGGGCGAATGTGTGCGGTAGGAATAGCCAGGTTCTTCTTGCGCTTTATGGAGGGAACTCTCTGGGTCAGAGAGACCATGTGTTTTCTGTGATCCTTGAGGTCTGGAGAATTATTTAGAGCAGTAGTAGAAGACGACCAATCTTTGGATTCCGCGGGAGGGATACTGGGATCAATTCTAGGGGACTTGTCATCTTTCGAGTCGACTTTATCCTTGGCATCTCTACCCCGGCGATGAGTTAGTTGCTGCTGCTGCTGTTGTTGTTGTTGTTGTTGTTGATGGCTGATAGAGTATGACAATTCGGGACCCAGAGCAGTAACAGCAGAAGCAATCATGGCAGTCATGACGGAAGTACCCTTGGGTTGTGATAAAAAAAAATATGGGTTTTTTTTTCGAGGTGCTAAGAACGGGGTCTTGCTAGGTTAGCAGTGAGGTGACAGCCAGTGGGCTTTTTATGGTGTTCTTGAGTGGTTCTGTATGTATGCGGGCAAGGTATATTAATGTCACGATGAACCGCAATCAGCTGTATCAAAAGGCTGAACGTAGCAGACAGACGGAGATGAGAGAGCAAAATAGCACAGTTATCTGATATTAATCTTGCGTATCATAAACTGATGATCAGAATAAAACACGAAAACCCGTAGACCAGAGAGGTGTAATGGTAAGTGGGTGTTGGATGGAATTCGAGCCAAGTAATTTGAAGACGGAATTTGCAATTCTTGTATGGGTTTTTTGGATGGGCCTGATAAGGATGTGCAGACACACCAACCGGTTCCTAAGTTATCCGACGGATTAAAGTTTTTGGGAAGCGCACTAAAATAGTTTCGAAAAGGAGCAAAGGCGCCAGTCAGGTTTTTGTTTGTATATTAAGGAAGCGGTTAAGCCCGGAACAAAAATATGGACTAGCGTATTGCAGAAGTAGACAAAGACCAAAAGACACGGTTGGTAGGATGTCGGAAGATGAAGACTGGGCTGGCGATCAATGACGAGCACAATAAGAACAACGGGCGACCAGAGGAATGGATGATTTGCAGTTGCAAGGAACACTGAAAAAAAAATTATGGGTAAGCTGTTGGATAAAGCTGGACAAGAGGGAAAAAAGAGGGTTGCTGCCGCGTGAATACGCAAGTGGTAGATCGGATCGGAACAACAAGGTAGGGACAGAACAGGACTGAACGGAACCGCACAGAGAAGCAGGGGGGAAGGGGGTTTAAATAAATCAAGGGAAATGGGAGGCTTTTCAATACAAAGGTTTTTTCCCCTGTAATTTCTGTTTGTAGAGCAGTTGGAGGGGCGGGTTAAATAAAGCCAAGCCAAGTCAGCCGAGCCGAGTAATGAAGATTTGAAAGTTGATGTATCGCCTCGGAGCGGAGAGATCAGGGAGGAGCGAGAGGGGTGGGTGAGGCTTGTGAAAAAAAATATCAATAGAGTGGAGTTGGAACGTAGCGTATAAGAAAAGCGAAATATAATACATCTATATAAGTTATGCGAAGTAGCGATAAAGTATCGGCCGGATGAACTCGTGAACACTGCGGAACCTAATATAGTGTTTATTTGTTTGACTGCGTAAAAGCGTGTCCTCGGTTGATCCACTTGTTGACGATCATCAAACTGTGTAGCAACCAGTGCCCAGAACATGTGCGGATGATGTAAACGGTACGTAGATGATGATTAGATGATGACTAAAGAGAAGATTCCATTATATTCTGGATAAAAAAAATTATAGCTGAACTGAGCTGAATATGATATTATATCAGTAAAAGTATCTAATGCTGGTTTAAACTGTTTAACAATACAAGTACGTGAATCAGCTTTACGATGATTGATGGTGTGCTTCTACAGCTGGCCAGCCGTACTGCTAGTCCCTGGACCGATTAGCCGACATCGAATAGACATTATCTGTCAATTATTTAGTCCTACGATAATGAAATGTTTGTTTCTGCCGAAAGCAGTCGTCTAGTTTATTTCACAGCCCTTAGTCTACTGCTCTTAGCCTACTGCCTTAGTACATAGTTGTTAGTGTTAGTCTGGAGCTTGCTATTTGCTGCGTAGAAGCTCCGTTTGCCCACAGTAAAATACGCTTATCGGACTATATAGGCAATAACAATGCAGCAACTAAAACTTATTATATTATTGCATACACTGCCGTGCAATACACTGCCATACAATACACTGATAAATACATTACTACACTAATAACAAACTTATAATACGCAGATAAACCTATGATCTCCCTATCCCACTGATCATCCCACCGATCAGATCTGGTCAAGTTGCGAATGTGTTTGTGGCGTGCGTAGCGCGTGCGGGGCTGTTTGATAGAGGTGTGCGTCCTAACTGGGCCGAATGAATCTGATGCGATCCGACGCACTGCGTAACTCATGCAATATTCATATTCATCTGTCACAATCAAGAATACTGCAAATCTAGTCCGAGTCTGGACAAAAGCGGTATTAATAGTTGGGTTTGGGGTGTGGTAACTATCATAGGCATCGCGCATGTTCTTGGCATGTCGTAGCGTATTGGTGGTCCTATACGAGAGAATCACTATTGTTTGCAATTATTCTACTACAGGCCAAGTATTTTAGCTACGCCATTTATTCGTGTTAACTATTTATAGACACATGACTGAATAATGATTCTCCTTAGCTCTTGTACTGTAGTGCAGCGTTGTGTTTCTGTTTTATTTTGCGTATCATAGATGGTTCTGTTTTTGAGGCTCTGATTTAGGTTCTTGGCATTTCTAGACTTAGCAACCATTTCTATTTCACCAACAATCTCATCCCATAATCAACCCTTGTTAGTCCATTCCAGATTTCCCCATATGGTCTAGAACTGGATTTCAGTTAACATGAGCGTAGATCTTTGAAATGTTTCATATCTCATCATTTTCTCAATGCACTGCCGGGCCAACTGGTTTGGTGTTTGTAGGTTGCTCTTGTAAATTCTTCTGAGCAAGTGAGTGACAAACTTTCTTCTCGTTCACATATAGTTAGATCTACAGTAGATGGCATAACTAGTCTTATGGCGGCGACGACTACCAAATACAGGGGTTATTAGGTTGCAACAGTCTGTCTATGGTATCTGCCGCCTACAAACTAGCGTTACTAGCTATAAATATTCTACTAAAAACTAATCTGTGAATAACATAAAAATACCAGTATTTTCTTGTCCAATAGTCAAATAACAATAAATATTGCCAATAATTTTTTTCTTCTGCTTTGTTCGAAAAACCTACTTCTCTGCTACTACTTTGTGCTTCTTCTTCCCTACTTTGACGCTGATTCAGTGCTGCAGTTGAGCCTCATCAGATCTCAGATTCAAAAGATTACAGAAAATTCAACCTCTAATCTTCTCTTCCTTGTTAGTATAGTGGGCACACACTCACTTTGTTCCTTGTTATTTGGCCCTTTGTTACGTACATCATCACCTTCTAGTCAAATTCAGGAACAACTCAATAAACTCTTGTATAGTCGCATAGAAGATACTTTCCCTCGTTAGACAAGTCCTTCTCTCATGTTGATATCTGATGTGCTTCAGACTACTGCGCTATCAAATTGCCATACTGTCAGGCACTGCTCTATCCACTGGATCCTCTCCATAGCTTAACCACCAGCCTTTATCGTAGTACTCTCGACACAATGCATCTGTCTGACTCTCAAACGCCTTTTTGGCCAAAATGGCACTTCTCACGTCCATATAATGGATACAGGTTTCGGGTTTAGACGATATCATCGGCATGATGGCTACCAATGTGCCAAAAGCACTGAACGTCAACCTTATGTGATGTAGGCTGGCCAATTTGCCATCGCTCGCACTTCGAACTGATGAGTTTCTTTTGCGTAGAACAATACACCGTCTAGCTCGGTTGTTTTTCATCTCCTGTAGTATTTTATTGCCCTTGATCTTGTCCGTCACCGCCATCTTAGCATCGCCAACCTCCACTTCTGGCTTTAATGCCCAGCCATTGACTATAAAGCGTCCTGATGCCGCATATCTCGTGAACTTGTAAGCTGTCCTTTCGTCTAAAAAATGCAGCTCGACGCTATATTCGCTGTTCTTGCTCCTTCCACTGACAGATACCTTTTCCAGTGGTCCTCCGCTGGCTTGAAACAGCACACTCGCAAGCGATACGCTACGAGGCACAAAAGAGAATACAACTATGCGGCTAGATAGCCGTAGATTCTTTAGTTGTATCTCGAGAGAATGCGTGCCGCTGGTCATCTCGGTCATTATGTTCGAGGGCCGCAGTGTATGCGGCCGGATCCTGGTAGATTTGGCGTCTTTATCATTCTTATCCTTACTCTCTACAGGACTGCTCACTGACCGTCGGTATTGCCCAGGTTTGAACCAAGTTAGCTTTTTGCTGAATAGTTTCTCTTCGTAATCTGGAGCTAAGCTGTTAAGTGAGGATTCTTTGAAGGGCCCTAGAGGCTGTCGAAACAGTTTCGCCATATTGTTTGAAATTGTGCGAAATTGTGAGATTCTTATGGGTAACAAGTCAAAACGCAGGTATTCTGATATCAACTTAGGTATCTATCCTAATTAATATACATTTGTTGGTACATTGTTGGTTTTATGGCTGATCGTGCAGTCTGGTGGTTTATATCATAATGATGACCCCACCACATTATTCTCTGCCGCCCGATAACCACCCTGTTAGATTTGGTTGATTTGTGACCAGTCTTAATTGGTTGCAATGTAGGGTAAGTGTCCAAGGAACTCAGGACAGGTTGAATGAATCAGGACTTACTGATTCATTCCTCCTTCAAAGGACTTACGGCCCGCTGACATTGATTCACCGAGGGCCGGGTGGACCGAGGATCTCACGCCTTCCATAGAGAGGATCTCTCGCCTTGGATTGAGTGGATCTCACGCCTTGGATTGAGTGGATCTCATGCCTTGGATTGAGTGGATCTCGGTTGAACAATCGACCCGGACAACCGAGGTTGGACTATTCCCTTTATTATATAAAGACCTCTTCTCATTCTATGAGAGAGGTCATCCCGTTTGAAGAGTAAGATATAGTTACTATAAGTACATTACCTCTTACATTAATAGTGTTGTGTTCAGTGATCCAATTGGGACCCCTCTACATTGTAATACACCCTATCATGACAGGTCCACCGACCACATCTTGATTCTCTTGGAACTTCAATAGCTGGATATTTAAAAGAATCCTTCGCCTCTCCTCGCTGTATCCAGTTTCATAATCTCTCGTAATGCCATTGTCGCATATTGCGAGGATCCCAGATGCATCTTCAATACTAGAGCGACCTTTTGATCCTCAGGCTCCTCTTTTGCTTTATCATGTTCACTCTCCTTCATTCTGACTCCTGTTTGCCCACCTTGTTCCATGATCTCCAAATCGGTCTGGACAAGCTGGTCTGTGTCGGAATTGTATCGCTTGAACCACCAGTCCACCTGCCCAGGTTTCACTGCAATATGGCGGTAGCTTCCACTGAGGCTGAAATCTTTAACGTTTCGACGCATCTGTAGGGGATCGAGACCGTCTTTCTCCATAACCTGTTTGTATACGTCCAACAAGTCATTTTCAGGGTATACAACGTCAAACCCTGGTGTAGGCAACACTATATCAAATATAGTGAGACTATCCACTTCTTCCGCGGTTACTGGACGAGCCCGTGCAAAGTTACTGGCCTTGACATCCTCTAGCAAATCGTCATCGTCAACTTGTAGTGGTGGTTCCTTCTCTGTTTCTAGTATCAAGTCGCCCTTAACTACTTTGGAACCAAAGAGCTCGAATCTTTTACTAACCACGTAATTCCAGATATAACTCTGATATGCATGCACATATATTATACGCAAATTTCGCGGGATTTGTGCAATGGCATTTGCTGGGGATTTGGGGTCCTTGACCAGACTTTTCAAAATACAACTCTCAGCCACGCATTTTTTGGGCATAATTGCCAATGCTTTCGAAGCGTCCTTTGTTTCACTCCAGACTTTTCGAGCTGCCTTGCTCTCCTCAATAGTTAGCTCTTGTTCAGATAGGATCAGCTGGACTGCCTGATCCCAGTTTCCTTGCAGAAGAGGTACACCAATTTGGTGAGTAGATATGGAAAAAGTTCCAAATCGCTGCATGCCATAATAATTAATGAATCCATTATCCTTCAGCGATTGAAGGCTCTGATTGATCTGATCTTCCGCGATGGGCAATCCGTCAATTCCCCGCACATTTCGAATAGTTATATAGAATTCATTTCCCTTGAGATCTCCTAAGCTCAATTGCCCCGGTTTGTATTCAAATCCTCCAAGTTTGATACCCCTCAGTACTTGGTTTAAGCCATTGAGACGTTCGACAGCAATTTTAGAGGCACATGCTCGCTGGACTGTGACCCCCCGTCTATCCTTGGTCCCAGCATAGGATATGCTTTTAGAGGGAATTCTAAGAAACCTTGATATGGTATGAGCAACCTCCACTGTTTCCTTATTCTCCTTATAAAGGGTGAAGTGAACGTAGTTTTGGTGTTTCCCTAGACCAGACTTGTCGACTTTGGACTTTCTTTGACGGCTGTAACTAGAACTGGCCACATATATAACGAATTTGTTTTCAGCAGTGGTTTTCGTATCCAGTTTTGAGCTGTAGGCTTCTCTGACTAGTTGGTGAAGAGCACCTCGTTGCTCCTTGTCAGATACGACAGCCTGAGGTTCCAACTTGCTACTTGGATTGGCCGCTAAATGAGCGATCTGATCCAGAATTGTTTCACCAAAGGCTTGCTTGAGCTTTTGTTTCTGTTCATCGGAGGGATCAGGTATAGAAATCTGAGGAGTGATTGGCTCTGATGATCTGGCAGCCTGGGAATTATTCAACTCTTCAGTAGTCTTCTCCTTTCTTTCCTCCTCTCGCTTCTCAAGACGTCTGTCTTTCTTATTTAACAGCCCTACATCAGTCAAATACAGTACATTGCCGTCAGGGAGAATTTCATTAACCAAAAAATCAGTATATCTGCTCTTTATGATGCCTTTGAAACCTGCAAGGGCCGGAGAAAAATACTCTGAAATTCCCACATCTTTTTCTGAGATGCCAAGAACTGAGGTAGTGGAGTCCTCCTGATCAATTTTAATTCGCTTTGTTTCTCTGGAAGAATCGGAATCATGCTGATCTTGTAAAGAATCCATGTTAGTTAGCTTTCTTGGCTAGTCCTAATTTTTTTTTTCACCCGAGAATACTCGGGTCACGTGCACCGAGAAATCGTGAGACACTCGTAAGAGTCAATTGAACAACAATTATTTACCAAAGTGATAATCAAATATATCTGAACATCTCAGGATCATTATTTTTTGTATACTTCATCTGGTTACGGTTTAAAGAAACGTTCTGCCCAGTGATTGGCATACGATTGTCGTGATGGTTATCGGAGACCGCTCTTGCACTCCCGACGCCGTTTATTGCGAATAGTCAGCCCCCGATAAAGTATCTAATCTCAGCCACTGCCACTAAGGAACCCTCCGTCATATCCCCCAGATCACTATGGCTAGTTACGACAGTTTTCCGAGAGAAATAGAGGAGTCTGAAGGAATGGTAGTACGAGGTGCTACTGTGGGTAGCAGTATTATTAATATTGCAAACACTATCATTGGTGAGTAGTTTATTTTCCCTGGGGTGGTAGTCTCTAGAGTTGGATTCTTCGATTTTGCATGTATTGAATAGAGGAAAATACTTCTATTCCTGATCAATGTACTGGGTCAAACCGAACATGGTATATGGTTTTTGCTTTAGCATATTCGATGCGGTCTCTCTGTTATGGTAGATATGGTGGGATCAACTATGGGGTTGTAGGTCGGGGAGTCTCTTTGGAGGAGGTTTCTGTACACAAACGATGGCTGTGATCCGTCCTGCAATTGCGATATATTTGTACTCTACTTGCATATTGAGGATCGAATGAGAGTTTGAGGTTGCATAGTTGTTTGAAGTCCGCTGCTGATCGGTAGATACTTGATCTCTAAGCATTCTACAGGAATTCCTGTGCATTACTAACATCTTCTAGGTGCGGGTATTCTTGCCATGCCTTTTGCTTATCGATCAAATGGTGTATTTCTAGGGACTCTGATCATTCTGTTCGCCGGAATCACTGCTGCTTTCGGACTTTTCCTGCAAGGAATTTCCAGTCGGTTTGTTACCAAGGGACATGCTTCTTTTTTTTCTCTTAGTAGCATTACTTATCCTTCGCTAGCAGTGGTGTTCGATATTGCGATTGCAATCAAGTGTTTTGGAGTTGGTGTAAGTTACATCATCATCATTGGCGATCTGATGCCCCAAATTGTCCAGAGTCTGGGCTATGGTGATACTCATGGATATCTGGTCACTCGAGAATTTTGGGTTCTTTTCAGCTTCGGTGTTGTTGGTCCCCTGAGTTTTCTGAGAAAGCTTGACTCGCTCAAGTATACCTCGGTGGTTGCATTGGTGTCAGTAGGCTACCTGGTCATCATTGTAGTTGGACACTTTCTTGTCGGAGATACTATTGCCAACAGGGGCCCAATAAACTACTTTGAACCAGAAAAGATCTCGTCGGTTCTGTCTTCACTTCCTATTATTATCTTTGCCTTTACATGTCACCAGAACATGTACAGTGTGCTGAATGAGCTGGCTATTCCCACAGATACGAATATCAAGAGTATCATTGGTGTATCCATTGGCACTTCAGGGCTGTTTTATATTCTGGTAGGTCTTTGTGGCTATTTCAGCTTTGGAAACAATGTTGGAGGAAACATCATTAGCATGTATCCCTACAGCATTTTCTCGACTATAGGCAGAATTGCTATTGTGGTATTGGTGATTTTCAGCTATCCTCTGCAGTGTCATCCCTGCAGAGCTTCTCTGAATCACATTATTCACTGGTTTTCGCAGAGATGGAAGAAGGACGAACAGCAGCTGTTGGATGAGGCCGACCAAGAATCGGACGTTGCAAGAGCAGTTCCTTTGGAAAATGGCAGATTCATATTCCTTACGTCGTTTATCTTGATACTCAGTCTGGTTGTGGCACTGTCGGTACATTCGTTGGAACTGATGCTAGCATTTGTGGGGTCTACTGGATCTACCTCGATCTCGTTTATTCTACCGGGTGTATTTGGGTACAGTTTGTTTAGTCATGTCAATGCTGAAGAGGTTACTGGTTACAGTGGTAAATCTGTTCTGGCGTTGAAGAAACTATCGGTGGCATTGGTAGTGTGGGGAGTTGCGGTATTGGTGGTGTGCCTGTCGGTGAATATATGGCTCTATTTCTGAATCAACACTATAAAAATTACTGTTTTTATTATACAGAAGTTGGTTGGTTGAAGAAAAACGGTCAATTCCTCAAATGTAGGGCGATCTTATCTAGGTTCGTGTGTTAGGCACTAGCTTATTGAACTATGCCGACATACACTGATAGAGTAAGTGGGATAGGCACTAGTCTAGGCATTCGTGTAGAAAATAGGCAGGAAAAAATAAATACAAGGCTTAGAAACGGTTTTATCAAGAAATGTCTCACGCCTATGCGCACGCGTATTGAGCTAGTACCAGTAAATTGGCATTTGTGCATTTTTTAGTGAAACTTTGTGTCAATCAATGCATCCTTTTGGGCAAGGCTAATAGACAAAAAGGGGCAGGCGCGATGGCCCAAAAGGGAAGACAACCAGGACGTACAGTGAGGTGGGCAGACCAAGAGAGATGGCAGGCAGGCAGGAGATATGGAGGAAAGAATAAACAGATCACATTTCGGAAAGACAGAATACTTGCATTATTAGAAGAGAAATGTTTCCTGTATTAGTATGGTTTAGCATTACGGCGGGGCTGAACTGTTCTGTTCCGTTTTGGCTGATTTGGGGCCCAAACCGAAGAAAAGTAGTAAGGAGAACCCTAATTAATAGTTTCTTGGCTCGAAAGTGAATGGGCTGGGCTGGACTGGCAGGGGGGAAGAAAAATTTGGAGCCCCAAGCTTTGGAGGGGTGAATTCTACATTTGGAACAGTGGTGCAGAATCAATCGTCATATCGCAGAAGGCTGATTTTGTACTAGTATTTATCTATCCATCATATCATCTATTGAGGAACCAAGATTGTTGTTGGTTTCAAACAGTTCTGTCCGAATCGAATTGTATTGAATTGAATGGAATCATCTTGATCTTCTGTGTTTTTCTTTTGGTGCATTATATTTGATAGTTAGGGAGGCAGCGTTATTATTTCACTAATTAACTATCGCAGCCCGGCCATCGCACTCTGAGTGGGTCCAACGCTGAAAATACTCAGACAAAGCACCATCAGACTCAATCTATTGTGTCGAGTGGGTGATCATCGATTGATCAGCGCGCGCTTCGAGACTGCATGATATTGCAGTACATTTTTTAGGCCTATTGTTCGTTAGCTTATCAGCACCCTACTATTTTGCGCGTGATCCGCCACGTAATAATTAGAATTTTTTGGTTTTGTTAGGTTTGGTTTGTGAACGAACACATCGCGCCCCGACTGACAGGGGATTGATTGATTTCTTCTGGGAACTGGAACGAACGGGAAAACATAATAGGGAACAACAGATACAGAACAAACCACAGTCAGGCAAACTCCACCAAACTCAGCGATCGAATTGTTTAAAGCTTTTGCCATGAGCTACGTTACCAACTCGTATATGCGCTCCAGTGAGGGTGGTAGACGCTATGAGACGTCCCACGGATTCAGTTTCTCCTACATCATGGGAGACCCGTTTGCTCTTTCCACACTCTCCATCTCCATTGTCGGATGGATCATTGCTTTTGCAGGAACTATAGCTGTTGCGCTTGTCAGGTCCAAGGATGTGCCGACCTTGACGTGGTGGGGAATTGTGTTTGAGCTTTTTGTTATTCTCGGCGTCCTTTTCATAGTAGGCTACGATTCACTTTATCCTTATCAACTTGCGCTTATTGCGTTTCTGGCGGTGGCCACCATATATACCACTAATACCGTCAATAATCTGGTGTGGAAAGGCTATCCTGCTGCGGGAGCTGCTTCCGCAGGGCACATTTTGCTGTCCATCATAAACATTCTGTGGATATTTTACTTTGGAACCTCATCTGACGAGCCTGTTCACGCCTTTGTAGACTCATTCAGTGTCAATGGTGGTGTTTCCACCGGGGGTTCGACGTATTCGCGAGGCGGCACGTCGCTTCCGAGGCACTCTGGTAACCCGTTTGCACGAGACGACGCTATTGGCATGAACTATACAAAATCAGCTCAGCCTGGAGCTGCTGGTCAGCGTGCTGAGTCTTATCCGCAGATGTTTACTTCGGCCCAGCTAGGAGCCTTTGAGAACTCGGACCAGAAAAATAACAATGATGAAAACATGAGCTATGCGTCCCGATCATCGATAGGCGCAGAATACCCCAGTGGGGTTCAGTCGGAGCTTTCTTCGCCAATAGTTTACCCTTATAAGGCCAAGGCTATCTACTCGTATGAAGCCAATCCCGATGATAAGAATGAACTCAGTTTCGTCAAGGGGGAGATACTGGAGATATCAGATATTACCGGTAGATGGTGGCAGGCTCGACGTGCAAATGGACAGGTTGGTATATGCCCCAGTAATTATGTTCTTCTTGAAGGAAATGTTGAAAGGTAGACGTTTTTTGTTGGCCAGTTTTGCGGTAGTGTCCTGCCGCAGACTGGTTCTGTTTTATGAAAGAACACTGTATCGCCTATCGCCTTTCATGTCATGATCAATTTGTTATGTCTAACATGCTATTGTTACACCTAATGGAATAATATATGCATATACTGACGTATATATATATGTGTGTAGCAATAATGTAACCTGGTATCTCGGCAGAGCTATCGTTGTATTTAAGACCTGATACGGCTCTACGGGTCCGTATATAGGTCTATAAAATGAATAAGATTGTTTTATTTTGATTTCCTTCGCAAAATTGACCTCTTTGGTTGGTTTAAACGTTCGTCTAGGTTTTATTTGGTTTAGTCTGTATTGATGAGACACTGATTTTGGGGTGATTTGAGTCAGAGTATGGTAGTTAAATTGGACACCTATTGTAGATTTTTGACAGTCTTCTCTATAGCAACAAGCGAACTTGGAGAATATGGGGAAAAAGCTAAACCTACGCAAATACACGACATACAATAATGCAAATTGAATAAAAAACACTTCTCGCAAACGGCGGTGGTTGTTCTTTATTAGTAGTGCCAAATAGTAGAGGTCGTTTTATGCCCACAAATTGGCAAATTACCATGGTCTATCGTAACATTATGTTTAAAGCTATGTACTGCATTCGAATCTGTTTAACATGAACAGAACAAGACTATACCAATTCTACCACTAATACCCGTTTAGTCCTCATCCTCGTCATCACTTCTACTATCCTCCGCAGACCCACCCTTTAATATCTTGTAGGCTATCTTAAGGATCATAGTAAACCAGATGATGGTGATCACTTGTAATACCCCCAGCAGGGTGACCAATGTCCAATGCACACGAGGGCTAAAGCATCGAATGAGCTCGCCGGAGGTTGGATGGTAATAACATCGGTTCTCGATAACTTTAAATGCCTCTATAGATGCACTCCATGTAACATAGCAGAAAGTGACATGTCTGAGAGAGATCCAGCCCAAGAGGAACACTCCGAATGCAACGTCGCAGGTCTTTTCATATCCACAGTACTTCATGATCTTAGCAAATGAAAACTGAGCATCGACAAAATCCATAATTAATAAAACAACATGGCCGATACGGGTATAATAGTAGAAATAGGAGCCCTGGACTAGGAACAGAGTGACAATATGGTGAGTCAGCATTTGATAATGATCCTTCCTCTGTTCCTCCACGTGAATAACATAGACCTGTCCAATCCAGTAAGCAAATTCAAACAAATAGTACGCTTTGAACGTTGGGTCCATCTCGTAATGGGGCCAGTTTGCCCACAACTCCCTAGTCGACGACGAATAAGATGACTGCATGAGAAGTTTCAGACCAACGCAGACACTACAGCTGAAGTACAGTAAATTATATCCTTGCTCTGCAAACCTGACCTGGGCCTTGTGCTTATGTATGCCGGCCAAGTGCTTGGCCGTGAAGATGAGAACGTACTTAACGCAGAGGGCACGGATCATAACCACAGTGACCAGTGCAAGTAGTAGAAAGTAGCAGTCTCGTTTCCCTATTCCAGCAAGACCAGTTTCAGGATTGATATACTGAATTTCCAGAATCTGAGCAGCATATTCTCGAGAAGCAGGGATTTGATACAGAATTAATAGGGATCCCAAGAAAGAAAGTGTGAATTCTAGCGGTTAGCGAATGAAACAAAAAAACTTAGGCAAAAGAGAGAAATTTGCACAAGAAATATGCAGGCCAGCAGATAGAGACAATTTGCCATAAAATGTCATATGATGCAAAGTAAATACATACTAAGTTCGATCTGTTCAAAGTACTGGGCCCAGGTTTGCGCGTTGTTATGTGAATGGGTGACATGAGCACGCTTTGCAGCTGGAGCAGGGGGGATGTGGGATTCGTGCCCGATAACCTTGTCCGATAACTCGATCTTGATCGGAAGTTCGTTCTTGGACTTTTCTGAGACGAGAGGCTCCTTCTTGTCGTTGGTAGCTAGGGACGTGGAACGACGGTGCCTGTTGGTACCATTTGGTCGCTGCATGTCGGTAGAATACGTATCCTTAGACGATCTTATATTGGTCAGTCCTGCTTCAAGTGAAGCAACTGCTACGCTTCCATCCATGTTGGGTATGTTGTGATGGTCGTCGCCTAGTGACGTGTGTGAAAAGAAGATCAGATTCGAATAAAAATTCGAAGGGGACACATCGCGGTATTCTTAGCGAGTTATAGGCTGGGCGACATGGCGCGGCCGCGCTAGCCAGCATCCAAGGACCGGCGCAATGGGGAATTCGCGCAAGAATTGCTAAATAATCTGCAACCTCTCTATAATATCCTTCTTCCTCAGCCTATTTTCTCTGGATTCGCGGCCAATATAAGCTGAGTCCTACTATGTTGGCCCGTTCTTCACAGCCCTTTGGGTCCAACCCCTACGCCGTTGACCCAATAGTCCCAAAATGAGTGTTTCTTCGTAACACCAGTGTTATATATTCATATATTTCTCTTAAATATTCGTTTCGTATACTTCCTATATATATATATATATATATATATGGTAGGTTAGTCATAGCTTCATTATTTAAAGTCTGGTCTGCGTTAAACGTGGTCCCCGCTTGCACTGCCTGTGTTAGTATTTTGCAAGCGGTCCCGCGGAACTACCACGTAGTGCCGCACTACAGATTCCTACAGACTTCTACCGAAAGACATATTTTACTATTTTGTTCATTAAATTATTCCAAGGCATTTTATGCGAGAATTATCACCTGATTCCTTGCTCTGTTTTCTCCCTGGATTGCTCTCACTAACTCTATTTAAAGCACATGTTTCAATAGCCGCAGAATATGCGGCAGTTCGATATCCACACATTGATGAAATATTTGTCGATTAACAAACAGTAAGTGGAGGAAGGCTAATCCCCTGTCATATTCGCAAAAACCTATGTCGGCTATATCAACAATTTGAAAAAGATATCTTATTGAACTGTACACAAGTATTGACCTTATAGTCTAGCAATGTTTGGATACAAAAACGTAAGGCTTCCAAAAAAAAAACTAACTGGACGACACCGGAATCGAACCGGTCGCCTTTTACATGCAAAGCAAATGTGATAACCAACTACACCAGCCGCCCAATATGTTAGATTAGGAAGCCTCTTGGTGCTATATATCACCTTTTGAATGTCCCAAAAGAGTAAAATTAGTCATCAGATTTTGCATCTTTGCCTGTAACAGGCAAGTATCAGAATGCTCCGTCTACTGGTATATATATACATATAGACGCTAAATAAAGATTATGATTGATGATTGATGATTTTGCATCTTTTTAGTGTGATTAGTCAGCGGGGTTGCCTTTCCAGTTCGCCCACTAAATGTTTTATAGCCAACTAATAATATACGAGAGAAACTACGGGACTCGTATAATCATGCATGAGGAAGTCGAATAGATATTTTCACTCGTTCACCGAATGACTTTGGTTGCATCATGAGTGACTCGTCGGATTATTTCCAATAACTTATGTCGCATATAGAAGCTGACTAGCTGGTCGAACCTGGTTGGATCTCAGGGCCCACGGCTCAAATAGCTAGCACCGCTTCTCTCCTGAGAGCTTAAAGAGGGTTTCTGCGCCCAATCGACCCTTTCTTTCAAGACAGCATTTAAGAAAAATTCATTGATTCAGTACATAGTACCCTGAAACTGAACAAACATAACCAGCATAACTCGTACGAATAATAATATATATTTAGAGCATACATGTATGTTGATCACTCGTATTCTTGAGATGTAAACTCTGGTGTAAAGTCCGCCACTGGTCTAGACGCGGCGACTTCGTATTCGTTGTCGCTGGGCCAAAACGACAAAGAGGATCATGGGCGATGTTCGAAAATCCGGTCTTCGTTATATCAAAACGCTAAATAAAGACTATCATCATTATCATCATACTGAAAACCCGTCTTGCATTTGGTGAAGGGAAAAAATCCTTCTACAGGTTGTCCCGCTAAATAGTCGATAACAAAACTGAAATGAAATCCTACTCTGCGTTATTATTATTTACTAGTGAGCGGATAGGGAGATATAAGGCCGTTTACTGTCCCACGTTCTCTATCTCTATGGGTGTAACCTCCGATGGTGCGGCTTTGGACATGCCGAGTCATCACCACGCAATATCTCTCGTACTTTACTTTATGACCATCATCATTAAGGTACAGAGGACCCGAAAAAGGGACTGAATTGTGTCGGAGAGTTGGGATATTAACCTTGTGATGAATAAATATTAAAGACAAGGGGTTTCAGATTGGTAGTGGCTATATTGACGGAGTAAAGACTATCCGTTGTTGGCTCTTTTGTTACGTTATCAGTGGCCCAAAACGAATTAAAAACTTGCCCATTTACCATTCAGTGTCAAATACTAGGTCGATCTTAGTTACAATTTGCCAGATTTTTCTTTTCAAGTGGCTGATTTCGCTTATTTTTTTATTTGGAAATTGCATACTCGCGTAAAGACAGGGGAACGGCATATATATCAGGATTGCCGCCGAGCAAACTTTGTAGACTTAACTCTGTTCAACTTCGACCTACAAAACTTGAGGAAAGTTTAATCCAATTACAATGGAAGAACGAGGAGCAACTCGTCACATTGCGTGCGATCTTTGTAGGAAGCGCAAGCTCAAATGTGATGGAAAGCGGCCAAAGTGCAGCACTTGTATCAAGCTCAACAAACATGAATGTCAGTTTTCAGACCGGTATCGCAAGAGTGGACCGAAACGTGGCCACCTTAAGGGTCTCGAAGACAGGATAAGAGAATTGGAGGCAGAGCTGGAAAGAGTCAAATTAGACGGCACAGCATCAGATTCCGGCCTTGGTGAAGAGAATGCCCAACTTTATCTGAGAGAGAATACTGATCCCTATCTACCCCCACAGGATGTGGAACAAGAGTTGAATTCTTGGTTCTTCTCTTACTTCCAGAGGGCCTATAGCTTCATTAACAGAAAAAAGTATATGAGCTCACTGAATGGTCCTGATTCTAGAAAACCTAAACTATCCTTGCGATATGCCATCCTTGCACTATCGGCCATGTCATCTCAACGGCATCAAAAGCTCGGACCTATTTATCATCAGAGGGCACAGAAATATGCCGCTCAAGATCTTGCTTCCGTTACACAGGGTAAGAAATTCGACCCTCTTCAGAACATTCAAAGCTGGCTCGTGATGAGTCTGACGGAATGCGGCCAATGTTGGTTTTCCTTCTCCTGGATATCAGTCTCTAATGCCGTACGAATCTCCCATATGTACAAGTACGAAACTATTGATGAGTACACTATTGAGAGCGACACCATTGAGAGCGATTCAATTCTGACCGATGAAGTTCGACGCACCTATTGGTGCGCAATAATGGCTGATAGACTATCTGCTGCCTGTGCTGGCTCTCCGGCTATGGTGAACCTGGACAGGGTTTTCACCAAGATTCCTTTTGATGAAGCTGCTTATGATGAAGGAAGGCCCAGTACTTGTATTTCTGTGCAAGCTTTTTTGAAAGACCCCCGAATACTAGAAAACTATCCTTGTTCCACATCACTTTTCCGGGTTATATATGGCGAATGTCAAATTCGAATGTCTGAGTTGGCGACTACGATCCGCAAGGATTCCGATTATGAGGAGTCGGGAGCTTGGAACAGGGAATTTGAGGGCATCAGAAATACTCTGGCGGTCTCCCTTGAGACTCTGGAGAAGATGGAACAAGAACACTCGAATGACGGTATCCCGCTCAATGGTCCTGATCTTTACAGCCTTATGAAAATTTATTTGAGAAGTACGCAGCTGTCTTTATTGGGCACCGCCATGACGCTCTCAGTGACAAGACCTAAGGTGTGTTTTATTGATTTCTCAGCTGTTTTTACTGAGTGTACAAAAACTGCAGCTGATATTACCCATATTCTGCGCCACACGCGAGATTTCAACCATTTTTACATTGATCTTTCATTGCTGCTGACTTTGCATAGTACAGCTCGCTTTCTTAAGATGGCAGTGTCACTTAATAGCCCTAGCCAGGATATGCTGAAACCACACCTTGATTTGGTAATCAGTATATTCACTATTGTCGCAAGAGAAATGCCGCTGGCCAATTTATTCTATAATCGCATAAGCTCATTTGAATCTATTTCTGAATTGAAGAAGAAGGAATCGAAATTTGCGAGCTTAGATTTCCCGTTGGTTTCCGATTCCCTACCATCACCGCCTGCCAGTACAGTGGACTCCTCACAGGAAGATATGTCTCGATTTAGCCAATCTATAAGTATGCGTGCGAACTTCGGTGAAAGTAAACTAGAATATGCAGATTTGATTGACGTTATCGGGAATGACCAAACTAGGCGAGAGACTGGTTTGCCTGAGAATGCCTGCTCGACGGAACCACTCAGTGCTGACGCCTCGACCCCGCGAAGCTCAACATTTTCAGACACACCTACTGATCCTTCTGAGTTTATCTTTCTGTCCGCAACATTGGATTATGGTAGTACAGCTTTTCAGGGCGTCAATTTGGAGGAACTGGATATTGATAGCATCTCAATAGACTGGCCCAGCTCATTGAACGCCGAAAACTTTCTGGGGATGAAGATGAACGATTTGACGTAAGGCTCGGGATCCTATATTGAGTATTGGAATGCTAATAATATATTGTAAATAATTAGGTGAATAGTAGGTTTACCCTGGGTGATGAACGTTTCGTGCATTTTCAGAGAAAGACAGTGTGTCTATATACAGGTTTTTGCGGAGTTTACATTTATAATATCATAAGTACGATCGGCCTCTGACTTGGGGCAAATATGAAATCATACCTTAATATGATAAGGCTTCAATTGATCGGGAGTAACTTTGCTTGGTGATCCGATCATCACGTCTGCACCCGTAACAGTTTTGGGGAAAGCAATGACGTCTCTAATACTACTAGTTCCAGAGAGCATTGCGGTCATTCTATCAAAACCAATAGCAAAGCCAGCATGAGGAGGACAACCAGTTTCGAACGCTCTCAAAAGATGACCAAATAACTGCATATAGTTGCTGATTCCTAAAATATTCTCAAAAACGTACTTTTGGAGTGCAACGTCATGGATTCTGGTGCTACCACCACCAACTTCAACTCCATTGATTACCAGATCATAATGCTGGCCACGCGCTTTAAGCGGATTGGATTGAAGCTGATCGTAGTCATCTGGTTCAACCATAGTGAAGGGATGATGTGTGGAGGTGAACTTTGTATAATCATAAATAGGATAGGTAGAAGCACCAGTTGTATCCTTTTCGAGTGGATTGAACAGAGGGAAGTCTACCACCCAGCTAGCAACGAAATCACTTTCTGAAATAGGAGTTCCATCTTGCTTGAGCCGTAAAAATCGTTTGGGATGATTTTCAATAACTAGCTGGCGAAACTTTCCTAGAGGGGTTGGGTTTTCATAAGACACATGAGCCCTTGTCCCGAAAGAGATAATCGTACCTTGAGGATGACTGGAAAGTGATTCATAGAGTTCACCTATATCACTATTATTTACAATTCCCGAGAGCCAGTCTCCAAGAATGGCCCGATTGAAACCTGCAGGTATTTGTTTGACAATGGCTGGCCGGCTCGGATAACTGCCATTATCATATATGAACTTCTCCAAAGGTAAAAGTTCAGTGCCGTTACTTTGTATCACAATTGCTTCCAGTACAGGAAATTCATCATTTTCAATGGCCGGAACAGGAAGCTGTTGAATTTCAAGATCATATCGTAAATCGGGTTTATCAATACCAAATTTTGAAAGGCATTCGGAGTATGTCAAAGAGGTAAACGGGCTACACTCGTCGTAAGCTTTCAATCCGTCCTCGCCAAATATATAGAGCGGCTTCTGCAATTTCTTCCATACCGAGGAGACTACCTTCTCCAAAACAGTTCGAACATCACTACCCGAGCTGAAACTCATCTCAATATCTAATTGCGTAAATTCCGGTTGCCTATCTGCCCGTAAGTCTTCATCTCGAAAGCATTTAGCAATCTGGTAATAACGATAAACACCCGACGCCATCAGTAGCTGCTTATATTGCTGAGGGCTTTGAGGTAAGGCATACATAAATTTCGCTCGGCGAGTAGGTACAAGAAACTCCCTAGCTCCTTCTGGCGTGGATTTGAACAGTAAAGGGGTTTCGATCTCAGTGAACCCAAGAGAGTCCAGAGTAGACCTCGCAGTAGACATAATTTTAGCACGCCTTTTGATGTTGTCTTGGAAAACCTTTTGACGAAGTTGCATGAACCGATACTCTGGTGGAATGTTCTCAGAAGCATTGCCTGATGTTAATTGTGATCCTGCGATATTGGCCTTGTTCAATATATTGACCTTCTCCACGACAAGCTCAGGAACTTTATCGCCGGTAAGAGTCGTTCGAGTTTCTAATTTTCCAGTCACTGAGATAGCACTCTCAGACTTCAAACCGCGGATAAGACCCGAATCAGATCTATCGACCAGCTGAATAGTATCCCCATTTGAATCCCTTAGCTTAGCAAAAGTCAAGCTGCTTGACATTCTTTTAGGTTTCTGATCAACCCAGCCATGAAGAGTAGTATTCAGAGTAGGAATTAGCTCATTATTGACGGCCGAGTTTATCTGGTCTATGGAGGACGACTTCTTTGGAAAGACGACTGCACATTGTCAGTTCAAATAAAGACTTTTGCATTATTATCACACTCACACTTTTCTAGTGTCTCTTGTTTCGGTGGAAGAGAGCTATATAAGCGTCTTGCATATGAAATTGGCAAACCGGAATATTTCTTTATGCACTGCATGGGTCCAAAAGGTCAAAAATGTTATTCCATCTCTATGGTGTAAGAATTTCAAGTGATCAATATTCGTTGATCCGTGTTAGGTCACATGACGATATAGGGGGGACAGGACGGCTTATTCGGTTTTCAGCATCTAACTGCCGCCAAAACTGCGGTAGTTCCAGCGGTTTACTCTGGCGTCTAATACTGGCGACTTCCCAGTGCATTCAAATATCAGGCTTTGATTTTCATATTATATTGTTAACCGAGGTCAGATGGAAAAAGACGAATAGAGCTCATCTTGCCTCAACTCCCTAAACTTATTTGATAATTGATAATTGAATTCTCTCTCTACTAAACAATACATGAATTATGTATACATATTGTTGTACAAAAGTATATTTCTTCTTCGTCCATAGACATCTCTACTCTGTGCAAGAATGCCAGCAAGAATAACAGGCGTACCTTTTCTCTATCAAAGAATTTGATTTGATCGATTACATTAAAGTACTTTTTAAGAAATAATGCTATTTTTTCTGGTGTGCTTTTGAGATAGACCAGTTTATTTTCACTTCATTCTGTAAAAATACACTTTTATCTCAGTACATTTCAAATAACTATCTGTTTTGAGAAGTCATATTTGTAATACTAGCATTTCGCATTTACGAACTTCTTTAAACAGCAACTTTTTATATAGTCATTTTTGAAATTTGCATTTTGCCATTTACAAATATAACAAAAATAGCAAGCAAAACTTCAATCCAAAAAAAGTTATTTTTAGTAACTTTTTGATAGAAATCTCAAATTTGCCAAAATATTTGATTATTTACATATAAATAGTAATTTAAAAATAATCAAAAAAATTATAACTGATTATTAAATAATACACAAATTGATATGTTAAAAACAAAATATGACATAAATTTAAAAAAGGATATTTGAAAGATAAGAATTTTTTATTTAGTTTAAATATAATTGAGTTTTTGTTTAGATATATTTTTTAAAGTGCTGTTATTTTTTTAGCATTTTTTTGAAAGTGCTGTTTTTGTTACGCATTATCAATTTTTTTGTAAATTTTTGTGTTTTTTATATTCTGGTATACTGCGTCACGTGATGTAATTTTTAGCCTGCTTTATTCTTATAGCATGTTTGGAATATATAATAAAGAAGACATGTACGGACTGGCTAGCCCTAGTCCGATAGACCTTTGACAAAAATACCGAGTAAAACCCCTAGTACGCTTGAGTCAGTTTCTTTTTCAGCGTGTAATTAATATCTGTAGTCTGACTTTAGCCAGTACCAGCGTCTACTAGAGTGCGAGCGTTTAGTACCAGCGTCTACGACCGGCGTCTATTTAATAGTACCAGTAACCAATTCTCGGCCCTTCTGCTCTCTGGCATCTGTCTGACTTCTGGTTGTTTACTTATTGAAATGGTGAATGGTGACTGGCATATGAGCAGTTCCATGAATAATATTATTTATATAACGACCGCCGAATTAAATGTTATAAATATAATAGTCAGACTGTAAAGGAGCTTTCGATGGGCGACCCAATATAGATATTTTGATAAGGCTCTAATGTCTAAG
Source organism: Zygoascus bituminiphila (assembly GCA_030705125.1). NCBI lineage: Eukaryota > Fungi > Ascomycota > Dipodascomycetes > Dipodascales > Trichomonascaceae > Zygoascus > Zygoascus bituminiphila. The sequence continues at coordinate 428,680 of JANIWT010000004.1, read as the reverse complement.
GCCTATGTTGTTATGTTGTGGGTATGTGCACATGCCGCAGTTACCGATAAAGTTAATTGTCAACACTCCCCACACACCCTGTAGATATAAACACAGAGAGGTTATGTGATGATGACTTCCTACCACCTCAAAATTCTTTTACATGTTGTTGAAGCATGAAGCTCTTCAATAGGCTATTTTCCGTATCACCGCCGGTGTATGGTGAGCCTAAGAAGAGTCCTCGTTTCAGGAAAAGAGCCAAGCAGCATCTTGAGGGTCTGATTCTGGCCGATACATTCGGCAAACAAGCGGGACATGGGTATAATAAGTTTCCCATAGAAAAGGACTCCATACCGTTGGGTCAGTTCAAGCGTCCTTTAACTGTAACCAAGACCATAGCCTCTGCTTCTACTGGATCAGATCGTGTATTAGTACGAGGGAAATTTTCCAGCAATGGCGACTTGAAGGAGTGGAAGGAGCAACCGGAGTTTTTTGATCGTACCGATTTGAGCAACAGTTCTCCTACGGTTCAGGATGGTGATACTAAAAGCATAACGGATAGCTTTGGCAGTGAAGCAACTACGACTACTGCCTGTCTGAACGAATATATAAGTGACTCGCCGTCACAAATGGACTATGATAACGAAGATGACTGTAACGGTCGTCACTCTGATACCTGTGACTTTTGCCGCGAGGCCAACTTGAATACATCTCAAAAAGATGACGATTCAGACAAACTTTCGACAGTGGTTTACTTTTCAACTTTGCTTCTCCGAAATATCAAGTCCAAGAAAATTGTCCAGAAACCAATTGAACGCTCGGTATCGTGTCAGACTCTGATTGAACCGGTTGAGGAAGAAGAAACATTATCAGCCCAAAAACAAGAAACGAAGAAAGACACAGCAGCATCCCCTACATTGTCGCCTTTCCGATATAATGGTTACGTGGAATTGGCCTTCCTTTGACTTACTGTCGCAGATGGATACTTATTAAATATTATATTATATAACTTATGCTATTATGGTTTTACACAGTTCTCTTTTTCTTGGTGTGAAAATAGCCAAACTCATCCTTTGCTTGACGTCTCTTTTCTTTCTTGGCCATGTTCTTCCTCAGCTTCTTTTTGGCGTAGGCTTCGGGTGCAACTACAGCTTCAATTGCTCGCTTAGCTCTTCGTTCGTTTTGCCGAGTAGAAACCTTTTCTTTAACAGCACTATAGGCCTGCACAAATTCTGTAGTGCCGATTTTGTTTTGAAGCATATTCAATGCTTCGCGGGCCATATCATGCAGTTCCTTGTCTCGTTCATCTTCAGTAATAGAATAGTTGTAGAATGCCATTATAAAAAACTCTGCTAGTTTCTCGACATTTTGCTCAGGAAGCATTTGGCACAAGGCAGCTAGCAGTTGTGCAGACGCTTTTTTGGAAACTTTCATTTCCTTCGGTCTCTTTTGACTCCTCAGTATAGCAGAGACCCGGTCCATCAGCCACTCAATAGCTGAACGTCCAATGTGAGCAGGCTCAGATTTTTCCTCTTCATCATCCGATTGAATCTCCCCACTCTTAGCAGGACCAACTTTAACGTATTTCACATCAGAAACAGCCCACTTCTGACTTATAAACAAGAGGTTTTTCACAATCTGAGTTGCCAGGCCCTCTGCGACTTCAGGAGCACCCAATTGCCGAACAAATTTAATGGCATTGGATTGCAAATCTGCTTCAGTGAGCTCTATTGCAAAACCATCCTTGTCACAATTGCTATATAAATGTCCAATTAAGCGGGCTGCAGCCAGACGTACCCAGGAATGGGGATACAGCAGATTCTCAACGACCAAACTCCAGATATTTTGAAATTCCTTGCCTGTAGCTCCATTCTTATCAATGATAGTGAATTTATCAAATAGTTGTAGTGCTGCGTATAAGAGTTTCCAATCGGAGTCGTAGTCTTCTCTATCAGCTCTTCCGGTCTCCAGAACAGTTTCAATGCGCTCAATACTCGTCTGATAGAGCCTGGGACTTCTCTTCAGGCCCAGCTCAGTGAAAAATAGTCCCGCAACTGTAAATCCTCCTTGGCCCAGAGGGCCGTCTTCAGACAGCCAGGACACGCAGAACGCCTCTATTGCTCGTAACTCCTCTTGTTCTGATCGAACCAAAATTTCTCTGATGACAGCAGCTGCATGTTCTCGGCATTGGGCAACATCATCATTCACCAAAGTAAGTACTAGTCCGACAAATATTGAAGTCAAGAAGTCTTTGAGCTGCTGCGAGTCAACTTTACTGACAAGCAAGTGCATGATTTCTATAACGGACAATCGTCCAGCTGGTGCTGGATATTCAAGGTTTGCAACCAAAAAAGTCATCTGCTTCGAAATTCTTGAACTTCCTTGAGGGTAATCAGTTAGAAACATAAAGTAAGAACTTCTGCAAGCATCTCGGGTAACATGCGACTGATTGGTAACCATGACCTTTGCAACATGATCCATGACATCATAGACTTCATTAATGACGATCTTCCTAGCCAGAACGGCCTTTAGAAATGTAAAAGTGATACCTTGTCTATCAGGTTCTTCCAGATCAGGTTGGATTCTGCTCAGAATATAGACGAGAGCTGAGTCCTTAAGAGTAAAATCAGGTCTCTGGCGAATTAGAACAGCCAGCAATCTCAAAGAAGCTTGACAGATCTCCGAGTTGGTATTGGGAGACGATTTGATGAAATCAACTGCTCTTCGCCCAAAAAATGACAAATCACTCTCGATTCCCTTGAAAGGCAGTTTGATGACGAGCGAAAGCGTTCTCAAGGCAGCAATTTCTACATCTTCAAAATTAGACGTCAGAGCCGAAGATATTAAAGGTAGAAATCCCGTCACATGCTCTACTGTCATGAGTTCTTCGTTTTTCCCCAGAACTGTTCGAAGTGCATCCAAAATGAACCTTGTCAGCAAGTGCAAGTTCTCAGGGTGTAGGCGGACTTTTTGTGCTTGCCAATTCCGAGAACTAAGCCTAACTGTGAAAAAGTCTTCCCTTTCTTTAGCCTGATATTCTTTGACATTTTGGTAGTTGCTCTTCTGTTCTTCTTGCGCCAACTGGTTTTCAAAGTCATCATTAGCCTTTTTGACCATAGCATACAATTCAAAGCACATCACCAGTACTGCCTGAGTAGATGTTTGGCTATTATGATATAAGCCAAGCGAGTATCTTCGCAATAGTTCTTCGACCTTTCTTTCGGTTTTATGAGTGAGTCGCTCGTATAACAGCATACTTTTAACTGGCTCAATGAGATTGTAGAAATTGGAAAGGCCGACATTGCGAGCCAACAATTGACCGGTGTCGTAACTTTTCTGTTGTTTCACTTCCCGCATCTTGCTAACGTAGCCTTCTTCATCCTTCTCTGCACCAGTAGCACCAAAGATATCTTCCATGATAATTTCACTGATAAGCTTTGAGGAGTCATTAAGATCGCCAGGATCTAAACCTTCGTATTCACTGACAAGGGAATGTACCGTGAAACCCAAAACATGTAGCTGGGCTCCTCGTCGCAAAGCGGATTTTAGTTCGCGTATCATAAACACTAGGTATTCTGTACCAAGAATCTTTGAAATTCGGCCTAATGTTCTTCGCACAACATCCCTGACATCTTGAGCTTTGGATCGCAGAATTTGAGCAATCTTGGACAGTGCACCAGGAAGTTTCGCCTGAAGCACATCGATGGGAAGAAGTTTCATGTACTTGATCAAAGGAATGGCAACAGGCACCCTATCGGTAATATCATCATTATCAACAAATTTGTCCAGATTGCTGAAAAGAGAAGGCGACAGGTCTTCCAAAATGAAGTTATTGAGTTTTTCTTCCTTTGGAAGTGTATCTTTCAACAAAACGGCACCTTTAACTGCATTTCGTTCCAGCAGCATACCGTCCTCCTCCTTATCTTCCTCTGGGACTAATATACTGTCTGCCATTGTATCAATAAGACGAATTGTTGTTTTCATAGACTCCTCTTTGTGCCTCAGATACGACACATATCGCTTCAAAATAGCACGATACTGATTCCAGGATAGATGTTTTGAAAGCGAACTTATCGCCTTAATACTATCATCGGCCAAATTATGGGCATCTCCTTCTTTTCCAGATATATAGTGCTCTAGTAGCGGCATAAGAAAATGAGCAATAGTAGTATCAGCCAGAAGACATTGATTTGCAAGTGATGCGAGCCGTCTAACTGCTCTTCTCCTTCGATGGATCTGGATATGACAGATATTATTGAAGAAATTCGCCTCATCATCACCGCTCATTAACAGACATTTCATATCAGCCAGGTCAATGCAGGCATCATTTTCCACAACATGCTGTATAATCTCAACATACTCAACTCTAAACAGCTCGTTCTTCTCTCTGACGCCATATTTGATCTCTTTTATCACAATTGAGTCTAACATGTCTGTTAAAGACGAGTTATGTGGATTCTTCGCCTTGCAATCCACAAACCGCTTTACAGAGTAAGTAGCATTTGTTCGAAGAGCCAATTCTTCAGGATCCTTCATGAAAAAAAGCATCGAATAAAGCAAGGGCAACCATTCGATTTCAGATAGATCACTCCAAGCTTCTTCGTTGATAGTAGCGAATGCAGGTAATCGCCTATCAAAATCAGGAGTGTCAAGTCGTCTTTTGGAGAATGCATTCAGTTCAACGAGCAAGTGGCCGACCCTCTTGTACTCGTCAAATTTCTCTCCAAGAGATAAGAAAACCTGCGAAAGATTGACTCTTGCTTGACGATCTGTTAGCTGTTTGAAAAGAGGGGACAAAGATTCACCAGCTCTTTTAGCGGTATCTGCATCGAAGTAATCGTAAGATATGAGCTTAGAAAACGCATCGAGAATACTTGTTTTCACAATGACTCGAATTTGATTATTAGGGCGCTTCAAGGCTTCTAATGATACGTTCACAAGGCTTGTCTGAGTGTCATTGTCCAACTTGTAGCCCTTATTCAGAAGCTTGACAAGAATTTGAGACTCTTTTTCCAACAGCGAGTGGTTGACGGATCTTTCAAACAGGCCCGGCATTGCTGGCAATAGAATCGAAACTGCAGTATCGGAAATAGCATCAAAATATTGAGTATCACTCTTGCCTTCAAGGTCGAGAATATTAATCATGACGTCAAGCACACAATCGACTACTGCATCCTTCACACCTTCAAATGACACAGTATTGAAGAGTTTAGAGACAATAATACTGTTTTCGTAAGCCAAAAAACCTGCAAATGATGAGAGACCCGACATAGTGAGAAACAGAGACATCAGAGCCGACGGTTGTTGAAGATTGTCCTTATCAAATGTCGCTATCTTTGGTTCCACTAACACTGCAAAGAACACATTAAAATAGACACTCCAATTCTCGAACGGCAAATGTTCAAAAGTACCAGATAAGCACTTACATCCTAGAGCTCGAATTGACTTTATATTTTGCGCCAAAATCGTACTTTTCGCAAGATCTTGGCTATCAGCCACCTGTTGACTATGCCACATGCAGAACATGAGGGCATTCATAATGATATCCAGAGAAGATTTGAGATGCACACCTAACACACTAACAAGTTCTTCCAGCATAGTAACAAACCCAAGTTCTCTTCGTACAAGAGATTGGATGCTTTCATCATCCTGAGGAAGCGTTATAGAACTAGAATTGAATTCCGCAGTTTCATTCGTGCCAGTGAGAAAACCAGAGCAATCCAGTCGATCAACTGCCAGTTGAACAAACATGCGAATATACTCATGCTCTAATCCATGGATACCTGAAATCACAGCAAAACGCCTTCCTTGCTTGACACCGCCAGTTCGTGCGACCTGTGCACGGCCAAATAAAATCCTGACGACGAACGGGAGAACGCTGCTCCTATCTTTTTCGTGAATAGCACCCTCATTACCAGATGCTCGCAGAAGATTCACAACTTCATCCTTGAACTGAGTGTCATCTAGCAACGCTGTTAGGTTTTCAGAATATTTTTTCAAGGTTGCATTCTTGAAAGTCAAAATACACTTCAAAGCCACCTTTTGTATATCCGTAGTACGATTTGCCAAAAGATAAAGGTACCGTTGATAGACTTCGTCAGATCTTATCAACGATTCAGGCCTCTTAAACAAAGAGAAAACCTGTAGTAATGCAATTCTGTCTTTCCAACCCCAGGCATCGACACTAGAATCCTCATCTTCCTCATCTCCAAGATTCCACAGCAAATGAGGGACCAGATGGGCCGAGTTTTTTTCCGCCATCTTGGGTATCTTGAGTAGAACCTTAAGACCCAATGATCTTTCGCTAGAATGCTCAAATATGTAATCATCTTCCAGCTGCAAATGCAATAAAAGAGAAGTAACTGGCACCCGATACTGTTGCGCCAGTAGCTCGCTGCTTCTTAACAATTTATCAATATTAGTACAGCTTGAAAACGACTCCATATTATCATCAAACTCCAAGCGATCATCACTGAATCTGAGTGGATAGGCTTGGCTCTGCTGCTCCAAGAATACTCGAACGATTGTCCAGAGATATTCGCCGCTCTTGCCGGCAATAGCTTCAATAGCTTCTAATGACGCCTGCCACACGGGCTGAAACCTATCAGATAACAGACCAAGAAGGTAGTTTGGCAGGAATTTATCCAATATTTCATCCTTGCCAATAGTGGTAAATTTCACGCTAAGATTTCGAATGTGCATTTGCAGGTTTCTGGCACTGGCAACTTCACGGGGAAGACTCTCAATGATCCAACAAGTATTGAACTGGTCGGAAACTGAAGCAATTTTGTTCTTGTTCAAGTTGTAGAGAGTACTCACAATGCTAATGGACAGGCTTCTGAAGTGATGGGACGGAGACCTAACTAAAGGGAGTAATGAGTCAGTTAAAGCTTCCATCTGATTTGAGGTAACTTTTATGTTTCTTCTCTCCAGATACGCAACAAACTTATCGAGACCCGTAAGATAGGATACTGAGGGAATATCTTTTGTTATGAGGCATAGGTTATCCAGCACTTTAATGAGAACGTCCTCCGAAACATCAGAATCAGTTGAAGCAATGCTAAGAAGTTCTCCAAGAATGAAGGCCCCGTGTGCACTCGGTTTTAAATTTGTTGAAGAGCTCATGAAATCTAGGAGGGCTCTTGTGGTCTGTTCTTTGACTTCTGAGTCTGTTGATCCAACAATGTGAGCCACTCTCAGAAGCCATGACAATTGCTCCATATCACCATTCAACTGGCGGAAATCTGATTTCAGCAGCGGCAGTAATGAACTCTCAATTTGCCTAGAGAACGAGTTTTGGCTTCCGAGAGTAAATTTGGCTCTGTCAACTGGAGTGAATGAGGTCTCGCTCAGTTTTATCAGCAGGAGCCCAATGGACTTTCCGTGAGAGACGCCATATTCTTTGACATATTTATGAAACGACGAAGAGGCAAGACTGGGAAACAGCTCGGAATCGTTATCTAACAAGCTGTTGAGAAAAATAACGAAGTTGCCCTTCAATAGATTGAAAGTCTGCTGAATTGTCTGGGTAAACCACTTTGTTCTGCTAGCAAAGTCTGAATAGCAAAGCAATGATACAGCGAGACTGTTCACGAGAATGATAATATTTTGAGAGTTTTCATACTTTTCCAACTTTTCGAATAAACAGATAGAGAGTTCATACATTTCGTTCCAGTTCGATACTCTTGAGCCTTTCCGCAGGGCGACCAAATTGATGACAAGCATTAAATAAAATTGAATCTGCTCTTCCTCCAAAGATGATTCTAATGAATTTTTTGAAAAAGCCAAAACTGTTTCGTAGAGTACTCGAGCGTCGTCCTTTTGAGTATGGTGAAGAAGCTCAGCGAGAACTCCTCCTACTAATCTGCCAGAATAAACGACATTTTTCTGGGAATATGAAATAGAAATAATAGATGCAAAAATAGCCGAAGATCGAGAATGCAAAGTGGTGCCCGAGCTTTTCATGCTTTCAGCAAAAAGTGTAATAATGGAGTTGAGAAACTCATCGGAAGAATGGACGTGCACATCGGCAACAATGTGTTCAACTATCAGATTCAGACCATCACCAGTACATTTTCGCAGCAGAAATGCAAGCGATTCAGCAGCAAATCTATTGACGTAATCTCTCTGATGAGATTTGCCCAAAAGAGGTGCAATAGTGTCGTAGGTGGGGCGCAAGTCGGTTGTGAGAAGCCGTGATAAGAATTTGAATAAATAGGCCAAACAGTTGAAAGACCACTCCAAAACCTCAACTTTCATAGAAGAAGTCATTGAAACAAGCAGATCAAGAGTTTTACCAAAATAAGGGTGGAAATCCGGACCCAAATCATGAGCAAAGTGCGAAATAAGACTGAAGAAGTTAGCGCCGAGTCTTGTAACAAGCTCAAAAAGCCATTCTAGGCTCAAAAAAACAATACTTACTCTAACAAGCTCTCTAAAGAGTTGATATCGTTATTTGAAATGTGCTTAAACAACACTTCTGCAATTTCTTTCTGATGGTGAAAGATCAAGGGAAGAGATCCGACATACGGAGTGCATTCCTGAGCAAAGTCGGTGAAATCTGCCGACAGATTCAATTCAGACCAGTGCTCAAAGGCAGTTAGAAAGAAAGAAGTCTGGTCAGAGTAGTCGGTAATTTTTCGCCTGACCCTTCTTATAGGATCAATCTTTATACTATCGATTTTGTCTCGAAACGAGATGAACTGTATCCTGTCAGCGCTTAAGACTTAGAAATTAACCATAAGAAAGCTTTTACATACTTTATGTTTCCGCGTGGCGGATTCCGATCCAGACTTTTTTACCATACTGAACGTCAATGGAGTCTATTGTGGTCGATACTCTTAAGACTGTAGTCGGGGTCGGTAAGGATGAAAGATCAGCTAGGAATTTTTTTGGACCAAAATATTTTTTTTTTGGACAGCGCCAAAATCATTATCGATGTTGAAATCAGTAGGGCCTCCTCCTACCCAACTCGTAGGGACCACCAGGGCAGAACATCAGAGCTTTCAAAATACACAAATAAGACACTAATGTCAGTAATATATTTGCAACTATTTTGAAGAATATGAGAGGGAAATTGATACTTTAGAAGTTTGCAGGTTCAGATCTAGTCGGATCGTCGGGATACGACCTGTTTCGCTTACAATTCCCTGTTTTGTACCAAAAAACCTGAAATACAATACAAAGAACAGCAACAAAGCTTAAAAAGTCTTCAATACGAGTGTGCTTCAATTATTTGTGAAAATACAGTATTCTCTCAAATCCACCATCTGTTCGACTCTGGGGTATTGCCGATGCGGCTCACCAAAATTCAGACAGGGTAATCTCTCAAATAAACCGGTGGAATACCGACTCAACGTCTTCCCCACCTTCGAACTACTTGGACTGCAATTAATTGAACATTTGCGCTTCGGTATTTGTCGTCTAGTGTTATTTTTTTAAGTATTTTACGCCATTGTATTAATTAGATCGATCAAACATACAATAGGACATGCTTAGATCTGGCTTCACTCCTATCCGACGAGGTTTCACCTCCAGCATGGCCCTGCGAAAGCTGCTCTCCACATTAGCGCTAGCCGAAAACACAGGCTCGGGCATCAGTCCTGCTACTTATAGTGCAGTTGCTGCTGCTAAACAACTAGGTGGACCTGTTAGTATTCTAGTTACAGGAAGCACTGCTAAAAGTGCTGCAGAGACTCTGGCCAAGGTCCCTGGGATTGAAAAAGTGCTGGTTTCTGACAATTCTGCCTACGATAAGGGCCTTCCTGAAAACCTTGCCGAGCTTCTGGCAGAGACCGTGAAGAGTAATGGATTCACCCATGTTCTTGCTGCAAGCAGTGCATTTGGCAAGAATGTTATTCCTCGAACTGCTGCTCTGTTGGACGTCCAGCCTATTAGTGACATTGTCAAGATTGAGTCGGAAGACACGTTTGTTAGACCTATCTATGCTGGAAACGCTTTGCTCACCACCAAGTCGAACGATCCCATCAAGCTGATCACCGTTAGAGGTTCTGCATTTGATGCTGCAGTTCCTGCTGATGGAGCTGCTGCAATTGAAGAAGCTGCAGATCCCAAGACTGAGCCTCTTTCAGAATGGGTATCTGAGAACCTAGCGGTCTCCGAACGACCTGATCTTTCTACTGCTCAGAGAGTCGTCTCTGGAGGACGAGGTCTCAAGGATAAGGAGAATTTCGACAAGATCATTTTCCCATTTGCTGATTCTCTCAAAGCGGCTGTGGGTGCTTCCCGAGCTGCCGTTGACTCCGGTTTCGCTGACAACTCTCTCCAGGTTGGTCAGACCGGTAAGGTAGTCGCCCCTGAACTTTATGTTGCTGTAGGAATCTCTGGAGCCATTCAGCATTTGGCCGGTATGAAGGATTCTAAGACTATTGTCGCTATTAACAAGGATGCCGAGGCTCCTATTTTCCAAGTAGCCGACCTCGGCTTGGTTGCTGATTTGTTCGAGGCCGTTCCTGATCTGACTAACAAGTTAGCCAAGTAGGTGTATATATAACTTACGAGTTTGAGAGAATAGATAAAACATTATTCGAAGTTTAATATTTAGTGGAGTTGATCGGTCGGTCAATGGTATGTAGATTGAACCAAACTCGTCGGCTCTGTTGGGTATAATTTGTCAGCATCCTAATTGAGAAATATACCGACATACCATCAAAGCTCTAAATGCGAGTTCTCCTCAATATTAGGTAGGCAATCTTATCACTTTGAATTTAAGCTGTTTCAAGTTCTCTTTCAGTTTCACGTATGTGTGATTTAACTACCAGAACCGTCGTGCAAGGCAGTAGATAAATCGTTTAAACTCACGGCACGATGCCCTAAACGCCATTAAGAAACTACTAATATCAAGAATACTCCTGATTTTTTGGATATCAGCTTTAATTTTTCTAATATTAATGTCATGCCCTTTTTGAAATGTTTGTGGTTCTGAGTCAGTCAGTATGTCAAATAGCCAAAATCATCCAAGATTCTCCAAGCCACAGTTACTCCAAAATTCCAGATTATCCACTTTATAAAAAAATCTGAAGAAATAACTCTGAATTACTGAAAGTTCGAACGCGCAGCAGCATTTTCAAACCAGTATTGTTTCTATATATACAGCAATAGCACGTCTCCATTGTATTCTCTACGTTCGTAAGTTCCAATCCATTGTAGCTCTAACATGCGGAAAGTGTTTCGGCATGAAGACATGAGAACGCCAGTTTTTGAAACTAGATAGCAGACCTCTTTATTTTATTTTTTCAATATAATAAGCAAAATGAAGACCAGTAAAAAACATATTCTAGACCAAAGAAGACTTTTACATTGCATTGTGTTGTGCTAAAATTCATTGTCTTCTCTGAACGGAGTTTAATGCACGTGCCCACATACCCGTTCATTGTGTCCGTACGGCTGCTACAGTTTGGTGCGATCGGGAGCGGAACTAAGCACGCCCGAGGATACTCTGCAGTTTGATATTTTCATATAATAATAATAAATCCCAAAAATTAGAGCGCTTCGAAAAGAATTGAATCTTCTAGTTTGCGATTAAATAGAACCTTCTATTCGTTTCACTGATGCTGAGGATCTGCAAACTTATTTCCCTCATACCGTTGTGACAATGCTTTTCTCTCCCTTCTTCTTAATCCCGAGCCTATAGAAAGTTTCCCATTAACAACCCCTCCTTCACCTTTTCTCAAAGCAGGCTTTGAACAACATGCCAAAGCAGGCTGAAAGAGAAACCACCGACGAGAACAGTCCTCTGCTCTCCTCGGCAGGGGAGCCTTCGTCGTCTGCACCGACGTCAGCTTTCCAACCTCCATTGTTCAGTGCTCACAATTCTGGTACGGCGACTCCCCAGATCCCTGCTAAAGGTACTCTCAAGCCTGAAACAAAGACGTTTTTGGCATACTATTTTCCATTTCTTACCTGGATCACTTCGTACAAGAAAGAATATCTATTTGGTGACATTGTTTCTGGAATGACTGTCGCCAGTTTCCAAATCCCCGTGGTGATGGGATATGCGACATCCCTTGCGCTTGTCCCTACAATTTCAGGACTCTATGGCCTGGTAATTCCACCAATTATCTATTCACTTTTAGGCTGCGTTCCTCAAATGGTCGTCGGTCCTGAAGCAGCAATCTCATTAGTTGTTGGACAAGCAGTTTCTCCTTACGTCCATCATGGCAAGCATGATCATACCAGGACTGATCTGTCTCCTTCCGAAGTCACCAGCTTGATCTCTGCCGGTGCCGGTAGTGTTCTTTTGGGTGCCGGTATTTTAAGATTCGGGTTTTTGGATTCTGTACTATCGCATGCTTTGTTACGAGGTTTCATTTGTGCTGTTGGTGTCGTAATGATTCTAGATCAATTGCCTGCAGAATTGGGCTTGGATAGTATCATGCACGACATAACAGGAACCCACCCGTCTACGTATGGAAAACTGGTTTTTTTATTCAATAACTATAAACTTGCTCATGCTTTGACTGCAAAGTTCGCTGCCGGGGCTTTTTTCTCTATGGCAGCTTTGCGAATAGGAAAGATGTTCTACAGTACTAGATATAAGTTCCTTACATTTATTCCTGAGATTCTGATTGTTGTTGCTCTATCTACCATCGTCTGCGACTACTTTGACTTTGATACTGCTGGATTGGAAGTTATAGGCGACATAAAACCTGGTCATCTTACGGTTGAGTTTCCCATAACCAGTGCAAAGCTTCACGACTTCAAGACCAACTTCTCTGCGGCGTTTTTTGCGGGAATTCTGGGATTCTTTGAATCCACCATTGCAGCCAAGTCTTTCGAAGCTATTTATGATATAAATGTTTCCGCCAATAGGGAAATGGTGGCGCTAGGTGTTGCCAATATTGCCGGTAGCTTTGTAGCTGCTCTACCTTCATTTGGTGGCTACGGCCGAAGCAAAATTAACGACACTTCTGGAGCTAGAACACCATTGTCGGGAATTGTTCTTGCTATTGTTACTATCTTTAGCATCTCATATCTCATGCCACTCTTTTATTATTTACCCAAATGTGTTCTGAGTTCCGTCATATCCTTGATTGGATTCAGTCTTCTAGAAGGCGTCTTGGCCGATATCAGATTCTACTGGAAAATCAGAGGTTATGAAGAACTTATTACGCTTATTATAACTCTGTCTGCTACTATATTGTGGTCAGTACAGACAGGCATTGCTGCTGGCGTCGGTTTCTCCTTGATGCGAGTTATGCGACATTCCACTCTCCCTAGAATTCAAATTCTAGGCCGACTTCCCGGTACAAACATTTTCAAAAATGCTGATGCTCACCCCAATGCTCTTGAGGCTGTTGACGGTTGTCTTATTGTCAAAGTCCCGGAACCTCTTACTTTTGCCAATACTGGATCGTTGAGAAATAGACTGAAACGACTTGAAAAGTATGGCTCGATGCGAGTTCACCCATCGCACCCTCGACTCATAAATGAGAATATGCTACACTATCTGATCATTGATCTGCGGGGAATGACAGAATGTGACGGTGGTGCTATAAAAATTCTCCAGGAACTGGTAGAAGACTATTGTCATCGTGGCATTGTAGTTCTATTTGTTCGTATGCCAAGTGATAAGACTATCCGTATGAGATTCCGAAAAAGTGGAATAGACAGTATGGTGCAAAACCAGGGCAAACGACAGGCATATTTTGACAGTATCGACGCAGCATTGATGAGCATTGACGAGGAGGATAGCTAGGAAGTCAACTCCATCCTCGCAAAAAACAAGCTATTCTAATATGTATGCTTTAGCTATAGAAACAGGTACATTAGAGTTAATAATTTGGAATTTTTTTTACTACTTGTCAAGACACCAGGCAGAGAGCCTAACGACAAATAAAAGACTAGATTGACCTTTTAAACAATGACATGGAATCCTTCTCGTCCTTTCTTGATACCTTCCAAAACAATTCTGGAAATCTCTTCAGGGTCTTTTGTGATTTTGGTGAAATTCTCATGACCATCCTTGGTAATAACGACATCATCTTCAAGTCGAATTCCTCCCACCGACATGTACCTGTCAAGGACCTCCTTATTAATATATCTTGCCCTGCTTGGATCTTCAAGAGCAGGAGCTAAAAGGAACTTATTGAAGTAGCAGCCAGGTTCAACAGTCACTACCATGTTTTCCTCGAGCTTTCGTCGGATTCGTAGATAACGATACATCGGGTTTGGATCAGAATAGTTGGCTTTACCAGCAACATCATGGACTTCCATGCCCAACATGTGACCCACTCCATGAGGATAGAAGGCAACAGAGAGTCCAGAGTCCAGAATCTGCTTGGGAGTACCATGATGAAAGATTCCGAGTTCTATGAATCTGGTAATCAATATCTCATGGGTGAACAGATGAATATCATCCCATAGAACCCCAGGTCGCAGAACTGCTAATGCCTGAGTCTGCATGCTCAGTACAGTGTCGTAAATGTCCCGAGCCTCCGCGGTCCAGTGTCCATTAATAGGGAACACACGAGTAACGTCAGAAGCATAGGTTTTCCATTCGGCACCAGCATCAATCAGAACCAGTAGCTTATCGTCAAGAGGCTGGTCATTCTTCACGTAATGAAGAGTTCCGCAGTCGGATCCCGAGCAGCAGATCGGGTCGTATGCCTGAACCTTTGACCCTTGACGCATGGTATGGTAGACAAACTCAGCATGAATATGACCCTCGTTCTTTTCAATAGGCAAAGCACTCATCACAGCCAGATGAGAATTGTCAGTGATCTTTGAGGCTTCTCGCATCAGAGATAACTCGAACTCGTCTTTAATCATTCTGGTTTCGTCAAGAGCCTCCAGGAGCAAGTCACTGACTGCGATATGCTTGAATTCTGGGCTCTTGTGAATAGACAAAATTTCATTTCCAGATCCAGTTCGGAATCGATCAAAAACGTCTTCAAGCTCTGTAGAGTACTTCACTTCGTCGACATCGTACAATTCAAGAGCATCCTGAGGGCTCAGCGGTAGACCACTCCACATGACATCATCTTCATCAACAGGAGGTAGATATAGTGTGAGCTTTTTAGTCTTCGTTTCATAAGTAACATGACCACCTTCAATATGCTCGGCACCAGTCAAGTAATAGAAGTAACGATCTTGTCGAAAAGGAACCGCAATGTCACTGTAGGGTCTGAATTGAACCGCCGATGACGACAAGTAGATGAGACTGTTACGGTAAACCTCGGCCGAAACCGTCTGACCCTTTTCTTCTCGCTCCTTAACAAGCTTTTTCAAGCTTTCTACAGTACGATACGCATGTGACTTGGCAGGATATTTAGGAGCAGCCATTCTTGTGATTTATTTACGAAGGTTGACAAGTTCCTGGGCCAGACAGTTTCGGTGCCGTGAATAGGTTTGTCAGCCGTACGATGGTCGATGGACTCCGACGATTGAGAACTGCAACGTTGAGAACCAGCACTTCGGTTTAAGGAGGTTTGGTACTAACATGGAGCTATCCTATTATTCTACACCCAGTCAATGCGATGTAGTACTTAGTAGATTCAATTACAGGCCGTCGGTGTTTGGTAAACGGTGTTTTTTCTTTCGCTTGGCATCGCTATCATCGCTATATTCGGTATGTTTCTTGAGCCACAATGTTCCCCGTCTTGAAATATTTACCGATCGTTTCATCACGCTGTTGAAAGAAAACGTGAGACCGAAAACGTGAGACCGAAAACGTGAGACCGAATAAGCTTGTTTGTGCAGAGTATCGATTACATCTTTTCACATACATCTTTCTCATGTGCGGTTTTCTCAAATCTCTTTTTCTTCTACATCTTTCTGTAGTTATATTTACTACCAATCATAATCTTCATTTAGCGTTATATTTACTACCAATAATCTTCATTTAGCGTTGTATTTACTACTGGCTGATTGAATTCTTTATTGAATTTTCTATAATTTTTAGACCCTACTTCCCATTAGACCCAATAGTCGTCTAGTTATATTTCATCAATGAACTTTTATCTTAATACATTCAAACGATCAAGCCTTCTCATATTGATAATCCTCATTTTAATAAAATTTCCATTTTCTAATAATTGACATGTCTATGATCCAATAAGCTATGTACTCGATGAACTATTTTCTAAATCTTTCACTCCCCAATTCACGCATCCTCCATGTTGGCATCTTCAGCCTCAGGGGCCTTGTTAGCCTCCTCAGCAGCCTTCTTGGCTTCAGCCTCAGCTCGCTGGGCCTGGAGCTTCTCGGCCATGATTCGCTGTTTCTCAGCTTCCTGCTTGGCTGCCTTGGCTTGTCGCTCTTCCTCGATCTTGGAAAGGAATCGGCCTCGGATCACGTTACCGAGAGATGCAAGTTCCTCGTACTTGGCAATGTACTGAGCCTTGGTGGCATCCTCGCCATCACCGTACAACCATTCTTCAGCAGAATCGGCACGTTCTCGAACCTTGACCTTCTCCTCCTCGGAGGCAAAACTAGCGTACTCGTCGTCAATCTTGCCTCGAATGTCGTAGATGTATTCCTCCAAAGCATTCTTCTTGTCTTCGGTATCCTTGACCAGCTTGTCGTCAGAAGCCATCTGGCTCTCAAATTCAAGGAAATCAGCTCGAGCCTTCTCGTCCAGACCAGTGTGGGCATGGATGATGTTAAGAACGTCCTTCTTCACCCACTTCTTCACCTGTCGAGTCTTGGGCTCCTCACCCTCCTTCAGCTCGCCTTCCTCCTCAATAGGTTCTTCAACAAGCTTCTCTTCTGCAGTGTAGGCAGATTCAACAATGTAGAATCCACTAGGGTCGTGTCTCAACTTGATCTTAACGGCAACAGCTTCTCCAGACTCACTGGGCTGAACTCCCTTAACGGTCCACTTGCCAATCCAAGGATTAGTGCCCTTGTTGAGGGTCTCAGGATGTGTGTATCGGGCCTCAAGGTCGAAGTCGGCCTTTCGGAACAAGGTAATAACCTTGGAGTTGGGGTAAGCACCGCCGGCAGGGAAAACCTCAAGCTCATTGAGATCCTCACCATCAACAGCATCCCAGAAAAAGGTGACGCTATTCAAGTTGATGTCTTCAAACTTGAAGGGTCGAACTCGAACAGTGGGGGAGTGGATGGCGCAAACAAAGGCACATCCTCGAGCAACAGCTTCATCCTGGTTAAGAGTGAAAGAAAGGGGCTTCTTGAGGATTTCAGTAAGTTTCTCCTTAATAGCAGGCACTCGAGAGTTGCCACCAATGACCTCAACGGCATCAAGATCATCAGCAGTGATGCCAGCGAGCTTGAGAGCCTTCTGAATGGGCTCCTCCAATCGGGTAAGGTAAGGAGCAATAAACTCTTCAAGATCCTCTCGTCTGACCATAGAAGATACATCGACATCATTCATGACAGACTCGACATTGATGGGAGCAGATGTGTTGGCAGAAAGAACCTTCTTGACTTTCTCAGCCTGGGTAAGAATTCGAGAGAAAGCCTTGGGGTTTGTAGTGACGTCAATCTTGTACTTCACCTTGAATTCCTCGGCCAATCGCTTGGTGATAGCCAAGTCCAAGTCTCGGCCGCCAAAGTCCTTGTCGTAGGCAGCACCGATAATCTTAGCCTCACCCTTCTTGAAAGAAGCGATAGTAATGGAGTAGGATGAGTGACCAAAGTCCAGAATGGCTACTTTTCGGTCACCCTCTTCAGGCAAATCGGTCTTGAAAACACCGTAGCCAACAGCAGCTGCAGTACCATCGTTGATGATTCGAACGGGGTTGAGTCCTGCAATAATGGCAGCATCAGCCACAGCTCGTCGCTGGACATCGGTATACCACACAGGCACAGCAATCACAACATCACTGACCTGAGCCTTGATCTCATGCTGGGTAATAGTCTTCAACTTGTTGAAGTACATGGCAGCCAGCTGAACAGAAGAAAAAGCCTTCTTTTCACCCTGGAACAGAACTTTGACACCAGCATCGCCATTAACATTGGCAAGTTCCGAAGTCAGAAACTCCTTTTCCTCCTCGATAGTAGGATCATCGAACTTTCGGCCCAACAGTCGCTTCAAAGAACCCACAGTGTTCTTCAAGTTGGAAATCTCGTTACTCTTGGCGCCTTCGCCTATGAATCGGCTCTTACCGCCAAACCCTACCAACGAAGGTGTGGATCGGTTGCTCACTTCGTTGACCACCACGTCAATTCCTCGGTTTCGGGCAATACCGATCACCGAGCTGGAGTTACCAAAATCAATACCAAAAGGTGTGCTCATTATTATGCTGTAATTACGTTACGTGCAAAATTTGGATGGTACAACTTGTATAATTCTGTATAGTGGTGAAAACCAAAACGGGCCCGAGAATTTTTATATTTCGTTGCCGTTCTCAGATCTGCAAGACCTCCCAACCTTCCAGTGTTGTTTGGAACGTTCGAGAATGAGCATCAAACAACAACACCGGTGAGGTAATCAATATGTGTGAATCGTGAAATATCGGTGGGGAAGTCTTCTTTTTGTTGCAAGACAAGTCGTTACTATTCTTTATTCTACATAGCTAAAAATTATCATCCTCGATACCCTACTGCGTAGCGGCAATGGTCAATAGACTCTGCCACCCTGGGCTTTGGCTCAACACATAGAGGTCCTCATCGCTCTTGTTTATTGCAGCTTGAATCAGCAGCCGATTCTCATCGGCACTCAACACCCCCAAAGATATTACATGCGTAAGAAAGTGGAAATCGGCTATTTGACTGGCCTCTAGACGCTTTCCAGTGATTTGTCGTCTGATAGACTGGAAATCTTGGGATTCTCCAAGATGACCTCGGTTTTCCACAGGATATCCTGAACTGGCGGTAAACAGCGGACTCGGTTTCTCAGGGAATCCATGTGTCAATGTTACAAGAAGGTATTCCACTGGAAATGCAGGTCTGGCGTTCTCTTGGACGGTAAGTTTGTACTCGTTGATGCGTTTGTAGAAGATATCAGGCACGTAGCGCGCGCTGGACGCAGGTTTGATTCTCATGACACTAGGATTGGCCGACGGTTCAATCAGGTCCGCTGCAACCATAGCTTCAGCAGATGTCGATGATTGGTAGCTTGAGATATCGATTTGCCCATCTGCATTGCCGGTAACGACGCAAGTAACGTATTTTGACGAGAATTGGCCATTCGAAGACGACCACCGGCACGCATTTGGGTTCTGGTTCTGCAACGTTGCAGCAAATGCTATCTCCTGTGAAGTCAAAAAGTAGCTGTCGACATGTCTTTTGCATATCACAGATCCATCGCCTTTGCCTGCATCCATCAGATCGGTGAAAATGACCCCAAGTTTGGTCAAACCAGCTTCCTTGGCAACCTTTTCGATATGTGCATCTTCAGTCCAGGGAAGTGTCAATGTCACACCATCCTGTTCGTCAGTCTGAGGAGGTTCGTAAATGGCCTGAACTACAGCCTTGATTCCCAGTGGTACAGCGTCATATCGCTCGTACGAGCCGTACAAGTAGCCAATTCGCTGAGATCCCGTCTGCCTCCAGGCATCAATAAAAGTATTGACTATACCAAAGTCAGAAAATTCCACATGATCCACCATTCGGAATGTCTGCTGCTGAAGAGTAATTGCCGAGGGTTGGCATTTCGAGCATATTCCACCGGGCCACGGCGCATGTCCTGTAGGGCATGGCTTGACAACGCCGTAGAACGGTTCTGCCAAAGGCGACATGTAAGAAGACGCACTTCCCGTCTTGTTTGCATTTGCATTCAATTTCTTCAGATATGCATGGAAAGACAAATGTTTGATGCTGTGTTCCTCTTGGTAACCCGAATCGTATGGTTCCAAGGGCATACAGTAATCACACATGCCCTTGTCACCATGCCGACACATTTTGGGGTCTCTAGGACGTTTGATCTTGCCTACATCGTTATCCAGTTGGTCATCCAAAGGCGACTGTTTGACAGACTCAAACAATGCAGAAGCTGTAGAAGAATCCAGCTTTTGAGAAGACAATGCATTGGTGGGTACAGCCCCGGTTCTCCCTGGTGCCGATGGAGACGAACTAGAACCAGCAGTACTATCGTCACCCACAGTGGAATAATTCACAAATAACAAATCCCCATGTTTAAGACCCAATTCACCTATGGTCTTTGATACCAACTGTTCTACAGGTTCTCCTGCTTCTGACGGTCGGGTGGCGACCTTGACATCAGTAAGCTGTCTGTTGATTTGATCTGCTAACTACAAAAATGTTAGTTGAGAAACTTGAAACTTGATTAGCGGCGCTCTGCGGAATACTCACTCGGTGTAATGCGACTTCAAACACATCGCCTTCATTGGTATTAACTCGGAATAGCCCGTCTTTTGTCCGGAATCTTAGAATCTGTTGGTTAGTTGCTTGCCACAGTATAGCCATACTAAGGCGATCGATCGTCCACCATCAACCTACCATATTATCAGTGGATAGTTCCCTACTACAAAGACGGTATTGTTTCTTAAAATATCTGACCAATTTCAAAGAAACCAATTAAACCAAAATCTAATCTAAAACTCCCGAATATCCTCTGTTGTTGCTCGATGTCGTTTGATTGGGCTCTGTTTTCTTACAAATCCAATGGTGATGAGGGTTGGATTGGGTTGAGTTGAGTTTTGGTGCTGGAAAAGTCCGGTTTTACATGTCGATAAAATGCCAACTGAACAGAAGAACAGAAGGTGAGGTCACGTAGCAAAATCACCAACATCAGACAAACTCACCCTCATTCTCTTTCATCATCGTAAACTGCACCGCACCATGGCTCAGGGAGTTTCAGTCACAACACCAATTCTATATGTGGTGATTCTCGCCATTATTTTCTTCACCTTCACTAGAATCTACACGAAAAAGAAGCTGAGTAAGTGTTAAAGAGCCCCAGTCCAACCAGTACTATTGTATGACGCCGGTATTCTAACATTGCACAAGATGATTTCACATCCCAGAAACCCTGGTACGATAATAATATAGCAAAAGAGTTGTACTACTCACTCAAAGAAAGTCAAGACGACCAGAAAGTCCCTGATAAACTTCTCAAAGCTGCAATGTTGAAATGGTCTGCCGAGAACGTCCACCGACTGCTCAAAATGAGAGAAGGAAAAGTGATCCTCACTACTCTTCACCAGCGCGGTTCAGTAGGAGACGATGTATGGACTCGTTTCACTACTTCTGAGAAGCTTCTTATGCTTGATCTCCAGGAAATGACCCAGGAAGCTGAGACTCTCAAGACAGGATGGTCTCAACAGGTGGTTGCCCTGGGTTCTGAAATCACCCAAAACCAGGCTCTTAGACGTCGAATTGCCGAAGTACATGCTGATACTGAATATCGAGAAACTCTGGAAAAACTGAAGAACAAAAGCGCAGCAGATCTTGAAAAGTAGGAATGAAAAATAAGGAAGATCATTTGTTATATTTAAAACTCGGCATACCTCGAGTTGGTCTGAACCTCATGGGTTATACGAACTGATGAATGTCATCACATATACAATATCTTGTATAATTCTCCAAAAAATAATTTAATAACATGTTATTAATATTTCAGCTACCTATATCTCTCGGAGAGATAAACTTACTTAGGTCGACTTCTCTGCTGTCCATCGCTCAAATGACATTACATTATGCTAAATCATTCACATGACAATCTTCATGAACTTACGTGACAATAAATATTTACAAAATAAACTGAATCCAGTCAATCCAAGTCAACCTACTTCTTTCGCCTGACCACATTGAAGTTGCTATTCCACCCATCATTAGCTGGTCCCTTAGCAACCGGTGCTTTTTGAACCAAGTCGCTCCAGGTTTTCCCCTCAGTTTCATTTCCAGGGTCTGCTCGTTGTTTTCGCTTGAGAAACTCGTCAGCAAATCTTCGGCCATCCATAGTAGATGAATGCGAGTATACAATATCTGCAATAATGTCTTTGGAATCGGCACTAGAAGGCAGGCTCAATAGCATGCCAAGCAGCTCTCCCTGATTTACCCCGGGATTCAATCCTCTTATAGCAGATTTGCACCATTGAACAAAATCCCCCATACTACCGGACATCTTGGACGATCCTGAAACCGGAGAATTGAGCGAACTGTTACTTGATTTGTTGACAATTTTATGAACCGGCTGTGCAGCAGAAGCCACAGCTACCGGTTTCCGAACTGCAGTAACTGTGGTCCAGCCATCGGCCTGGTCTTCTTGTGCTGCAACAGCAGGTGCCGCAGCAATAGGCACAGTAGAGGTACTACTAGCACGTCTAAGAAGATTCGGAGCGACTAGGTTATTAGACTTGATCACATCGGCATATCGCTTATTAGAAGGAAGAGCTCCTATTCTAGCACCAAGCGATGAAGTGGGCGTCTCATTCTCCTTTTCCTTCTTCTTAGCATCCATTTCTTCCTGCTGGATCTCTGCAAGAGTCTTTTGTTTGGCAACTGTAGAAGGAGAGTTATTGGCCCACCGTACAACCGATGGAAGACCGGGAGAAGGCAGCACAGTAGCAGGAGTCTTCAAGGTATGGAAATTCGGGGAGGCTTGAGTTGTTTCAGCCCCTGCATGTTGTTTTTCAGCTTTCTGTTTGGCCTGATGTTCCTGTTTCTTTTTGTTTTCTAACTGCTGAATCTGGGCCATGCTTAGAGTACCAGTACTAGACGGTACTGCTTTAGTAGCATTTGCCCATGGTGCAGTAACTGAAGAAAGTTGTTTGGAAGGCAGAATTTCTTTAGCAGGTCGAGGAAGAGATGCAAGAGGAGTACTATGCACTTCAGGGACATGAGAATCAGACTTTTTCACTGGTTCTTCAGTCTCAGACTCTTTAGACACTGGCTGTGCAGGTGCCACAGTTTCTTCAACTTGCTCAATAGATGCAGATTCCTCTTCAGCTTGCTCAATCGATACCGTTTCTTCTTCAACCTGCTCAGTAGATACCAATTCTACCTCCAGTTCCAGTTGTGATACTACTGTAGCTGCACCTCCTGGCTGCGCAGAAGTTGGATACACCTCCTTGGAACTCTCGGACACTAAGGAAACCTTGTTTAAAGCGGGAGATCCTGTTTTTGGCGTGCCAACAGGTGTACCAATAGCACTTGTTGGCCGTTTGAGAACCTGCTGATGTAGACTCTGAGTCTGAGTCAACGGCCATTGACTTACTCCACTAAATGGATCTCCCCATCCAAGAAAAGACCCACCAGGAGTTGAAACAGGTTGGATTTGCGGTGGTGCTGATGCCTGGTGCTGGCTGGCATTAGAAGGAGGAAGTGGAACCAAAAATGGAGTGACCAGGTTATTTACAGCCTGCTTGAACTGACCAAGAGTCGTATACTCAAGATCCTCCAGTCTTTTGAGACTTAGAGTATCAGGAAGCCAACCGTCCTTGTACCAACCTTGCATCATGACGCCATTAAATGGGCCCTGCTGGGCACCCTTGGAGTCTTCATAAAGCCACATTACACGGTCTGGCGATACCATGCTCATACCATTAGGCAAAATACCCGGAGGCGGTGCACTGATGGTGGAGTTGGCAGTCTGAGGCGCAAATCCAAAGCGGTTATCAAAATGGGCCGGGACAGGGGACTGAGAAGGTCTGGGGAACGCAGAAAAAGAAGAAGAAGCTCCAGGACCTGTTAGAGGATTCCAGGCATTAAGGCTGGCCGGCTGAGATGACAGACCATTGATATTGCTAGGACCATTCAGATGATTGGCACCAGCAGCACTAGTATTTGCCCTACGAGTGCCTATTGTCTCGCTGAATCTGCTTTGACTGGCAAACCCATTATTAGACGATCCACCGTGAATAGTACCAAAATAGCCCATATTGTTTAAAGCCGGATCATTGATGACGGAATTGGCGTGGTCTGATGACAGTTTTCGAGGGGGTTTAGGCAGAACCTCGTAATAAAGCTCTTTTCGCTGGGATTCATCAAACACTTTATCATTTTTAAGAGTTTCCCAGAATTCCAGTAACTCATCGGTAGTATACTTGTGACCATCTGGTAGTCGAGGTACAGAGGGAATACGATTGAGCTGTTCAGCTGTTGGAGATATTTCATCCAATACACTCTCGTCAGTATCAACCCGTTTTGGTTTGACGTCATTGCTGTGATGTCCATGATGATGATCACTAGAACCATTATATTCTTGCCTTCTAGTTTTAGGTCCATGCCTTACTCCATGTCTGGGCACATTTGGTGAATTCCCGCTATGTTTCTCATTCTCATTCTCCTGTTTATTGCGAGTGTTTCTACCATCAAGACGTTTGGATCCCAGAAGTGTACGTCCCGAGCCAGGACTTGCTTGCTCTGAAACAGAGGCGGTTCCGGCAGCAATTCCTGCCCATCCGATTTTGGCTTTTTCCTCTGGAGAGGAGTCCACTGTAGAGACGCCCTGTGCTGAGCCATGACCAGTGAGTTTTGCAGGTCCAGAAGATTTGGATCGCATCCTGAAGTTAGTATATAGTTGAGATAGTTGAGAGAAAGTTCAGATCAATAGAGTGCCAATGACACAATTGCAGAGTTGTTTGTAAATCATCGACATCAGATCAGATCATGGGGTATATGGCGGTTAAAGAAAAAGTACCTACCAAGCAGGACCAAAGTGAGAGTTTGACGATTTGGACATGACTAAGAGAATTAAACAATAATAATAAAAGAATTAACTATACAGTAGAAGAAGCGCGACGTGATATGCAGATATGTACGTGGTTGTTCGAGGCAAATGGTGGTGAGAACGGAAAAGCTGGAGCGAGACGAAATGTGAAGATGAGGAATTTTTCCCAAGGGCTCAAAGGGAGGTTAACCTGAAGTGAAGACTTAACGACATTGCAAAGAGGAAGACGAGAATACCGATAGAAGTCGTATAAAGAAGATATTTTGATTTAGAAGCAGGGGAATTTAAATTCTGGAATTTTCAAGTAATTTACGGTCGGTTTCGTTGAATTGACGTCAACTCTTCTGGTATGGCACAGATCAAACTGTCTGCTAAAATTACACCCAACATCGCCAAATTCCAATCTTATCGTCACAACTTTGTCAATCATTGAGATATAGAATTTATGCCGCCAAAGAAAAAAGTCAGAATAGCTGATAGTGTTACTGCGGGGGTTTCTGACAATTTAACCAGTGACACTCTCAATGGCAACACTGACAATGTAGAGAATGACACTCTCAATAGTAACACTGACATTATCAATACTGGCACCAAAGAAAACACCAATGGATCTCAAACTCTCCAAACAGACAGTGGGATCGATGATGTGAATCTCCCCCAGGACAACCTGTACATGGAAACTATAGACAGAAACAAACTGGATTTTGATTTCGAAAAAATATGCTGCGTATCCCTGGCAAGTACCAACATCTATGCCTGTCTAGTATGCGGCAAGTACTTGCAAGGACGAGGAAAGTCGTCCCAGGCATATTTCCACAGCATCGATGCTGAGCACCATGTCTATATAAACCTCCAGAATCTCAAGGTTCATGTACTTCCCGATGGATATGAAGTACAATCTTCTAGTCTAGACGATATCAAGTATGTCGTGAATCCAACATATACCAAGCAAGCTGTGAAGAAACTGGATCTGGAGTCGAACCCCAGCCATGATCTGACCTACAAAGTGTACTACCCCGGACTGGTAGGTCTTAACAACATCAAGAGTAACGACTATGCCAATGTCATAATACAAACTCTTGCACATATACCGGCCTTGCGCAATTATTTTCTGCTTGAAAACTTGTCGGAAACCCCACCGTTGGCCAATCTCTTTGGACTGTTGGTAAGGAAGCTATGGAATCCTCGTGCTTTTCGATCCCACGTCTCTCCGCACGAGCTGCTGCAGTATATTTCTACAGCATCTTCCAAGAAGTTTACACTAGACAATCAAAGTGATCCTTTTGAATTTCTCAACTGGCTGGTCAATCATCTTCATACTGCACTTGGAGGAACCCGTCAGCCGGGGTCTTCCATCATCCATCGTGTATTGCAAGGCAAAATGCTGGTTCTCAGCCAGACAGTAGTTGAGAAGAAGGGCTCATCATTGAGATTTGAAGCGGAATCTGAAGTTGATATGAAGACCAGCCCTTTTATGTTCCTGTCGTTGGATTTACCGCCAGCTCCATTATTCCGTGACGACTTCGATCTTAATGCCATTCCCCAAGTCCCTCTCTTGACATTATTAAACAAATACGATGGATCTACTGCTCAAGAGCTGCCGGGCAAAATAGTTCGTTACCAACTGCTTCAGCTGCCCAGATATCTTATTCTTCACATCAAACGTGGATCGTCTCAGGACCGCAACCGTGCTGTGGTCAGTTTTAATCCTGCCCTATTAGATCTAGCTGGCTTGGTTAAAGAGGACGTGGAAATGAATGGCAAGGATGTGAAAACCACCTATTCATTACTGGCAAATATCACGCATGAGCACGACACATCGGATGCGACAGCCAAACATTACTGGAAAGTGCAATTAAAGAACCTGGCGACTGGAGAATGGAATGAGATCCAAGATTTGGAGGTGAAAAAGCTACGAGAGGAGTTGTTGATTTTGGAGGAGAGTGTCATTCAAGTATGGGAGAGGTGTAAATAGGTGTAAAGGAGGTAACCAAGGTAATGAAGGTATAAATAGGATGAGAATAGTGTAAAGTAAGTAATGAAAGTAATGATTAGCTGGAGATGAACGCAGAGATGTAGATACAATGTACGATGGAGAGGGTGATATAAAGCATTGAAGCTAATTAACGTAGAACGGTGCCTTTACGATCAATAATTGACACTACAGCATACTACCAAGACAATGAGTAAGTCCGTCTTTCTATTGATCATTTTCTCGGTGGTATCAATTACCAAAATATACAATATCGCTTATCAGTCATGCTGTTCATTCATTTACTCATCAAAATAATTTCCTTCTAGACCATGACATTATCTGTACTGATCACCTAGACATGACACCATCTGTACTCATCATTATCTGTACTTATCGTCTAGACATGACACCATCTGTACTCATCATCTAGACGATCAAAACATCTAAACTTCATCTATCATCTAGACGACCTTAGACGACGCCTACACCTATCCATGCTCTCATCTCATCTAAATACCCATGGTTCTCTCCAACTCCGAATGGAAATCCAATTGACTCTCGCTTCCTTTATACACATCTTCCCAGTCAATGCTTGCATCCTTATTTTCCAGAATCTCCTTGTGAATATCGACTCGATGACCCATCATGGTGGGAATTTCCATGGTGTTTCTAACAATCTCCAGCTCCATGGCTCGTCGGATCGGTTCACCTGCACCATAGGTTCGTCGTAGAGTTTCCATCTTGAACTGCATCTGCGTATCGTCCCATTTTTCCAAACGATTCTGTAGAGGATGCTTTCCATTGAGTTCAGAGCTCATAGGCGCAGGAGCAGCGCCATTTCGTAAAGCATCAGGCAAACTGGTCAACGTAGCGCCACTGTTGTTGGCGGTAGAAATATGCGTGGCAACTCCACCATCAGGAATAAATCGAAGACTCTACAATTAGCAATCCATTCATAATATACAAATCAAGTTGGACCTGTTCGAAATCCCTTGACTATCTATTGCTTGACATCGACTTACCATGCTGATTGATTAAATGTTGAAGTGTAAGAAAGGAAGGGAGATGGTGAGTTCCCCCTCCACTAACTATACAGCCGTGCAAATAACCAAACTTAGAGGTCCAACTATAAAGCCGTGAGTGAAACTTGAAAGGCCGAAACTGTTAGTTCACCATCGATCAATTAATTGATATATAGCATGACCGAATCAGCCTTATACTCTATAAAGAAGGTTTTACATCATCATAAAGGACCTGTAACAAGTGCAAAATATAGCCGAGACGGCAAACTATTTGCCAGTTGCTGTAAGTGGAATATAATGGATTAGAGTTGTGCCATGGATCTACTGACTAACTCATATAGCCGCCGATAAAACTGCCATTGTGTACTCCTCTGAAACTCTGGAACCTGTCCAGCGTCTTATTGGTCATATAGGAGGCCTCAGCGATATATCGTGGTCGCGTGGAAATATACTAGGCACAGTGTCCGACGATAAGACTGTTCGGATCTGGAACGTCGAAACTGGCAAGACTCTTCGTCTACTCAAAGGCCATACGCATCATGTCATATGCATTGATTTCAACTACAAGGGCAATTTAGTAGCTACAGGCTCTGCCGATGAAAACGTACGAGTATGGGACGTCAAACAGTCGCGCTGCATGCATACGTTGGCTGCACATTCAGACCCCATTTCTGCCGTCAACTTCTCGCGAGATGGAACTATTCTGGTCTCTTCAAGCTACGATGGACTCATTCGTATCTGGGATATAGCCAGTGGTCATTGTTTGCGTACTCTAGTATGTGCTCCTTCGAATCCTCCTGTGATGAACGTCATGTTCTCGCCGAATGGTAAATACATTCTAGTGTCTTTGATCGATGGATCCATCAAACTATGGAATTTCCTTACCGACAAGTGTGCCAAAACGTATCGAGAATATTCTGGTGAAGGAATAGATAATAGCGATCAAGAAATGGAAGAACCTGATTCTGAAGAACCAGCCTTGACTTCAGATCAACCTACCTACAAGTATCCATCTACTGCAGCCTTCATCACAGCCAGAGGCCCATACATTGCTCATGGCATTTCCGGCAATCGTGTAGGCATCTGGGACGTTAATTCGAAAAATATGATAGATGCTTTAGTGGGTCATGAAGATGTTGTGCTCAGCATCGATGTGCATCCTGATCGTGATGAAATTCTAACCGCTGGCATGGATGGTCGAATAATAGTATGGGAGGCAAGATCCTCGTGACGGTATTACCAGTGGGGATATTATATTGAACTCCTTTTGTTCTTATTATGAATTTATGACGTTATTTGAATTATTTCACTTGATTAATTGTTTCTCTTGATTTAATTGTTTCACTTGATCTAATCGTCCCTCTTGTTTAATTGTTTCTCTTGATTTAATTGTTTCTCTTGATCTAATCGTCCCTCTTGATCTAATCGTCTCTCTTGATCTAATCGTCTCTCTTGATTTAATTGCTCAGTTGATCTAATTGTTTCTCTTGATCTAATTGTTCAGCTCATCTGTATTTATGCTTTTACCAGCGTTCTCTGTGCTCTACCATCCTCTGTGCACTACTTTTCTAAGCTTAACGACCTTTTATGTTTATTACATCATATCAACATTTCATAGATAAATATCTAAATAGCCATTTTACTTCGAAATGCAAGATAAAATGTATCAAAATACTGCTAATTGCAAATTCATTCAATCCACTTTACCTTCTCACATCAGTCTCCTAACAAAGAGAGCTGTCTTTACTCTTGTCTGAAACTCATCTCTTCAGAAACTTCACTTCACGAAATCTAATTCTTCATTAACATGAATAGCCGTTCTATGTAGCAATTATGTATGCCGCGATGTACATGAAGCAACAATCTTTACTTTGCACGCATGGCTATGCTTCGCTTCAATTCGTTTCGTTTCCATTCCATCCAATCTAATGAAACGATATGGTATCTACATTTCCTGCCAGCACACTCACAATGTTTTCTTCCAATCTCTCATTGACTGCAGCCTCCAAATGCTTCTTGGGATCCTGCTTACCAACATATCGCGTCTTGAGCTGGTCTTCGCTCAACTCCTTTTCTTCCTTCACTCGCGTCGTGTATTGCTCAGCAAGCTTGACCATCTGCTTGACAGCATCCAAATTCTCATGTTCCTGGTGCTTGTAGTCTCTGATTTCCAGGCCACTGGCCCATGCTGTCTTGTGCAAATTCAAAAGCATCTTCTCCTCCAGAGGAGTCTTCTTGTAGTTGATGTTAATGGAGTAGTAGTGTCGATTGAGACCATGGATAAGAGCCTGGATTGATGGCTTATTCAAATGGCCCAGATTAGACGTAGTCTGCCGCGGTTCCTGGCCCATCACCAACGCTGTAGGATTGATCAGCCGGAATGCGTCAATCACCACCTTGCCTTTGACGGACTGAATAGGGTCCACCACCACTGCAACAGCTCGCTGATTCAACTGTTCGAAACTCTGCTGAGTATTGATATCAACACTAGACAACCAGCATCCGAATCCTGGATGACTGTGGTACCATCCAACCACCATTTGATCTCGACCAGTCTGCTTCAACATATCCATCATTCTTGTCTGGAAAACATCATCCACTGCTTCAACACTGACACCAGTACCACTCTGAGGCATGGCAAACACATCGATAACATGCACCGTGAACTCATCTACAAATTCACCCAGCATCAAACCCATGACTTCCATGGGCACGCCAGCTCGTCCGTGCTTGAGCATCTTGAGCAATGCCAATGATGAAATGTACACTGTTTCGCTATTATCAACCACTGGGCTGTCTACCCCGGGATTTCCTCCCATACCACCAGTTTGCCCAAGCAATCGTTGAAGATGGTCCATTTTGTCGTTGTAGAGATGGTATAATGGAAGGTGTGGTGTGGCAACCTTTAGGTAGAGAAGTAGTAAGCGTGAGAGAGCTAGAGGAGGGTGATGGTAGTGATCACGTGAATGTTCAGCCGTGCCTGGAGTTGTACAGTGATTTCCGGATAGTAGGAGGTTATAAATAGTTAACAACGAGCAGAGAAGAAGCGAGACATGTGAAGATGATATCTTGCGTTACACAAGTTCGGATATCGTTGGATTGTTGTTTGTTGCTCTTATTTGTTCATGTTCATCGCTCTGCTCACCATAGAAGAACAATGCCTAGAGCCTAAGCCTAAACTTCACTTACCAAGTACTCTCGACAACCGTAACTCGGTAGATGTCTTTCTCGACAATCAATTGCTGATCTATGTTATCATTTTTCGATGCTTGATAATATTTCACAGAATATCTCCATGTAAATAGACTGCTGGGCATGATTTGTCTCGGTCTCGTTTGCCGATGCTTGGGGTAACTCCGCACTACCATACAAGCTGTCCACCATACAGTTTAGCCTTAAATTCACAACCCAAACAATAAATCATTTTTTTTAGTTATTTCCAATGGATTCCAATAAAAGTGATATGATTTACTCTCTAGCATCGTAAATTTCATCCGGGTGAATGTCGTGCGAACCTTATTCCTTGCCGGGTTTGAAGCTCCGATGAGCTATTATAAAGCACCCACTCCCGCACTCCTGCCATCCACCTGCAACAGCAACTATGGGAAAATCAACACCACGAGTTATTATTGTTCGTCACGGGTATGATACAAAAGAACTGGACCTTAGTAGGCCAATTGACAAGAATATTACCGAATTTTCTAATACCCCAGTGAAACTGAATGGTCTCTGAGTGGTCAGCACACCTCGCTCACTGATCTGCCATTGACTTCCAATGGTGAAAAGCGAATGCGAGCTACAGGAAAAGCTCTGGTTGGCCCCGATCGACTCATTTTACCTAACAATGTATGCCATGTATTTGTTTCTCCACGTCAGAGAGCTCAGCGGACTTTTCAGTTGCTCACCGAAGGAAATCCATTTCCCCATGCTAAAATCGAGACGGTAAGTGGTTCACTCGCATCAAATAAAAGCTCTTCACAATACTGACTGTTCAGACCAGCGAGATCAGAGAATGGGATTATGGTGATTATGAAGGAATGGTAACTGCCGATATCAACAAGCTTAGAGTATCCCATGGATTGCCTGAAAACTGGTCGATCTGGAGTGATGGCTGCGAAGGAGGAGAATCTCCGGAACAGATCTCTCAAAGGGTAGACAAGCTAATCAGTCAGATTGTAGAAATCCACAAACTGGCTATGACTACCAATTCGCCTGAGAAATCGGATGTAGTTGTTGTTGCTCATGGTCATATTCTCCGGGCATTTGTTCTCCGGTGGGTCAAACGAGAAATCTCTGTCAATCCCTCTTTGATCCTGGACGCTGGAGGTGTTGGAGTTTTGAGCTACGAGCATCATAATGTAAACGAACCTGCTATTTCGCTTGGTGGAGCGTTTATTGTACCAGATGAGTAGCCGAGTGTTGATATTATCAAACATGACGACTTGCTTGTTGAACAAAATGTTCAATAACAGTACGAATAATCAATATAGATATTTGGTCTTTAAATACGAGAGTGTTTAGTTGAAGTTAAGAAATCTTCTATCAAGCTGGAGTGAGTGGTTAGAAGTAGAGTTCAAATGAAGAAGTGTCTGAATGTAAGTTGAAGGCAGCGTCTAATGAAATATTATGAGACTGCAAATGCTATGATAAGTCAGCCACCGCTCCGATCAAATGTTAGAATTAATTGTAAGAAAACTGATTAAATATATAGATGAAAATGTAGAATTAACTAGTTTCGCACGTTCGGGTGCGTTTTAAAGAACCTCCTTAAAGTATGCTGAAGGAACAAAACAGACGGCAACTTCAATAGAAATCAACCTAAATATTGAACCTTGATTGATTCAGAACCCATTCCAATACATAGATCAAATTTTGGAACCAAATCGTTCGTCTTTCCATCCTCCATCCCCATCCTCCCTTCAATTATCTCGCTATTAATGATTGATAATTAATAAATACGTCAATGCTCACACCAAAAAAGGTAAAAATAAATATTGCAAAGCACTAGATTTTGCTCTGCTTCTAAAAAGGCATAATGTGTCTCCATCAGTGGTCCTCTGCTTCTAAAGCATAGTGTCTCCAGCATTGGCTTTGACCCTTCAAGGCAAACCTGCAGTACAAATATGCCCCATTTTCCTTCAACGTCTCAAGAATTGGCCCCCGACGATTTTCGCAGTTGCTGCAAAACATTGCTCTGCTCTACCGATAAATTTCTTCCAACTGGATTAGCCGATCTCTGGTTCGGGCTGTAAGAAGAAGACGGCTCTGGAATACCACCGTTTGATGAAAACGACGTGTACAGTGTACTATCTTCATTGACAGCTCTCTGTATTTCCGATATTAATGGAGTATTTTCATCAGCAAACCCATTCGACGTAATAGATGACTTGCTGACGCCTCTAGTATGGCTCAAACTATGGCCACGAGAGTGGCCAATTCCAACATGAGACCTGGAAAACAAACCCATGGACCTTTCAGTGTCAATGGTATCTTCGCCAATTGAACCAACACTGGTTTCACCAACATCTATGCATTCGCCTGTCATACCATTATTGGTGTCCAGGCGCCATGATAAACTCAGCACTCCAAGCAATACCAACAATGTGCCTACGGCAACCATAAAAATCTGCTTAACCGTAAGCTTGGAGGTCTGGTCAAAATAAATGAGTCCATTCATGATGACAGTCACATTATACACGCAAAACACCAGGGGATATAGCACTGAAGTAGAGCACAACCTTAGTCCATGGTTGAGAAAATACAATTGAGATAATGCAAAAAAAAGAAACATGCCTACAATGAGCCATGCCTGCCATCTAAGAAAGTCGATCCATCGATCATTGAGTCCGCGGACTAGTAGTTCTACAGCCGATTTGGCCATCAGCAGCGAATGGGCACTAAGAATCCCCGACAAAATGCCAAACAACGTGCCTTTGATCATCATGGACCGGTCAGTCATCCATTGAGGCTTCTCCGGACGCCTGTCGTCCACCACCCGGTATATTACGAACATGATAATACCACAAAATACCAACGTAGATACCATCCATATCTGAAAGTTGGGTCGATCCAGTAAAACCAGCAGCTCGTCCAGGTTCCGATTAGGTTCAGGGACGACACCAAAGGCCGCGATTATAAGAGCTCCAAACGACACCAAAAGAGTCCCTATTAGAGAGTACGATGAAAACGGTTCTGACAAAATGACACTTGCACAAATCGAGTTGAATACCAGTCCAATGGCCTGAAGAGGCGACAGAACAATCAACGGCAACGTGGTAATTTGCACGCTGGACCCAAAGATATTGCTCAACAGGAACAGACTGAGACCGATCCGCCATAGAGTCTGTCTATTGACTGGTCTTCTAGCACCGTTTATCGACGCTTCATCCTCCATTATATGCGATTTGCGTTGTAGCGTAAGCCCAATGCTCTGAGTTGCCGACGAGATTATCCCCACCAGACACCCAAGGGCTACCGCCGTGGCCGAGTCGAATTCCGGCATTGCACGAGCAGCAGACAAACTAGCAAAATAATATCAATGAATGAATATTTAAGGATTTCTTCTTGAAAAATGTTTTGAAACCGATGTTTTGCTATTGTTCGTTTGAGGTTATTATGTTTACTGTCATATATGTAAGATGATGGTAAGTTAAGTTAAGTAGAGTTCAGTTACAAAAAGGATGGTGTAGGGCAGGGAAGAAGAGGCTAAACAAACGCAACGTGAAGTCTACGAAAACAAATGAGGTTTGATTGATTGAAATAAGCTGGAAATTATTATGAGGACGATGGCCGGGGACGACTGAGATGTTGAGAGGAAGTTGAAAGGAAGAGAATTTTTGCGAGAATATTGGAATTTGATGATATTTTAATAAATTGTACGTAGATGAATATGATTTAATAGAGAATCAAGAATCAATAGCGTTGGTACTGTATTAATGTTTAACATTGTTGTTGTATAATCAACAAGTGGTAAAAACATAAAATACGTACAGAACAGCACAGAACAGCACAGCACTGTTAGAATCTCGTATGAAATCTCATATAGAACTTGTAATACTTTCTAGAGCTTTTATGATTCAGAGAACCAATACTAATTTATTTAATACCCGATAGTTTGTAGTACTAACTTCCTCAGCTGTTCATCTTTAATATTCTTACTAGCAGGCATTTGTATTTGCTTATCCCCAGGTACCCCTGTGTCCATCTTTCTTGGAGACTATGGCAAGTGTCTAGACCTAGGAAACCATTGATTCCACGGTTTAATATTAAAATTCGCCATTCGACGCTAACAAATACTGAATATAATCCCTTCTGTAATTACCAACTGTTAATATCAGCTGTTCTGCTCGAAGCTAATAAGACACAGATGACTATTCCTCTAACTGTCATTTGTAACTAAATCACGTGACTAGATGATGATAATCTTTATTTGGCGTCTTTATGTATGCATATACTAGTAGACAGAACGTTAAAGTGAGTATACCGAGTATAATCCTTCCTATAATACCAACCGTTAATATCACCTGTTCTGCTGGAAGCGAATCCGCCACTGATTACCATGCCTCTAACACATCTTGTAGCTGTATATCACGTGATCTCAGCAGCCGTGCCATGCTCGAGCTGAAATTCTTCAATATTCATCATACACTTCTTACTTACCTCCAGAACTCGGTTCAACCGCATCTATTCAAACATGTTGGTCTCTGTTTCTTCTGGAATGAAGGGACTCCGGCTGATTCAAACCCGCGCAAATCATACTGCTACTTCTATGTTGGTCAATAGTCTCAGTACAAGGCCAATTGCTATGCCCCAGCCTGATCCAAATCTACACCGGTTCAAACGACTGCTAGCTCTTGGCAAAGGGTTTGTTAATCTTTACAAGTCTGGTATAAAGAATGTCTGGAAAAACCAGAAAGAAGTGCGACAAATGCGCAGAGAGTGGCATTTCACCTCGGTCAATCAACTCTCCCAGTACATTGTAGACACCGGGTTTGTCCAGGATTTACCGGAGCCAACGTCTCTAAAACCGAGCAGCCAGCATATTACGAGAGCTCAGTACCAGCTGCTACGGCGTACTAAGAGAGATATTCTTAAATTACCGTTCTTTGCAGTTATTTTTGCCGTTTTCTTCGAAACCACTCCTCTGTTGGTGTTGCTGTTCCCCCGCATTACTCCAGTGCCATGCTATACTCCATCAGCTCTGGAAAAGCACAAAAAGGTTCAGGAAAAGTCAATTACCGTACTGCATGATCTAGGTAAACATCTTCCTGATGAGCCCAACCAGCTCGCACGATCTGTCTACAAGCTTTCGAACGTGGAACTTGCCGCTCTTGGTCGATTCTCCAATAAACTATGGCTTCCTACGAGCTTTTACACTATTGGGCATCTTCAGAAGGTAGTCAACCACTATCTGATGGAACTAAGATGTGATAACCTACTTCTACAACGTTTTGGAGGACCTTCTGAACTTGATGACTACGAATTGGCCTCAGCATGTCTGGAAAGAGCCATCACAGTATCCGGTAAAACAGCTCAACAGCAACGGGGCCAACTAGCACGATGGATAGATGCATTTACGAAAAATAGATACGATGCTGGATTTCTGTTGAGAGAAAATGGCATAGTGGATAAACCAACTGGCTCAGTGGAAAACTTCGGTGACAAAATATAGTTGCGATGGAAGTTCTGTTGAGGGTTAATAGCACAAATGTGTGATTATCTATGTATATTATGTATTTTAAGACGTTTGAATGAATATTTTTACTGATAAGTAGTATATTAACGTGGTCGATGTGTTATTATTCTATGTATATTATGTATTTCAAGAGGTTTGAATGAATGGCTGTATTCATAAATAGTAATGTGTTATTACATTTTGTATATTAGGTATTACAAGAGATTCGAGTGAATAATCGTAAATACAGATAAATAAATTAACATACTCTCAATGACTTGTACCCCCATTCATCAACTCAAATCTCCAAATCAACAAATCTCATGAAATTATCCTAAATGTACATACCTAATATCTGATTTCATAAGATCCCGCTCTAACCATATATCGCACCCATTTGATAGTTCGATAGTTGGATTTCTCAAAGATCTTGAGATACCGTACCACTATTCCCGAACTGCTGAACATGGATAGCGAGAACGTCATGGATATAGGAGGTTTGGACCATGCCTTCTGAGTGGCGGTTGCAAACATGTCCACTTCGGCATGCAACGTGTACTCGTTTCCACCACTGAATCGGGCGATTTTCCACACCATTTGGTTTTCGGCCGGGTCATATTTGACCTTTCCTGATGTCTGAGTAGTCTTTGTATTGGCAGTGTTCAATGGAGTAGGGATTTTGATCAGTACGTCAGTGGCATATAGCTTTGTTCCGAAATTGGCTTTGACGGTGATATTGTACTCGACCTTGAGTTTGCCGATCTCAGTGACTTGTGGAATCACTTTGAAAGGAATATTGACGTTCTCTACGGCCCGATACCTCATTAGTTCAAACTCACCGTCTGGCGGCGTGAAACTGATGATTCGATTGGAATCAAACGTACCGAGCTTAACACATTGATGAAATTGACAATCTTCCAGAGTAACTGAACCTGCCGCAGCAGAAACATCCCCCAGTTCATCCTCTTCATTCACCATCAGACTATCGTTGAGCCCGAACTTGCACTCCGGCATTCCAGAAAGATGGCTCTTGAGCTGGATCGCACCGTTGACATCGCTCTTGAGAATAGACCCCGAAGAGCTCAGTAATAAATTAACATCTTCCAAAACGTCCACAAACACCTCGTTTTTACGGTACTTGATATCGGGTCTTCGCCAGGAAATGGCTCCTGTAGCCTGAGACGTGATTTTCGACGAGTTATCGCCAGCTATCTTCTCGCTCTTGATGCCCTGAGTAGTGATATACTGCTTCAACGTATCGGTTTCGGTATATTGGGGGAATCCAAAGTCAATGATTTCATCCAGAAGTTCATATATGAGTGTGAAATTGTTCTTGATGGAAGTCTCGTCAAACTTGTTGAAATAACTTGCTCCAAGACTGACCAACTTGTACAGAAACTCAAACACCAAGCCTGCATCGACATTTGCTCTGGTCACTGCAACCACGTAGATATTCTCATGTTTGATATGCAGAAACGTCGTGGATCCAAGAGTTAGAACTGGTGATTTGGCCTACAAAGTTTGTTAGTTATTGAACTACTAACACCACCACTCGGGTGTTCAAATTCCACTTACCTCAGGATTGGAAATCACCTGGATTCGAAACACATCGGCTATAGATCTTCTCAGTCCATCTCGATACAACCGAGAAATGAGAATTTCTCCTTTTTGATTGTACAAAAGTATTGCCGATATCATTGAACGGACGGTTGGTCGACTTTGTTCGGGTGCTGATGCTATGCTGGGTACTGAGGAGAGAATAATAGGAGGTTCGCTAAGTTAACGTTGGTGTAAGAACGGGAGGAGGATAGAAAGAGAGAGAGAAAAAGAGAGAGAAAAAGAGAAATAGGTCAGTTTATGGAGCAAAAAATAGAAATAAATGAAGGAATAGATATAAAGAGAAGATTATATAGGAAAGAGAGTAAAAAGCCCTTTGAAATGATCCATGAAATACTGAAAATTACCGACCCAATCGTTGTAACTTCCCATAGAGACATCAACAGATCAAACCACACTAAATGGTATAGCACTGGAAAACAATAAAGACCTCCATTGTGTTTAAAACCCACTAATCCATTAATATGGCATATTTGTCAATATAAATAAAAGTCAATGCTACGAAATAAATAGCTCAGCATTTCTGCTGCCAATGTCCTATCCAATCTGTCAAACTGCTCCAAGCTTACCTCACCAGTCCACAATTCGCCGATTTCTCCAAACGGCTCAGAGCTTATCTTAGTTACCATTCAACATCAATTTCCCCAAATGGCTTGCTGAACTGAAGCTCGCGAACCAAATTCTTCACGTTACTCAAATACTTGCCTAACAGCTGCTGTTTATCTTCAGTGGTTTTTCGTTCAACTCCACTGTCTTTGCCTTTACCTTTATGTCGCACTGTATTGCCTTGGGTTTCGGGTATCAAGTAAAAGAATAGAAACTCCAGAATCCTTAACTTGACATCCTTTGGAGTCTCTTTTCTCTTAAAAACCGTACAAATCACTTTGAGACCTCCAAGCTCTTCGAATTGACGTATACTGGCTACCTCATGCACCATCACAGCTACTAAAGCATTAACACAAGACGTCTTGATCTGAGCTGTAGACACTGGACCATCCAATAAACCAATGAGGACCTAGAAATATAGTTAGAAAACCTGCTATTTATCAACAATTTTTATATAGCACCCACCTTCATCGACGATTCGCGACTAAAACAGTCTCTACTCTTGTAATGAATAAGACACAAACCCTGGATGATTTCAAGAGCCTCGGCAATGAGACCTGGATGGTGGTCATTCACACTGAGCTGTGCTAATACTGGCACCATCCTCGAAGCAATATTGAACATGAAATTATCCTGAGTATCCAGAAACTCGTTCATGTCGGCACTGGAATAAAGTTCATGGATCTTGACTTTTTCAGACAATCCTGCTGTTGATGGAGCACTGAACGATACCTCAGCTACCAGGCTTTCGATTCTGGCAAAGCCCTGGCTGATCTGGGCCTCATCTCGAGACGCTATTTCGTCGAGGGCCACTGATATGGTGTTCTCCATAGCAAATTCAACTAGATGGAATAAATGAACGGATCGTTAATTATTAAAGGAATGGACGTAGTGAATGGTGTAAAGCAACAGATGTCGATTGGATCTGCAAATATCAATGTTGGAGGGCGACATGCATGAGTGTCAAATGTAAACAATCCCAAACCGGTAATAGGTAACCGGGGAAGGTGCGGCTGCAACACCCTGATCGGACAGCCCCTGAAAAATCCGCCAAGTGGGTCAAATAATACCTGACTTGGTTGGTTTATAAGGGCTAATGATTTGTTGAGTGGAGTTGTAGTGTATCGGTTTGCTCGATTGTAGTTGTTCAGGTTGTTCAGGTTGTACTGTTCAATTATTGGTACTTGTTCGACAGTATTCAACCAATCACTGAGTTATTAGGAATGACTAGTTGATAGCCGGGCCAGGGCAAGTTTCAGGCATGAAAATACTGTATGGGAGGCGACGGGAAGCGACAGAAATGTGCGGCAATGAGCTGATTTGACTGATAATCTACAACTTTTCATGTGAGGCGGGCTATTGTGTTTGTGTGTTGTGGCATCCTAGCAGGGACGGCCGATGAAACGGTATGGAGTGGAAAAAGAATGGCACTTGTTTGTGTATTGGCGTAGCAGAAAGGAATTGAATGATGATGAGAGATGGTATAAATGATGATATTCAAATATGACAGTTTTTTTTTTTCATAGATAATTCTGAACTGAATTGGTCGAATCAGTTCAATTGAGTGAATCATAAGCCATCATGCAACTCTCACTCTAATCTAAACTAAACTGAACCTCTATACAAGTTAGATCTACACTGCTAATTGAAGATGGCACAGCTACCGAAACAAAATAGTACAACAATATAGCCAATATGAGCATAAAGCTGAGAGTACATTTCTCATATTGTTCAATGATATAATATATAGGTTTTCAAGTCTTTACTCAAGTGGATACTCATTTGTTAGTAGTCCAGTTCTGAGTAACGGTACTGTAGTGGTGCCTCCTCGGCCACAATGATTCATCACCAATAACCGTATATATCAGACATTAGAGGTCACATTATATTTTATCAAAGAAAATATGTGCAATTGCACTTTAAACCATTGTCCTTTATCTCTTGTGGGCATATCGTACATTCTTTTAAATCAAGCTATGCTGTACGTTTAAATCACGCTATGGTTGTACCTTAAGAGAAGCCCAAAGCCTGAGTAGTGAAGCCTACATGGGCAGGTTCTACGTCCTGTGCAACGTCTATATACTGCAACAATCTATGTACACTTTTAAGAATTTCTATATAATCCTTTATATCATATTATTTCAACTTGTTCTCTTGAAAGAGTTTTTGATGTAGAGCACAACTTCTATGCACCTCAGAGCTCAAACCCATTCCTAACCTACTCTTTCTACACTAACGTTATGTTTCTACGCTCTGTGCAAACATCTCTACATCAATTGCAACCTCTGTATATTCCATTACAGCATACATCACACGTTCCTCAAACAAAATCACGCGTCAAAATACAAATCAACTGTCAATCTACCAAATATTCAATAATTATTATATAATCCATGCTCTATTTTCCATAATCCCTACCCTCATCTAACCTCCATTTTACCTCCACCCACACCTCCAAACCTCCTCAACTTACCCTCCTTAACCTCCACCAATGAAACAACATCAATTAATTTCCAACATGCATCTCGACAAAATCTCTACCTTTTACCACCAAACTATTCCACAATGTCGGGCGGCCCTGTTCCAGTCTTCAAAGTAAATACATATAATCTCTTATTCAGGCTTCTTTTTCATTCTAACACATTCAGAAATATACCGTCCAATCAAAAGGTATCTGGGAAAAAATCCGAGTATGGCTCACCTTGGTATGTACTTGCACCTCCATCTCGCACTAAACTTTCTTAAATCTAACTGAACAGGTCCCTAATCGATCTTCCGGTAATCCTATTGTTCCTTTCTATCGAACCCCTACACCGGGTTCCAGACCTGAAGCTCTAACGTACGAGGATCCCGCAACTCTCCCCACCAGCGATATTGCCGGAAACCCCTACTGGAAGCGAGACCATCGACGAAATTACCCTCGAACTGCTGTGTACAATCAAGCCACTATTGCTGGTCTGTTGTTATACGGATCTGCTGCTACTCCGCGAATTGCTGATGGCGATGCCGGTACCAGGGCCTTAGCTACCATCACCGAGAATCAGGTTTCTCTACCGGAAACGTTATCCACAGTTGAAAACAAAGTCGTTTTTGGCGAAGTTCTCGATTCCAACGGTCTTCCTCCTATTCCTCCTTCGGTTCAATCCAAGTTGTACAAATTGACTCCTTTTGTTGACTCTGGCATGTTCAACGACGACAGCAGTGTTCGAGCATTCCATTAGAACAACATGTGAATTCCCGATATCTGATATCATAGACAATGCATTAATGAATTTAAAGAAACCGACTGTGATCTATCATACAGTAGAGTGTTGTAAATTACCCGCATTCCAAACTTTAACTGAGTTCTACAGTTTCAATATCAGCCTCTTCTCACCCATCACCAAACCCTTCATGTCTGATCCCATTCGAGTCATCGTTTGCGGCGATGAAGGCGTAGGCAAATCCAGTCTAATAACCTCTCTAGTTAAAGATACCTTTGTACAAAACCTCCAGGCTGTTCTTCCTTCTATAACAATCCCTCGAGAGTTCTCTTTGGTCCCCGATGCTCCGGGATCCACTATTATTGTCGATACCTCGTCATTGCTTC
Source organism: Zygoascus bituminiphila (assembly GCA_030705125.1). Taxonomy (NCBI): domain Eukaryota; kingdom Fungi; phylum Ascomycota; class Dipodascomycetes; order Dipodascales; family Trichomonascaceae; genus Zygoascus; species Zygoascus bituminiphila. The sequence continues at coordinate 386,662 of JANIWT010000004.1, read as the reverse complement.
AAGACCGCGCTACGCTCCAGAAAGAGATCAGACGCGCTCATGTCATATGGCTTATCTACTCAGATCATTACACATGTCAACGGATCAGTTTATTCTGGATGCCTTTTTTCCGATCAATGGGTGTGAATTTGCCGGTGGTACTGGCGGCTAACAAGAGCGATACTGTGGAAGGCGATGCCAAAGCTGCAATTGCCGACGAAATGCTTCCAATTCTCAAGGAATTCAAGGAAATCGAATCGTGTATACGCTGTAGTGCTAAATTGCACTATAATGTCAACCAGGCGTTCTACCTTTGCCAACGTGCAGTCACTCATCCATTGTCGCCATTGTTTGATTCCAAGGAAGGAACTCTCAAACCTCCAGCAGTGGCTGCATTACAACGCATCTTCATCTTATCTGATAACGATCAGGATGGGTTTCTGAATGATCATGAAATGCTTCAGCTTCAGCGCAAATGCTTTGGCAAGAACCTGGATCCCCTTGAAATTGAGCAAATCAAAGCTGGTCTCGATGAATTGCACGAGAACACCTCTCAGGGTGTTTCACTCAATGGGTTTCTTCTTTTGAGTAAAATCTTTGCCCAGAAAGGCCGGCATGAAACCACCTGGGGAATTCTGCGTAGCTTTCATTACACCGACTCACTATCTCTTGAAGATAAGTTTCTTGACCCGCATCTGGACGTTCCTTACAACTCATCTATTGAACTCAGTCCCGAGGGATATCGGTTTCTGGTGGATCTATTTATTCTATTTGACAAGGACAATGACGGAGGTCTGTCCAAGTCGGAACTACAGGCGTTGTTCCGTGTCACTCCTGGACAACCCAAACTCTGGCAACAAACCAATTTCCCCCAATCCACAGTACGAAATGAAGCTGGAGATATTACACTACAGGGCTGGTTAGCTCAATGGAGTATGACGACATACCTTGACTATAAAACGACCCTAGCATACTTGGCATATCTGGGATTTGAAACAGTCCAGGAACAAACCAGACCAATTGTAGATGGAATTCGAATCACTAAGGCTCGCAAAAAACGAAACCCCAAATCTAAATCTTACCGGACGTCTACGGTTGTGGATCGAAACGTCTTCAACTGCTTTGTTCTAGGCTCACACGGGTCGGGAAAGTCCTCGCTTCTCAATGCATTTGTCAATCGTTCTTTCAGTTCTCTTTATATGCCAACCATTCGACCTGTAACTGTGGTCAATAGCGTTGAAATCCACGGAGGCAAACAATGCTATATGATAATGGAAGAGCTTGGTGAGCTGGAACCAGCAGTTCTAGAGAACTCCGCTCGTCTTCATGAATGTGACGTGCTATGCTATACATACGACACTTCAGATCCCGACAGTTTCCAATATCTTGTTCACCTGCGACAAAAGTATCCCAAACTGGATTATCTGCCTGCAGTGTTTGTAGGCCTCAAAGCCGATCTCGATAGACAACAACAACGAAGTGATTTACAGCCCGATGTTTACACTCGAAACTTGGATATGGCAGCTCCTCTTCATGTCTCAGTCCAATGGCCGTCATCATTAAACGAATTGTTTGTTCAACTGTCCGAAGCTGCTAAAACCCCAGGTCCTGCTACCCCTAAGTACGTTCCCGATCGCCATGAAAACACCCAAGATGACAGACGCGACCGAAGTTCGTCTTCTGTCACCGAGGAAACTGCTTTAATTGCGGCTGCTGTGGTTGTTGCCATAGTAGGAGTCGGTGTGATATCTTTTGTAATGAGAAAAAGCTGGCTGCAGGGGCGATAGAAGAAGCCGAAGCCCTTTTTTTTTTTATTAAAATGCAGTAATTGTGAAATTTATATAATTGAATTTATAGTCATTGAAGTCATATATGTATAGCATTAGTTTTGTGAAATTTATGTAATTGAATTTATATTCATTGAAGGCATATATATGTATTGTACTAGTTTTGTTCACTGGTGTTCGCTAAAAAATGCATAGTTTTGCTAGAACAAATCCCACGATAATACCACAATAAAGACTGAATAAAGACTGAATAAAGATTATGATAATATCACAAGTCAATATAATCAATAAAAAGATCTTATTCTAATAAATATTTTGTTTATTACATTGTGCCTGTCGCACATGCTATTTGCTCTCCGCTCCATACGCATCCGTCAATAGCCTGAAATGCTCCTTTTCCTGCTCTGCTAACTTCCCTTCTGCATCACTCAGAATAGTATACACCAGAAAATAATTATTATACAAGAAGGTTTCCTGTTTTGCCGATGATCCACCACTGTTCAGTACTGCCGACGTCTTGGTCAAGAAGAACTCAAAATCGCTTCGCAATCTCAACAGACTATTAGACACTGGCTCAGTTTCCGAGTCATATCCGTCGCATAAAGAAAGAATTCCCGACACGAAGCTGGCATAATGCTGGGTGACCTGGTGGGGAACAAGAGTAGCTGAGTGTTGACTTGTCATGGTAAATGAAGATGATTTCGTTGAAGCTTTTCTCAGCGAGTCGCAATGCATGTCCATAACTGACTGGAACTTGGGCCATAGAATCAATAACTGTGAGTTCAGGTACGATTCCATGACGGGGACTTTGCGATGTTGGAGCTCGAACTCTAGTTTTTTAGCTAGTCTAATGCATATCAGCAGCCCATAGGCATCGTATGTCTCGGTAGTAATGGTATTAAGATAAGTATCGCCCAATTCAAATGTCGGGCTGATAATGTCATTGAAAACAGACGAAATGGAACCTGCTGCTCCAAAAAACCCCGATAAGAACCGATACTCTGTAGTGCAATTATCCAGTAGGGCCAAGTTCAAGCTTCTATATCCAGTCTCCATCCAATATGTCATACCGCTGGTACTAGCAGCCACGCTGATAACCGACGGGTCTTCGGATCCAATGATATTTGCACGGTTACCGATATTCAGGTAGTCCTGTGGTCCTCCTGCACCAACCGAACGGGCTACTCCACCGCTTAAAATCCTTCTGCTTCCTGTATCGTCCAATCCCAGTAGTATCGATCGCTCGGCAGTGGTCACCGGAAGACGTTCCAGAGATTTGATGTAGCGACCGAAATAACTACTGTAATACCATCTCATGGTATTCACATATGCCTGTCTGAGCTCCAGTGCAAGTTTCTGATGGTTTTCATATAGAAACACAAACAGCTCCTTATTTTCAAGCAAGTTCTGTTGGATTGTCACACTGAGTACTCGAGCCATTCGAAGTCGTCGAATCCTGGCAACTATAAAGTCTCTGATCTTCTCACAGGCCTTGGATATTATCAATTGAATCTGATACTCGGCGCTTTTGATAGCATTGAACTCCTGTTGATCCTTCAGCATAGCCAATTCCTTCTTTCGCTTCACAATGTATGCCAGAGACACTCTCCATCGAGCATTGATCTCTCCGTCTATAATTTGCTTCATTATTGGTGGAGGAATCACCAGAGCTTCCAGTAACGGAGCCAATCGTTCCTCTATATGCTTGTGTTTCTTGAGATCCTGACCCAATCGTTCAGACCGGGTTTGTAATGCTTCCATATCGCTACTGAGAAGATCAATATCTTTCTGAAATGACACGAGACTGTCATGATACTTCCCTAACGTCTCGGTAGTAGCCCCAATTTCTTCATGAAGACTATAAAAATGCTCCAGATGCTCCTTGTAATTTTCGAGTCCCTCAGGAGTCCGTCTACTACGAGTGAGCTTAAAAATCTTTTCCAGCGTGGCAGAATCGTCTAGTTGAAGCTCGTCCAAATCTTCAGGGCCATAATTGGTATTGGTAGTACCTAGAATACTCTGAAGTTTGGCAATAGGATCTGATTGAGCAGCTTTGGATCCCGCAGGTGGACGTGATATCGACCGTCTAGAAACCTTCCTATCATCAGACTGTTGTTGCTGTTGATTTCCCGGCATGGTGTTGGTGAAATGTCAAGATGCAATGCCATGTTGCGGCGGGTGAATCCAATAGTAAAAGTGGAGAAAGAACAACAATTATCAGTGAGAATAGTGTCTTAAAAGAATGATATTTTTGCAATGGCTTTGGAGTAAATATTGTGATGTAATCTGTTTCAATTGATAGAAATGACGTTAGGTCGGTATAGTTGAGGGTTGTTGATGAGCATTCAGCGGAGTTGAGTATGGAATGAAAGAGAACGGAGAATCGAAGAACAGAAAATACTCGGAAGAAAAAGTAGCATGATAGTACAGGGTAACATATTGAGCAGAATAGATTTAGAATATTAATAGAAAATTATACCGATTTAAATAAGACGGCGTAGCAAAATCTGTTGATACAGAGGAAAGAAGTGCTGTAAAGTACAGTTCGGCGCCAGATCAGATCAATCAAACACATGAATCAAACTCATGAACAAATAGGTATACCCCTCTCTTTTCAGCCAGATAATTCAATCTAAACTTCTCTATTTAAAATGTAATCTTTTCCCTTGTAGAATACCTTCCTGGCGATGTTCTGCATCAACGCTACTTAGCCGCCGTCGTTATGCCGTGCGTCAGGGTCGACCCTCATCAACTCTCCTTCCTTCCTGCCACTTCGTAAAATGGACGTAATTGACCACAAACTATCGGCAGGAGAAGCTGCTTTATATTCTCTATGTCTTACATGTGCATATGTAGGCTGTTTGTATATATCTGCTAAAACCAGGCCGTCTGAAACTCAGCGTCGTGACGATCCCGATGTTGTGTACCGCCGGATGACTACTGTCAGCGTCTTGACAGCAGCGCTTGTTCTCGTAGTAGTGCCGTGCATATTCATCTTCAATCTGGTCTATACTCGCTATATATATGCCTGGCAGAGTCTTGGATTAGCGCTTGCACCATACGAGTTGATTGTCGCTCCCACTGTATCGGCGTTCGTCACTGCCGTTCTGTTTGTGGGTCCTCTGTATAACTTCATTGTATTTGAGCACGATACCGACTGGAAAGAAATTACTAGTGAACTCAAAAAAGATCTATTGAGCATTCACGGTGTTAGAAACTATATTGTGGGACCCGTCACCGAGGAATTGGTGTTCCGTGGCTGCATTTTGGCGCTCTATCTCAGCACCAACAGTTCAGAGACAACTATGATCCTTGGAACTCCTCTGTATTTTGGAGTAGCTCATCTGCATCATGCCTACGAGGGCTATTTGCATGACAAGACCCATCTCTCCAGAATTCTTCTGGTATCTGTAGTGCAATTCATTTACACTACCATTTTCGGCTGGTACGCCTCTTACATCTTTCTGCGAACTGGTTCGGTATGGGCATGTATCTCCGTGCATGTTTTCTGCAACTGGTTAGGACTGCCTCCATTGACTCTGGACACCCACAAAAAGACCGTGTTCTATAGAATACTGTTGGTTGTTGGTGCCTGTGGATTCTACCAGTTCCTTCCTCTCATTGGCCACTCCAACGAACTTAGACGATGGCTATGGCACTGGTTTTAGCATTCTCTCTCAATCTATTTCGTGCTTCTTTTTATTTTATGCTATTTCATTGCTCGTCCTGTCGTTCCTATCTCAGAGGGTACCTCACCCCAAGCTGTTTTAGATCTTCACTACACAGACTACACCAGCAGCAGTCCTCTACTGACCATTTTTCCTCTCAGCTTAAGTATCTCTTTTATATCCCCTTACTCTCTCCGTCTTGTTAATATGGTTTCTTACCTACTTTCCAGCTTGGTCTAATTTCGTCAGTTTCGCTAGACATCCCGCTAGCTGTAGATATGTACCAACTCCGTCCAGAATCCTCATGTGCGTGAACCCAATGACCTTGATAAACTCCAGCTTCTCTCCATCATTTAGATCTGACAGCGACTTGGTCACCCTAAACATGGTGCTGATCACATCAACCGCACTGTATCCCTTGTCCCACAACTGATCCAGCTCGTCAATTGCTCCGTCAATGTTCTTCCCTTTGCATGCACGCAGCATTCTCTGTACTGCAACCGGATGAGGCGAGTCAACTACTTTGAACACATTGTCTCCATTAACGAATCCAAATCCTGACCACGTACTCTGCAGATTATTTACAGCCTGACGCATGTCTCCATCGGCTGCAAATAGTAACGCACTCAATCCATCGTCGCTATACTCCACATTCTCGGCCTTTATTATTTCTAATAGTCTCTTGAGAATCTGCTCATCTGTAAGTCGGGCAAACCGCAATATAGCACATCGACTCTGGATCGGCTCGATGATTTTGTTGCTCTGGTTGCAGGCAAATGCAAAACGCGTCGTATTGGAGTAGATCTCCATTGTACGTCGCAAAGCCTGCTGTGCTCCAGGAGTCATGCTATCTGCTTCGTCTAAAATGATGATTTTGTGTCTTCCTGCTGGTAGATTTACAGTCTTTTGCGCAAAGCCCTTGATCCGTCCACGAACAACGTCAATTCCTCGTTCATCTGAAGCATTCAGCTCCAGTACCGCCTCCTGATACCCCTTTTCTCCAAGAAGCGAACGTGCAAGACAGTGGACTGCAGTTGTTTTACCGATACCAGGTGTACCGGATATGATCATGTGGGGCATATTGCCGTCGCGTGCAATCACCTTGAGTCGTTCAATCGTCTCTTCATTGCCAACCACGTCGTCCAAATACACAGGACGATATTTCTCAACCCATGGAAGGGCCAAGCCCGTGCTACTGGTCGATTTGTTGGCAACGGCGGTTTTCGAGGTTGAAGCCATTGTCGATGGAATAGTCCTGTTGGTGTTGAAGAATCGTTGATGCAATGATAAATTGCAATGCCGATGAGAACACCAAATGGTCGCGGGATAAAACCTCTGCAGAACGAGCGACCTTCAGCACATGGAAAGAAACTATTTACAAATCACAAGAGCAGGATCAAACGGTTCAAAAATATGTGTCATTACCTATTACTATATTTTCTAACTACTTTGTTTAAAGCAAAGAGAGATGCTATGCAAATCATGCTAACTTGAGCGAAATTATTGTCCTTCTCCAGAACTGTCTCAGCTATGTTCCACACGCAATGGCCCTCCATACACCGGAGTGTGATGGCCCCTTCTGTGTTGTCTACCATTATATGATTCAGGATTACCTGGATTCTGTTCTTCGTCATCCTCTCCAGTCCACATATCGTCGCCAACCGATGACGACGATGAGCTGGAAGATGAGCTCTCAGCAGACGGACTTTTTTTGGCCCGATACTTTTTGGTATTCGCTTCATCAGAAACCTGCGCCAAACTTTCATCTTCGTAGTTCTCGTAATAGTCATATGGATTGCTGCTGTCGTACGGACTGGTTGCTCCTCCACTTTCAGCATACTGGCCAGTAGCATCGTACTGCGTGGTACTTCCAGAGACAGGTGCGTCTTCAAATTGGCCACTGACCGTATCGTACTGACCTTCAACATACTGGCCCTCTTCATAGTCATAGCCATATTGCTGCTGTTGCTGCTGTTCAAACATGAGCTGCTGCTGTTGAAGACGATAGCCATGATTCAGCAAATTCAAGTAGGCATACATGAAGTTGGACAGCAGGACCTGCTGTACCAGCGGGCGCCGGGGATTAGCCAGTTTAAGATGAGAGAGTCGGTAAATTGCCCTCTCGATGTGAATTGGGTATCGATGATACATCATTGCTAGTGACTTATCGCTCATCTGGTGAGGGGGGATCTCATAGGGAAGCTGGATAGCAGTAGCGTGGTTCTGAGCCTGCGCTTGTGCTTGCGCTTGCTGTTGCTGGTAATAAGCATCCTGAGCAGACTGCTGCTGGGTTTGTTGTTGAGTTTGTTGTTGAGGTTGAGGTTGTTGTTGCTGCTGTTGCTGTTGCGATTGTTGCTGATTAACCGGCATAAAGTAGCCCTGTTGTTGGTGAAGCTGTTGCTGATATTGCTGCTGCTGCTGTTCAAATTGTTTTGAATGCCGCTTCTTTTCCAATTCGACAGCTTGTTGTGTCACCGTGGTTGGATGGGTCTTTCCATCCTTGCTGCGAGAACGATATCGCGAATGACTCTTGGTCACCTTCTTCTTGGTCTTCTCAGGAGATTTCTTTCCAATAGAGCTCAGACTTCCTGTAGATGTGGAGGGTGTTATAGTGCCTTGTTGCTGATCTGGACTGGTCGAGTCTTTCTTAATTATCTTGGAGAAGAACGAACTAAGGCTCCTTGGTGCACTACTACTGTCTTTGGAATCCTTGCCTTCTTTTGCAATAGAAGTAGCAACTTCGTCGGGAGATGGCGATCGCGAGTCTCCCAGACTCTGCTGATCCTGGTGTTTCAATTCAACGTGAAGAACAGATGCAAGAGATGGAGTCGTTTGTTGCTGTGAGGAGGACGAAGAACCCATGTAAGATGTGCTGCTGGGAGCTGAGTTAGGGATAGGACCCGATATGGACGATCCTGAGGTTCCTTCCTTATATGCAGGCTGAACATATGCTGCGTGAGTGGTATTCGAAGAATCCTTGGATCCACCCTCGTCTCGCTGAAACCATCTCCAAGATCCCTTTCGAGATTTGGACTTGGTGATTCCTTCAATAGTCTGGACAGTTGTTTGCGGACTCTTTGGCGGAACAGGCGGCGGCGAAGGACTAGAAGGCAATGTGGGTGACTTGGAAGGTGGGGTTGGTGGAGCTGAAGAAATAGGAGGAGAGTAGTCGACAGGTTCTGAGTCGAGTATGATTGGAGATAGGGGTGAAATCGGAGACAACTCAGGCACAGCCTGAGAATCCAGCTGCTGCTGTGACTGCAGGTGGTCCGTCCTCTCCTGTTCAAAGTGGCTGGTGGTATAGTCCTCTTGGTGCTCCTGCAGAGCATGCTGTCTTGAAGGGCCTTCAGCAATCACATTCTCCACAGCAGGCTGCTTGACGACATCGATTCTAAAGTTTGGTCGTTCCCGACGACCCTTGAGGGATGGATGTTTCTGTGATGATTTGTTGTATCTGTTTCTGGTGGCTCTACGCAGCGAGCCGGATCCACCAGGCAGGATTGGCTCATCGCTGTCGTTAGCTAATGCAATGTCATTGGATTCATCGTTGGAAGAAGTCATAAGGTCGTTATTGGACGAAGATGTCTGTGGCGAAAGTCCCGGGCTATAGTAGCCCTTGTTGCCGGAAAGCGAGCGTGCCAGTTGGAAAGGGTCGGCGGCCAAAGACTCCAGTTCTCCCAGAGTGCTCAAATGCTGTGATAGAGAAGATATGCTTTGAAGGTTTTCTCCAGGCAGTTTGGAAGCAGCAGGAGGTTTAGAACCGTCGGAAGAACGTCTTTGAAGAATTTCAGATCCATCGGTGTATTCGTCCTGATTACGAATCTGCCTGGACAGTCTGGAGTTGCGCCTAGACAGAGTCGATATGGGAGCTGATGGCGAGCTCTTAGACCTCTCTGGAAGATCCTGAGACGTACTGGAAGATATAGGACCACTGGAAACCCGTCTTGACGAAGGTTTATGTTCCTTTTCCACACCGGCCTTGATCTCAGCTACTTTCTTCTGCACAAAACTGCGCCATTCTTGAGGTGCAAGTTCGGGATGAACGTTTGCAGGGACCCAAAGAAGCTGTGACGCCTGACTTGGTGATATCTGTGTAGAACTCAGATCGTTCTGGTTCGGACTCTGGCTGCGATTTGAGTTTGTGCTCGGAGATTGAGCTCTGGCCTGGTCTGACGTTACAGCTCTTTGCATGTGCATGTCAGATATATCAGCGTCCAAACCACCAGCTTCAAAGGTATAATTTGGCAAATCTGGGTCCAGAGACGACAGAGCCCCTATGCTAAGACGTTTGAGCGCCTGCACGTTGTTCATTTCCTGTTGCACCACGGCGGTGGCAGCAGCGTTTTCCTGCGACAGTCGACGCAAATCTTGCGAAGAGTTCCTACGAGCCTGCAGGTCAACTGGGCCCGTTGATATTCGTCGCTGGTCATGCGAAAGGTGCTGGGCTTCGGAAGGAAGTCGTCGACGGTCACTGCCAGGTCCACCAGCAGTGCCTGAAACTGCCCGATCTGACGGCCTTCTGACAGGCCTCTCTTCCTCAGAACCCCCACGATGTATCGACGACTTGCGCCCCGAAACTAGCAGTTCACCATCTGCACCGGTGCGATGGTTGTGGTGCTCCATGGTGGTGCTTCTGGGGATGCAAACTACAAGGTTAAGTTTGAGAAGAGTAGAGTGGAATTAGGTTGAGTTGGGCTTAGGTTGAGAGGTGTTTGGGTGGTGTTGGAGAGTAGGTGGGGAGAGAAGCAGGAGCGAAAAAGAGAGGAAAGGAAAGTTTGGCAGGGCGAATGAAGTAATGAAATGTCTTTCCGGAGAATTACCGGAGTTGTCTAGCTGAATACAAATGTCAAGCCCGTTTTTTTTATCTGGTAGAATAAGAGTTGGACTTTTGACTATCGCTTGAAGCTGAGTTTTTGATTTTGTGGACTGCCTGCTTCCCGTAACAGCGGTGGTGTTCACCTAGCTGGGATTAGCGATTTTGATCTGGGCCCCTCGCCCCGACCACTAAAGAAAGTTTGGATGCAGTACAACACATGCAGCATTCCAATTTGAGTTTTATTGCGATGGCATTGTCGGGAATGATGAGTGTTTATTGGAGTTTTTACTGCTATTTGACCTGGACTTTTTACAATCTACAATGATATATATTTCATCTACGTGGATTTTTCACTTTGTGTCATTTGGTGGGTCTACTGGAGTCTTAGTTGGAGCCCTATTTAGACACCAAAACAGTGCTAACTAATGTATGTCTGCGTTGTTGACTCATGATAGGAGTGAGATAGGGCTATATTGCACAAACTGGGATTCTTGAGCTTTATGAATATTGGTATAACGATCGCAGATTCTTGACCCTGATGATGGAGTTGGTAGTTTGAGTTGATCGTCTTAGTTGATGCTTCCGATTGCCGTTTTGACCCCTGAATAAAAAATGGCGACAGAACACTATGATGAGCTGACCAAAACTATGACGTTTTTAGTTTTTTTTGGAAATTTCCCGGTTCTTGAATATATTTCTGTCTGCTGCCTGGTTCTTTATCCACTCTTCATCTCATCCCCTTTGACTATTTATTTACTCTTTTCAAACTGACTAAGTTTGAATGTGGTATAATGCTTGTTTAATCGATGTGCGCGGGAGGAATATGCAGGACTTGAGCTAATGGCATCAATTGATAGGTTCAGCACCAAGTCTATTCAACCTGCATAAAGTGTGTCATCGCATGACTATTCAATTGTCAAAGTCGATATAATTGATGCATTAATTTTCGATCTGACCAGCCTAAATCGATCAATCCTTATCTTCTCTTTCTCCATGCTCTTCCTCTTTCTCTTCTTCATCCTCCTCTTCCTCCTCCTCTTCCTCCTCCTTCTTTTCCTCACTCTGTACCTCCCCGTCATTTCCCCTTACTCCTACCTTCCGCATAGGAAGAATAGTTTCAAAGGCAACCTTCCAGTTCCCAGCTTCCAGGAACTTGAGAAGAATCTCAAACACATGGTTGCATGTAAGCACTTTCCTTCCTGAAATCTTGATGTACTCGTCAATTGGTAACCTTCCAGTCACGATCCCCTGCTCTTTGGCCTTGTTGTTGCACAAATTTTTGTACCGTCCCTTATCCACTATGCCTCCAATAATGTACGTCTTGCCGGCCTCCAGGGTTGTCACGACATTATCCGAATCACTACTGAGATAAACCAGGTCCTGTGAATCCTCCAGCTCGTAAGTTTCATGGTGGAAAGAGATTCTCTTGGGCTTGGACTTCTCCCATGTCAGATGCTGATTGCGGATCGGTCCCTCGAATCGTTTGCGAAGTTCACCGTCTACTCCATAAATATGCAAATCCACTGGTCGAACTGCCCGCTTGTTTTCCGCATAGCATCGGATAACTTGCTGCGATAGCGAAATCACTTCTCCTTCTTTCATCATGCTGTCAAATGAACAGTCTATAAACACCCCTACTCCACTGGGCTTTTGATCCACCAACACAGGCTTGGGAACTTCGTCTCCAGGTAGGTAATTTTTATCCTGTTTGACTTGTTTCTCCTTGGATCGCCGTTTGATCTTTTGCTGCTTGCGTTTTTCTCGCCTGGCTGCCACCCATTCGTCTCGTTGCTCATCATGCTTCTCCTTCTTAAGCTGCCTCTTCCACGCATTTTTACTCATTCCTGCAGGTACTGGAGGCGTAGGTTCAAACCGATTCTTTTCGATCTGTGCTGTTTTCTGTTCTGTGTCTTCTTGTTCATTGCTTGTTTCTGTCATGATCTTTTTTTCAACGATAGTCCTGATTTGAAATTTCTTTAATCATAACAAATATGGGTGATAATTAACCTTCATATTCTAACAGCCTTACCAGCATTTCCAGGTTGAAAACAACATAAACAACCCAGAGCAACTTCAAATGAAATTACCCGAGAAAATGCACAATTCAATGAAAACTCATTCTTCGACTGAATTCCATATCCCTACGACCAGTTGTCTTTGATGAAATGTCGCCTATAGCGCAGTTCTTCCCGCGTCGATTCAGGTGCGGCTAAATTGATGGCATGCCCCAGAAAGCTTGCATCATTCGCCCCCTCTTTCCTTCTGTAAACTATCCTTTTCTATGGTTGAACTGAGAAAATCATCAAGATTAAGTGGAAAGTCTGCCGAAATATTGGAGCCTGCTGTCAGTGGTGCCAAAGTAGTCAAGGCCAAGAAACCTGCAGCTGCTACTCCTAAGAAGCCAGCGACATCCAGTAACAGTATCACTATCGGAGACGCGTTCCCCGAGAACATTTCTCTTCTTGATCAGGAGGGAGAAAATGTCGATGTTTCGGCTCAAGTGAGCAAAGGAATCACTGTGATTTTCGCTTATCCTCGAGCAAGTACTCCTGGATGCACCAGACAGGCCTGTGGATTCCGAGATTTGTACCCCAAGTACAAGCAGAAAGACGTCAAGGTGTTTGGACTCAGTGCCGACTCTGTAAAAGCGCAGAAAACGTTCCAATCCAAGCAGAATCTGCCGTATCAGTTGCTGAGTGACCCGGAGTACCAGCTTATTGGTCCTCTGGGAGCCAAGAAGACTGCAGCTGGTGGACTCATCAGAAGCCACTGGATTATCAAGGACGGCAAGTTTCTCGTAGTCAAAGTAGGCGTCAAGCCTGAAGATAGTTTCAATGGAGCATTGAAGTCTATTGAGGAAAATTGACATGTTTTGCTGAATGACATTGAGAGAGATATCGCCATAGATATCAAAACCCAAAACACCTTGCTGAGCCGAACAATTGGTGCGCTGTGAATAATCAGCACATCGAGGTACACGTTATATAGCAATTTTGTCAAGACGAGCTATAGAGATATCTGTATTGAATACATTTTGTAATATTTGGTTTAACAATGCTGTCGATGAATCGTGGTATTTCTTGACCTCCAGTATCTTGTCATCATCACATTTATCATCTTCAGCCACCATCATGGAGAGCATTCTTAGTCGGCGAAGAGAACTGGAACACCAACTGAGTGAGCTTATGCAAGCTCTAAATACCCATCATGTAGACATGGATACCAGCCTGACTACGCCTGATGGGTTTCCTCGAAGCGATATCGATGTGGCGCAGATCAGGTCTATTCGTAGAGACATTATTCGAGGAAGAAATGATCTCCAGCATGTCATGGTCGAACTGGAACAAGAAGTTAAACGGGAGTTTTCACGAAGACACGCAAATGCTGCTAATGGTAGTGTCTCTAATAACAAAACCCCTGGTAAGATCAATCATGTGCCGTTTGCCTTAGTCAAGGAGGTGTTTGATAATTCCCCAGCAAGCATAGCGGGACTCAGAAACGGCGATACTATTGTACAGTTTGGATCAGCCAATGCATCGAATCACAACAACCTGACTCGATTAGCTTCCATTGTTCAAACAGAGCCTGAAATCGATATTCTGGTAGCCGACATTGAGTTAGGAGTTCGAGCTCTCAAGTTACGGCCAAATACCAACTGGGGAGGACGAGGAGCATTAGGAGCCCATGTAATACCACTGTAGGCATGTTTAATGAGTGAATTAAGATGGAGTATTTAAGGGCCTAAACTACTAGATATGCATTTTTAGGATATTATGAAGATATGCATTTTAGGAGATTATTGAAGATGAAGATGAAGATATTATTGAAGATATTATGAAGTCTTACTGAAGATATCATTGAGGAGATGATTGGCGTTGAATTGACTAGGCAAGGTCGGAGGTCTGTGGAGTTCAGCATAAAAGATCAGTGGTGATGGAGACTCTATCAACCTAACATAATTGGAAAAATCAATTATTCGTAGGTGAACCTCGATATTTTATATTGACTATCTTATATTGACTATTTTATATTGACTATCTTATATAGACTATTTTATTATTGAGAATATAGTATTTAATACCATTAATTTATTAGTTCAAAGTTCACAAATAGCGTTGCACATGATATTCCCATCTTTAGGTTAGTGTCAAATGGAGAGTTTCAAAGGATCCACGCTACCCCACCGATCCGTAGGCTACGATTTCAATACTTTGACAATATATTCCATATTAATGTCAATACTAGTCTAGTAGTATATTATTCAAAGGTTCAATATATCAGGCCCAGATATGTGTATTATTACACCGAGAACCTCATATGGAATTATAAATATCAGCAATCGTTACAGTTGCACCATGGCTCCATAGATTGCACCGTCTTAACCTCCATGCAGTGTACTGGCAAATAAAATGCAATCACCTTCTTGAATCTCATATGCTTCTTCATCCAACAACTCCCAATCCTGATCGTTTATCAGAACCAAAACTCCCGGTCGAACTAGTCCGTCCTGAAGAAACATGTCCGGCTTAGAGCACTGCTCAGCCATCACTTCAAGTAGCGACTGGACTGTAGCTCCTTGATCCAACTGAATGATTTTTTTCTTCTCGCCGCCAAAATAGATCTCGAGACCTCCCGAGAACTCGATTGTGAATTTCATTGATTGAATGGACCTATCGAGTATTGCAGAAAAGTCTATCGAATCAATCAAATCATATAGCCGTTGTCTTTTTGTTATTTCGTAGCTTTGGCCAAGCAGGCCAGAATCGGCTCCGCGTATATTTCAGACCGGAACTTTTTTGCGCGTACTTTAAGGACCGATAACCAGCCGTGCGTGCGGCATGATTCCACGTATTTCGAAATCGATCAAAAAGTACCAACATACTTTATCACCCAGCTATCATCTGAGATCGGAATTTCATATTCTGTACTCCTCCTGTTTAATCAACAAAGCATATCATGAAGCTTCTCAGTGTCGTTGCAAGTGCCGTACTTGCCTTGGCCACATCCATCCAAGCATCTGGCGAAGTCTCGCCCATCAATAATCTGGACGTCCAACTGTCGTTCCCTGGGTCGTTTTCCACCCCAGAAGGTGCGTTTTCCCTAACCAATGACGAGGAAACTGCAGTTGCTTTCCGAATCACCAACGGTGAATCTTCTCCTCTTGTTTTGGCTGCATATGGTGGTGCCATTTACGACAAGAAGGATGATAAGGCTCCCTACACCAATCTGACCACCACGTCCATTTCTCCAGTGCAAATTGCACCCGGTGAAACTACAGATATCACTCAGGCCATTCGAGTAGCTCTTCCCCCCAAGGAGTTCGATGTAGCCTTTACTCTGTACTTTTCTTTCAACGACGAGATTCTTACTGTCACTCTATCTAAAACCCCTATTACTGTCAATGATCCTCCCGTGTCTAATCTGGATCCTAAGTTGCTGCTTGTTCAGGTTGTCCTGGGACTCACTGCCATTGTCGGTGGATACTTTGCCTCAGTAAGATTCATCTTGCCTGCAATTGAGAAGAAGTATCCTACTGCTCCTGCTGCTGCTCCTGCTGCTGCTGCAACCAAGAAGAAGTCTAGTGACGGTAAATCTTACGATGAGAGCTGGATTCCTGAGCATCACTTGAGGAAGAACAAGAAGAAGCAGTAAATAAGATTGGAATTGAGATTTGAAGAGAGTAGTTGCAGAGAACAAGAAATCAGACTCTGTAGTGGTACAACACATGTTGTTTGCTCTCATGGCTCTGTGTTCTCAGATGCTTATCTTGAAATGTTTCAGCTAATGAACATCAACGCGCCAACTGAACACCAATTGTAAAATGAAAAATGATTTGAAGAAGCACTGCTTAGCTTGCCGAAGCAAAGCAATGAAGTAAAGTAAAGCAATATTGAAATTTTAATTGATTCTGTTAAGCTACTTGGGTACATAATCTACTGATAAGAGGTATGATATGATAATGTGATCTGGTGTCATTTTTGCGAATCAAGCTTGATTTGGCGGAGTTGAAGTGAGGGGAGTTTCTGTACCAACATGGAACTGTGGAAAAGAGTAAAAGAACGTCAATTGTAGTATGGTAATATTGATGCTGTAGCATACTAAATTAAAACTATACTAAATTGACTTGTAAGAATATCGTTTTGCTGATATATAGTATTCCATGTTCTTCACCAATTCTTTGATACGATATTAACCAGCTCCTCAATATCCATCAACTCTTCACCGTCTTTACTTAATAGCTCCATTTACTTACTATTTCTCACCTCCATTTACTTACTATTTTCTCACTTCATTCTCTTCTTCATTCTCACTTCGTATATTCACTATTTACATTTACTATTGCTCTGATTCTATTCAGTCAAACAAACTCAATACCGCTCATTAACTACTGCTCAACTACATTCTTGATTCTCTCCAACCACTTGATATACTCTTGATTCTCTCGGTAACTGGCATACTCAATAATGAAGTGAGCCAAATCGTCGTTGATGTCTCGAGCTTCCAAGTATGCATCAACCGCACTCTGAACACTCTCGTCCAAAAACGCAAATGGAGGTCCCTGGTACAAAGCCCGTCTCTTGTAGTCTGCCTCAGCAGCCTCGGAAAGTGCCAGTTCAGAGCTCTCGTAGGGAATAACCGATTCAACCAGAATGAAATCGTCCTGGGCTATGGCCTCAATACCAAGTGCCTTTCCGCTGGGCTTCTCAATCACAATGTTCAGTCGCACAACAGCCTCTCCTGTCAAATCGTCATGGGCTTCTCCGGTAGACTCCTCTTCACCGTCAAACTCAGGTGATTCCACTTCATTATTGGTAACATCTGATACGCTGAAGAATACTCGCACAGTCTCGCCGCCATTCTTCTTCACCAACTGAACATCGTCAACACTGTCCTTCTCAATAATCTCGAATCCACTGTCAGCCAAAAACTTGTCGAATCCTGCAGGCTTGGCAAGAGATTCCTCATTGGCATCGGAGGTCTCGATTTCAATCTCAGTCTTCAAAGCGCCGACCAGCTGAGAATCCGCAGCGTTTAGTGCGCTCTTGAACTGAGGTTGGTAAACACCAAATGCTCGAACGGCAAAATGACTAGTTCGTGCAACAGGAACTGCTGCTCTGATAGCTGTCTTTCCTACTAATGGACTCAATCGAATTAATCCTCGTCGAAACATGATGAAATGTAAGTGATGGGTACAAGGATAAAGGACTTAGAAAGAGGATGAGGAGGTTTTACACTAACAAAATTTTATGATTAGGTCAGCAGGTTGGTCTTGGGTTCAGCCGTATTATTGCCAACTGAGCTTGAAAGACTATGAAAAATGGATGATTTGCGTATTTATCAGGGTCTAAATGATAAATATTCTAATTAAGAGTGATAATTAAAGTATTGATCTAGGTAATGAGGTTTGAATACAACATGACGAAATGGCATAACAGATGTTCAATATCAATGCATAGATTTGGGCTGCTATCGTCTGAACTAGAGAGTGTCGAATCAGCTAAAAAAGCGCAATATTGCTAGGACAATTACAAAGTAATGCTTTTCCAGGGCCGAATGGCGTTTTGATTTTTTTTCGCGCCTGAACACAAGAAGCACGCGATAGATTCTCTTCACCTCAGAACTAACTCCCTGGCAGCTTCTTTGTCAGAGGCTTTAAGACTGATAGTGATCTGGGTACTCATTGAGCCTGTTTATTCTTCACCGCATCTTATACCTCATACAAGCACTGTAATTGTGCTAATAAATAATGTTATATTTAATTTCATGTTGACACGGAACAATAAAGTTTTACCGTTAAAGCTTGGACTTTTTCAAGTGCCCAGACCTTCTTCTTTTAGCGATATCTGTTGGAAACGGGATCTGTAAACGGGAATGTACCGGCATCGGCAAAAATGTTTATAAGAGCAGTTATTTAGGGCATATGCCATGATGAACAGTGCCTATTATTCAGGCGTTGAACTCACAGAATCATTCAATAGCGGATGCCCCACACCAAGCGGCCCGCCAACCCGCCAACCCGCAAAAGAGCTCTTAGTGGTCCTACAGCACACAGTAAAGCACTCCAACTAACCAACAATTAGTATTTATCACAGGTAGAGCGCCACAGGTAGAGCGCCACAGGTAAGTACAAACGTGATAGCGCACGTTCAAGATTTGCATGGACGCATGAAAATGCGATTTAAAGTTTCCAATGGAATAACTAAATGCAGTATACCTAAGAATATGCCATAAGAATATGCCATATGACATTCCGGTATTGCTTGCGGCTTGGTAGTCAGGGACAACCAAAACACCTGTAGAGATTATCAGACAGAATTATTTTTACATAATTATTTCGCATATTCCAAATGAATTCAGATTATGTCAAATAATAACTACATTGTACTCCGGCGTGTATCCTCTTCCTCGGCCACGATCGCTTGCTAGGATTGGCTGGCGATCGAAGCTGGAATTTAATAATGCGCCGCAGATCGGTGAGGCGTCGACAGAAGTTGATAAACTTTTCGGCACCAGGAATTCACCCGCCGGAACAGGAAACATGTGGTCAAAAACAATGTATAAATATGTAGAAAATACACGCTGGAGCGGTGACTTGAAACTCGGCCAGCATGAGATATACTCGTTTTAGTAAGGTACAATTCAGCGTAGTACAGTACAATAGTGCACAACACTAAGAGCAGTATTGTAGTAAATGTTGTATATTTCACACAAATCAAATAATGTTCAATCGTTAACTTTATAGAACTATACATAAAAAAGGATTATCAGGGCGCAACTGGTAGCGAGAGGACCATGTCGGTCGATGGGATAGTTGGTCAGTCATGTAGTACAGTTAGATAGTAACGTCAAGAGCTAGATTAGACTCAGTACTCCAAAGTACTTAATAAGGTATATTATATTCTTTATGCGTGTATGTCTAATGCTGTAAAGACTCAGCTTAGAAAAAAACGGTATTCAGTCCAGGTTCAAGCAATGCTGCGGAAAGCTTGGACGGTTTGATTATGAATATCGACAGTGCTTTTAGAGATATCAAACCAGCACTGCGGGAAGCTCGTGATCAGTGCTACTCAAATACTGAGAAACATACAAACTGGCTCGACGGAACCGTCTGTCCTGGTATTTCTGGTAGATGGCCTTGTGGTGCTGTTCAGGATGCTTGCAACAATCCCACAGAATGCGTAGACCGGGCTTGAGCTGGCTGAAAGTGTAGCCTGCAAAGAACACATGAGCATCGGACCAGGCAGGAGCCCTCTCGAGCATAATTCTCGACATGCAGTGGGCAGCAGCTGCAAGGTATGATGGAGGACAGGCCACAAATTCCTGGTCCATGATAGTGATTTCAAGCAGATATTTGGCTAAGGTTCGGATCTCCAGCTCGTAGTCATCGGCTTTGGATGTTCTTCGCAGAAACGACATGGGACCAGGCCAGCCTAGCTTGAACTCCAACAGATTAATCATATATTGCTCGGCCTTGAGAATCTGCTCAGCAGAAAACAGATTTTCCACCATGTATACCATTTCCTGGACCGATGGGCAGTTGATTTCCTCGTATTTGGCTGCGATAAATAGGGCCACCGCTCCAACCAGCTGTAGTTTGTTGGTAGAAACGTTGGACTTGATGGTCAGAAACCGGTCCATGTAATTGACTGCCAGAAACAGTGTTTCAGGAAGAAGATGGAACCGGCCATGGACTTGGACAATCCAGTCCAACAGCACTTTTCGCATGCCCCAGTGGATCTCGTCATGTCGGTCCATGTAGTTCCCGTCAGGCAACATATCTGACTCCAATTCCTTCATGTACTGAAAAATTTCCGGACCGTACTCAGCAACCATTGATATATCATAAGTGTCCTCGTCATCGTCGTCCCAAATCCCGGGTTTGGTGGAGAACTCCACGCCTACCGACTGGATCTCATTTGCGTCTTGAACAGTAGCAGCCCAGAATGGAAGTACAACATCCTGTTCATACTCATCTTCTTCCTCGTCCTCATCTGCTTCTTCGTCTTCAAGTCCAAGTCCAAGTCCCAGTTCGATTTCGTCTTCATCTTCCAGCATTTCCTCCTCAGTTTCATCATCAAAGGACTCGGGCTTGGAAACGTCTTCAAATTCATCAGCCAACTTGTTTTTCTTATCAGCAACTATTTCCACCACTGCAGTAGGTTGTTCTCGATACACCAAAGGTTTTTTGACCAACTTGGCATGGTTTGCAGCATCATTGACCTCTCGAGCGGTGTTGGTGATGTTCTGAAACGCACGACGTTGGACAGGCTTGGCTGCTCCCATGGCGGATGCTGCTGCCGCAATTGCAGACTTCTTGACCTGCTGCGACTGCTGGAGCCTCGACCGATAGTTTTCGTCGTTTATGCTGGCCATAACGAGCAGAGTAGACGTGGTGGTTGTGCGATGGGTGATGAGAACTAACTTGAGCACTTACTAAATCGTATATTTACACCACACATATCCACCCTGATTTGTTTGTTTGTTGTGTGTGTTGCTGGGGTAACCGGGTCCCCAGAACCACACCGAGCGGCCCTAATACCCTTGAAAAATACAAACAAAAAAACACAAACAAATAAACAACAACAAAATACCCGACTGAACAAGGCGGGAAGAGGAATGAATGAATGAATCGAGCCGTTTGGCGGAGCGGCTGGCTTCTTTTCGTTATCACCCCGACAACCGTTGACATGGGTATAAAATGCTGGTAGGCTGGCCCGTGCCTGTCCAAAAAGCACATAACTTGGACGAGGAGTTGAGATGGTGGTGATAATTGGTAATTATTGATATTGCATGAAGTAGATGAAAATTGTGGGATAAATCATGGTGATAATTGGGGCTATTGAGATCGGTTGAGATAAATATAAGGTATTAGAGATTATTTGATGGGTGTGGTTATTTCTGCCAATTATGCCAATTATGCCAATTATTGCAATTGTTGGATGGTACTTGCTATCAATTATTATCGAACGGTATTTGATGCCATTAATTCGACGGTATTTGGTGTGTTCGATTAGATTATTGCGTGTTGGTTCTCATTGCACTGCATAGTGCTGTGGATTATTCAGAGCGGACATGCCAATTTCCGATGTCTGAAAAACTATCCAGATCTCGAAAGCAATCCTCAATCTCAAAGTACCGACGGACTTTAGTAAAATTGGGGGAAATCTGCAAATTTAATATGACAAATACCTCTTGATTTCTTGGCAGAAAGTTTCAATTCTTGCAATATTAAGCTTCATTACTAGATGTAAAAGGTTTATTCCATTCCAGGCTTGTATTGTTGCACCACTACTCCTCTACTGTAAAAGAGTTGGATAATGCTATTCCGCTCCTTGACAGTACTTTCCCGCCCTTCTGCATACATCTATCCGCTTATGTTTCAAATTTCACATCCAAACGCTGATCGCCTCTTTATCTCATACTTGCCTTCAACTTTCTCACGTCATAGATATACACCTAGCCAATATAACCAGCGGGATAAAAGTAATCCACTCCGCACACCGAGTCCGAAATGAAAATATCTGGCTCACAGCCATTCTACGCAAATGTTCGCCTAGAAACTCCATCCCGGGGTTCTTTCCCGCTTAACCGCAATACCCCGTGCCGAGCAAGCGAGGCTTTCTTCGCTTGTCTGGTGGACAGACAGAAATAACTGACTAGCCCGCCAAACTGTCCCGTAAATCAACTGCGCCAAATGATGGAAACCAATCCGTTTTTATCAAACCTACCAAAATTGGTGCGTCATATCAGTGCCGAAATTCCGGTGCCGAGCATGTTATTAACACTGATATTAGCTATATGAGATCATAGCCAAGAGTGGAGGACCAACAGCATGACTATGGTACATTCATGGCCACGACAGACAATCTGCAAATTCAAACCACAAGATACAACTCCAAGCAGCTGAAAAAAAATAGATACCACGTCAATATGGCCTCCATATCAATTGGATATTACCAACATGGAGCTCACAACTCAGCACCCGTTATGCGCGGCTCAGTCACACGTGCGGCTTATGACGATGGCCCGAGTTGAAATTTTTCGAGCAGCTGGTAAAATAGGGCAATAACGTAGAAAATTCGTAGCAAGGCTATATTTAGCCTAACAGCATTTGTAGTCAATGGAGCATTCTCGCTACAGTAATCCCGCACGTCGATTTGCCGTAGCGAAGGATCAACTGAAAACAGTTGCTAAAAACCAACCTAAATTGAAATGCCGCCAAGCAACATTAAGCATTCTAACATCATATAGAGTAATAAAGTGTCCACGTTCATATTTGTTGTATCATATAGAGTAAAATAATTACCAGAAAGAGACACCCATTTCGTCAGATCATCCACATCATCAGATCATTTGTTTTGTCTGATCGTACGGGGGTGCTCCCTTGGCAAGACCACTCAGACCATATATTTGGTGCGCTATACTAAGTTAGTGTGTCTACTTTTCTCAGCTGATAAAACTCTACAGCAGATCGAAATACCCCCACGTTCGCTAATCACCTACAAACTATTACTGATCAGACAATTGAACTAATATATTCAATAATCAGTACACCATGACAGCAATATCTTATACTGTGCTGTGCATGTTTGGGGTGTTCTATACTTATCAACTGGCCATATAGGTGGTGGAGCTTTGTCAGCCGTTCCTTTCGGTCCACTATCATGCACCAAGTCTGCACCTGGAAATATCAACCACCTATCCTGGGTAGAAAAACGTGCGCCAAGTATTATCTTGGCGTACAATTTGTAGTTATTTTTCATCTACGATCTACCGCTATTAAGGGCAGCCCCGCATGAATTTTACTTGCATAGATAACGCGATCGTTGACCAGATCTGTCAAGGCTGTGTTAACAAAGTGGTTGTGCAGTGTATGTAAGCGGAGTGGATGTATAAGCGGAGTGCAGGCGAGCGGAAAGATTGAGCGGAGCGTATGTAAGCGGAGAGATTGTGCACCATCATTATATTGATCATCAATCATTGCCGCGGAGATAGCAACACTAAAACTTCGAAATGCGTCACGACCAAATTCCTCTTTCTAGCGAGAAACTATTTGTACTTTGGATATACGATTAAATACTAAATCGCTCTTGCTATATTGCCAAGTCTTAATTCCTAAGTCACTCTAGCTACACGCTAAGTACTGAGTCACTCTGATATACGGCTTGCTACTCTCTTGTGTATACCAAGCCCCGTTGGGAAACGTGTTCGGGTCTGGAATTCTGCCCACAAGGTCTACTCAACGCTCGCGCGGCTTGATCACCCAAAACCCCTTGTTCCCCACCGCACCTCTAAATGTACCGCAATTTAATGGCTCGGTGTGGTGCTGTGCGCAGATCCCAACAACGAAAACCGCGCCAGAACCTGTTAGGCACAGAACCGGACGGAATCAGACCAGATCGTATTATCAAACGTCAAAGAACGTTGCATGCATGCGTAGAATAGTCGTTGACCACAATAAATCAGTCGTGTTAAAAAAATTCTATCAACAAAGAAATAACATTGGCCCCTTTCCTTGTGGAATTATTAAATCCGTACTCCTAATACCTAACTGTCCGTGTCCGTTGTCCGAAGGTGCTCAGTGGAACACGGACCTCCGTAGCTGTTTCCATTGCGGACCTAACGTTAAAATCCCAATGTCCGCTTAACTCCAGGTGCGGAAGGGAGTTTGTTCGGCAAGGCTGCAGCACCGCTCCCAACCCAATTTCCATGTGGTTGCGCTGACCTTTCGATCGGACTCCCACACGGCGTCCGGGACCCTGAGGTCTACAGACCCGGCTGTGGAATGGAAACCGCGCGGAGATGAGGCTCATCCTAAAGTAGCACAAGAAGGAGTCGTGTACTTCCATTTGTATGGGCCGCACACGGACGTCCGGAGTGCCGACCCGACTAGCTATTCTGCTCAAGACAGACGGCTAAGCAACCGACAGAACGGACCACAGCAGCCGGAGAGATTACATTCTGAATATATCCAGCTGAGAATAGCTATTAATTTCTGAATCTCCAGGTATATTGTCGTTCAGCTGTTTAATTCCGGGTCCGTATATTGTTGCTGCCTTTTTCCAAGTGTCGGGTCGGATTTCAAACTTCAATTACAAAGCCTTTTCTTTTTTTGCTCCCAATTTCAAACGGTTTTTGTGAACCCGACGTTTGTCATCCGCCGGGTTTAGTCATCGCCATCTCCAAAATATATATATATCGGACCTTGTACCTTCTACCTCACAATTATTTCTACATCGTCTCCGACTTGGTTAGCCAAACAAACAAGCCTTTCTCAGCCTTGGATATTATATCAAGACCCATTGAATCTCAATTAACCATTCTACTCTTATCTTGTCTCCAATAATACCGCCCCAATGCTTTCGTCTTCCAATCTTGCAGACACCTATCTGCTTGCCGCCCAGGCTCGGTCTAAGTTGACCAGGGAAGCTGGACGACCAGATCACAACCTTCGGGTATTGGTCTCTCATGCAAACCTTCTTGATAATCTCATGGACTCTCTTGCATCTCACCGACAGGAACAAAAGCAGAAGGCTGCTGCTGCTCGTGTGACGTTTGCCCTTCCTACCCGAGAACCCGTTGCATCTCCTGCCGTCTACAATGACAACATCGAATACAACGACGATTACTCTGATGATGATTCTTATGACTATGGTGTTATGGAACAATACGACTCTGACTCTGATTCTGATTCCGACGACTCGGATGATGCGGAAGATGAAGCCGAAGACAGTGCCGGCATCCGGGATGAGTTCTACGAAGTCACTTCTCTGCATCAATACTTCAACCCTATGGCTCCTATTGAAGAAGAAGAAAAGACTTCCAATGGTGTGTCTTATGATGATATAACAGTCACTTCTGTCGAGGAAGATGAAGAGGCCACTGATTACTTGGGCTCTTCCATGGTGGCTATCGCTGCCTAAGCTAGATTTTGATTGATCATCAAGCACTACCAAAATTTGTTCGCATTAGTGGCGTACATTGCATTTGCATGCACAACAACACCCCACTACCCCCCAGCCTGGTCTGATTATTTATTTGTACATAGTAATGAATCATCACTGAAAGATTATATTGAAATTTCCCAAATTCCGTTATATTCGTACGCTTTTCTTAGGCTTGAGCTGCATTGCTCGCCTGTTTAGAGCCTTATTTCCGTCGCGGCGGATTTGATTTTGGCTGTCTGCTGGTAGGCAACCTTATTTTGGTGCGTCACCAATGGGTCCCGGAAAATGCATCTTGTGCTCCGTCCCCGCCAAAGATACGATCTAGAGTACGTACCAAAGCTATAAACAGATATATCTCCTATAAACAAACCGATCAGTCACCCTGCATCTCTTCCACTGCCTCCTTCACCTCGTATTTGTCTGGTCTAGTCCTTCTAATTGGGAGGCTATGTCAAGTTCGGGCTCGGAGTGGATAGAGTCTGGATTACACCTGATGACCAGGCCAGGCCCATGACCTCAGGTGCGGAACAGACGAAATTGTTCTGCCGGCTAGTGGAAACAGCGGAACTTGCTGCTTGTTAACGCCGATCGCGGCACTTAAACTACTGCCCACACATTTTAACGTTTTGGAGCCGAGCCGGAGATCCGTGTCCCTCCACATCCGGGGTCATAAGATATCGGAACGGATACAACGTTCGAGCGGGTGGTCTACTAGGAAGTCGAGGCAAATACTTTGCCTGGTGACCTACGAACTTCCTTAGAATGTCTACTATGCGGATGACTCCGGATCTCCTCGATATATCCGTTGCTTTCTCCTTCGCTGTAGATCTTATTAAGGGTGTGGAACGCCCATACTTGCTTGCTATGTAGTAATAACTTCAGCAATATCCGAGTTACAACTTGGGGACATATACTACTATCTCAAAAAAACATGTCATAGAGTAAAAAAGCGTATATCTAGGCTATTCATTGATATCCCGGCTCTAACTAAATCGCTGGCTGGCGCCTGTGGAACTCTTGAAATGGGCAAAGGCTAGACCTGCTCGTATTTTAGCGTCATTTTAGTGCTTCCATACCGTCTACCCCAGACTAACCGCGTTCAAATATCGCTCAGACGACTCCATACTGTATACGAAAGACCACTAATCCACGTCCATATTCTACAAACTCAAGTATAGAAGTTATTTTTTGTTCGACTTAAAAATTAGACACCACAAGTATCGTTTCCAGCTGCCAAATCTGGCGATCCCGTAGCATATCTGGACATTTTGATGTGCAATATCAGTATACTACTCAAATGTGCGGCTCTACACATCGAAACTCCAAGCTAGTGAGACTACAATAGCTCCTCATTAATTCCACCAAAGTGTTACGCTACCGTTTACCATAGTAAATAATTATCAGTTCATTCTATTTACTAAAACTCGGCAATAATGTAATTCTGCTGCCATACTGGGTCGCCGAAGCCAAAACTGTTAGACCACTCATTCGCCTGGGTGATCGCCAGAAATAGACTATCTAAAGCTAGGAAATATAGTTTATCGTCGTCATGATAAGCCTAAATACCTCACCTAAACTTCACGGGAGAAATGTTGAAGATTTGCTAAATACATTATCTCGATAAATTCAATAATAGGTTTACATGCCTGTACGATCTAGTGAGTGTATCCATTGACAAATCACCGACCAGACATATGGACGTTCCTTGCAAGAGTAAAGGACTCGTGGCTCACTAATAGATATCCAAAGCTTATCAGCTATATCTGCCCGAGGAAACGGAGCAGTCAATTCGAAATGACCAGCCACGATACCCTACACTACCTAGCGTTCTGATGCTTAAGATTTGTGAACCTCAATCGTCTTTATGTCAGAGTCCATAATAAACAAAAGATACCGATTTAGCAGCTGAAATATAGCAGCGAAATTATTGCAACCGGATAATTGCAGTTGAATTATCGGATTAGCAGGAACGCTGAACAATATCTAGCAAACACCGAACTTCAAATTGTCAATTTTGGTTACTTGAATCTTCATTGAAAACGGTAAACACCAAGATATTCTTGATCTAAGAAAAGACCTTAGCATATCGCTGTAAGATACCTACCGGGGCCTCTCTCTTATATACCGCAAGCTAAGCTGATACTGGAGGCTTTAATATACAGGTTAATCAGATACCACGGAAACAGATAGTCAAACAATTGCCCCATCTCGTTCAATTCCTTTACGCCTATTAACCGGCCATATTAATCAATTTTTTCAGTGCTTATTACTATTATGATTCATACTGCTAGTAATAATTAGACGTCTCGATTTTCTCATGTCAGCTAACAAGCTGTCGGCTTTTGACTTTTACAATGCTGGGATATAGCACAATCAGGCAGGTACTGCAAAGTGTCTATGAGGATCTATTGCCATAACGAGCCTTGCCAAGGTCAAATGGTAGGTATCGGTACTTGATCATGTGCTGGATTTGTCGTCGCATGGTGAGGGTGAAAAGTATTATGAAATATACCAGCAAAATAGGCCAAAACACAGGAATGTCGAAAATAGTGAACATGGTAGCCAATAAACCTGCAGCAGTAGCACGAGTTGCCGAGTGCCAGAACTTGAACTCGGGAAGTCGGCGGATAAACGGTCGGAACTCCTCGCCCTTGTCGTCATCCTCAGCAGTCGGCAGCGTCTCGCCTTCTTCGAGATCCTGATCCCGGATTTCCTGCTCTAACGAGGGATCAAACTTGGGCTGCAAAAACGCCAGAAACAGATTCAAAAGATAGATTCCAAGCGTGTAGCATACAATGTACCAGCCTTCTGCCAGAATGATTCGGGTCAGAAACAGAATCAGCAGAACGGCAAATCCAATCCATCGTTCTGCAACATGAGGAACAGACTTGTCCAGATATACCTGATATAACTTGGTGAACTGAGAAACACGTGCAGTAACTTCGCTGATTTTATCCATTGCGCTGCCGTGGTGAGATGAAGGGTGCTGAGGTGGCAGGTGGGAACAAAAGTACGCAGATAAAGCGATGGAAATGCAAGCGAACAACAACAGAGCTGGGGAGTGAAAAATAGGCGATAAATATTTTTTGCCATAGTAACGGGCGAGGAATATATCAGTAAAATGTAGCGTAGAAGTAGAATGATGATAATTTGTATTGATTAGACGATACGGTCAATTTCTACGAACGAAATTACGGTTCAAATATATGGTTAAAACAATTC
Organism: Zygoascus bituminiphila; assembly: GCA_030705125.1. Taxonomy (NCBI): domain Eukaryota; kingdom Fungi; phylum Ascomycota; class Dipodascomycetes; order Dipodascales; family Trichomonascaceae; genus Zygoascus; species Zygoascus bituminiphila. The sequence continues at coordinate 358,242 of JANIWT010000004.1, read as the reverse complement.
TCTTGGTTATAATAAATAGATGTTAAGCTCGGGTTAAAGTGGCACACAATGAACATGAGGACATGAACATGCGAACATGCACACGAGAACGTGATGATCCGAACATGAACATAAGAGCGGGCAGATGCTTAAGTAAATCAAGAAGCTTACAGGTAGAGTAGAGATGTAGGATGGGACGAAAGCACTGCGTAGGGAATCGAACGTAGTATAGGGACTTGCAGATACCGTTCAAAAGGACTCAAACACACAGCAGTATAGAGGCTCAAATATAGTATCGGAAGTCAAATTCTGGTTCAGGAGCTTGACAGCAGCACGCTATGGCCATTCGAGCACAGCATAGAGTAGGGAGCTTCAATGCAGCTCACTATGGACTCGCATGTAGTGTAGAGTAGGAACCCATATATAGCGCAGAAGTTTAAAAGCTTAAATACTACACGCAATAGAGACTCCAATATAGTGTCCAGAAACTTAAATGCAGCAAATACAGCGTAGAGTAAGAATCAAATACACGATAATATACATTCCACCGCGCCAAGATGTACTCGCTCAAACACAGCACGAACTATACGCACAATTAACTGGCCGCAACCGCTGTGCCTTCCAACTTCTTGATTCTCTCTTTGGTCTTTTGGACTTGTTGAAACACAGTTTCCAATGCCTTGGACAACCGATCCAACTCCTCATTTTCTCCCTGTTGACTATACTTGTGGTCCTCGTCGGTCTTGGCCGGTAATAAAGAGCCTGGTTTAGAGGTAAGAATCTCAAACATGGCCTCAGTAGGTTCGTTAAACACCAGTTCATCGTAAAGATAACTTTCAACTGGTTGGGGAGTCACCTCTTCTCCAGGCAACACACCGTACGGATGCAGCTTGAGCTGGTGATACAGCAGAATATTCTTCTCACCAGCACGAGTATCGAAAAAAATACGAATTGAGATTTCAAATTCTCCCCATCCTGTCTCGGTAACTTCGAACGGGGCCTGTTCAATAGATCTCGACGGCTGCGGGTAGGTATCATGCAGCTTGAAGATGACCTTTTTAATGAAATAATCCAATTTCACAGTCGGATCAGTAGGATCCCGTACAAAAATCGTCCATTTATGACTATGGTCAGGTAAAATGTTGGACTTCGGATCAGCTTTCTCCTCCGGCGTCAAAGGCACTGCAGTGTTACCATACACAATAGGTCTTGTGATGGCTACGTTCTTGACACGACGTGGAGCCATCGGGATGATTGACGCGAAAAATCCGAAAAACGGAGTAAATTATTCTCTAACGTTATCTAATGATGCTCTACAGCTGCAACGTCCTCTCCAACGTCCTCGTCTAACAAGTGTAACGCACAAATCAAAAAGTGTCAAAACAAGTCGACGCCCAACTCCCATCTACAGCCGTGCCTAACCACCACGGATCCCGGATTTAGTCATATTGAAAAACATCATCTTATAAAGACTCGCTCTACTCTTGTCCATTTTGAGTTCTCCACATTTGTTCAAATTCTTCCAAAATGCCCATGCTCAAGGATCCTTCCACGAAATATAAGAAGTTCCAGCCTCTGAACTTCCCCCAGCGTACTTGGCCGTCCAAGACCATTGACAAGGCCCCTCGATGGCTGTCGACCGATCTTAGAGACGGCAATCAGTCTCTGCCTGATCCCATGACTGTCGAAGAAAAGAAGGAGTATTTTGGCAAACTCCTAGAAATAGGGTACAAGGAAATTGAAGTGGCATTCCCTTCTGCTTCTCAAACTGATTTCGACTTCACTCAGTATGCCTGTCAAACTGCGCCCAGCGATGTCTGGATCCAGGTTTTGACCCCGTGCCGAGAGGAGCTCATCAAGCGTACTGTAGCTTCGGTCAACGGCGCCAAAAAGGCCATCATTCATGTCTATTTGGCCACGTCGCCTCTTTTCCGAGACGTCATTTTCGGCATGTCTGAACAGGAGGCCAAGAAACTGGCTGTTCAGAGCATCAAACTGGTACGATCTCTGACGATCGATGACCCAGCCCAAGCTGGCACTGAATGGGCCCTGGAATTTTCACCTGAAACTTTCTCAGACACCCCTGTAGATTTCTCAATAGAAATCTGCGAAGCTGTCAAACAAGCCTGGGGTAACGCTTCTAAGGAAGTCCCCATCATCTTCAACCTCCCTGCCACTGTGGAGATGAGCACCCCCAATATATATGCCGATCAGATCGAGTACTTCAGCACCCACATTTCAGAACGGGAAAAGGTGTGCATTTCCCTACACCCTCATAACGACCGAGGATGTGCCGTTGCTGCTGCTGAATTGGCCCAGATGGGTGGTGCTGACCGAGTCGAAGGTTGTTTGTTTGGAAATGGTGAGCGTACCGGCAATGTGGATCTCGTCACATTGGCTCTCAACCTCTACACCCAAGGCATTTCTCCTAATCTGGACTTTTCCGATATCACATCTGTTGTCGATGTAGTTGAGAAATGCAACAAAATCCCCGTCCATCCCCGTGCTCCTTACGGTGGATCCCTGGTGGTGTGTGCTTTCTCGGGATCTCATCAGGATGCCATCAAAAAGGGTTTTGCTCGGCGAAGTTCTCAGGTCGAACAGTCTAAGAACGAGCCTCATTGGTGTATGCCTTATCTCCCGCTGGACCCTGCAGATATTGGCAGAACGTACGAAGCAGTTATCCGAGTCAATTCGCAGTCTGGTAAGGGCGGAGCAGCCTGGATCATTTTGCGATCTCTTGATCTGGACTTGCCCCGAGGACTCCAGGTCGCTTTTTCGCGTATTGTGCAGACCCAAGCGGAATTCAAGGGCCGAGAACTAAAGTCTGGAGAATTGTGCGACTTGTTTGAGTCGGAGTTTTTCCTGCAGGAAGACACCTCCAGCCACCCCTATGTTCTGGAAGAGTTTGAAATATCCACTGACAAGCAGGACAAGAACAGCCGATTGCTCAATGCCACTATTCTGCACGACAAGAAACCTATTCAGATCTTCGGTAAGGGCAACGGCCCTATTTCTTCATTTGCAAATGCAATCCAGACTGCTTTAGGAATCACCCTGGAAGTCCAGACCTACAATGAGCACGCTATTGGTAAGGGAACTGCTACCAAGGCGGCTACCTATTTACAGTTTCTCGTCACTCCTCCTGGAGAAGGTGAGAAGAGTTATACTGAATGGGGTGTAGGAATCCATGAGGATGTTTCTCGAGCTTCCATGCTTGCTACTCTCTCTGCGTTGAACCGAATTGCAATGCATATTTGAGCGGACTGCGTTTCAAAAGAATATATCTATCAAAAGTTGCCGATCACACTCTAAAATTTCTCATCTAGCCAGACCTGACAAAATAAATTCGTTATTTATGTAAATTTACTCCATTAACAAACTGATCATACTATGGCACAATATGTACAATGTTCTAGGCGAATGTAGCGGGGAATATATGGAAATTCCATAGCTACTATAATGAAGTGCTATAATTAAAGAAGAAGATTTCCTTGCTATCGTAAATGATCTTTCACCTTAAAAAACTTCTGCTACCGTAAATGAACTTCCACCTTAAAAAAGCTTCTGCTAAATGAAGTGCTCTGTAAATTAACTGCGACTGCCAATGGCGACTGAATGTGCAATCCCCTAGCCACTCTAAGTTCATCCCAGCACATTTCTATCATGAACGATCAAACCACTAGCAAGAAGAATAAACTAGTATTATCGAGTTACTAATTCATTATTTAATATCAATTTGTCTAATAGCGATTTACTATAAAATATCGAACTTATTGTCTAATATCATCTCTGTTAGTGATTTATCCTGTCGACCTCTTCTATCCTTATTTTGATCATGTCGGCAGCACAGTAGTGCACTACATATAACACATTTTTACCGAACATATTTTAGACAAAATAAACCAAAAAATAGTCTACACTTAAAAAATCAGTGCATTGCTGGAAAAAATCATCATGCAGAGCAAACTACAACTATGTAAATAGGAAATCAACTCAGACACGCATTAATTACACCCACACTTCTTTTTCAGATGACGTCTGTTAGTTCATTATATATGTCTTGAATTTCTTTCTTGACCGACTTTAAGAATAATCAAATGGTCTCACCAAGTGATTCTCTTTTACGTCCAGTTGCAGTTTAAGTTCGCCGATTCTTCGCTCTTCTAATAATAGCGGTCTTATATTCCACAATCTAATATTAAATCACTGCCAAGATTACCATATTTTCCCACCAGTCTGAAATGATGCAGCCATTTAGGGTTTGATGAACTTTTCACAAGGTGCCAAAATGAAAAACTCCGTCTCTCTACAAAATCAACCCGACAGTCGAAGACTACAAATTCCGTCTATAAAATATCAACCGAGAAAAGATAATCGGAAAACCATTAAATTAATAATATCAGACGCTTAGGCGTCCTCTCCGTCGCAGCTCAGGGCCGCGCGCAGGATGCTTTTTTTTTATATACAATAAATAACGTATAGACGGCTCTGAAAAACCAAACTAGACTCATATAATCACCCTTGGCAACCTATCCTGCGCTGGACCAAGAAGAAGGCAAATGCAAAACTACAGTAAATTGGACGGATTGGCCAGTCGCTGCCTCACCACTGCTGGAGGGCGCGCCATGTGCACTTTCAACGTTCAACAAATCACCTCAGTCATGCTGCCCTCTCCTCCACGTGTAGTCCGTTGACGCCTGTTGGAAGCAGAAGGGTAGAAATATCAGCTAGTTTAGTTGTCAAAGTCTCCATACATGGAAACCATACTATCATCAAACACTCGGTCGTAATACTCTCCTCCTAACATAAACTCGACATCCTTTGGAGCAGGGTCCTTAAAGAAAATGTCATCCATGCTGCTGACCGACGCTGCGGGTCTAATAACGAAGACATCACCTCTGCTGGATGATGCGCTCGAGTCAGGCTGGATGTCTCAAAAAGTGACACAAACTCCGAAGGAGGAAGAGAGCTAGAATGCTCATACTCATCAAAGTCAGATGAGCCCAAAGGCGACGATGTGACCGATGACGAGAGCGAAGGAGCTGTAAAGGTACTGAGAATCAGGGAATCAGGGGTTGGTGTCTGTACAGTATCAGACTCCGTGTCGTTAATATTATCCTCGTGATCACTGTCATTCTCAGGTTCGGGACTTGCAGAGATACGAGACAGGGATATGGTTGTGGGCTTGTTTTTTGTGTTGGCATTAGAGGATGTCATGTTGATAGAGCTGAGAGCATCAAGAGATGCAGCTTCAAGCTCGTCCTCCTTGATCAGACATTCGCTCAAATCAAAACTATCAATCTTCTTGACATCGCCAGATCGAATATCGGCAAACAGCTGACTAATCTTCTGGATGACTTCATTATTCTTGCAAAGTACAAGAGCCTTTGCTGCACCAAGCGACTTGACCTGGCTACTAAGGGCGGCATTCTCATCTTCCAGAGAAACACACTTCTTCTCAAGCTCCTCAACATGCTTGCGCTTCTTCTCTCGAGACGCATGAGCAGCCTGACGATTTCTCATAATTCGTTCAATTCGTCGCTGCTCCTTCTCGTCCTTCGTCTTCGCACGCTTTCGAGGCGGCAGCGACCCAGGGGGCAGAGGCAGTGTCATAACCTCCTTACGCTTTTCTGAACCAGAACCGACCGTGGTAGTGATCTCCATCGGAGACTGGTCGTCGTAGGACGAGGCAGGAGACAGGCATTCTTCGTAATCGCTCATAATGGAAAATAAAACGATGTGGAGTTGAGTTGACGATGTTGATGAAGGATAGTTGGTTGAGGGTCTTTTCAACAGGGGCAAATCAGCGGGTATTTATGCAGCAGTTTCCAGGGGAGTTACCCTCCAGCACCGCATCAAACCCAAACTGGGCAAAAGAAATGCGCCCTAGCAAAAAGCAACGGGAGACAGCCATTGAATGGACTTTATACAATACAATATACGGATGTTTCATCACGGTGCTTTTGTACATGATCCGGGAATGCTCTTATTGGATCACACTGATCGCTTGATGAGACTATGCCTGAGGTTTGGTGCACTGACGGGAGTACTACCCTAGGGAGCCAGACGTATATTGAGCAAGATTCAGTGGAGTCTGAGTTTTTCACTCCCTGTGAAAGCACATGCCGACTTCTCCTTCCTTGGATGGGGTAGTGGAGGACCCCTTACGGGTGGTGGATCAGTGCAAACCACCATAGTCAAGTCAGCTAGGGTTGCTTTGAAGAGAATGAATGAAAATTAGAATGAAAATAAAAATTAAAACTTTAGACACTATTGATCTATCATGCGCTAATGACCTGCCAAAATAGCACACCATAATTACGACGCAAACGGGTGGGCTGCTAGGTCAACTAGGTATTGCCGTGGTAGCTTGGATTAACCGATTTCAGACGGCATATTAATACAAGGGAGTGGTTTGATTGATTCGGGATGCTTATAGTATAAATTTACACAGTATCACGATTACGCTACTTTAGGGGCCATTAGACGGCAAATAAATCTTTTGAACTGGGCTGACTGCAAGATTAACCAGGGTAATTCTAATGCTGGTTCTTCATACTGCTGGTTATGCAGCTTAGCCTGGGCCGAGTCGAGGCTCTCTATGCTATTAGTAGGGGTAGACATGCCTGATTCGGGAACAGCTGCCAGGCATTCAGGCAGCATAAAACACTACAACCAAATATAACATCAACCTAGAAGGTTCAAAGTCGATATTCCATAGCGATTCTGTAGTCCCTGCCCGTCCCTGCCCTGAGTTGGAACACTTGTGTCACTCACGTTGCCGTTTAAAGTTATATTGGTTCGCTGCCGAGAAGGTGTGGTGGTGGGATTCCACGCCAAACTCAATGTTTCAGGCCGAGGAGACTAAGAAACACTGACCTGTAGAGTCCGAGATTGAAACAAGCACAGGCGTTCGGGTGCCAGACCGATCCAACACCATATAATAGTAATAAAATAAAATATTTCGGGTTCCTGTACCGGTCTGCATCATATTGGTGTCAGTGTAAGATATTACAAGATTGTGATCCACCTGCCCTTACCTTGCTTTTGATGATACCAGTGGTTTTGATTATATGGGAGATTATGAGTTGATTTTGGTTTGGTATGGTTTATTTGGTCCTGATTAGATTTAATTGACCCTGCCTTTTCTTTTCATTTTCAGTCTCTTTTTGCTTTCCTTTTCTTTCTCCTTCATTTTGATGCCTAGATTTGCTACCGACCCCTGCGGTTGTGCCTTCTTGATTAGTGCTTTTCGGCTAGGCAGACCGCCAGTGTCGTAAATGAATCTATATGGGCTCACCGGGGCGGTGAAGGAGGGACTAGGGATAACCAACCGCATTGTTGGGTTTCGTTTCTGGCCAAAAGAGTGCTGCCCGAGCCAAGATTTAGTAGCGACGCAACATAGTCAGTCAATATTCTGCTCTTAGTATTCTCCGTAGTACTATAACTCTAAAACATATTCTAACAACTATCTAGATTGGACATATCCGTCTATCCTGTACGCGCCCATACACGCTTTTTACATGCCTAGTGGATTGTGTGCGGGTTCTGAAGATCAGGGTGAGGTGCATTTATTCATGCAGTGGAGCCATATTATTTTTGGGGGTTAAAGTTTAGTGGCTGAGTGAAATTTTCAGCCTGAGAATTACGCGTAATATCGCGACCAGATCATATCACATACAAGTCCATTCTTACAATTGCTTATCAAGTTCTACTAATAGGCGAATAGAACTGTACCTGATGCAGAATTTACCTAGATCAGGATCTTTCTGGATCAGAATAGGTTCTGTATCAGAACCTACTGATCAATCTATGTAATGCGTGAATAGACCGTCCCAAGCATACAGCTCAAACTCGGCCACCTTCCTCCATCGTTTTGGCTGGTGCCTTGTAACATAGTATTAATGTTAATCCACCATCCGCAAGTACCAAAGAAACTCTTTTCCTTACTCAAGATGCCGCTGGCCGCGCCGCCCTATGCACGTGTCGCCCCAACTCAATATACGGTGAGTATATTAAATCACTAAGGCTGACATTTGAGCACATAAGCATAAAGGACCAACACCGAACATTGGAACATTTCACTGCGCCTGCGAAGTTTTTTATCAGTTTGTAGACCCACCTATTCTTTGTAGCATGCTGATGTAGGGCTGAGGCGACCGCCTCGAACGATTTCTTGTCTATAACAAATAGGCACTAGCACATAGTAGTACCACTAAGAATAGATTAAGTAACCTTAGCCAGGCCAGTGGAACAAACGCCCATCCCCAAACGGGTAGTTCTTATACCAATTAGGAAGGCGGTGGAATCGTAGGCAGAACTAGAACATCTACTACAGACTACGCGGCTACACGCTGTAGACTTGTAACTACAAGATTATTCAGCAATATTATATGGGCTAGTAACGCAGTCATTTTTAGCAGTGCCATTTTTATGGTATTATCACGGTACTACTTTATTTTTTAGCCTAATAGTGGCTGTTCACATTGTCATTGGCTATCCAGGAACTTACCAGCTTCAGATCGAACTTGCCCAGTGAAAATAAAATATAACTGAAAATTATTTAGCTTTGTATTTTTCTGTATGCTGTAAGTTACATTAAAAATAGAGTAAAAAAATACTTGAAGTATTGTCAGTGCCTGACTGATTACCGAGATAGCAACTGCACAGTCGACTAAAACCAATTTACGGGAGCCGGAAAAAGTAAACCATCTCTAAAACTGATCCAAGCGAGTGAATTGATGTGATTGCGTTATGCCGTGGCTGCGTCCGTGGTGGCTTTGTTTCAGCTCAGAGGTTCCTCCGCAGCCGTTTCATAGTAGAGGGGTGGAATGTATGAGGTGGAGAAGATCTTGTCGATCGCAATTCCACTGCATTTTGGGTCGACAATTCCTGACAAAACTCAGTTGTATCACGTCAGGAGCCTTGCTTTGAAGTGTATCAGATCATCTGGTTTGTTTTATTTGCAGATCAACCAAGGTTAGTGATCAACCAGAGTTTCCGATCATTAAATCACATATTGTGGGCTATTCACATAGGTCGCTACTGGATCGGTTTGAATAGTGTAGTGCAAAGCTCAAAGCCAAGAGTTTCTCAAACAGATGCCAATATTGATCGAACCTATGGTATTACCTGGATACTCCACGTTCATCTCTGATAGTAAGAAACTTCTGTTATTCGAATATTTGCTACTAGATATGCTTTTCTAAATATTCATGTTCTTGGTACAGTTCAGTACATTTTAGCTCTTTCTTCTCCGCTCTCAGTTGCCCGAATCTCCAACACCGTTGCCTGGGTTACGTATCATAAAAGGTTAGCTCTTCACTTACTTACTTATCGTCCCACTCACTACTTCCATCAACACTACTGATGGATCTTCGAATAAACTGAGTCCGTAACACTCTTCAATGATACAATGTATAGTAGTATGGGTAATTTCTATTTGCAGTCAAACTGCATGTGCAAACAATGCCCATAGCAGTCTCTCCAGGCACGTCCCCATGTGATGCTGCTGTGTTTGGATCCAACATACCGCCGCACCCCAAAACTGCCATTCAGGAATGTATCCGAAAACTGGCAAAAGAATGTTAGCTATTAGTGAACTGCTATGTCACTTGGCCTTGTTCTTGTTTGTCAGTCTTTGATTCTTCATCTTTCTGTAAGTCTTGTACTGGAAACCCCAGTGTTTCTCTGGTTGTAATATTTACTTGGTCGTCCTACCATCTCGACAAATGCCGTCTGTGGGCCTCGGACTTGATCTCGGCGCGACTGGACCCACCAGGATACGCGATTCCGGCATTGATGAACATCCATACCGGCCTGAAAACGAGATTATAGACTATTATTCTCAGCAATATGAGGACTACCAAAGACAATATCAGCTTCAAGCTTTCCAAAACACTCCGTCTCATGACCTTACGGGGACCAGGCATCATCGACAGCCTTCTCAGCCTGCGTTTCCCCAATATGATGCCAATACCAATACATACCATTATCGATTCAAGCCTTTGGTCATTGATAAATCCAGTCTGGAAACCGAGTGGCATATCCAGCATCCGTTGAATCCTAAACTACCACTCCAGAAGCAGGTGGTACGAGAATTGGGGGAGTTTGAACAGCAGAGACTGTTTTCAGAGGAAAACAACATTGGACCTACCAAGGGGATTGTGCCTATCTATGCATCACCAAACGCAGACTCTCTAGGTCAGTTTCCATACAAAAACTCGCTTACGCCGGCTAGTCTGATAAGTCCTGGTGTGATGTCGCCCATCCCCAGTCCCGTCGAGTACGATGCTCTTAGACAAAGTACGTTTAACACCCCAAATTACTCACCCAGTTTATCTAGTCCTTCCATCTGGTCTGACAGTACCAGTAGTAACTCGCCAAATCTTGGAGCTCCTGGAATTGCCATTGGATCGGGGGCTATACCGTCACGAATCAGTACTGCTCCTGCCCGTCTGGGAGGACTAGCTAATGCCGTTGCCAGTGGCAATACAAATGCTCCTGGGCACGGTAACTTGAATGAAAATGGATCCAAGGCATCTATTACTGGATCTACAGGTTATACACCGATATTAGAGTATCCCGGTGGTCAGAATGCATATAAGATGCCGAGCCCGACTGGCATCAACCTGCCCAAGCGAAACGCCCGAGTTCAGGCAACAACTAACACAGTCGATAAAACTCAGGCTGCGATAATTGGTGCATCCATATCGAGCATACCTTCATCCAGTACCAGTATGAGGGATATCCCCCAAGCAGACCAGGATCGAACGCGGTATAAAAGTCGTGTCGGCAGCAGATATAGCTCGTCTCCCAGCATCACTAACGTGAGCCCGATTCTTAACACTGGCGAACTAAAAGAGCGTGAAAACACAGCTCCAGGCACTAAGAGGTCGTCAAGAATACCTACAGAATCCACGGTGATTCACCGGCCCGTAGCATACCAGGTCAACAATGCCGCTGCCGATACTGCTGCTACGCCTGATGTCGAGGCACAAAATACCTTAAGCGACAAGGAATGGCAACGAATTCCCCACCCATTGCTACTAACCAGCCCGTACGAGATGTGCCCGCCGCTACTCAGCAAATTCTTGCTAGCCATATGCGTGTTATTTCCACCCTTATGGTTATTACTGGGAACAGGACTATTTGATCAAGCGGTGGGGGTTGTACCGCTGCGTATTAAACAGGCGGCGCTGATGCTTGCAGTGGTGAGTGCCGTGGTGGTGATAGCCTGTCTGATAGTGGGATTGGCAGTGGGCCTGTGATGCGGAGGATAAAGGGATTGAAAAGAAAGTTTGATCTTAATGATGATATTGTAAGGGATTAATCTGATTGATCTAAACGCTGGTATCATAAGGGACTAGAATGAGTTAAATGATGTGGAAGATAGTTATGGGGAACTTGTATCCATTGATTGATGTGAACAATGGTACTATCAGGGGTTTGCGTCACTGGATCGATCTGAACGATCAATATTGTCGCATAACATCGGGGGGTTTGCGTCTATGGATCGATCTGAACTACAATATTATTGCAATTGTATGCGTCAAACCATTACTACTTTTTATTATTAGAATTGCAGTATCGTCTCCTGACACGGGCTAAAATCGCAATTAGTCATGACATTGCATTGCAGTGAATCATGCAATGAACCCAGGTATTCCCTATGTTCACCGGCATAGTTACTTTGGGTCTGGGAAACAACTAGAATAATGGCTCAAGTGTACAGAAATCCGACCACGCGGTTAGTATAGTATCATGATGGTGGATCATCACGAGACGGCTTTATCTTGTTGATCGTACAAACTATCTACAAGATACCAACAGGGAGATATTCAGAAAACGTGATTACCATCGAATCGAACAATCGAAGTTGGATCTACACTACACTGCACTAAACTGAAATTTACTGGTATTCATCAATATCAGGTGTGGATTGATCAACAATGAGCTGGTCACTTTAGTTGTTTCACGATTAACCGACCAACTATGAACAGACCATCAGGTCTAGGCTAATCAGTTGACCAGTGATTGCCCAACCAACAATGAAATGACCAACATCAACTGACAAGTGATAACCTAATCAACATCAACTGACCAAATGAAAAGACGCATCAGTTGGAAACTGACCACATTAGTTGACCATGAACTGATGAAAAATTCAATCGGCAAGGAATAATCCCGAGCTCCTTGTTGTTCCATCCACTAATGACATAACGGTGCCGTCTGTCTGGTGAGCCCACAAACTCACACAACTTTACTCCATTTCAGCCGAACGGAAAAGCGGACGGCCCTGTTTAACCCACTTTACCTTAACCTTCCTAACCTAGCAAACCTAACCACCCTTATTTATTTGACTAACTTAGACGGCTCTTTATGTAGCCAGCTGGTTAGTTTCGTGTAGAATGAATATATGAATGAATATGAATATTGAAATATTCCAATATAAATTCTCCTTTCTATAGCTGTACATGCTATATCGGTTATTGACCTATCGCGTCATTGTTGATCATATTGTTCACTTACCCGTGCTACCCTATCCCGTCTTGATCTGATCGGCGAGGTAGTTTGTTACCCCCACATTGTATTCTCTCTTACCTACAACTTAACTACAACTTAGCTACGTCTTTGACTACAACTTGAGTCTGATTTGTCACTTGTTCAATCCATTTGCGGGCCAAGGAGAAGAGACCATTTTTCCGACTTTTCACCCCCTCTCAAATTGCTTGTCGTACATTTTTACCCCGCTATTTGCCCCAAATTGTTCAAATCGTATCGTCCAATCAACCCATTCGATCTTCCAATCTTGCGAATCTTCGAATTCTTCATATTTTTTGAAACTTCAAATCAAATCAAACCATCCAACCTACCAAACACCGCTTTTCACCCTCCAAACCCACCAAACCTCCTCGTCTCACTTATCGCCAAAACCCATCACTTCCGGTCGGTTGTTCCCCCTGCGAACCCCGCCTTCCTCAACCGTCTTTCTGTTTGGTTTCGTTTTGCGTGCTGAGCGGAGCGTTTGGGACTTTTTTTGTTTGAGCCGCCCGCCCAACCAGTCTGGGCCTTTCCAAAACATCACACCGGCCGATAAGCAAAACCCATATTATCAACCTAACGTGCTTTTGAAATTTCGTCAACCTTCGGGCGCTTCTGTGATATTCAAAATACCACCAGTAGGCCACGACTTTCCAAATCACTTTTCTTAGACTGGTTTCTTCTTCTTTTATCTCTGTCTTATCTTCCTTTTTATCTTCATATCTTAAACTTGCTCTTTGCATATTCTGACTGTTGGGTTTCTGCTTGCTACTTGAACAACCATGGGAAACGTCCCTACCAAAGAGACCCAGGGCAGTGCCGTCGACAAGCCTAAGCCCAAGACCAACAACCACACATCGTCGGGAACCAGCAGTAGACGTTCGTCTGCGACATCCAAAGGCAAAAATGTTGTATCGTCGAGCTCCAAGACTTCCAAACCGCGTGCCGGCTCGGATTCTCCGTCGACTTCTTCCTCTGCCAAGGTCAAACCGGAAACCTCCGGCTCCAAGTCCCCCGATACGAACTCCTCGTCTGGACCTCTCAGCCTGGAGGAAATGGTCGATGGTGGATATCTACATACTCATGGAGTCTATTCAGGTCCGGAAGATTTTAAGCAGAAGATTGTTAGACAGCTTATGATTGAGCGCCGATTATCGCCGTTTTTCAAAGGCCTAGCCGACATGGACGAAAATTGGTCCGATAGACAACTCATGGCGGCTGTAAGGAATATGCCTATTCCTGATGAACCGGAAAAAGTGGCTCGCGAACATGTTGAAACTGTTGTACAATCTATATCGGTTGCTGCTGTAGACAAGGCTCCACAGCCATCACCCGATCAAGAGTCCAACCGGAATTCGGTAGAACCACAAGCTACTACTCCAGAATTACCCCCACTGTCATCTTCTCTACCAAACTCGTCCATCACTGATTTTCCGCAATTTCCGCCTGCTCATCCTTCCCCGTCATCCTCTGACAGTCATCGTACTGCCAGCACTAACAGCGATGATGATAGCGTTGCTTCTACTGTTTCTACAGCGGCCACTTCACCGGATGATGATGATTTACTACGTCAAGTCCTTATTCTGAAAGGTAGTGTAGCGCATATTGAAGATTCGTCTTCTCTGGCTGCATCCAGCATCTCAACTACAACCACTATTGCTACATCTACTACTATTACTACTACACAAAAACATCCGATTCCCGCACGCGCAAGGTCGAAGACTGCTTCTCAAATTGTATCTGGTCCGTCTTCACAGTTGGCGCAGCCGGAGAAGCCAATCGATGTTCTGTTGTACCGTGGAGCCATTGAATGTCCGATTTGTTTCCTTTATTACCCCAAGTATATTAACCACACTCGATGCTGTGCACAGCCCATCTGCTCCGAGTGTTTTGTACAGATCAAGAGACCGGATCCTCATCATCCTCACCATGAGGAAGAGGATGCTAGTTCAGTTGTTGCTGAGTCCAGTAAATCAAAAGACGACGATGAATTACTGGTGTCTGAACCTGCTCAATGCCCTTACTGCAATGCCCCAGATTTTGGTGTCATCTATTTTCCTCCCCCATTTAAGAGTGGAGTATGTTCTGCTGGAGCCAGCTCTTCATCTGCTGCATTACGTCGACATACAAAGAACCTGCTATTTGGCAAGAGTTCGGGAACTGATCTCCATACTATCGTTATCAACGCCAGCACTGCTGTGGATGTTCCAACTACTGCACTTCCCAGCGAAGTAGCAAAAAGAAGAGGTTCTGTTCCTCCGACTGCTCCGGAAGTTGTCACCGCAGACTTGATTCGCCCTGATTGGGCTGTCAAACTGAGCACTGCTCGACATAACATTGCTCGTAAGAGTGCTGCTGCTTCAGCACTGCATGCCACGGCTTTCCTATTACCATCTTCGTCCTCATCGTCTTTGCTTCTGGAAGTTACATCGTCGTCAAAAAAGGACAAGAAGAAAAACCGATTTAGAGGCTTCAGTGTTGGATCATCTGGAAATAGCAGTGTTACTCCGTCCCCAGCATCCTCAACACACCGTGGAGTGTCTGGCACTTCATCCAGACGGTTTTCAAGTGTGAACACCAGGGAAATGAGGACGTCCCGAGCAGTGGCTCGCGAAGTGGAGGAAATGATGATGATGGAGGCTGTCCGACTGAGCCTGTACGACGCACCCAAGGCAGAACCGCCAGCTTTGGCCAACTGAATTTGATCAGTATCTACATGGGCTATTGCATTAGATACTTTTATGAAGGACCCGGAAAAATTCTGCATCGCTTGATTTCCGCAATCAATGTTTCGGATCTTCAGATTGATCTTGTGTAGGGGTGTGCATAAATGGTGATGATGCTTTGTATCTAACTCTTACTCTTCATCACCACATTACGATATAGGAACAATGAACGAATATCATCATGACATATCTCGACTGGAGACTCGTAAGGATCATGAAATTAGGAAGAAGTCTTCAGGTATCCGAGAACCATTACAAGTGGTTTCCACAAATAACCAAGACTCTGCTGATGGAGGTGGAGATCTAAGCGCCGTTGCTAAAAACCCATCCGACAATGCCAGCGTAGAACCCAAATGTAAAGAATTCCAACAAGAAGTTGGACTTAGTGAAGTTGAAAAATTTCACTCTGCCGAGTTTAAGAAATTTGATTCTCCGCCAGTATCTATCGATTCTTCACCAGCGCCTATTTCAGCAGTCTCTGTTGATTGTAAACAGCCCAAAAGGTACTCCAGCGAAACGTACACTTTACCACCTCTTGATTTCTCACAATTGAATAAAATTGCAGACAAGGAAAACGCAAATTTCAAACCCGTTTGGGGGTTCCCTTTAGATCCTCAGACTAATGTCGAGGCAAACTTGGAAGACATCGCCGACAAATGGCAGAAGAGCCAAAAATTGCCAGGAGATAGCGATATCGAACAGATCAATATCAAGAAACAAAAAGATATGAAGAAAATGCTCGAAACAGGCCTTGACGAGTTCAATTCAGATCAGAAGCGCGAACGTCGTCAAGGACTTCGATATCATTTGAAACGGGTATTTGGGTACACCGTTAACTAATACCTCCCTTTACGGCTAATATCTTCTTTCACCTCTCATGCTGAGCTAGATAATATAATAATATCATTATATTTTATCCAGTATTTCTTTATCTTGTATGACCCTCAAACTGTGAACTTCGATAGGCGTCATCTTCGAACCCCGTCTTCACCCGTCATCAGCTGATACTAACGCACGTTCCTACTAGAAACAGCGTAATAATATTCTAATTATTTTGACGTCTCTTCCTCGCTAAATTGCCCCTTTTCAAAGCATTATGCTGTTAATCGTCGGCTATGTCGCACAGACCACTTAGCATGACGATTCCAAGTCTCCTGTTGGAGCACATGTTTGTATCACGTGCAATTATCATGACTACTTTCATCCCCCATATGCGGAGATATTTATTGCTCACTTCTTCCCTCTCACCATTAACGTCACATTTGAGAAAAATGAAAGCTTACATTTACGATAACACAGAAACCGATCCCAGAGAAGACCACGACTCCGGAGTGGCGGTTTCACTAGAAGATTTGAAGAAAATTGGCGTCAGCTATTGGAACACCGACTTGGACGGAGTTAACAAAGTCGCCAAAGACCGAAACTACGAGTGCCGTGATGAAGTCAATATTTCTCCTACGAGTTTCCCTAGCACAGAAATCTACCATGAAAAATTGAAGACTTTTTTCACGGAGCACCTGCATGAGGATGAGGAGATCCGATACATCCTGGACGGTGAAGGATTCTTCGATGCCAGAGACGGAGAGGACCGATGGATTCGAATCAAGGTAGAAAAGGGTGACCTTTTGATTATGCCTGCAGGTATCTATCACCGATTCATTCTCAGTACTAAGGATTATATCAAAGCCATGCGATTGTTCCAGACCGAGCCCAAGTGGATTCCCCACAATCGGCCCGCTGAAGACAACAAGTACAGACAGGAATACGTCAACGGCTTGAAGAGCCATGGAATTGCTGCTAACTAAAGCTACGATGATGCAGTAAACTTCGGGATGCTCTCATTAATCGAGTTTATGGTTCCCCCTATCTAAGCTTATAGCGAAATTGACCAGTAAGTGTTGGTTGATTAGGGGTTTTAGGTAGTATTTGTCGTAATAATTCAAAACTGTTCTTAGGGACTGCTAATTGCTATTCAAATAGGTTCAAGATGTATTTTTACACCATTTTTATCAAAATCAGCGGCAGTTGGTTTAGTTGCTTGCCAAGCTTTATCTCGTCGACTTGGATTGGCTGTGGACCGTTGTAGATCAACGACTGTATAAAGAACTCAGTGCAAAACACGTAAACCGGGCTACTCCAGATTCATCAATCAGTATATATCCAAATATAACTGTATTATACTGAAAATTAATTTTTACTCGTATTTCAATCCAGCACGGCTCATGCCATGCCTTGACAGCCAAAATATCATTTTCTTACATAACCATCCCTAAATAAGTAGTGCGGTTGGACACCACCACTCAACTTTGGACGCTACTTTTTCATTTTCTCTCTTCTACACATCACCATCATCATCACAATGTCTGAAGCTGCTGTTTCTTACGCCTCTTTGATTCTCGCCGACTCTGATGTCGAAATCACATCTGCCAAGCTGCTTGCTTTGACCAAGGCTGCTGGTATCGAAGTTGAGTCGGTAAGTACTTAAAGAACGCCATCTTATTGTGCTACCCAGAGCAATGATCACTAACTTTATAGGTCTGGGCTGACGTTTTCGCCAAGGCTCTCGAGGGAAAGGACCTCAAGGAAGTTCTGTTTAGCTTCGGTGCTTCTGGTCCTGCTGCTGGCTCTGCCGCCCCTGCTGCTGGTGGTGCTCCTGCTGGAGAGGCCGCTGCCGTTGAGGAGGAAAAGGAAGAGGAAGAGGAGTCCGATGACGATATGGGTCTGGGCTTGTTCGACTAAACGAATAACTGAAATTTACGTATCATCATAATCCTCATGAAAAAGTACTTTTGTTCTAAGTCTATACCTGTGCGTTGTTTTGCTTCCAAACTGACGTAGATGTTTCGCGTAGCTTGGAGAAGCCCAGGGACTGCTTTGATCCCTACAGCGACGTAGATGATAGCTGCGAAGATATTCAGAACAAATAACACAACACATACAAGCCAAAAATCTGTAAACTTTTGTACAATAAAAAGACCGACTAGTCCAATTTCATATCCCTATGGATGTTTTATGTCGTATTATTCGACAGCTCGGTGTTTCTAATTGTTGAAATTCCATGTCGAGAAGCCCTAAAGCCCTAATCGTGCTGTGAAATACGCACATACTGTGAGAACCACTCTTTTTACATTTTGTTCCACAACTCTCTTTCATCACTCATCCAACATCACAGAGAATCATCATGGCTACTGAGCAGAAAGTCGTCCCCAGTGTGCAAGTGCGTATTAGAACTAACGGAATTCAAGAGACCAGAAATGACATTGGATAATACAATTTTCGCTGTTGAATTTGGATTCTGGAATCAAGCTATATATGTCATTGAGAATGAAAGTACTAACTCCCCTCTACAGACCTTCGGCAAGAAGAAGACTGCTACCGCCGTCGCCCACGTCAAGGCCGGAAAGGGCCTTCTCAAGTTGAACGGCTCCCCCATTTCCCTCGTCCAGCCTGAGACCCTCCGATTCAAGGTCTACGAATCCCTTTTGATTGTTGGCCTCGACAAGTTCGCCAACGTTGACATTCGAGTCCGAGTGTCTGGTGGTGGACACGTCTCGCAGCTTTACGCTATCCGACAGGCCATTGCCAAGGGTCTCGTTGCTTTCTACCAGAAGTTTGTCGACGAGCAGTCCAAGAACGAGCTCAAGAAGGCCTATTTAAGCTACGACCGAACTCTGTTGATTGCTGACTCTCGACACTCTGAGCCCAAGAAGTTCGGCGGTCCCGGTGCCCGAGCCCGATACCAAAAGTCTTATCGATAAGCGTGTACTTGTGCTTTGTGCTTGTATATTCTTACTGGTTTGTTAGTAATGTCATGAATATTCCAAAAAAATAATCGTTCATCTGAGGGCATTTGTTCATTTGACGGTTTCCACATAAGCAGTCAGTTGTAAAGAATCCTATTTGGTTAATTGTATCATGTGTCGGGGATGTTCAGTGTTTATACGTATTACATTGTTGTGCTACTGTGATATCTCATGTCATTTGTTGTATGCTTTGCCGAAAAATAATAGAAGCTCTGTAAGAGTCTGTAACAGTCTGTAAGAGATGACTGGAGTTTCCATCTAAGTTACGTTTCCATTCCAGTGAAATTCTCACTAACTGTGGTTAAGCTAGATATGGGTAAATTTAGTGAAATTCTCTAACTATCGTTAATTTCACTTAGCAGTTAGATATGGGTGAATTTCCCCTATCTTCATTCTACTGTATTTGTTCCGTAACTTCACTTAACAGTTAGAGATGGGCAATTTCGCTAACTATTTTCATTCTATGGCATTTTCTCAACCCATTTGTGGGTGCTCAGTATACCGGTATAGCTACGACTACTCAGATCCAGCCCGCATATACTGGCTATGGTTTTGGTTGTTCCGTAACTTCACTTAACAGTTAGAGATGGGTAATTTCGCTAACTATTTTCATTTTATGGCATTTCCTCATTCCATTCCGTTGTGTTTTTTCCGTAACTTCGCTCTCAACGACGCCATCTCCCAGGCAACCACCTTTATTTACTTTGTGCTCACAAACTATCAACATACCAACCTCTCATGAATATCACCAACGAGAACCCAAAAACTCCGCCTCAGTCGGAGGTGAGCAATGCACTGCCTTCTCCTCTTCCTAGTGGTGGTACGAAGGATGTGGATGTGCGAATCAAAATAGACAAGGACGTTTCTGTCCACAGCCCTTGGGATTCTACCGAGACAGATGAGGTGGGAAACAGCGGAGATCAGGAAACTCGCAGTTCTGAACATGATGAATATAATAAAACTCATGGAAAAAAACCTGACAAATTGCAAGGAAACGAGCGGGAACATGACCAAGACCAGAGCGAAATATCGCCCGAAAGTAACAAAGACAGTACTGTGGAAGATCCGCTGGCCGAGATCAACCGACTCAAGTCTCTGGTAGCCCACTATGAGCTGCAGAATAAGCTTCTGACTATCGAAAGCTACGAGAATGCTCAGCGCAATGAGGTGGAAAGCAGTATCATGCAGCGCGAAGTGGATCGACTGTTGATGGAGAAGAATTCCAAGCGAGGTAGTTTGGACGACGACGGGGCAGAATTTGATGAAGAATCGGCAGCTCAAACCTACCGTCGACGTCTACGCAAGGCTAAACTTAAGCTCCGGGATGCATCGCAACTTATTCGAGAAAAGGACGAGGAAATCGAACGTCTGAGACGACGACTGCGTGAAGGACGCCAACATCGGGAAGCAATGGAGGCCCGGTTTACTAAGGATGGCGATTCTAATGCCAACGATAACGGTGGACTCACTGCTCTGGGCATTCTTGCTTCTGCATCTCAAGCCATGTCTCAGGGTGCGTCAGGTGAAGAATCATCCCAAACTCAATTGATGCCTGCTCCCGCTTTTCGAAGGGAAAGTTATGGATCAACAGTGACTGAAGAAGGTGAAGAGGACGGTGATGAAAAGGTTTATACAGAGGACACAGCAACAGATGCGACCAAGTCGTGAGCAGAAACACAAGTTGTGATGTATCAACATTATAGTTGGTGGAATGATTTTTCAGACGATCAAATCCAATACGAAGTCAATGCATCTGCTCATTAATGACATTCAGAGAGACATCAGAGTGCTTCGTATAGCCATTGGAATTATAGTGAAATGGCCAAATGATGCATGGAGTTAGGCAACAATTATTGGGCCATTTGAACGATTATTGAACTATTATATGGACGACAACCTTCCCATCAGACATGTCGATACCATCTTTAGTATCAACACCGATATATTGAGTGTGTTTTTAGTGCCAGTATCAACAGTCTCTATCAACACTCTATCAACAGTGCCAATATTGACAGTCTCAATCAACAGTGTCATATCAACAACATCGCTATCAACAACATCTCTCACTACACCTTTGAAAATCTCGCTACCAATATCCGACTCAAAACCTCTCGATCATCAGGACATGTCTCGTGTTTGACCACAACGGCTACACTACACTATAATTCATGCTCAAATATTTATTCCATGGAACATATTGCTTGATTCTTGAACTCTTTGGTACCCCCAATAATACAATTCTTATATACACACATATATCATGTATTTTGGTTGAATTAATCTAAACAAAACACTAGCACAGTTTACAACAAAG
The DNA here is from genome assembly GCA_030705125.1 of Zygoascus bituminiphila. Classification (NCBI taxonomy): domain Eukaryota; kingdom Fungi; phylum Ascomycota; class Dipodascomycetes; order Dipodascales; family Trichomonascaceae; genus Zygoascus; species Zygoascus bituminiphila. The sequence goes on along the minus strand of JANIWT010000004.1, from coordinate 336,874 downwards.
AAGCAGGCAGGTCAGATGGACTCTTCTTCAATCCGGCCAATCTATCGTAATCTCCACTAATGATTCGCTCAATAATCAATGCATCTCTCTTCTTGATCTCCTCGGGACTCAACTTGCTGTCATCCGTCTCCAGACTGTCATTGTATCTCTCACTGGATCGCAACCGCAACTCTTCCATAGCCCAGTCGGCAATAGTATTGGAGTTATTGAACAGAGCAAATGCCAATGCAATCAGTAAACCAGGCACGTACCCGTAATATATAATGTTTTCCCATCCTTCCTTTTGGTTTTCTCGAATCACTTCCCATTTGATCTCTCCAGTCACACTATCTTCATAGGGGATCTTGTCCAAAATCTGTCGTCCTGACGTGTAATAAGCATCCAGCTGATATTGATTAGCATTATAAATGTCTCTCTGCTCGTTGGTGAGTTTGAGTTGATCAACCCATGTCAATCGCTTGGTCTGGCTCAACTTGGCCAGAACTGCTGCAATCTTAAGGCCCTCGTCACTCTGACTTGCACCTGAGTTGGCAGTTCCGTCCGAGTTCTGAAATGCAATAGAATTGGCAGGGAACTTCTCGATCGTCTGGTTGATCGCCTGCTCAAGCTCCGCGCTATACAGCTTGAAGCCCTTGTCGGCAGAATATTCCTTGTTCAGAAACTTGATGCCACGAGCCAGTAACGGCTGAGCTCGGGGAGCCATACGAGTCTGTCGAATTGCACGCGAAAGCGAAAGCATGGTGTTTTTTGAGGCTGCTCAAACAATCAATCAACAGTAAATGTATGATGGAGGTGGTTTTGTAACTCTTATATTGGTGATGATATTTTACTATGGCTGGGAACCCAATCGACAGAAGTGTGATTGGTGCACAAAAGTGCACGCTTTTGGCAGCTTCACGCGTATATCTTGGCACCACTCAACTCAACTCAACCACCATCGTCAATGCCATTTTTCAAGGTGTAAGGCTCGGCCATTTCTCCCTCATCTCCAGCAGTCAGCACATACCAATTATGAAGTACATCAACACTGAACAGACCCTCGAGGTCCCCGAGGGCGTCAACGTCCAGATTAAGTCTCGACAGATCACCGTCACCGGTCCCCGAGGAACTTTGACCAAGAACCTGCGACATGTTGACGTTGTTTTCCAGAAGATTTCCGACCGACAGATCAAGATCTCTGTTTTCCACGGTGACCGAAAGCACGTGGCCACTCTTCGAACCGTCAAGTCTCTTGTGTCTAATCTGATCACCGGTGTTACCAAGGGTTACAAGTACAAGATGCGATACGTCTACGCCCATTTCCCCATCAACGTCAACCTCCTGGAGGGCGGCAAGATTGTCGAGATTCGACACTTTTTGGGTGAGAAGCGAGTCCGAAGCATTCCCTGTCTTGAGGGTGTCAGCGTTGAGATCTCCAGTGCCCAGAAGGATGAGCTGATCTTGACTGGTAACTCTTTGGAGAACGTTTCTCAGACTGCTGCTGATATTCAGCAGATCTGCCGAGTCCGAAACAAGGATATCCGAAAGTTTTTGGATGGTATTTACGTTTCTGAGCGAGGCAATGTTGTTGAGGAGGAATAAAAGACTGCTTTTTACCACTTGCTAAGCCAATGGATCTTGTGATCTTGTGATCTTGTGATATTGTGTAGCATGTTAATGCTAGCATAGCATCCTGGCACCCCTAAAAATAATGCATGATATAGAGATGTTTGTATTAATAGTATCATTCTAAAGTTGATAAGCAGTTGTTGGTTATGGATGTGTTGATGAGATAGTTATGTGCTGATAGTTATTTGGTGATATTTATTTGTTGATCATCATTATCGATAGTCACTTATCGATAAGATCACGAATAAGCTACTATAATTGTTTTCCATCGCAAACCACCACCAGTTCACTCATTCTTCACTTGTCCAAAATAATCCTCTGGAACTTCAAATCTCAAACCAACTTTCTCCGCAAATACCTTATCAGAATCGCTGTGATCCCCTTTTCTCCCTGCTGCGTCTCCGACAAACACACTTGCGGAGATATCAACAGTTGCATCAAGTAGCTGGCTCAGATCACGCTCAAACTCTTTCCACATCCCTGTAGTAGGCTTTCTATTCTCATCTTCTCTTTTCTCTTTAGCTGCTGCTTTATTCTTAATAGCAGCATACACCCATACCTCTGCATCTCCCAGGTCTTTCAGTATATTGTCGACACGCCCTGTAAACGTCCCATAGCGCTTTCCACCTTCAACAACCCCACCTTGATTAGAAAATATCACTATCAGACTCTTTTTCTCTGTAGATAAGCTTAGAAGGCGTTTCTTCGCTCTACCACTAAACCATTTCCAGTCGTCGGCGTTTCTAGGAAAAGGAACGCTAGTCTTGCAATGAACCAAGGTGGAGTCCAGATCAAACGATTCAACAACCAATTGGAGGCCTGTCTCAGTCATTTTTCCCCTCTTGCCATTATATCGCCTCTTCAGAATACTCCCGTGTAATTTCCATTTTCCAGTTATCAGATCCGGTCGGAATGTGCTAATAGTCTTGTCTACTTTGGGGGTGTTCTTCAACTCCTCCTTCTCCACCTGATCACCACTGTCCACCTTGACCTTCTTCCTCGGTAACTCCTGCTGCCGGTCCCCCGAACCGGCTGTTTCTGTGCCGAAGAAATCCGCCAGTGTCAGTAAAGATTCTTTCCCCATTGGGCAAGTTAAGATGTTATGTTATGGTTAAGTGAGGCGCCATCATGCGTGTAAAATTAATGCTGGGGGTAATATAAAGAGCAGCAGCACCAAGTTGGCTAAGAATTATCAACGAATTTTCGATATTTGGGGCATTATTTGTCAGGCAGAAATGTACCAAGTGAGTTATAGATTTTTCAAGGGATTTTTTTTATTCATTATACCGTAATACCATTCATTTGACGAGCTTTGTTGCTAATATTGCAGAATAGGAGGCGGAGAAAATCCATCAAAAAAACCCAATTCACCCTCATGGTGTGTGGATTGAGTGGAACTGGTCGGTCTACTTTTGTAAATTGTCTTTGCGGAGATAGCAATATCATTCGTCGCTACGATGAACAATATGCCATGTCGTATCCCGGTAATGATCAAGATGCCAAGGACCCGTTTAGAATTGAAGTTCATAACATTGAGCTGGAAGATGCCGATGAAGACGCTCGTATCAGTCTGACCGTTATTGATACGCCTGGGTTTGGTTGCGGTCTCGATAACACTTCTGCATTTGACCGAGTGGCGGCATTCCTCCAGAAACAGTTCGACGATGTCCTGTTGGAGGAATCTCGTATTAAGAGAAACCCCAAATTTAAAGACAATCGGGTCCATTGTTGCATTTATTTTATAGAACCCACCGGCCATGGACTCAAGCAAATTGATGTGGAGTTTATGACCAAGCTGGCTACCAAGGTGAATGTGATTCCAGTCATAGGACATGCTGATCAGCTGACGTCTGCCGAACTCGCCTACAATAAGCATTTAATTATGGAGGATATTCTATTCTACAGCATACCCATTTATACTTTTCCTGTGGACGATGAGGACGACTATGAATTGGTTGGCAATCGCGACTACCTGTCGGATGAATACAGTTCCAGCGAGTCGTATATTCCGGATCTGAAACAGATGATTCCATTTGCTCTAGTTTGTTCTACTGAACTTGTTGATGGTGTCTTAGTTCGCCAATACCCATGGGGAACTGTCGAAGTGGAGAATCCTGCACATAGTGACTTTATTGCTTTGAAACAGGCTCTACTCGGCAGCCATTTAACAGATCTCAAGGAAATAACTCATGATATACTTTATGAGAATTATCGTACCGAGAGATTGAGCGGTGGGGAGAATTCCAGAGAAAAAATGACGGCTCCAGTCGTTGGTTCGGGGCCTCCCACTGGTTCAAAGCATAATCTCGGCTTCAATTATCGGTCCAAAGGTAGCTCTGGAGGATTTAGTGCATTGGGGTCTTCTAATTCATCTGGAATGATTCGAGCATCTAATGACTCTAGTATGCCCAAAGCTGCCATGCCTGTAAGGTCAGATTCACTGTTTTTCAATGACGATCTCATTCAAGGCGTTGCTTCGGCTGTAACTGGAATTAAAGGCGATAGTGTAACGATTGAAGATGCAAAATTCCGGGAAATTGAGAATCGCGTACAGCGAGAAATTGAAGAAAGAAGACATGAGCTCAATGCCAGAGAAGAAGAACTGCGTGAAATTGAAGCAAAAATCACCGCTGTAAGTGCGAAACCTCCTAATGTTCCCCTTCCAGGAGCTCCTCGCAAATTCAGACCTAGTTCTGCTTTTCCTATATCAGCACCAGGAATCAATTCCACCAGGAATCACAGCCGAGGAATGAGCGTGGATGGTTTAGGCATGAATCGCAGAGCAAATGGATCGGATATTAGTAAACCAATGGGTTATACGATAAGTGGCTAGGTACCAAGTTAATCAGGGGTAAATAATAATCATTACTATGAATCATCACTTATGAATCATTTCTATTTACGTAGATCCAACCATATTCAGGAGGGGGACCCATCTAAAGGAGACATAATGGTTGTCAAGACATTTAATCATCCTGATCCCAATTGCCTGTACTCTGTTGTTTGGGCATGACTGGTCCTCCGGCCTTCTTAGCCATGATAATCTGGTCTACAGACAGGACAGTAGTGGCAGCTTCCGTGGCAAGATCAATGGCACTCTTCTTGGCACTGAGAATATCGTAAATACCAGCCGTGACGGCGTCGCAGATACCAGTGCCTTCGTTATCGTCGATATCAATGCCAACATTGCTCTTTTCATTATTGTTGTGGGCACTGTAAAGCTTAGACAAAATCTCCTGGGGGTCGAATCCGGCGTTTTCAGCAAGAGTAGAAGGAATGATTTCCAGGGCCTCACCGTAACTCTTGATGGCATGTTGAAGAATACCTGCAGTCTTTTCACCATGCTGGACAATCTTGGAAGCTAATTCGATTTCAGCTGATCCGGCACCAGCAACTAGACTGGGGTCCTTAGTAAGAGCCTTGATTGCGTTGACACCATCATCAATAGCACGTTCAACATCATCAAGAGCATTTTGAGTAGCACCACGAATAACAATAGTGGCAGTTCGAGTCTCACTATCGTCCAATTGTCGGAATACAGTGACTCGATCTCCGCCAATCTCTATAGTCTCCACAATATCCAGAGTTCCCATCTCCTCCGGCATGGGAGTACCAAGTCTGGCAAGGGGTGCAGCTCCACACACTCTGGCTAGTCGTCGAAGATCAAACTTGGATCCGACCTTAAACACCAGAATACCGAATCGGTTCATATAATGCAGCGCGAGTTCACCAATACCGGCACCAGCAATAACTACACGGACCCCAGCATCGGCCAAGCCCTTGATAATACCTTCGATCTGTTCTTCCTCGCCACGGGTGAAATCAAGCATTTCCTTAGCATTGTGTAGCAGAACCGTGCCCTTCGTTTCTGTACCAGATGTATCGACAGGACAGGTGAAAATAGCAACCTTAGTTCTGCCGTTGACTTTGTGAACAATTCCATCAGGTTCTCGGCCAAAAACCATACCTTTGATGACCTGGGATGATTCCAGCGAAGCACCCATGATCTTGACAACACGGACATTATCGACATTGAAAAACTTAGGGTTCTTAGGAAGAACCAGTGCAACGGCCTCAGCTACCACTTTAGAAAGAAGTTCAGCATTGGCATACTGTTTGGATGCAATGGCGGTCTGGATAGCCTTCTTAAGCTGAGAAGGGTCTCTCAGATCAGTGATCCGGTCGACAATTTGCTCGTCAAGCTGCTTCAACGCGTACTTCTTGGCAATATCGTAGCCCTGAGCAATCTCAGAAGTAGAAAGACCCAATCTCAAAAGCCATTCGGCCTTGTTTAATAGCTCGCCAGCGAATATAAGCACCAGGTTGGTGGCATCACCCATCTCACTCTCCTGCTGCTGAGAAGCCATGACCACCAGCTTGGCAGCAGGATGAACAACTTCAAGTTCTCTAAGAATCGTAGCAGCATCGGAAGTCAAAAAGATCTTGGACAAATGGTTGACAATGATCTTGTTGCGACCTGAAGGACCAATAGACGTTCGTACCATGGACGAGATTTCCCGGACAGCAGCAATATTTCGATTGACAGCACCATCCTCAGACTGGTATGTCTGATATCCCTGCTTGAACAGACCAGCGTTGGGTGCAGAAGGAAGCTTCAAACTCATTCTGGTTGGTTAAATGTGTTGTTTGAATGTTCGTTCAACTTAAGCGCTGTAGAAGCAAACCGAAGAAATAATTCACAGTGTAAAATAGTGCAAATGGCTAAACAAAACCTTGGATGACGCGCGGCTGAAAACACCAACATCACTAAACTAATTAACACCGCACACCAAGGGTTTCAACACTTCACCACTTGCTCAATCTAATAGTTGGCGGTTTCTAGCATGATGCCACTAGAAGATCCACTCGACTCGGTGGATTATGATCCTGTGCGTCATCTGAACGAGTTGTTCCAGGATAGTAGTGCACTGAATCACCTGACTGCTTTACGTCAGCATTTGGAACTGTGTCAATCTCATCTCGACTATAGACTGAGTACTTCACCGACGGAATTAACTGAGGATGATAAGCAGTGCATAAAAAGGGCCGAAAATGCCCCGGAGGAATTCTCTGCATTGAAACAAGATGCTGACGGTCTCCGTGAGAAGAGCAGAGTGGCTGAGGATACCATTAGACAGATGACTTCAGGCATCAAGCGCCTAGATAACACCAAGAACAACCTGATTCAAAGCATTACCGTTTTGAAACGGCTTCAAATGCTTACGACGGCTTTTTCACAGCTATCCAACCAAGTGAAACTGCGTCAGTACAAGGAGATGGTGCAGACATTGCCGGCTGTTATGGAGCTCATGGGTCATTTCAAACCGTATCGATCTATCAATCAGGTTGCAGAGTTAAGCAAGCAGATTGGCGATCTTCAGACGAAACTATCTGACCAGATTATGGATGATTTCACTCAGATTCTCGACCGCCAGTCCTCACTTACTGCATCTCCGAGCATAACACCTGCAGGACCTGCACCTTCCAACCTTGCTGATGCTTGCTTAGTTCTTGAAAACCTCCCTGGAGATCACAAAGATAAACTTATTACTTGGTACTGTCAAGTCCAGCTCAAAGAGTATAGGACTATCTTCAAACCATCCGATGAAGCAGGTTCGCTAGAAAACACGTCCAGAAGGTACGCCTATCTCAAGCGCCTTCTAAAACGTCATCAGGATGAAATCGATCGGTACTTTGCGCCTCAATGGAATGTCGAAGAGCACCTTTGCAAAGCGTTTTGTGATACTACCAAGGATGACATACAGATGCTTTTGTCTCAGCGAAACATTGATGTCCAACTGCTGCTCAATGCTCTCCAAGATACCCTGGAGTTCGAACAATTGCTCACCAAAAAATTCGCCTATAACGTTAAAAAGGAAGACACCAGCTCATCGGCACTTTCTTTCACAAATTCCATCTCTTCTGTTTTTCATCAGCATCTCAACATTTGGATTGAGCACCAAGACAGACTTCTTCAGAGCAAGATTCAGCAATATAAGACAGCAGGTCCTTTATCGGCTCAAAATTCGGAGGAAGGTACTTCTTCAGTGCTTGCATCTTCTGCAGACTTATTTGTGGTTTATCGATCGATGCTCGCTCAGACTGCCAAATTATCGACAGGAAAACCTCTGTTGGATCTCCATGAACTGTTTAAAAAGTACCTTGCCATTTATTCATATCAGGTTCTGCGATATTTTCTGCCCTCTCAACTTAATAATGCAGATCAGGTGAAATCCATGTGTATTATTCTCAACACTAGTGATTATTGCTCAAGCACCATCAGCCAACTAGAGACCAAAATGATGGAAACAATAGATCCCAAATTCAAGTCCAAGATCAACTTTGAAGACAGTAAAGACAAATTCCTTGAAATTGTAAACCTTGCAATAGGAATGCTGGCAGGAAAGGTTGACAAGGCGTGCGACCATGCATGGAGATCTATGGTAAACACCAATTGGGCGAAGTTACAAGCTGTGGGAGATCAGAGCGTGTACGTTTCTGATATCAAGTATGGAGTGGAAACTGAGACGACACCAATATTGCATGAAATTACTAAAGATTTGCATAAGAGGCTGATATGTGATCGAATAGTAGATATGGTTTCAAACAGCTTCTTCACCACAGCTGTCAAATGTCGCCCAATTTCCGAAGTGTCAGCTGAACAAATGCTTTTGGATCTCTACGTTCTAAAAGGTATATTCTTGAACTTGACCCAGTTGGGTGTTTCCGATAAGAATGAAGAAAAGCCACCTCCAGCAGCTTTTGTGCGCCATGTCACTAAATCTCTCAATAAAGTTGAGACAGTTCTGAAGGTTATTCTAACACAGAGTGAGCCACCAGAAGGATTGGTTCAGAACTATTTCTATCTGATTGGCGATAAAAACCCTGACAATTTTGCCAAGATTCTGGAACTCAAGGGCGTTACAACTAGAAGTGAGTTTAACCGGTTTCTGGAACTGTTCAAGACGCATATGCGAGCTCATGAGAATTTGCAGGAGTCGTCTGCTCTTCTGAGTCAAGTGAATCTAGCGCAAAACAACAGCAGTCTAAGTGACTTGGGTATGTCGACTGAGCAACTGGCCGCTTCGCCAAGTATTCGAAGTACCAGCAACAGTGGATTGAAAGAGGGAATAGAAAAAGGATTTGGAAAGCTTACTCAAGATGCTAGTAACATCAAACTGAATGAACGGTTTGGAAGGCTATTTAGAAGGGACGGCAGAAATAGTCCGGGAAGATGAAGGAAACACCAACTTGCATGACCAACCGCATTTTAATCTACCATTAATATTAGCATGGTAATTTAGTTTATAAAATATTAATAATATACAGTAATGTAATAAACAGTAATGTAATATACAGTAATGTGATATACAGTAATGTGATATACAGTAATGTGATATACTAGTGATGTAATAGATGTAATATGCAGTGATGTAATATGCAGTAATACACAGTAATATACAGTCATGTATACAGTAATAAAATATACAGTAATAAAATATACAGTAATATAATACACAGTCATGTATACAGTAATGAAATATACGGTAATGAAATATACAGTAATGTAGATATGTGCATATAAATAGGAGCCCAAACACCTTCAACTAACCATCAATACCATATCCTCTGAATCAGCAAACTTCAAAACATCTTTATCTTTTATTTCAACATACCGAGAACTAGGAAGCTTATCTCCATTAAGAGTAGTTCCATTTGTGCTCTCCAAGTCAATCACATAGAGCTTGGTTTTCTCTGTTTTTTCACCATATCTGTTAGTGTTGGAGATTAATCTGAACTGCAGAGCTGCATGTTGGCCAGAAGCTGCTTTTGCACTCAACAATGGAATATGAGCTAGACATGTATCTCTTCCTAGAAGATACCAGGATCGTTGATCTAACTTTATGGTGTCGATGATCTCATTCTGGTCGGTTTTTGAAAAGATATACAGACGATATTGAGGAAGCTTTGGTGGAGTCACAGAGTCTTCAGGTTCAAAGTATTTCAAGACTTTTCCACTTGAAGTTTTCTTAGATTCTCGAGCAAGAAGACCAGACTGCTTATAATTGGGTTTCTCAGCTTCAGGTTCCTTTTCTTCCCCTGGTGCTTCTCGACTGCGCCGTATGGATTCTGGTGATCTACTGCGCCGTCTCCGTCTATCATGTCGTACATCTTCACTACTGGAATCTTTGTAATATCTCCTAGAATCTGTTTCCCGATCGCCAGTATGTTCTACTCTAGATCTCCAATATTCGCGGCCTTCTCCAGATCTCCCATATTCATGATCATCTTCTCTCGATCTCCGATATTCATGATCTCGTCTATCCCGTTCGTTGTGTCTCTCCCGTTCGTTGTGTCTCTCCCGTTCGTTGCTTCTCTCCCGTTCGTTACGTTCCTCATCCTCACGTTCATCCCGGTCATTTCCACTCCTAGCCCTTCTATATTTGTCTCCTGTTTCCGACCTTCTGTCTGACCGACTTTCCTGCTTTTTATCTCTTCTCCAATCTTCTCGAGAATCTTCCCATTTAGACGACATAAGTTTTCATTAACATTGACAAAGGATAAAACGTAAAGTCAAATCATTCTTGAAGTTATCCTTACAGTTCAGATACGCACGGCTGTGCATCCAAAAAAATTTGGATCATCAATACCGAAAAATTACGATCCGATCTTCAACAAAACTTTACAAGCCAAACAAATCTGTTAGGGTGATGGCTAAAAGGAAACAGCAGAAACAAAAACCTGTCAAGGTGAATTCTCGGAAAATCAAACTGAAAGATGAAAACAAGCTTATAACTGATCTGGAAAAAAAAGTCCTTGATTTCGAGGAATCGTCTGTGCCGTCTGAAGGCGCACAATTCACCGATTTCCCTCTAAGTGCGCCGACTCTTTCAGGACTCAGATCATCGCATTTCGCTGAAACTACCGATATACAGCGACACAGTCTTATCCCTGCATTACAAGGTCATGATATTCTTGGAGCTGCACGAACGGGATCTGGAAAGACTCTGGCGTTTCTCATTCCCATCCTGGAAAACCTTTACCGTAAAAAATGGAACCAGTTCGATGGATTAGGCGCTCTTATTATATCGCCTACTCGAGAACTTGCTATTCAAATATTCCAGGTTTTGCGAAAAATAGGTCGAGACCATTCTTTTTCTGCAGGTCTGGTGATTGGAGGAAAGGATGTACAAACTGAAAGCGAACGATTAGGAAAGCTGAATATCTTGATTGGAACTCCTGGAAGACTTCTACAACATTTGGACCAAACTGCGGGTTTTGATACTTCTAATCTGCAGATTTTGGTCCTGGATGAGGCCGACCGGATCTTAGATATGGGGTTCAAGAAGACTCTGGATGCTATTGTGGAATCTTTGAATCAATCGCGACAAACCTTACTCTTCTCTGCTACCCAAACAAAAAGCGTTAAAGATCTTGCTCGTTTATCACTCAGCGAGCCTAGGTATATTTCTGTTCACGAGGAAAGCTCTATTTCGACCCCCAAAGACCTGGAGCAGTTCTATATTAGTGTGCCGTTGGAGCAAAAGCTAGATACATTGTGGGGATTTATAAAGTCGCACCTCAAAGCCAAAATTCTGGTATTTTTTTCTTCTTCCAAACAAGTCCGGTTTACCTATGAGACGTTCCGAAGAATGCAGCCTGGTATTCCCCTTTTGCATCTCCATGGCAAGCAGAAACAGCAAGCTCGAATTGATATAACCCAGAAGTTCTCTTCATCGCAGAATTCGTGTCTGTTTGCAACTGATATTGTAGCCCGTGGTATAGACTTTCCTTTTATTGATTGGGTTATTCAAGTCGATGCTCCAGAGGACGCTGCAACTTATATTCACCGAGTCGGTCGATCTGCTAGATTTGACAAGCCTGGCAGAGCTTTATTATTTCTTACTCCTACTGAAGAGCCTGGTATGGTTCAGCATCTGTCGGATAGAAAGGTACCGGTGAATAAGTTGACGATCAAGGAAAGTAAGAAGAAGAGCATTCAGCAAGATCTCCAGGCCTTGTGTTTTAAGGAACCAGAGATCAAATATCTTGGACAAAAGGCATTTATTTCTTACTTCAAAAGTATTTACATCCAGAAAGATAAAGAGGTCTTCAATGTGGATCATATTGCTACCGAGGAGTTCGCAAAGAGTCTCGGTTTACCTGGAGCACCCAAGGTGAAGATCAATAAGGCAGCTAGTGAAAAGGCCAAACAAATGAAAAATGCCCCCCGATATTTGCTCAAGGGAGACAGTGACGATGAGACGGAAAAGAAGGTTCGAACCAAGTATGATCGAATGTTTGAACGCCAGAATCAAAATGTACTTTCTGAGCATTACAGACAACTCACAGGGGTTGGTGCCGAGCATGATGATGACGACAACGACGATTTCATGGCTGTTAAAAGACAGGATCATAATATAGATGATGGAGAGATTCCAGATCTGAGTGCACCAGCCAGCAAGAGACAAGCCAAGAAGGCCCTTTCTAAAAAAGCATCTTCCAAGAGTAAAGGAAATTCGCAGAAACTTGTTTTCGATGATGAAGGTAATGCACATGCCATCTATGAGTTGGAAGATGAGGAGCATTTCCGAGCAGCTGGCGATGCTGTTGAACAGAAACAGGAGTTCCTTGCAAAGGAAGCAGATATCATGGCGGACCTAGACAGAGAGGATGTGTTACTGGCGAGAGAAAAACGTCAGGAAAAGAAGCGAAGGCGAAAGGAGCGAGAAAGAGACGTTAGTGATGGTGAAGGAGAAGAAGTCGAGGTTGTTCTTGGAGGAGCAGATGAAGAGGATGCTAGTGAAGACTATAGTGATAAAGAGCCTGAAGAGCCGGTTTCCAAGAAACCCAAGTGGTTCCAGAAGGAGGACAAGAAGCCAAGCAAGAGCAATTTGCTGGAAGTTGCTGAGCCTGAAAGTTTGGCTGATCTGGAAGCATTATCTACGGCATTACTTAGAGGGAGGTAACAGAATGGTGTTCTGGTCTGGGGATTTTGGTGATTCTCCTGTGAATTCAAACGTATTGGCGATTTTCATGAATTTCATTGACTTTCCTATCAATTTCAGTGAACTTCATTGACTTTCCTATCAATTTTAATGAACTTCATTGACTTTCCTATCGACTTCAGTGAACTTCATTGACTTTCCTATCAATTTTAATGAACTTCATCGGGCTTCCTATCAATTTCAGTGAACTTCATTGACTTTCCTATCAATTTCAGTGAACTTCATTGACTTTCCTATCGACTTCAGTGAACTTCCTAACACTACTTGCATATCACCTTATATCACATATTGTGCTGAAAACTACATAAAACCTGTCATCTCTAAGCATCAGAAATCTGTTATATCCATCTATGCCTATACTATGCAAGTATAAATGTCGCTGTTCTATATCTATCTCAATGACTGACTGACTAATCTACGGGTCAATTGTACAACTTCAATCACTGACAGACTGATCTACAGGTCAATATTGTACACTACATTATAATACATCATCATAATACTTGATACTTGACTTAATAAGCAGTTTATTCAATCCATCAATTATCCATAATATTGAATTTTATCAAATTTATTTGTGCTGTGTATGATTTATCTACTTGAATCTATACGGTTCAGATATAACATACTTAAAGCATATAAAGTGACAGTTCATTGAACCAGTACAGCGAATAGCATCTTCAATATATCACCTCGTCCAATATAAATGCAGGAATATCAAATTCTAACATCCCCTGCATCTAGCAAGCAACAATTCAGCCGTGTTTCACCAAGAAACTCCTCCAACGTCATACAAAATACCGCCAATAACTTATGCGCTGTTGTTACATTGTGTTTGCCGTGCGTGCCAATTTAAAGTATTTCGATAGGTACAGAGATTAACAACGACGTATTCCACACCCATTACACTACGTTACAGTAGGGACTTTTTCGAAACAAATCGTCTAACTTACAATATTCTTGTTTTGTTGGTGTTTTTGCATTATCCTGACTCTACTTTGATTCTGCTTATACGATATACCTGTCATTAGCTGTCTTTTTATTGGTCGGAATCAGCCTAATAAAATACCCGCCGCATACCTGCTAAGTTAGTGCCGTTCAAACAGGCACCAAACTGACTGACGATTGTGGAAATTCCAACAAATTTTACTGTAATATACTATTATCACTATTATCACTACTAGAACTACTAGAATTGACGCGGTTGTTCTTCAAGCGATATCATCATTACCGATCTTGATAGCCTGATATCTGTACATTATCGACTCATTACTATCAAATGACGACGTCTCGTCAGGATCTCCGTATCAAGTATCCCGGGGTCAGGGCGGCGTCCTTGATCGGTGCTGCTGTAGCATTGATAATTCTGCCGGTGATTTTCCTACGAACTGTACAGACAGTTTATACTGCACCTCTTGCATCTTATCGGGGCCTGTATTCAGACCTGTTTGATCTACAAAGCCATGATGTCGACGACTTGCGCGATCTCAGTGTCTACGGCACTTCTTTAGCTCCATGGCAGCTCGATACTTCTCGAGAGTACCATTTGAGTCGAAATGGCAAGTGGAATACCAACAGGGAACCAACAATACGTGAATATAACTTCACTATTACTCAAGTGAAGGGCATTTCTCCTGCTGGGGTCAAGCAAAACATGACTCTCATCAATGGCAAGTTTCCTGGACCTGTCATAGAAGCCAATGAGGGGGATCGTATTATTGTCCATTACCACAACGAGGCAGGAATACCTTCGTCTTTGCATTTCCATGGTATGCACATGAATGGTACCAATCATATGGATGGAGTTCATGGAATCACCCAGTGCTCAATTAGTCCTGGAACGTCTTTCACTTATAACTTCACCGTCGCGGATCAATGGGGTACGTACTGGTATCATTCCCACTATTCTACCCAGTTTCTAGAAGGTGTTTTGGGTCCAATGGTCATTCATTCTAAACAAGAAGATGCTTTGGGCTATGAATATGATGAAGACGTTGTCATCTTTCTTCAAGAAACCTACTTCAAGAATACTTACGATCTGCTCAACGACTATATTGCACCTGGAGTAGAAAATGCAGAACCTATTCCTGATAGTGGACTAATCCAAGGCATGAGTTACTTTGACTGCAAGCGTCTGGAGGTTGATGGCGATGAAGACGAGGGCAAACGGTACTGGCTAGATCATTATGAATGCGGGAATTCCTCTGAACCTGTCATTCCAGTGGCTAAAGATAAGACTTATCGTCTTAGAGTTATCAATGCCGGTGGGTTCTCTGAAATGGATTTCTCAATTGACCAGCATGTCTTAACCGTCATGGAGGCCGACGGCACCAATACCGAACCTCTGCGAACCGAGGTTGTCCGAATGGCAAATGGACAACGATATTCGCTGTTACTTCGAACCGACCAATACGAGACCGCAGACTCGTTCTGGATGAGAGCTGATCTTCAAACATACTGCTACGATGGATCAAACAAGCATTTGGATCCGTCCAACAAGGCTATCATGGCATATCCCAGCTTCACCAAACAGGTATATCTTGCGAATCTTAATAATCATACCATCCATAGCCAGTCTTCTGGAGAACATCATGACATTTCTCTTGATACCGAAGAGCCTAGCAAATCTACTCCTATGGAACCTTCAGCTATAATAATGCCTCGGAAACCCACCTCATCCAAAACTCACCAGCTTGACGGAAACGTGGATTGCATCGAACTTAATTCCACCTTACTGGTGCCGAGAATCGTCCAGGAAGCACCTGAACCAGACCAGCTGGTAGCTATTGACGTTTCGTTCTTTATAGGAGCCCATCAAATATCCAAGGCTGTCTTCAACAAGACTAGTTATGTGCCTTTTGAAAATACTTCTACTTTATATGAAGTGCTTCATCGCTTGGATAATTCTGACCTGTCTGTACTGAACGACAGCACATCTACACCAGACTGGGCCAATCAGAACATGGTGGTTAATATCAACAAACCTGCAGTAGTTGACCTGCTCATCAATAACTTTGACGATGGTGCTCATCCTTTTCATCTACACGGACATCATTTCTGGGTACTTGCCTCGGGATCTGGGTGGTTTGATAAGGAAGCCTACAAAACTATAAATACTACAAATCCCATTCGCAGAGATGTTGTTCAAACCCCTGGCTTTGGATGGACTCTGATCAGATTTGTAGCCGATAACCCTGGAGTTTGGACATTTCATTGCCATATTCTTTGGCATACTTCTGCTGGTATGGTAATGCAGTTTAATGTTATGCCTGATGAAGTAGCCAAAGTACGGCCTGATGACGACTGGTGGGGATTATGTGAATTGTAATGAAATTTCTTACTGATATTCGGCTTAAATTATATTTTAATCGGATAATATTTACCGATGGTGGGATACGGATTATTGACTATTCACCTACAAACTAACTGCGAAAACTGCCGCTAATCGATTCACCTACAAACTAACACTGCCAAAACTGCATAGCATCAAAGAAATATAAGCTGGTTATATTTTTAATAATTATTTAACAAAGAGTATAGCATAGTATAGTATCGCGTCATAGGATATAATCTACGAAAATACTCATCTTGACTGTATGGCATGCCATGCCAAGTAGATTAAATAGTGCAGCCTTGGGTGAAGTTTACAAGACTAAAAAACATACAGCTATGCGCCATTCTGCACTGCCGCGAATGCTGGCTGAGTTTCAGGCTGCTGTTGCTGTTGCTGTTGCTCAGACTGGTTCTCGCCGTCTTGTCTTCTCCATGTCATTCGAGGACCTCCCTGAGCCAGAATGTCATCTCGTTCTTGGCTATGCTGGTATAGACAGTGCGGGTTAGTGCAATTATTTCCAAATTTGCAAGTCTCCTTGATAGGATGACTAAACGAACAGTCAATTCGAGTACAATCAGCACCGTTTCGACAAATAACACTGCTAAGAGGGTGTCTGAATTTGCATCTGGAGTTGGTGCATCGATTGCCAAATTTGCAGGTTTCCAGGTAGTTGGCATTGCTGATAGGCGCAGGTTCTCTGACAAGAGATGCTGAAGGATGAGCTTTTGCGCATTCGACATTCTGGCAATTTTCCTTATCGCTGCACCAGGACAAATCGGTGACTGTGCCAGACGGGTTGGAAGGCGTGGGATGTCCAAACTTGCACTCCTTGTTTGCACACTTTTCCTTGAATTTGCACAGACTCAGTTGAGGCTGAGGAGGTGCAAACTGGCCATTATGAAAACCCATATTCATATTAGGCATAGGAGGGAATGGCATATTGGGCATATTGGGCATATTGGGCATATTCGGCATAGGCATATTGTTCATAAAAGGGTTAAAAGTGTTCCTCATGTTCTTGGGAATATAGCCATTGGCAATATCTTCCTCATGTAAATAAGGACATGTTCCTTTAGCCATTTGGCACTGGGGACCATATCGACAGGGGGCTGTAGGATGGCCGAATCGGCAGCCCTTCATGTTGCAGTTGGGCCAATGACGGCATCGCACCTTATTATGAACTCTGATGAGAATTTCTCCCGTCTCTTCTTTAGGATTCGACTCTTCGTTTCCTTCCATGTCTTGATCTTGTTGGATTTGATCAAGTATACCTTCGGTTTTGGCAGCATTCATAAAGCTGAAGTTCTTGCCCAGTCTGGTAGCGTTTTTCGCCGTCTTCTGTACTCCGGAACCTTTTCCAATGCTGTTCATACTGTTTGCCTTGGTCTTATCGATTCGAGCGAACAACCCGCCAGCTTTGAGTGGCTGTTCCGGGGTGAAACTGACACTGGGTTTACTGTTTTCAACTGCAGTAACAGGTTCATTTTGATTCTGTTCACTTATTTGGCCATTTACAACAGCTTCCATAGCATTATATGCCCATTCAGCAAAGCTAGGAGGAAATTTATCTCCAAAAAGCTCTGTGAGTTCTGTAGTGATTTCATCGTTGGTCTTGTGGTTGCAGATCATAGCAACAATATAACTGGCAACAAACTCCGGTGACTCGTCTAATCCAAATTCTGTTATATGCGTCTGAATTATATTTTCAAGGAGCTTGCCTTCTGCACTGTCAGGATCGATTTTGCTCATGATGGCGATGTGGAGCGAAGGGAAGTGACTGGGTGGTTTAAAGGAGGTTTTGTGGCTGGTGTGAAAATTAAATAATGAGTTTGTGCGGCGCCACTGAATTTCCACAGCGCCGCTAAACAGATGAGGCCCTGGGCGGTACTGAGAAGAGGAGCTGCTGCGGTGGACAAGAAAAATTTCAGCCATATAGTAAGTAATAGGAAGAATTGGGCTTTCAAGGAAAAAACTGCAATATTGTAGAAATAAAAACCGAAGGAAAATAAATGATATTCGAGGAAAGTAGGTTTTTCAAAAAAATCCATGTCTTTAAGATCCTCATATCGTCTTCAAACCTCACTAGCTGATGTCATGTAGTGACATCAACCTTTTATTCCAAGATATCCAAATCTTGCTTCATTTCAGATCTCAGTATATAAACAGTTCCAGATCTCAGTATATAAACAGTTCCAGATCTCAGTATATAAACAATTCCATGCAGTTCCTTCCTTCCTTCCTTCTTATCATCCCATATTAGTTGACTTATCATTCTCCTTCTTATTATCCCATATTAGGAAAAGTTGATTTATCATATTCCTTCTTTTTATCCCATATTAGGAAAAGTTGATTTATCATATTCTTTCTTCTTATCCCATATTAGGAAAGTTGACTTTTCATATTCCTTCTTATCCCATACTAATTGACTTATCATATTCCTTATCAATTGACTTATCATATTCCTTATCAATTGACCTCTCATTCTTCCTTATTAATTGACTCTCATTATTCCTTATTCCTTATTCTGACTTACCATCATCCCCTTTTATGCTTCTCTTCCACTTCAGAGCATTTTCCCTCAAGCTTAATTCGCATCAAATAACTCCTCCTCTATAATTCCAAACAAACTCTGAACTTCCTGACTGATTTTACTCAGCTCCTCTGTAATAGTGACTGTCACTAGAATGTAAGTGTAAAACAGCACAAAGTCCTCTTCGTCAATCGGTTCATTACTGGTCTCACTCTTACGAATGCACTCCAGTCGATAAGTGTTCAATTTGGCCAGCATTCGATCTAAGGCATGTTCCGTACTCGGCAGCTTATCAGGTAGCGGAAACCCCAGTCTCATAGCAGAAGATGCCAAGTAAAAAAACAGGAATATCCGATTCCCCAACTCCTGTCGTTCAGATGCCGTATAGCTGACCAGCTCCAGTTCCCGTGACGTCGGGTTCGGATACTTGAACATCAGTACGCTGATATTCTGATATGCATCGAGAATTGTCTGTGTACTTGCCAGCATCTCTTTGTAAGTATCAACAGGAAAAGGCCCTTTCAGCCGGAACTCACTGGGGGCATCTTTCAGCAATGACTGCAACTCAATCATAGTCTTGTGAAGTTCTGTTTCGCCAGAGATTCCTGAGAACCGTACACCATCAGGTTGACTGTTGATAGAACTAGTTCGGAACGCATCTGATTTCCATACCAACCCCATTTGAAGCCACAGCGTACTCAGGATTCGCCTTAACCTCTTTCTTGCACTATTTGGCCAAATAGCTGTGGATATGAACAGAGCCCATAAAACTCCGGCAAGTACCGACACAAACCGGTGAAATGCAATCTCTCCTACTATTGGAGTTCCTCCTCCTTCATCGTCATCGTCATCATTGTCGTTTGCAGACAGAGAATAGGAATACATGGCCACCAAGTTGAAAGTGAGTAGAATAAATCTTCCGAACGGATTGCTGCTTTTCCAGTTGAGAATAATCCAAAAACATCCTAGAGACATGAGCCAACCTACAAAACCAAGTACATATTCATTGGCAGGAAAAAGAGTCCATGCAATATATGCCACACAAGCTCCAAGAAAAGTCCCCAGAAATCGAATTCCTATGGTAGTAGAAGTTCCTCCAACGCTCTTGTTCATGATAATGCAATAAATAGTCAAACCCCACTCTCCACGCCATAGGGTGAAGATATCTCTTGTGGACTCCAGATACGCCGGAATTGCAAACAAAAGCGCTCCTACTCCAACCTTGATACCAAACTGTATATCTGTTCTTCTGAATGCTCTGAAAGATCGCCAGATTTTCAGCCCCAGGTTGGCATTTTCAGACTTCTGCAAGCTTCCCGTATCAACTCGTCCCATAAACCGGACTACACTATGCTCAATATCGTTTGGATTTTTGGAAGCCCTTTTTCGAGAGAAAAATTTCATCCAGGAATATGTTCTCTGAGGCGGTGGATCCATGCTGACCAGCTCGTCATATTCAGCTAGGGCCTCCAGAAACACCTTCAACTCATTTGCATAATCCTCCAGAACATACGAGAAGTTGCCACAGCTGGCTGCAATTCCCTCTGCATTTGCTGTCGTTTCAAAGTCCTGCTGTTCAGTCTTGAAACTATCTTGCCCGTATAGCTCCTGTAAGGCTGTTTCTCTTGCTCGTGAATATAAATCTGTAGCCAATGATAAGTTGGTCTGAAGGTTGGACATATTAGACACCAAGTATGGAGGATCATCTTCAAAGGGGATCTTATCCAGTATCGTCCTTAGAGATATATAGAAAGAACGAGTCGGTGGACCCAAATGATCAGCAAATAAATGAAACAATTCCGTTGGTTCTGTGAAGCGGTCTGATTCACCTGCTGATGATTCTCCAACTGGTGAATGTGAATGGCCATATTCTCCAACTGATGAACTCGAATGATCACCTTCATAGTAATCAACGCTATTATCGTCATCATCATCAGTATCGTGAGCTTCAGTCATAAGATGCCAAAGAATCTTGGCCGACGAAGTCAAGCCGCCCAAATGAAGTGCCAATCGATGATCCGATAACACCAAACGTTCAAGTATTGCGTATTCCCGTTCATTACCTTTAAGATAAAGCTCCTTTTGAGAATCCCGCAAATGCTTGTCAAGCTTGGCAAATCTGTCTGAACTTTCCTTCTTCAGAGTTTCAAACTCGTCAGTCTCGACGTCGCCTCCGTCTAGAAACTTCTCTGAAATGTACTCCAACAACTCACTATCAAAGTCCAAACTCTGGTTGAGAGTCTTTTTAAGCTCCAGAACAGCACTTTGAGGCCATATAAAGTAGCATACTACACTGGAAATAATGCATCCTGAAACTACCAACATGTAGCTCTGGAACAGCTTGGCCCAACTCATCTGGCCAGTTTGGACGTTTCCTTCGCGCACCAGAATTGAGGCAAGGAAAATAGATGCTAAAGAACATGCAGTATTGAAAGTAGCAAGATTGACTTTGCGCTTGAAAAATGCAACAACGCCCAGCCCAACTCCGCAGAATACCAGCAGATCAACCACGTAACTCAGCCATACCAGATTCCATCCGATAAGCAAAGCACTAATCACCATACACGTGCTGGCAGTAACTAGCGAATAAAGCAAACTAATTGTCACAAACAAAATGGCTTCCGCCATGCTGCCGCCCGTACGTGCGGGGTGGAAGTAAACAACCACTGTAGCCACCAGATGCTTGTTATCAGTATGACCGTAAAGGTATGTACCAATAGGGGTATAAACCACCAACGAGGCAATGAAATAAGCGAGAGAAGATTTCAGTACGTTTCTGGCTGGATCACTTCTGAGAAACGTCACAAATGAATCCAACATGTGTCTCAATTGATCCGTATATCTCAATTGTACATCTCCATCTGTATATCTCGTGCCAGTACCAGTATCGCCCAACAACGAACTTGTTTCATCAGCCTGAACCAGACTCTGTTCTGACAAAGATCTGGATATTTGACTTGATCTAACTTGATCTCGAGACCCGTATGATTTTGATTTCATGTCCTGTAGAGCTTTGGAGTTCCTTCTTCTCAGTGATGCCCCTTTTACTGCCGACGGACCTCCGCCTGAACCACCAGAACTATCTGTAAGCATGAAAGAAGACCTTCTCATGAGCTTGAAAGGTGCATTTTCTGCAACAGTAGTGGCAACAGCAGCAGGTACGCTGATATTCTGAGCCATTCTTGCCGTGGAGAAGACAAGGAGTGATGTTTTGATGGTGGAATCCGACGATCAGAAACTGCAAACCGATACCGATAGGTTAAAGGGCCACTACCTTTCCCTGGTAGGGAGGGAAATAGCAATTTTTTCAAACTGATGAATTGAGATCCGGAATTCGCTAATAGCTTCAACTATCCATGTATCCGTTTATATAAGAATTCGATCTCATGTAAGTTCTGACCAGTAATAACAATAGCGGACTTACCCTAATAGGCAACTCCGCTCCAACATTGAACTCTCTTAATATGCTATATATCAACAACAAGTCGAGATCTTAACTATTAACTAAAGTTTAGGGTACTTCTTCTAACGATAACTAAACGACTAATTAACAGTTTTGTGACTTAAAAACTACACTTTTTCTGTCGCCCCTTATATTTGTAATATCCATTACTACTTAGGCATATAAAACCTTCTACAACTCCCACCTTGTTTTGTTCTCCGCTTGCCATCGACATGTCATCTTCCTCTAGTGCTGGTCAAAAACGAATATACGAAGTCGAACCAGAAGAATACTCTGATTCCGATTCCCATGATAATACCAGCTACGAAGAAGACGAAGAAGATGAAGCCAACTTACCGCCTCTCCCCAAGGTCCATTTGAGGATCGGACCCAAGGATTCTGCCGCTGAGACTGCTGTAGTACAGAATGACTTTATTCCCGACAGTGTCAGTGCAATATTTGGAAAAGCGGACTTCTCTTATCTTCGATTGAAGCTCGATCATAATAGCCGGCCGCTTTGGATCAATCCTGAGGACGGAAGAATTATTTTGGAGAGTTTCTCTCCAGTGGCGGAACAAGCCCAGGACTTTCTCATCACCATTGCTGAACCTATCAGTAGACCCAGTCACATTCATGAGTACAGAATCACTACTTACTCGTTATATGCTGCTGTATCTGTGGGCCTGGAAACAAATGATATCATATCTGTACTGAATCGTCTGTCGAAGGTGCCTATTCCAAAGAGTATCGTGACTTTTATTCAGAGCTGTACAGTCTCTTATGGTAAAGTCAAGCTTGTTTTAAAACACAATAGATATTTTGTGGAGTCTTCAAGTGCTGATATTCTTCAGATGTTACTGCGAGACGCTGAAATCGGCCCTCTGAGACTTGCTGCTTCGGAGACTATTGAAACTGAGGATGGTTTAGTAACTGAAAGGAAGCCAACTGGTGACAACTTGGTGATTCCAGGGTTGCCACCAGTACAAGCTGATGCAGCGACCACACTGACTAATATAAGTGGTTTGCCGGGTGAACCCAGTGACATTTTTTCTAGTATTGTTGGTGATGCTACAGAAGCTGCCGATGATGATGATGATGATGCCGTTCATGCATTTGAAATTTCTAGCGATTCGGTAGAAACGGTCAAGAAGAGATGTCAGGAAATCGATTACCCCGTGCTGGAAGAGTATGATTTCAGAAATGATCTGAGAAACCCCGATTTGGATATTGATCTCAAACCCTCGACTCAAATTCGACCGTACCAAGAGAAGTCCTTGAGCAAAATGTTCGGTAATGGACGTGCACGAAGCGGTATTATTGTGTTGCCATGTGGAGCCGGTAAGACACTGGTTGGTATAACTGCTGCATGTACCATTCGAAAGTCTGCAATCGTCTTGTGCACATCGTCTGTGTCAGTCATGCAGTGGAGACAGCAGTTTTTACAGTGGAGCACTATCCAGCCGGAGAATGTTGCAGTGTTCACATCGGAAAGTAAAGAGAAGTTTCAAGGCGATGCGGGCCTGGTTATTTCTACTTACTCTATGGTAGCAAACACTCGAAACAGATCGCATGATTCTCAAAAGATGATGGACTTTTTGACGTCTCGAGAATGGGGTTTTATTATTCTTGATGAGGTACATGTTGTCCCCGCTGCCATGTTTAGACGGGTTGTAACCACCATTGCTGCTCACGCCAAGCTTGGTCTAACTGCGACACTTGTCCGAGAAGACGATAAAATCGATGATTTAAACTTTTTGATTGGACCTAAGCTGTACGAAGCTAACTGGATGGACTTGGCTCAAAAGGGGCACATTGCCAATGTGCAGTGCGCAGAGGTTTGGTGCCCAATGACTTCAGAGTTTTACCAGGAGTACCTGTTGGCAAATGCACGAAAGCGTATGTTGCTTTATATCATGAATCCCACGAAATTCCAAGCATGCCAGTTCCTAATTGAATACCATGAGAGAAGAGGGGATAAAATCATTGTTTTTAGTGACAATGTCTATGCACTACAAGCATATGCTCTGAAGCTCAAAAAGCCGTTTATTTTCGGTGGCACACCGCAACAAGAAAGAATGAAGATTCTGAAGAATTTTCAATATAATGACGAAATCAACACGATATTTTTGTCCAAGGTTGGCGATACGTCGATTGATCTCCCGGAAGCCACTTGTTTGATTCAGATATCATCGCATTATGGATCTCGAAGACAAGAGGCACAACGGCTGGGACGAATTTTGCGAGCCAAGAGAAGAAATGATGAAGGTTTTAATGCATTCTTTTACTCGCTCGTTTCTAAGGATACCCAAGAAATGTATTATTCAACTAAGAGACAGGCTTTCCTTGTGGATCAAGGATATGCATTCAAGGTGATTACTCACTTGCATGGAATGGAGAGTATTCCAGATCTGCCTTATTCAACATTGAGCGAAAGACGTGAATTGCTTCAGATGGTGTTGCTGCAGAATGAAGATGCTGCTGGTATCGAGGCTGGCGACGATGCGGATAATTTTGTCGGTCGAAGCAACACAGACTTATTCAAGAAGCATAAGATGCTTCCCAATAAAGCTAAGAGAACTATGGGATCTTTGGCATCTCTGGCTGGTGGTGAAGATATGGCTTATGTGGAATACAACAAGAATAAGAACAAAGAGTTGAAGGGTCACCACAACTTGATCAACAAACTATATTACAAAAAGAGGAAGAATTAGTGGTCTTTGAAGACCCGTTGGATTTTTGAAATATCTATACAGTATGCATTCATTACCTTTCAGAGGAGAATTAAAACATCGGCATCAACATACGTTAAACAATGGCCAGGAAAATAAAGCGAGTGAAATGCATTGGTTTTTTACGGAAATATTTGAGGCATGACTTAAGAACTAAGATAGCGAATGATATGCACAGGGAGGGGTGGTCAGCGAGAGGAATAACGTGAGACATGAGGTACACGAAGGTTTAGCGATCGTAAGTATCCTGGAAAAGTGAGGACTCATCGGAAGGATCATAAGCAGGTGGAGGTGGTAGTCTTGAAGAAGAAGAAGAAGAAGAAGCACCTTGGTCAATTTCTCGCTGTCTATTGATTTCCCGTTCTTCTTCAAGGAAGCGGTCCTTGCGGTTTGCGGGTCGCGGTGGTGAGGCAGGCAAAGCAGGATAAGTGCCAGTATATTCTTGAGTAGGACCGGATCTTGAGAAATTACGACTTGAATAGAGACGGATGTTTCTTGGTGGTGGTTCTGGAAGTGACTGAGAGTGTTGAGGAGGAGGAGGAGGAGGAGGTGGTGGTGGTGGTCGAGGAGCAGGAGCAGGAGCAGGAGCAGGAGCAGGAGCAGGAGCAGGAGGATTGGACTGAGCAGAATAGCTAGCCAACTCGATATCCTGAGAAGACTCATGAAACGGCAATTGATCTTTTGGGTATTTTACTTTCCCACGAGGTTGGTTTTCGGCCATAAACCGAGCTCTACCTTCCTTGTCACTCAAACTGGGTCGAGTGCATACGATATAAATACCATGTATGATGGAGGGAACAATAAGAAGAAACAGAAGCATAATACTGATCCAAAAATGAGGTCCACACATTCTATCCTTGATACCCACCACAACGGGAGGTATGAGGAAGCAAAGAAAGATCAGTAATACGTCGGTACAGTCCATCGTGAAGCAAGTTAGCGAATTGGTTATATTGAGCAACTGTACAATGTACAATCAACGGTCTTATAACAAGCGTATTTCTATTCTAACGTTCCTGAAATATCTATTTTTATCCCTAGACGGGGCTGAGCTAGCTGTATTGTACTACAAGATGCCATCGACTATCCGTATAGTCAGGGTTGGATTACCTTAAATGGGCTCAGATTAAGGAAGGAGCAGCAGAAAACGGCACAAAATGACTAACCGTTAACTAACCTCCCTGAACTCCTACCAATCTGGGCTATTCTGATTCCTGTTTAGTCCATCCGAATATACTAGTTCTGCGAGCTCTCGAGAACAAAGCGGAGACCATTTAATTGCCGTAATACCCTTGTGACCGGGGGAAAAGATCAATTGGTGTTATACAGATGTGAATATCCCATCTTTTGATTTGGTATTTACCTGGTATTGAATACTGAACATATCTCGGCTAAAGAGAGAAGCTCTGTTAAAACCACCAATACTTGCAAAAATCGAACCAACTACAAAGCATTTAGTAAATAAAACTAAAATCAACTTCAATGATATCTGTTGAATTCAGAACGGAATTTTTTCCTCTGAATATTACATTACTAACTGATCCAACGAGAGATTCTCACCTAACCCCAGTGCGGCGCGGGAAAAACCAGGCAACCGACTGATAGAGCACTTAGCTTTTAAAGTAGTAGACAAAAATAGAACAGGACCGTATAGTAGCATTCTTATTAATTCCTATTCCTATTGTCACTCAAACTCCAATTCCAATTCCAATTTCATTTTTGAACTATTACCATCTACCTAAACTGCTGAAACGCAATGTTGTGAGAAGATGTTCTCTGACTATTCACTGTTAACCATACCACAACAACCAGCTTGAGCGAGCGACAGAAAACAAGACTTTGTTCCTCATAACAATATCATCATGTCTGTACAGTAGATGGATATAACGAGGATTACAGATAATGCATGACTATAAATAGAAAAAACCTGGCCCAGCCCCAGCCTAACCTACCCGTGGAATGCTGGTTGGCCATGGTAAGTAGGCTGTCCTATTATAATTCTGTGTCGTTCGTCATCGGTAAACTCATTTTCCGATGCAGTGGGAGTATTGAGTTCGGAAAGGGTATCTTCGGTAGCCGAAGACATTATCCAGGATGCATCGGAGACAAATGAGTTGGACCGCGATGGATATCTCAGCGAACGGTCGGTTTCAAAAGGAGTGTCTGACCCAAACGGATCATTGTTCATGTTGTGGAGAGAAAACGCCTCTCCAGGGCCATATGAATGTGCAGAGGGAGCATCGTACGATGCTGCAGAGTATGAAGGAGCTCCATACGAAGGAGGAGGGGCATGGGCATTGGTATAAGAAGGAATAGCCACACCACCACCACGTCGTCGAACCAGAAACTCGCCGTCCCGGGTATAATGAGAGGTGGTGGACGAACTAAAGTCTCGAGGTTCACGATACGACGGAGCAGTTTCAGACGACGTTTGTCCTGTAGAATAATAGTTTGTGATTCCCTGACTTAGGAAGTCTGCAGTATCAATGCTCTCCCTATCGGTACGGTCGTCGTCGTCGTCCCGGTACTCAGCGGGGTTCATTTCGTACAGCGAAAACACATCTGAGTCTCTTGTTTCCGGGCCTTGAGAGTGCTGCTGGCCTACCTGAGGACCTGCGCCGTTCTGCCGTTGCTGTTGGTCATGGAGTCTTCTGCGACGCCGGGCCGCGTACTCCAGGCGCCACTGCAGCTGTTTCTTCTCAAGGAAAGCTTTGATTTCTTCCCGGTTGGCGTACACCGCAGCACCAATGCCGATGGCCAGACCAGTCACCGCTACTATAGGAACTAACATTAGATGTGCCATTATTATACAATCTTCCAGCTCAGTTCAGTTCAGGTCTCACTTACTGTGATAGAGCATTATACGTTGCAATATGTAGACTTGCAAGGGTAAAGGAGGATGGTGGGATAATCCAACCAAGGCTTAGCACCTCGATAGGCAGCCGTGCGGCACCACCGACCCAGTTAGTCACCGAAGAATATCTGGGCAGTTGAGTGAATAGAGGGTTTATAGCGGAGAACAGTAGGAATTACGAAGGAATATGTGAGATTTGAGAGATTGCAATAGTGCTTGTAGAGAAAATAAGTAAAATCAGTTGGAGGTGTTTATTGGATCTTATCAAATACGTATGGGTTTGCCGGGGTGGGGTTATCACGTAGTATGACATTTTTGGTGTGGTGAGGTGAGGAAGACGGAGAACGGAGGAATATGATGGAATTAACGCAAGTCTGGTGAGATGGTGGTGAACAGTGGAGGAAAGAACAGATGACAGTTTCTAGATGGTTTTATTATTATTCAATATCTAGACGAGGAAATGAAGTTTTACTTGGGTTATCCCCGTCTGTCGTTGTTTCTATCCTTATAGTCGGAACTAAATAGCTCGATTAGTTTCATTAGGTGATCTTCTTATCTTTGTACTGTAGATCGACACTTCAGATATCTTATATTGCTATCATGGCGATTGAAGACTTCAGATATCCTATATTGCTATCAAGTACATCGACACTTCAATTATGTTATTTTTATCCTTTAGACTGAACCATTTCAATGAGATCTTCTTTTGGATCCTTCTAATTAAAATATATGCGAGCCTGTCTCCCTCTACCCTCCTTCCCGTAGACTGAACTTGTTCAATACAGTGCGAACACACCCAAATACTAAATAAAGATAATGATTGTGCGAACACACCTTATATCCACTCCATACAATGAACCTCACAAAGTACCACTCATCTTCAATTGATCTTACCAATCTATTCCAATCTTATTATTCTCTCACCAATCTAATTCACTCCTATCGCTCACTATACAATCTACTACTGGGGTCGGTCTTCTCTACCAATCTATCACTCTAACTTCAGTTCACTGCTACTAAGCACAACATCAATGCATACTGGCATCTGCCAGCCAATGTGGCCAAGTCCTCCTTTTAGTCGGTAAATTTGTATGATCCAGACGCCATAGTAATAGATCCTCCTCTATAACTACCTTTCTTCATCTTATTCTTGTTTTTGGTGAAATCCTTGCCTCGAACTCGCCCAAGCTTATCGTTGGCCATCTCACCCCAAGTACCTGCTGCTCCTTGGTAGGTATTGTCTTGAAGAGCTTGATCTTCAAAAGTGATTTTAGATCGGTCGACTCGAGAAAAGTACTCTCTCTGCTTCTTCTTGGATGCCGTTTCAGATTCTTCCGAGCTTCGTTTTCGAGAGTTGCTAGAAGTTTCAGACTCTGAGGCGGTTTCGTCTTTAGTGATGTCGGGTTTTGATGATTTTTGGCTGTCAGAGTCGGATTCAGAGTCGGATTCAGAGTCATCAGAGTCATCAGAGTCAGATTCAGAGTCAGAGTCAGATTCAGAGTCAGATTCAGAACTGCTCTCTTCCTTCTTGTTCTTCTTGGATTTCACAGAGGATTCCTTCTTTACTACTACTTCCTCTTCCTCTTCCTCATCCTCATCCTCTTCCTCATCCTCTTCAGACTCCTCTTCCGAGCTACTAGCCTCCTTCTTCTCTTTCTTAGATTCCTTCTTGATCTCCTCCTTAGATTCCTTCTTTACTACTTCCTCCTCCTCTGATTCAGACTCTTCTTCACTCTCAGACTCAGACTCAGACTCAGACGAATCAGACGAATCAGAATCACTGGAATCAGACGACTCAGAATCACTCTCAGGCTCCTTCTTCCAGTTAAAGAAAATATCATCCAAAGAATTATCCACTCGAGTCACCAAGGCATCCTTTCTCAATCCCTCAACAACCTTAACTGCCTCTTTAGCCAGCTGTCTAGCTGACTTATCCAACTTTCGTTCCACCAAGTATCGGTAAACGTAATTCAAAAGCTCTTTCTCATCACTTTTGCTAGCAGGTCTAACAACGACTTTAGGATGCTTATCTTTTCTATTATTCTTGTGTTTTGACATGCTGGTTTAAACTCGGTTATTTAATTAGCTAGAAGATCTTCTTAGGAAAAAAAATATTTTTCAGTAAGCTAATGTAGCCGCACCACTGATAGCATTTTTCAAGAGCCTCACCAACGGTGAATTTCGATAACATGAGATCAGTAAAATCAAAGATCAAAGCCCTATTATTATTAAATTAGCCGTAACCATGTAATAAATATAATACAGAATAACTTAGTATACAGTTCTTGCATATTCAATGCAACCGCGCCCTAATTTTTTAGGACGATCACGTGCCACTACTGAGCAACAGGTAACGCCGATTCATGTTCTTCCAAACTCTCTTGAATATTCAGCTTGAAGTTTACAATGGTGTTTATCATGTCGGTCAACTGACTATTCATATGCATTCTACTGCTTTCAAGTGCAGCCTTGAGTTGATCGTAGGTCACGTCTATCGTGTTACACTGCTGTTCCAGCTGCAACAAACCCTGTTGAGCTGTTACGCGCATGGCATGGATATCTCTATCCATACGTTCAATTTTGGCATTGGAAGCAGTGGCATCAGAATTCATCGTCTCATACAGTTCATCGTACGCGATCTTATCGGAGTTGAGTCGCGCTTGTGAAGTCTCCATTGATTCCTGTTTTTCCGATAGACTTTCATTAGCACGGTCAATGAGCTCTTGGAGTTGAATACATCGATTCTGAAGCTCATGCAAACGAGTCGACGATTCATGTCGATAAGATATTAGACCTGGACGAACTGACCGCTGAATGTTTTTCCCCGATAATAATTCCACTGCTGATTTCCCAAGATTCTCGTCTTGAAGAGGATCACTCAACTGTAAGTGCAGAGCTTCATCGGTTATACCAATCTGGTAGAGTGACGCATTATAGTGCTGTAGCGCATTATCAAGCTCTTTTGTCATTTGACCCGCACCAGCCAGTTTCTCGTTGGCTCCAACAGCCACGGCATCTCGCCGCGATGTTAGTGCTTCTAAAGTTTTAGTCAAATTCTCCTTCTCACTCCATATCCGGTCGATATCCAGTGGAGAAATTCCCCGATTCCTCAATTGTTCTTGAAGCTCGTTGTTTTCTCGTTGTAGATCTTCGTACTGTTGGTTTACTTCCGCCAACTCCTCATGTATAATATCTAACGCACCAGTCCATTTGTCCTTTCGTCGTTCAAGATTGTCAACATACTCCCTGAACTTGACCAGATCACTTTCTAAAGCAGCCCGTTTTCTCTCCAACAATGTCATGCTGTCGCCTTCTCTGGACAGCTGTTCAAACCGTTTGCGAACATCTTTGATTTCACCTTCGGCCTCGGTGATACTGTTTCTCATGCTCTGGCTGAATTGCTCTATCTCACGCTCCGTTTCATTGCGGTACTCGCTGAAATCATGTTCGTTTTGCAGATACGCCCGGTAACAGTTTGAAGAATATCTTTCCAGAATATCATTCAGAACATCTTCATCAGTTTTTTCCCCATTCTCCTGGCCATGGTCGTACCGCTCAAGAGTTTGGTTCAACTCCACCATCCAGAACAGCATGCCCAAAATGGTGAACCAAGTCTGTCCACCGACAGCAGCAAGCTGGGACTTGTTAATACTGTCGAAATAAGGGTATCCTATGATTCTTAGAAGAGAGTAGACTTCATTATCAATTGATTTGGTGAAACGGTACCCAGGATCGAGACGATGATATAGCCATTGGAAGATGAGCACGAAATCTTTTTGGGTTGGACTCCGTAGAGTCTTGGGGCTAAAAGGGTGTTTCATCTCGATCTCAAAGTTATTAGACACCAGATATTCCTGGACCTGCAGTATCATATGGTTCTGGAAGCTTTTATCTCTTAACGGGCGAGGATCACGCGTCGTAGAGACTTGGGTATTCAAGGAATTCATTGAAGGCATACCAGGTGCCATGCTCTTCCTAGCAGATCTCATGGGTGTAGGTACAGGGCCCGGACCGCGATTAGGAACGATACTGGAAGATGCCAAACTCTGTAACGGAAGTGCACTCTGTTGCGGTAACATACTGAGTCTACTACTAGGTGCCATTGAGACCCGGTTTGTATTGGTTGTTTGCGGCGGCACTATACTGGGTCTGAAGGACGGCTTCCTTAGACGGGCCGTGTGATCAGCGGGAGTCATGAGAACGTCGGACCCTAAACCCCTTAGACCGGTACCCGTGCCAGTACCAAAATTCCCATTCGGCCGTCTACTCAATGTTGGCTGGAAGAACGGATCGGACATGGCGGGTTTGCCTTTAGTCGCGTCGAGTAACCGATTGTTTTGATTTCGTTCCAGTTAATTTGATGATGGTAAGACGCGTAAGTTGGGAGTTGATGAGATTTGTACTTTTTCAACTCTCATTTTCAGGCTTTTCTACAAACATTTGGGCGTTGGGAGTTTACGAAATCTCACAAGAAGTTTAAAAGGTTTTGTAATTAAAATACCTTGGGACTTTTTAACGGCTTCTACGGGGGGTGTTCGCTTGAAAACACTTAACTTTTTCCCCACAACTATTTTTTTGGTGTTGCAAGTTAGTAACAAAAACTTATTTCCACCCGATCCCAGTGACTAAAGTTCAACGGCTTGGCTAAGCTTCGGATAGGATTTGTGGAGAGTTGTCTCAACTGCCGAGTTGAGTCCTGTATTAAAACACACATACCCTCTGCCTGGACTTGATCTATGCCGCTAGCCATGCTTCGTCCGTTCTCTCGTCTTTTCAGCTCGGCCGTAGCTACGCCTCTGAAAACCCTCTACAAAATTGCCGACATTCGGGCTTGGAGATTGGATCAGATCATCCACAACAGATCTGTAGGTTTCGTCCCCACTATGGGTGCTTTACACCAGGGTCATCTGGGACTGGTACGACGGTCTCTCGAGGAAAACGATTCTACTATTGTCTCGATCTTTGTAAACCCCGCTCAGTTTGCACCTACCGAGGATCTGGCACAGTATCCTCGGACTCTGGACTCCGACGTGGCCAAAATCAAACAGGTTTTGGCCGACTTCCCTTCTAAACAGCTTACAGTGTTTGTTCCTTCCGTCGAAGAAATCTACCCGTCCGGTGTCTCTCTCCAAGTATCTGAGCAGGTTGGGGCGTTTGTGTCAGTCCAAGGACTCTCTGAACAACTTGAAGGCTCGATCCGACCTCATTTCTTCAGAGGTGTCGCAACTGTTGTGTGCAAGTTGTTTAATGTTACACAGCCAACACGAGCTTATTTTGGACAGAAGGACGTGCAGCAGACTGTGGTCATCAGGCGTATGGTCAAAGATCTTCTGATACCCACCGAAATTGTCGTCTGTCCCACTGTCCGAGAAAAAACCGATCTTGCTATGAGCTCAAGAAACGAGTATCTTAGTGATGAAGGAAGGAAAGAGGCTGCAATTCTTTATACTGCGCTCTCCACCGGTGAGAAGCTCTACAAGAATGGGACTCTCGATGCTGCAACAATAATTGACGCTGCCAAGGAGGTTTTCAAGGAATTCTCCTCTTCACATCCCGATTTCCCCATCGAAATAGAGTATATTGCATTGTCTGATAAAGACTCTCTGAAGGATCTCGATCAAATTGTTCCAGCGTCTGGTGCTATCTTTTCTGCTGCCATCAAAGTGCCCAATAGGAATGGAGCTGAGACGAGAATAATAGACAATGTGCTTTTAGATTAAACTAAAAAAATTAGCCAAAATCTATTTTGGCTGAACGTCGGAGTCAAATGATTCAGGGAGAGTTTTTACACTTTTCCAATGATTTTGGCTGAACGTCGGAGTCAAATGATTCAGGGAGAGTTTTTACGCTTTTCCAATGATGATTGAGAAAATACATCAAAGCTGGAGTACATTTGCACTTGCACAGATATCACAAGAAATGCATTAGTTGAAATGCATTTTGCAATAATAAATATGTATCATATGTATATAGGACAAGAATGGAATACTAAAATAAATCACCATCCTCTTGATTTTCTTCCATTTCTAGAACCAGGAAGAACCACGGCACTTTTCAATGTCTTGACTCTTCCTTTCCCGGCCTGCTTCTCCTCCATCATTTGTTGATATTTCACTCGATCTCGTTCAATAGAGTCCTCAACAGCTTCATGGTTTTTGTCTTTCTTCACCATTTGGCCATCACCATTTCTCTCCTGAACCGAGTAGAATACTCCTCCAAACTCGCTCAGCCAGTATGGATCGACTGCTGTCACGCATGACAGGTATTGCTTAGAGGTCAGAACCAGTTCATGATAAACAACATACTCTGGTAGATATCCCAGTCCATATAATGCAGAAGTTGCATGCAATTGCATTGTAACAGAAGTCCGAATGTTGACATAGTCAGTCAGGCCCTTTACCTTAGCTGCCTGGTGAAAATAGCCACTGCAAATACATTTCCGAATAACGTCCCAGTCACCTTTACATGAAGTGATTTGAATCTTCTTGCTTCCTTCCAAAATAGTCAGCAACTGGTCTCGTACTTCTCGAGCTCTTGCTAGGGTTCTTGCATGCAGAAAATGCTTGACACTCCAAGAATCGGAATATCCATTATTCCTCCACATGTTGTAGACATGTAGCAATGTCAAATGATCACTTTCTGGAACAAAAAACTTCTCTCGCGCAGCATCCGATTCTTCTTGTCTTTCTTTGGGTCGATAGAATACCGTAGGAACACTGAGCATAGCAACAATCGTCAGCATTTCTTCCACACATCTATACTGTACACTCATAATGAGCAATTTAGACAGAGAAGGATCCATAGGAAAAGATGCCATTTGTGAACCGATCTCAGTCAACTGACCTAGATTATCCAATGCACCCAATGCCCATAAATCATACAAACTAGCAGTAATTGTCTCGCTAGGAGGAGGATCCATAAAATCAAATTGAAGAAGGTCGTCGACGCCTAAACTTTTCAACAGCAGCAGAGTATTACTTAGATTTGTACGCTGGATTTCCGGGATAGTTTGCTCGTACATCTCTTCTCTCTCTGATCTTTCAGTATAAAGTCGATAAGCCATACCCTTACCAGTTCTACCAGCACGGCCAGATCTTTGATTCGAGTTGGCACGACTAATAGGAACCATCTGAAGAGAATCCATTCCCATCTTAGGATTATAAACCTTTAGTTTGGCATATCCAGTATCAACCACGAACGAAATACCATCAACCGTAAGAGAGGTTTCGGCAATATTTGTAGCTACAATGACTTTTCGGGTTCCCTTGGCAGCAGGTTCAAATATTTTCGCTTGTAAATCAGCCGGCATCTGCGAATAAATAGGCAATATTTCCAATGGTTCCGGCTTATCGAGCAGAAGCAACTTCTCTTTCAATACTCCACATGTAGCATCA
The DNA here is from genome assembly GCA_030705125.1 of Zygoascus bituminiphila. Classification (NCBI taxonomy): domain Eukaryota; kingdom Fungi; phylum Ascomycota; class Dipodascomycetes; order Dipodascales; family Trichomonascaceae; genus Zygoascus; species Zygoascus bituminiphila. Next base: position 301,974 of record JANIWT010000004.1, on the reverse strand, counting down.
ATATCCTCCTGACCAGTCATGAACACCAGGATATCTCCAGGACCATTCTGAAGATGAATAGAAAGTACTTGCTTTACTGCAGCATCAACGTAATCTTCCACGGGAGCCTGAGAGTTCAATACTTCTACTGGAAAGGTCCGACCCGGAATGGTGAACTGAGGAGTCCCTCCATAGAAACGACTGAACCTATCAGCATTCAGCGTAGCAGAAGTCACAATTAATTTGATATCTCTTCTTTTGACAAGAATGTTCTTAAAAAGACCCATTAGAACATCAGTGTTCACAGCTCGCTCGTGAGCTTCGTCCATGATTATACAAGAATACTTCTCAAGCCTGGGATCTTCTAAGGACTCTCGTAGCAAAATACCTTCCGTCATATACTTGATCTTGGTCTTGGACGAAGTATGGTCTTCGAATCGGATAGCATAACCGACCTCGTCCCCAAGCTTGACATTCATTTCTTCCGCAACTCGTCTTGCTACACTCATAGCAGCCACTCTTCTCGGCTGAGTACAGCCAATCATTCCACGAGTTCCATAACCTTCTTCATATAGAAATTGAGTCAACTGAGTGGTTTTACCTGATCCAGTTTCACCGATCACAACAACCACTTGGTTGTCTCTTATAACATTAAGCAGCTGGTCACGAACAGCAAAAGCAGGAAGAAACTGCCTTTGCTCTTTCAACGATTTGGTACGACTGAAGTTGGAATTCGCAGAATTACGGCTATCAGAAGCAACGTTGTCTTTAGAAACAACTGCCGTATCACTGCTTTCGCCGTCCTGAACTCCAAGAACATTGCCCAATACTGTCCCAGCCATACTAGCAGCTTGTTTGGCTTGTTTTTGTCTTTCTCTTTGTTTTCTTCTCTCTTTCACTAGAAAGCTGCCTTTTCTCGCAAAAACTGCAAGATTGCTCTGGGGATCCTTGACAGCGCTAACTGGCTCTTTCAAACGGGTGAAAACCTGCTTTCCGTCCAAGAAAGGTGGTGTAGTATGATGGATAAATACATGCACTTGAGACTTTTCCTCATTATCGAAATCGGCATTGTACTGATTATTGCTTAGTACTCCACCTGTTCGCATTCGATTCTGTTCCCATTGATCATTCTCTCGTTTCCTCTGTGCAGCTCGGGCGGTTATTCTTGTTCGAAGCTTTGCCTCCATCTGCTTCTCTCCTTCTTCATCATAAGAATTATCATAGAAAGGGTTATGTTCAATATCGCCAGCAGCACCACCGAATTCTTCCGAAGTATACCATTCTCTGTCCAGAAACCGTTCCGAAGCAGGATCATAAGAGGTGTCAACCTGATGGAGACTTCGCGATCTAAGGTCCTGATTAAGTCCAGAAGAGTGAGAAAAAGGAGAATTACGGCCGTAGTCTGATTTACGACCATGCTCGTAACTTGAACGATGCTGTTTTTCGGGAGGAGAACGGGACTGCCGACGTTGTATTTCCCATGTCGAAGATCCGTTTGAGTCTTGCCGATTTTGACGCTCCTGTCTTATTCTGGTCAATTTATCTCTAGCAGATTCCGACAGCGACGACAAATCACCCTCTCGCAGCCGTTTTGTAGAAGTGGCAACAGATTTGCGTACTTTTATACTGCCGTTATCCTCGGGTTTCATGCTGGTTTGTATCTGGTCATCTTCCACTTTTATCTTTTTCACATCTTTATCTTCCACTTTTATCCTTCTCACCTGTTCATCTTCCTCTTTTACCTCGCTCATGTCCTTCCTTTCATTTGAAATCTCTTGTTTGGACGGCACAAAAACCTCATCATCGTCGTATTTGAGCACTGGCTTGACTTTCCTTTTGAATAGAACCTTCTTCGGTATAGGCACCTCAGATATGAAATCAGCTCGTGAAGGGATCGTTTCTTGTTTTATCTTCGGCTCTTCCTTTTCTACCTTGACAATTTCACTGTGATTTTCACTGTGATTTTCTCGGGGTCTTTGAAAGTACAAATCGCGTAAAAAGTCCTGATCAAATGTTCCAAACGTCCTGCAAGCTGCAATAAACCCATCCACCGATGGATTTCCTTCGGCTATTCGCAGTATGGAATTCACCAGAGTGCTGGTTACCGATTCTCGATTCAGCTGCTTAGCTACATGTTTGCTAATACGAGCTATATACTCGGAATCGTACGCCATTACTCTTGAACTTGCGATCAATGTTGGTTTGGTTGACTATGGGGGAAACTTCAAGTTTCATTCTCTTAGGGTGGAGGTGCGGCTGGGATTTCAACTTTGTTCGACTTCTCCAACGCTCAAATTTTGCAATCTTCGATTTACCTCCATCACCATCATGTACAAACGCGTTTGGGCTCAACAGAGTGCTGGTGCACGTATTTTCACTCGTATGGCATCTTTTGAAGCACCTGCTCAAAAACTGACGAATGCTGGCAGAGCTTCTCATCCTACAAGGTTCCCTACAGTGTTCAACCCCGTTCGATCTGCGACGAATCCCCACATCAAACTGCCTAAAGGCTTAGTATACAATCCTGCACCATCTGCTCTATCTGCATATGATACAGCAGCAGTTTTTCTGCCTAAGACCGATCAGCGAACGGTCCGATATGAGACTCAGGAGTACCCTGTGGAATACATGCCAGAGCTCACCGAGACCAAGGATAAGAAGTACCACCTTGCAGAGAAAGATATCATTGAGATCCAGAAGCTCCGACTAGAAGATCCTGAGAAATGGACTAAGAAAGCGCTGGCAGAGAAGTTTGGATGCTCACAGTTGATGGTATCGATTGCATCTAAACCTGCACATCAACGAGTGGCCGAAATGAACAAACGGCTGGAGACCATTCGAGGCATCTGGTCGCCAGCTCGAGAAAAGGCCAGGAAAGACCGACAGAGACGACAGGAAATCTGGAAGAGAGATGGCTACTAGAAGACTGGATCAGACACTTGTCAGCAACTGGACCGGATGAATGCATTTGTACATAACTTAGATAAATAAATACCTTGTCTTATAATGAAACAAGACTGTATGCTTTTTTTTTTATGATAATATAGAACTATCCCTGGAAATCACCGAAATCATCATCGAACGGTGATTCCGCAGGTTCTTCCACAGGCTGGTGAGCTCGAGATCGAGGCTTCCCAGATGAAGGAGGAGGAGGAAGAAGTGTAGGAATAGACACTGGATCTTCAGAATGAATATCGTTAACGAGATCTACTCGATGTTTTCCGACATCGACATGTATATGCTGTCCTTCTTTGAGAGCATAGTCTCGAACATGATGTGAAGCCCTACTCACAGGTTGGGCATGCTTCTGGAAATCCTGCAGTGCGATATTGAATTCAAATGCAATAGAACGATCGGGAAATCCCAGACCCATAATGGCATGTCGGGGACCATCGACTAAGGTGATTGCAAAGTATCTAGACGAGTCCAATACTGGATCTATACCGGCTCCTGAACTGCTGTAAGGAGCACTTGCAAATAGTTCACCCGTAGCAATGTCTTCCAGTCGAACTTCACACGACAGTTTCTGGTTGTCATCTTCTATCTCCAGTACCTTGAGACGACCCTGCCATAAAGGTTGGCTGACGTCCCAGTCCGAGGCTTTTCTACCTTTGGTGGTCTTAAGGGGAGGAATTCCAAAAACACTGGCATCTTCGGCCGTGAAAAGTACCGATTCAAATTTATCAGACATGTTTCTAGTTGTGCGATCAATTGCGCTCTAATGAAAGTCTAACGGCTACGTTTGGTTTGGTTTCGTTAGGTTACGTCTGCTATTCTGTAGCCCTACGTCACAAGCTGTAATTCTCCATCATGTCGTTGTGAGCATCTCTGCCTCGTCCAACACCCAGCGAATATGCCGTACGACGACTACGACGACGACGATTTAATAGACTACGCCAATGATGATGACCAGTATTGTATGTAATTTGTAATATATTGATATGAGGTGAATATTTTTTTAGTTACTAACTTTAGATGATGAAGAAGGTAGGTGTTATCGCCATTGATTCGATGCATTAGTATGAAGAGAATGCCAGTAAAAAGAATACTTTTAGAATAATCTCATCAAGAGTGTATTGATCTCGAGAGAGTATTCGTCTCGGAAATACTTGCATCAATATTGCTCTTACAAAAATCGTCGATATTATAGATTTATATTAACAACTAGAATTGGCTGCTGATATTGCCGATGTTCGAGAAATGGTTGGATCCGATTCTAAGGACTTGACTGACGACGATATCAAACAAGCACTGGAAAGGGCCGACTATGATCTCGACAAGACTGCTAAAACTCTCAAAACTAAACTTGCAAAGGCAAACAAACCAAAAGGTATGTATATTCGCGAGCAAGTACTGCCGGACTGTGTCTTAACGAAAAATGATGGAGCCGTGGATAAGGAAAAACCTGCGCCAAAGCTTTCTAAGTTGGCTGCTTTGGCTCAGGCAAGGGCAAAACAAAAGGAACAGGAAAAGGAAAAGTCTGGGGTCATACTGGAAAGCTCTACCGAGAGCAAGGACTTGGGTCTTTCACAGCTGAAGCGAGAGCAATCGAATGGATCTACTACTTCTATCAAATCCACCACTTCTCTCAAGTCTATTGATCTTTTGAACAAGATTAAAAAGACAAATAATTCGAGCAATTCTACCATATCGACTCCTTCTGCTGCAAAAAGCGCAGAAGACGATATACCACGCGGTAGTGCTCTTAGCAAGCTTGCTGCTCTCAGAAACAGAACCGAGTCCAAAGTCACCTCCAGTGAAAATAGCATAATATCTCGTCTCGGTAAACCCCAATTTCCTGAAAAACCCAAGCCCAAGCCTTCAGCCAAGCCCACTAAACCCAAGCGAAAAGTGAAGCTGTTTCCATTTATTGATTTCGGCCGAAAAGACCCTATCGATCGAGAAGTGCTGAGCTCTGAACTTGGCCGCATCTTTGACTCTGGCCGGGCTGTAGCCAAAGGCATTGCTAACAGTATTTATTTACCAGTCGATCAACAAAAGGTTAAGCAGGCGTTTTCTACACCTAGTCCTGATGATATCATTTTGAAGGCTCAGGAACGGGGGTTTGGAAAACCGCAATCTAAGGAAACAACACCTGCTCCAGACGATAACACTGAGGAACTCTCCAGTCAATTGAAGAAAACCACAATTGCAAGCGTAGTACCGCTACCGGATCTGTCATCTATCAAGAATGCCAGGAAACTAGATGTTGCAGCTGAAGAATCCAAGAAATCAAACAAACCGAATATCTCGTTTGTGGTCATTGGACATGTTGATGCTGGAAAAAGTACGCTGATGGGCAGACTGCTCTATGATAGTGGTGATATTAATGAGCATACTCTGAACAAATACAAGAAGGACAGTGCATCAGCAGGTAAAAGTTCGTTTGCATTTGCATGGGCTTTTGATCAAACTGAAGAAGAAAGAAAGCGAGGCGTCACTATTGATATTTGTGTGCAAAACTTCGATACCAAAGCTGCCCATTTCACCGTGGTAGATGCTCCTGGACATCGAGATTTCGTGCCCAATATGATTGCCGGTTCGGCACAAGCAGACAATGCAGTATTAGTTGTTGACTCGGCTGTTGATGCTTTTGAAGCAGGATTCCATCTTGATGGTCAGACCAAAGAACATGCAATTTTGGTAAGAAGTCTTGGAGTGGATAATATCATTGTAGCAGTGAACAAACTGGACACGGTGAATTGGGCACAGAACCGATATGAACAAATTAGAGATGAATTAACAGAATATCTCATTTCAAAAGTTGGGTTCTCCAAGAAAAGTATCTCGTTTATCCCTACTAGTGGGCTGAGTGGGGAAAATGTCGTCAAGAAACCTACAGAAACCAAACTGATCGAATGGTATACTGGCAGGACACTTTTGGAGCAATTGGAAAATAATCCAGGAACAGGCTCCAATGTTGAAGGTAACTTACGGCTAATTGCTGGGGATGCTTATTCGGGTGATTATCTGGGAGGTGTTGTTGTTAAAGGCAAGATCGATTCAGGATCGGCTCAGGTCGGAGAAACGGTGGTGGTCATGCCAGCAGGTCGGCCTTCTCGAATTAAAAGTATTCTTTTTGAAGCCAAACAGACAGGCAAAGACGAGACCAGACCGTATGCAGTCGCAGGAGAAAATGTTGGACTGGTACTGGCAGATCTGTCGCTGGAAGAAGTGGCAGTCGGAGATGTGGTTTGTAATTTGGAAGCTCCAGTACAAGGAGTTAATAAGTTCAAGAGCAGAATCATAATATTCGATCTGAAACGACCCATTCTTGTTGGCTCCAAAATGAACTTACATCGTGGTCGAACCAATATCCCTTGCAAAATCACCAAGATATTGGCAAGCATTGAAAAATCTACGGGTGAAATAATCAAGAACAAACCTAGACATTTGATTAGTGGCCAAGCTGCTGAAATCGAAATCACCATTGAGGAAGGCAAAATCATTCCTCTAGAAAGATTTAAGGATAATAAGAGTCTGGGCCGGTTTGTATTACGAAACACTGGAATCACTCTAGCAGCAGGTGTGGTGGATGATTTCGGGGAAGATGAAGCATAGGTTTATAGTGGTTAGAGATATCAGTATGATCGTGACAGTAAAGTGTAATTTGCAGCTTATTGATATAAAGAGAGTAACCTGTCAATAATGGGATGCCAACGGACTCTGTTTTCAGAAGTGCCAAATATTTGGTTATGTTATTTGTTATGTGCCGTGTATATTTCAAGCTTCAATCACAGTGTCGGAGTTAAGTACGGGATTAAGTGCGGTGTTAAGTACGGGGATTAGCATAGACGATAGACTGACTCATGTTAGGTGTTTATTTTCAAATATTAATCAACGTATCGGAGATAAGTACGGGGTTTAGAGTACACGTTGGAATTATTAAGCTCCGCGTATCACCTCCGGAGATAATTTCTGCCTGAACAAGTTCTTCTGCGGTCCGCCGATCGGGAGTTGGGCCGATGTCTGTGATAAAAAAATGGCAATTCTGCAATGCCATCGGAACAGTGCAACGTTGAAGACTAGAAATTCATATGATATCTTCGTTTCTGATTATTTATAAATAAAGTTGGTAAGATGGAGTTGAATATATCAATCAATTCGCTTTGAACAATGTCTATTAAGAATGTGTTCGTTACCGGGGCTACTGGGTTTGTCGGATCAGTAGTGACTGATGAGCTTTTGGAGCATGGTTACTCAGTTACTGGTCTTGCAAGATCAGACGCTTCTGCAGCTCAATTGGAGAAGAAAGGTGCAAAAGCATTACGAGGAACCCTCGAGGATATTGAAGTTCTTAAGAAAGGCGCCAAAGAGAACGATGCAGTTCTTCATCTAGGTTTTATTCACCAGTTCGACAAGTATGCCTGGGCTGTGGGGGTTGATCGAGCTGCTATTGAAGCCATTCTGGAGGTACTTGAAGGAACCAACAAGGCGTTTATTTACACTAGTGGTACTTTAGTGAATGCACGTACTGGTACTCAACCAAGCTTCTCTAGTGTCTCTACTGGTACGGGTTCTTCTGCCTCTCGTGGTGCCAATTCTCAGTTTGCTCTGGGTTACTCCAACAAGGGAGTTAGAGCCATCGACGTCCGTCTGGCACCTACTGTCCACGGCACAGGCGATCATGCTTTTGTTCCTCATCTTATTGGTATTGCAAGACAGAAAAAGGTTTCCAAGTTTATTGGAGATGGATCTTTGGTATGGCCGGCAATTCATCGACTTGATGCTGCTGTGATTTACCGACTAGCTTTGGAGAAGGCGGAGCCTGGCTCAGTTATAAATGCTGTAGCAGAAGAAGGGATAGCCCACAAGGCAATTGCAGAAGCGTTTGCGAAGCAATTGAATATTCCAACTGAAAGTTTATCTGCTGACCAAGCTGCAGGGTGGTTTGGACTGTTGAGTCGGCCTTTCTCTCTGAATAATCCTACTTCAAGTGTTGGAGCCAGGGCTCTTGGCTGGACCCCTCAGCAGGTAGGTCTTTTGGAAGACATTGACTCTGAGGCCTACTTTCCTAAGTAATGAATTCCTTAATTACAATATAAAAGCAGACGTGGAATATTCTTTTGATATTACAAATAGATAGTATACTGTAGATTATCAACATAATAAACAGACTATAATTGAAGATGTGAACTCCTGAAGTACGATCTGCAGGTGATAAGCTTTTGTAAGCCTCTAAAAACAAGGGTTCAACAACAGCACGTTTAAATTCAAATTTTTGAACCTGTATTTTGCAGGAAATAGCCAATACATATTACAACAGTCCAGTTAGTGGTCTTCGTTACTCCTGCGCTCTGCGTATCTTATTCCGGAGTTATTTGTCGCTATGTTTAATTGCCAAAATGCCATCGTGAGGCTGAAATCGCCCATGATCTAACAATTCCATAGTATCACACCACATAGAGCAATAAAAAAGTCACAAATCTGGGCTTGCAATAGATAAAATATTTTGATTGCATATATTAGACAATGATTATCCGGGCCATCTACGTGATTAACGAACTCCGTGACTCTGTCTAGATTCAGGCTCTGCTGCTGAGCATCGGGAAGCACGGCTGTGCACTTGCACCTATAGAGTTTGAAAGTCAAGGGCTCTCGGCGAATGGACAACAGAACCAAGCTATAGAGATATCTGAAAAAGGGGAAGGGCGGTGGGAGGATGGAGTTTGTGTAGATTCACTCTCAGTTGTCTCCGCTACTTATCACCGTGGGATTACGTATTTCCCTTCACATCGGGTCCCCGATCTCCCTACCGAGAGGCTCAATGTTGTTGTGGAGTTAAGCCGCTGAGCAAACGACTAGCAGTAATTCCGTCATGGGCAAGTACAAGTAATATAAAGACATCGAACTTCCATCTGATATCTGATATCTTCTCAATTGCAATTTAATTGGTAGTAAAGTTTTAGATATCAATCTACTCAATCTTAATAATGGCTATTAAAAGCGTTTTTATTACCGGTGCTACTGGGTTTGTCGGCTCGGTAGTAACTGATGAGCTTCTGAAGCACGGCTATTCCGTCACCGGTTTGGCCAGATCTGACGCTTCTGCAGCTCAATTGGAGAAGAAAGGTGCAAAGGTATTAAGAGGAACCCTCGAAGATATCGATATTCTGAAAAAGGGTGCTAAAGAAAACGATGCAGTTCTTCACCTAGGATTCATCCACCAGTTTGACAAGTATGATTGGGCACTTGGGGTAGACCGAGCTGCAATTGAAGCTATTCTCGAGGAGTTCGAAGGAACCAGCAAAGTGTTTATCAACACGAGTGGAACTTTGCTCAATCTTACTATTGATCTTGGTCCTTTTGCGCAACGTAAGGCAAATTCAGAATATGCTCTGAGTTTCGCAAAGAAGGGCATTCATGTCATTGACCTGCGGTTACCTCCCTCTGTACATGGTGCTGGTGATCATGGGTTCATTCCTTCTCTGATCGCTACTGCAAGAGAGAAGAAGATTTCCAAGTATTTTGGAGATGGGTCTTCGGTATGGCCGGCAATTCACCGAATTGATGCTGCTGTGATTTACCGATTAGCCTTGGAGAAAGCTGAGTCTGGTGCCAAGATCGACGCCGTAGCAGACGAAGGAGTCACCAATAAGGCTATTGCCGAAGCATTTGCAAGGCAATTGGATATTCCAGTTGAAAGTGTCCCTACCGAACAAGCTGTTGAATGGTTTGGTTTTTACGGCATTCCCTTCTCTCTGGACAATCCTACTTCTAGTGCTGGAGCAAAGGCTCTTGGATGGACTCCTACTCAGGTAGGTCTTGTGGAGGATATTGATTCAGAAGCTTATTTTCCCAAGTAAATTGTGAAGCGTCTCTGGAATATACAGTAGGTAGGATGATATTTCAATAGGATAACCCCGTTTCATCATGTCGGAAATAAAACGTTTCAAAATCCGGTGATGCAGGAGAAAAAATTCAAATTCCACATAATCAACCGGCCCAGCTCGGTACCGATATCTTGGTAACTAAAGTTTAGGAGGATGCAAATTTACTTTTGCTGATCCAGGGTGCATGGAGCAGGGAAACCGGTTACCTGCATAGAACATTGCACCCTGAATCACATCTATGACTGCTTTCTATTGGCCATTTGGCAGCACACAATGCTAATGCACTCACTGCTTTTGTACGGTAGTTAGTTGCGCAAAATGAGATACTTCACAAGCACATCTGAATCTCTGAGATCATGTTGGTGGGTCCCAACGGCACCTGAAATATCCCCTCCTTTAACAACTATACGAGGCGACGGTTTCGCCCAGTCCGCTATAGAAAGTTTGGCGCCGCTGATAATAGAGCTAGATTTAGTAGCAAGCTCGGGATTATCGGAAGAAGAGCCTTAGTAGAACGTCAAAATTTTGGAATCTTGGTGATATCACACCGTTGGCAGTCGATCTTTTGTCTATGTGAGTTTCAGTCTATGTGAGTTTCAGTCTATGTGAGTTTCAGTCTATGTGAGTTTCACAAGTGTAGATGTTGAGATTAACGTCACTATATAATAGATATTTAGACTTGTGCTATATACCAATCATCTCATACAAGTAACTATCCTGATGGTTTTCTTCATTAAATCTTCGCTGTGTACGTCACTATGTCGGAGTTGATTGTTGGTATATTGATAAGCCGTCCTCGTGAGGCTGAGATCGGCGATGAGCTGATAATTACAGCGTAGCAACATACATACAGCGGTAAACGAGCAACAAATGCTAATGTGGTATTGAAAGTTATAGAGTACGTTAAATTTATATAGTTAAACTGTGAATATCTGGTGTTTTTGCATTGCAAACCAGCTAACCAGCAAACTCTTGCATCATCTCGTTTGGCTCCGTCATTACTGATAAGCTGCACACGCACGGCTAGTAGTAGACCCTGGCTATTGAGACTATAATGGCTCGACTGGACAAAAGAATCACAAAGTAGAAATATTTGAAAAAACTGTAAAGTAGATGAGGGGATGGATTTTTCAATAGCAATATTAAATTTTAATTTTCTCCACGGGGCTAAGTTCTCAATATCGGGCCCCCGATTGCTTTACCGAGAGGCTCAATATTTTGGTAGATTTCACTAGAGCCGTAGCCGAGGGAGGAGTTCCGCCATCTCAGAGGTATAAAAACCCAAGGCATGGACTATCATCTGATATCTCTATTGTGATTACAATCGAAAATATCATTCTAAATATCAATCTGCTCATTCTGAAAAATGGGTATCAAGACTGTTTTCCTTACCGGTTCTACGGGTTTTGTTGGTTCAGTGGTGACTGACGAACTTCTGAAGCACGGATATACCGTCACTGGATTGGCCAGATCAGATGTTGCCGCTGGGAAACTGGAAAAGAAAGGCGTGAAAGTATTACGAGGAACGCTTAAAGATCTCGACGTCTTGAAACAGGGTGCCAGAGAAAACGATGCGTTTCTCCATCTGGGGTTCGTCCATGAATTTGAGAATTATGAAAGAGCGATCGGAGTGGATCGAGAAGTCATTGAAACCATTCTTAGGGAAATTCAAGGAACCGACAAGGTGTTTATCAACACCACTGGAACCTTGTTAAATCTTGCTATTGATACTGGCCCTCTTGGTCTGCGTCAGGCAAATGCCCGGTTGGTGCAGGAGTACGCCAAGAAGGGAGTTCGAGCTATTGACGTCCGACTGCCTCCTACAGTTCATGGTGCTGACGATCATGCTTTTATTCCCTCTTTCATTGATACTGCAAAAGAGAAAAAGGTTTCCAAGTATGTTGGAGATGGGTCATCGGTATGGCCGGCGATTCACCGAATTGATGCTGCTATTCTGTATCGATTAGCCATGGAGAAAGCTGAGCCTGGCAGCATAGTTGATGCAGTAGCAGACGAAGAGGTATCCCATAAGGCCATCGCCAACGTAATTGCAAAGCAGTTGAATATTCCAACTGAAAGTATCCCTGCTGACCAAGCTTTTGAATGGTTTGGATTTTTCGGCATTCCTTTCTCCATGAACAATCCTACTTCAAGCGCTGGAGCCAAGGCTCTAGGCTGGACTCCTACTCAGGTAGGTCTATTGGAAGATATGGATTCTGAGGCTTATTTTCCTCAATGAACAGGAATCGCTTGAGACAATGCAAGATATAAAAAATACTCAATATCATGCATGAATCTCTGGGGATTACAAATTTACATCTTTCGCCTTTCCTGAATCACACCTACAGATAAATTATAGTAAATAGAGAAATAAACAACTATCAACTTTCCAAATTATTACTTCTGGAAGTAACATTTTATATTGTTTTTTAGTCTTCTGTGCTCAAGGAGGGAAGTATCAATAAGAATATCTAAGTAAAATTCCGGCTTGAATTCGGTCATAAAGTATCGAACAATGGGATGTCATCTAGTAAATTCCACTTACTAGTCTTCATTAGCCCTGTGCTACCTATATGTCGTATTTTTGGAGTTATTTGATGTTTAGATCTGATAAGATCGCGTCGCTGTGAGGCTGAAACTTAGTGAGGTACAGTCTGAAATTATCAGTCAGATCAACACGCTCGTAGGGTAGAGCACTGATTAGAAACTGCAGTAAACTTATGAATGAGTTAACTGCAAGATCAGACGTCGCTTTTTCTTGAGGGTTTTATTTTTATCTTCTATATAAGGTAATTCTAGCTTCCAGAGTTCGTGAACATATATCGTCTTTTATCTTTTGTAGTCCATCGGTACCCTCTAGGCAGAAAAAGTATACCATTAAGTGTGTACTCAGCTAAGCCGAAATCTCTATCAGAGCTCATCTCAGATAATTATTGGCTAAATATTCTAGAAGTAATATACTTGTGCACGTTAGATTCCTAGATTTTTGCAGAGCTGGCAATTTGGAGTTTACAGTGTCGGCAGCAGATACACAGTGGAGAGGAATGACAAACCAGTTCTGGCCCAATAACTGATAAAACCCGTTCAATTCATATGGCTTAGCTGTAATTATCTAAAAAACTTATTCTCTGAGCAATTGACTCTTTGAATCTTTTTGTACTATAAGCTTTCAGAAACACCAGGCCTTACAGATCTGACAATAGAAGAGTTTGATGGCGTCATTGAAGAACAGCAAACCAACACGAAGCATTAAAATATTCAAGAAAAATCCCTAAGGGAAAAATCGGGCGACCGAATTTGTATTGCCCGATTATAATTTTGATGATCGATTTTGAACATTACTAATCCCACGGAGATTATATCTTGACATCGGCCGCCCGGTCGGTCACCGAAGGGCTTTCAATGGTTTTTCTGGAGTTAAGTAGAACCCAGCAGTAACTCCGCATCGCATGCTGGCCAGTCTGCAGTATAAAATGGAAGCATGGATCCATTATTTGGTAACATTCGAATAAGAATATCAAACTAAATATTTACTACTCATTTAAAAATGGCTATCAAAAGTGTCTTTGTTACCGGTGCTACTGGCTTTATCGGCTCAGTACTGACTGATGAGCTTCTGAAGCACGGCTATTCCGTCACCGGTTTGGCCAGATCTGACGCCTCTGCAGCTCAATTGGAGAAGAAAGGTGCAAAAGCATTACGAGGAACTCTCGAGGATATCGATGTCTTGAAGCAGGGTGCTAAAGAAAATGATGCAGTTCTTCATCTGGGGTTTATCCACCAATTCGACAAGTATGATTGGGCACTTGGGGTAGACCGAGCAGCCGTTGAAGCAATTCTCGAGGTGCTAGAAGGAACCAACAAAGTTTTTATTTACACTAGTGGAACTTTGTTGAACCTCAATCTTAAGTCTGCTCATTTTGAGGTACGTAAGGCAACTTCCGATTATGCTCTGAGTTTCGCTAAGAAGGGGGTCCGAGCTATCGACGTTCGTCTGGCTCCTTCCGTTCATGGTGCTGGTGATCATGCTTTTATCCCTGGTGTTCTTACTAGTGCTAAAGAAAAGAAGATTTCCAAGTATGTTGGAGATGGATCTTCGGTCTGGCCAGCAATCCATAGACTTGATGCTGCTGTGGTTTACCGTTTAGCTTTGGAGAAGGGAGAGTCTGGCACCGTTGTTAATGCTGTAGCAGAAGAAGGCGTCAGTCATAAGGCCATTGCCGAAGTATTTGCAAAACAATTGGATATTCCAGTTGAAAGTGTTTCTGCTGATCAAGCGTTTGAATGGTTTGGCTTTTTCGGCATTCCTTTCTCCTTGAACAATCCTACTTCTAGTGCTGGAGTCAAGGCTCTTGGTTTTACTCCTACGCAGGTCGGTCTTTTGGAAGATATCGACTCAGAGGCCTACTTTCCCAAGTAAATAAAGAGCCTACTATATATCGAAGAATATATGCTACTATTGGGCATCATGTAATGTGAATTGTTTATAGTTGTATATATGCAATGAGTCAACTATTATTGAGCATTTATGGACTTTACATCTTCACAATTCGAACTACGACTACCGTTGACGAACATTTTGTAAGCATTGTATTGCTCAATTTTTGAAAAATAAAGGAATATTTAACAAAATAATTTCCAGTTAAATAATGCCGATTAATCAGACTTTTGACTCCTATACGTTGTAGAATTTGCCTAAGAATGGATCAAACTGGGCTGGGATCTTGCAAATGACTCTGTTAGCAGATCTCAACTCTCTCGTTTCTCTTCTCACTTAGCGGTAAATTTCAAAAATATGTAATAAATACTAGATGCATTGTAGAGTTTGGTAAAATGTTTTACATCGTTTGGAATAGAATAGAATGGATCATTGTTGTTAGATCATCGGCATGAATTATTGGCAATATGCCACAATCACCAATATGGTCCAGTTGCCATCAAAGCTATGCTAATCAAAATCGTCTAACTTAACCCAGCATAGCATCGTTGATGAGTAGGATAAGCGCTATAATAACACTGGCCCAGATGATCATCTTGCTCGCTCTTCTATTCCTTGTCTTTGCTGAAGATAATTGCTGGTTAGCAGCACTGATGTCGATTTGAGTCTGGAACGCATCGTCCAATAAACTCTGGATTTTGTCGCTTTGTGTGCTCAAATGCACTGCAAGACTGGTTTGCAGCTCCGATATCTCCTGCATAGATTTCTGGGCATTTTTCACCTTATCATGTGTGAGCTCCAATTCCTCTAGTAAAGCACTACTCTCCAATTCCAGTTCCTGAATCTGTTCCGCCGACAAAGATCCAGCCTCAATACTATCATCATTGGGTCGAAATTCATCCTGAATCGAAGGAGGCAAATGTGATATAACCGGAGCTCGGATATCAGACTTGGCCTTTTCCAATTTCCTGGAAAGCCGGATTTCTTGTTGTGAAGCATGCAGATCAGACACCGACTTGAGCTCATTGTTCAGGTACCAAAACATCCCCACACGATGGAGTCCAATTGTCTTACTACTACCTTCCTGCTTGGGGTCTTTAAGCAGCTTGGAAAATGCAGATTGAGCTTCTTGTTTGGCCATTCGGCCAGTTTCCAATGCTTCCAGCTGCCGGATCCGGCCTGCCTGGGTCTGTATGATCATGCGCGTTTCGTAGTCAATTTCATCTCTCTGTTTTTCAGTAAGAGAATTATTAAAAGACGTAGCTCGTGTATTTGAAAGATATAATGGCCTGATTTCCCCCAAATACTTATTCAGTGTGCTTATCTTGGAATTCTTCAACTGTTAGACTAAAGCACAGCATAGCATAGCGTCTGGATCATCAACAACGCTCAGTTTACCTACAATATCTTCGCATTCCTTGGTCAGTTTGTCTTCTGGCCGTTGAGGTTTCTCAAAAATGCCTTCTCCGAACTCTTTAGCATCTTCCAATTTCTGACGCGCAAGTTCCCGGTACAAATACGTGCGGTCCATTACGCCTATCAGACTTAACTGTTCCTGACGTCGCATCTTTCGATTATGTCGAGCCTATTAAATAAGGGGTTACCCTGCGCAGACAATGTGATCCGAATGATCTTGAATAGGCATTAATATTGCAGACAGACGCAATAAAACAGTTGATAAATGAAACAAGCTATTAAAATAATATCACATTGTCGTTATATATATATAGATGTTTCACGTGCGTTTATAACTCCTCGGTGTTTGTTGACAACAGTTGCACTAAGCTGTATAAACTAAAACCTCAGCAGTGAATCACCTATCATGTGATCAATCTTTGACCGATTCTCCAACATAAACATTATCATTAGCACTATTAGAATAATATACTTAGAAACCGACAAATTTATACTAGAATTAATATAGAGATACACAATTGCTTTATAACTGCTTTATAACTCTTCTTTTTTTACCTTTCTGGATGTTCTGAATCTCTGAATCCCTCTTCTACGTCTCATCTCCTCACACTGTCTTTCCTTGCCATATTTGGAACGGGGAAGAAGCGAATCCCACAACTCACATGATGGTTTCTGCGGTTACTCTTTTCAAGTGACTTCATTCTGTTCGGTTCTTTTATTGGAAATTCTTTCATCTACAAATATCCTTCTTTTATAAATACATCCGCACGAAAAGAGGATAATTGTACCCCTTGTTCCTTATTTCAGTTTTCTATCTCCGACAAAGGTCCAAGAACCCCACCAAAATCTATATTTCGTCCGCGTCAAACCTTCCTTCCTTCCATCATTCAACTCAACTCAACTCAACTCATCACAAAAACAAGACAACATCCAAGCTACAAAAACAACATCTCGAACCTTTGCATATTAAAAATGGCTCGAGAGCGTTGGGATAGACGTGATGACCGGTACGAGCCCAGGAGGAGAAGCAGATCTAGAGAAAGATCTAACCGCGATCGATATTCCAAGCGCTCCCGCCGTGGAGACAGGTGGAGTCCCACAGACGAAGGAAGAAGGCGCGACCGAAGACATTATAGTCGTGAGCGAGGAGGACGTCCTAGAAGTAGGGAAGATCGATGGGATTCTAAAAGAGGCGACAGAGCTGAGGAAGACCGTCCAGTCCCTGCAGTTGAGAAACCTAAAGTTGCCATAGATGCTGCTGCTATAGCAGCTGCGGCAGCTGCCAAAATTAATGCCATGATTAGTGAAAAGAAGCTGGTGGACGAGACGAAACAAGCAGACGGTGGTTCTGCAAGTCCGTCTCTGGTCGCTATCCCTACAGCAGCTATTCTAGAACAAAAATCAGAACCGCCAAAACCCAAGCTTGTCAAGAATGTCGATATTAATGATCTACGAAACAAGTATCTCTTGACCAAACCGGCAACTCAAGAAGAGATCTCCAAACAGACCGGAACTATAATGACTACACAGGGCCGATATTTCCCCGACCGCACTTTAAGCACCGACAAAAATCCACCGTTGCACGTGAGAATTGAGGCTGACACTGAAGAGGCTTTAGCGGCCGCTCTGGAAAGAGTTGATGCACTAATTAACCAGGAACTTGTTGACTTGATTGACCAGCGCCGGCTAGGAATGCTTAGGAAAGACGGCATGTTGCCCGAAGACCACACCAGACGAGAGATGGCTCTTAATGCTCATCAGTCTAGTCGACTGCTGGAAGGAGCCAAACCATCCTCTGGATCCCCGGAACCCGAAACTGGCGCCCGACCTGATGCTGACACACAAGAAAAATCATTTTCGGCCGTCATGACCGGCATTGTGAGTTCAAGTTCACCTTCTCCTGCCCCATCTAACAGACCTACAGCCGATATTCCTATCCGTATTGACCGTTATGTCAGACCTTTTCAAGCACGAGGAATGATTGTCGGGCACGGTGGTGCCAATGTCAAGCATATTCAAAACGAGACTGGCGTCCGTGTCCAAGTCAAGGGTCGTGGTTCAGGATATGTTGAACGAAATACCGGATTAGAAGCAGATTCAGATATGTTTCTTCATATCTACAACGGATCTGCGGAGCAAATTGCCCAAGCCAAAGAAATGTGTGAGGACCTAGTCAATACCCTATGTGAACAGTGGGAAACTGACACCCAACCAAAACCAAGTCTTGATACTAACCAGACCGAGTTTAACACTAAGATCACAGCAGTGGTAGAGCCAATTACTATACCAGATACTCCACCTCCAACAGGTGTTCCATCAGGTCCTCCCGGTTTGCCAATGAACCTTGGTGGTCCACCAGGAGCTCCAGGTGCACCTCCTGGGATGCCACCAGGTTTGTCGGGTCTTCCTCTACCACCTTCCGGTATACCTCCTCCATTCCCTACAGCACTTGCACCTCCACCACCTGTAGGTCTACCGATAGCACTCCCCCCTGGAGCACCGCCTGGAGCACCGCCTGGAGCACCACCGGGACTACCTCCTACAGGCCCTCCGCCATCATAATGAAAGCAGTTAACAGCAATATGAGTTCAATCATAAGATCACACAATATCCATCAATTTCAAATCAGTGAAATCTAACTGCATTTTTGACACTGTTTCTAATATACCCCGTCGTCGTCGGAAATGACTAGGCCATGCATTTATAATTATAGTGCTTCTGTTCGATGGAGCTGCAACTGCCAGCGTCGATGAATAAATTAGATGGTGTAATGCGAACACAAAACGTATATTACGAATCAATTATGATATGGTATATTCGAACGAACTGCTCAAAAGCTGATCAAATGAAGAGTTTTAGGTGATTGGGGTTCAGATGATGAAGTTCCTTGCCGAGTATCCCAGCAACGATTATCAGAGCCTGTGGGTCTGCTAGCAGGCCTAATCATCGGCAATTCCACTCGTTTGATTCATATTCAACCTTGAAATATGTAGATAACCTCTTCTAAATGAATTTATAGTTAATGTAATGCAATTAAGACTATTTGGGAAAGTGCTGACTTTAACCTGTATGTTTCACTTCCTTCACATCAATTGGAAATGAAATGGCTCAAAGCACTCTGAGTTCGAGGCAAAGAACTCTGCATAATCTGATGAACACTCCCAGTTCTAAAGTTAGACACGTAGCAATCGCAATATTCTTGCAAAACTTACCTTTCTCTAAGCGTATTAGAGGTCAAATAGAGAGATTCCATATTCTGTATAAGTTAGAGAATGGTACTACGATGCCATACATGCATTAGACTGACCTTTTTCAACTTAGGGATTCGAGCATCTTGGTCGGTAAATGCGTTTCGACAAGAAGTGAAATTCTACAGTTAAACTAAGAGAATATAAAAATCAATGGATTTCACGTACATTGGTCGATTGTGTCGACGGTTTGGTCCTCCATCTCTGAGCCGCCATGTTGAGATGATGGAAGGCTCAGGGTAGAAGAGAACAATCTACAGATCACCAATAAATATCAGTGCAAACTAACAGATTCGCTGGTGATAAATAAGATTATCCGTATCCGTCAGTCAGTCAGCTGGCGTTAAATGATCAACTATTCAAGCATGTTATTTGTAGTCTCTTAAAAGACCATCCACTATCTATATTACATTCGTTTCTCATAGCCTACAAGGGTGTACTCGTGTTGGCCTGCCAGCATTGGTCTGCTCACGTCCGTCTCATTCAGTTAGTTGAACAACAGGTTTATGCAGTATAATTCCTAGCCTGGTCCTTTACTTTTCTATCGTATAAAGATCGGTCTCGCTTGTATGCCTGATATGCCTCGGCCTGTGCAGGAGAATCCAGGTTCGGAGTATCTAGCAATTCCTGTATGCCGATAGCGATCTGTTTGATGGTCAGAGCAGGTCTCCAATCTTCATCTTCATTCAAAATGCTCAGACAAACTGTACCAGAAGGGTAAACATTAGGATGGTAGAATCCAGGAGGAAATTTGCACTTCGGAGGTTTGGTAGGATATTCCGGTGAAAACTGTACTGTTAGTTTGTACAGTCCGTTTTCCCATATTGTACCAGTTTTGCCTGGAATACCAATATTCCAGTTCATCAGATCCAGAGTTCCATCGACTCCTTTAGCAGGTTTAGCAAAAAACCCAAACGGATGATCTTTGCGCCATTGCTTTCTACATGCAAGTTAGTACCGCTAGTTGATATCTATAAAAAACGATTGAACTACCGTAAAATATCCTCTATTCTAGGACAGAAGGCCTTTCAAATGTACTTACCGTTCTTCTTGTAGCCGATTCAAGCATAAAGACGACATATCGAGAGTTCAGACACTACTTGTGCAGTGGCGTTGCGTTGAGTTGTGTATGAAGTCAAGTTTGGATTCGCTGTCGGTCTTTTGACTTCACAATGAAGAAGACAAGAGATGGAGGGATTTGGGAAACTTTGATAAACCTGACTGATCCAACTGGACCAGGACAATTGAATATATTACACCACGAACAAAGATGTTTTCAGGAAAACAAACATTATTTTGAAAGATTTGAATCCTCATATTATTATTAATCTTGCCGAGCCGTGTTGTTACGTAAATTTGCTTTTGAATACTCGTGAAATGACTGCGATAAGCAGTGTCGTTGGATGAACTTGAAAATCGTCTAACAAGACAACAAGAAAAACAACCATTGAAGATATACAGACAATTTATCACCGGCACGTTGAACTGAAATATTTCAAGCTGATTATACACTTGAGCTGCTTTTTACATTATTGTTCCAGGTTCTTCATGTCTCCACGACTGTTAACAATGTTCAAAGAAGTCGGCATTATAGCGACAGTTAGATTTCGGGCTTGAAGCTTCCCCACGTTAAGCCGAGAGCATCATTTTGCTTGATATTGCTTGAAATATCATGAAAACCCATGAGATCTCTTTAATCTTATTATATAACTGTAATAAATAGCAGATTCAATAACAGAATTCATAATACCCTTCAAAACCTTCTTGTCGTTACTACTATTGTACTATTGTAAACTCCTCCTCATTCAGTAGACTTTTTTCCCGGGGTTGTTCTGGACCGAGTCATGTTGGATATCCACACTCCTACCAACCACTTGTTGATATCACAATAATGTCAAAAGACGACCACGAAGAAGACGATCTCGATGATCTCGACGACTTACTGGATGATTTTGCCAATGTCCTATTGGATGAGGAACCTGGAGCGGCCAAAGTGTCGTTGACCACCGCCACTATAACCACTACACAGGAGGAGAAACCTGCCTCGGTTCCAGCGTCTGCTTTAGACACGGAACCTCAACAACCCATAAAAC
Organism: Zygoascus bituminiphila; assembly: GCA_030705125.1. Classification (NCBI taxonomy): domain Eukaryota; kingdom Fungi; phylum Ascomycota; class Dipodascomycetes; order Dipodascales; family Trichomonascaceae; genus Zygoascus; species Zygoascus bituminiphila. Next base: position 280,967 of record JANIWT010000004.1, on the reverse strand, counting down.
ACAGCAAGTCTCAGCCTAGCGAAGATGATGATCCTAGTGTACCTGAACTGGACGACGAATTTGCCGAAAAACTGAAACTTGGCATGAATTACCTGCTCAGTGAGATGGACGGGCAGAAAAATAACGAAGGCACAGAGGCTCTGGAAAGTCTCATGGCCGAACTCAGTGGAGCAACTGGAGGAGCTGCTAGTAAAAGGAGCGCTTCCGCCAGTGGATCTGATTCGGTGGGGTTTCAGGACACAATCAGTCAGACAATGGATCGTCTGAAAGAGAGCAAAGGTGAATTGGATGATCAGGCCGATCAACCTGATACCGAAGATGCGTTTTTGTCCAAGATAATGAAAGAACTGGAAGGAGCGTCGGGAATTGGCGGAGGACTGGACGGCATTCTTGGCGAAATGCTGAGAGAACTCAGTAGCAAGGAGATTTTATACGATCCCATCAAAGAGATGCATAACAAGTATCCTGCATGGCTAGAACAGAACAAAGACAAGGTTACCGAAGAAGAGTTGGCTCGATATCAGAACCAACAGAGAATAGTTGACGAGATCACCATCCGATTCGAGGCCCCTGGCTACAGCGACAGCAACCCAGAAGACCACAAGTATATTGCCGATAGAATGGAGGAAATGCAGAAGAGTGGAGCTCCTCCTACCGAGCTTATGGGTGAACTTGCCGGTGGTGCTCTACCGGGATTCGATGGCATGTCGGCAGGACTCGATGGTCTAGGCTCTGCAGCGGGAATGCCTAGTGAGAAAGATCTGGAGAATTGTGCAGTGCAATAATCGGGATATAGATGTGGATTTTGAACATATACGGACTTTGACCCGGGAGATTCACTATTGCATGATGATATCTATTGTCTATAATTCTGATCTACTTATTATTGCATGATGATATCTACTGACCATAACTCTGATCTACTTATCAAGTTGATAAGACTAGAGAACTGTGCTGTGCAGTGAGTTGACTCAGTAATGGACGACTTTCAACTTGATCGCTGTAAACCCAGTCAAAATATGATTCGTTGATAAGGCTGTTATCTATAAATATGATATATTCATCATTGATAGAGCTATTATCTGTGAATCTGATTTATTTATCATTAATAATATGATAGCTCATGTAAGTAAACCTCTATATATTTAAAGTCGGTCAATGCGATCCATTTGTCCCTTCCTAACTTAACATCGCAACAAACCAGCCAACAAACCAACCAACCAAACAAAAACCCTGTTTTGCTAAAACAATTTAATTTGTAATGATCCCAATCCTAAGATTTTCTATTTTATTTAATAATTGTGTAAATTTTTGTTCCATTCTGTTCAAATCTAATAACCGCTGATCTCATTCTCCAACCAACCTCTTTCACTGCTTCACCCACGCCTTATCTTACACTCCAGCCCTTTCATCTGCGACATAGCTTAACCGTCTACAATGGGTCAGTATAATGAGCAACAACCAACCAACCCACCAACCAACAACTAATCATTTGTAGATAAGGAAATACAAAAGGGACTTGCCGACCGTTTATATGATAAACGGAAAATCGCTGCTCTGGACTTGGAACAGACCATCAGACAATGCCTGGCGGAGAACGACCGGGAAAAGATTCAAGAAATCATCGATCAATTGTGCCGTGATTATGCCTATGCTGTTCACCATCCAAATGCCCGGAATGGCGGATTGATCGGTCTTGCTGCTGCTGCAATTGCTCTTGGACCCAACGAAGTTCCTGCGTATCTAGAGGATATCGTTCACCCCGTGCTGGCGTGCTTTGGAGACCAGGATGCCCGTGTAAGATACTACGCGTGCGAGTCTCTGTATAATATAGCCAAAGTAGCCAAAGGAGAAATCCTGGCTTATTTCAACGAGATCTTCGATGTACTTTGCAAGCTGGCAACCGATAGTGAAACTTCAGTCAAGAACGGTGCTGATTTGCTTGATCGATTAGTCAAGGATATCGTTGCCGAGAAAGCTGCTACCTATGTATCTGTCATACACAAGACTGAACCTGCTGTGATCAGTAGTGTTGCTGCAGAATCAGATGCTACCAAACCAACAATGTTGCAAGAACCTACTCAAAATACCCAACTATTCATGCTTTCGAAGTTCATTCCCCTTCTCACCGAAAGAATTTATGTCATCAATCCCTTTGCAAGAATGTTCCTTGTATCGTGGATATCTCTACTAGATTCTATTCCTGATTTGGAGCTCATTACTTATCTACCTTCGTTCCTGGGTGGTTTGATCTCATTTCTCAGTGACCCCAGCAAAGACGTCCGAGTCGCGACTCAGAGTGCCCTCGATGGGTTTCTTCAAGAAATCAATCGACTAGCAGATATTAGAGCCCGCGTTTCTTCTATGAAACACAGAAATTTACAAAGAAACAGCAGTGCGAACACGGTTCTTCATGCTGGCAGCGAGAAGGAAGAATCTATTAAACCGGAGGAATCCCAATTGCAAGAGAAATCCGTCAAGATCGAGAACGGAATAAGTGATACTTCTAGTATTCAGAATTCCATCAAGAAACTGGACATTTCTGAAAAGGATAATGATAATAAGGATGATAACGGCGCAGCTCAGGTAGCACAAGCCGAGTTGTCAGACGACGACGACAACTTTTATATTCCTGGCCAAGATGTATTCATAAACTATGACAAGGTCATTGAAATTCTAATCAGTCACTTGGACAGTTCAGCCGAAGATATTCAACTTATGGTTCTCTCCTGGATTGAAGTAATCCTGGCAGTTTCACCCACCAGCATGTTACCTTATGCACCTAGATTTCTTTCAGTCTTGCTACCAGCAATGGCTCACGAGGGCAAAGAATTGCGACATGCTGCTGAAAGAGTCAATGAAAGCATGCTCCAGCTCATTCTGAACCTCCCTGATAATGATAATGGCAAGGATGGAGATGAAACTGTTGGTAAAATGGACTATGCTTCTGTGGTCAACAGCTTGACTCTCCATTTTCTCAACGAGAAGGAAGAAACTCGCACAGCTGCTCTCGATTGGCTTATCTTATTACACAAGAAAGTCCCTAGAAAAATTCTTGCGATCAATGACGGGACATTCCCTGCATTGCTCAAGACTCTATCAGATCCTTCGGAAGAAGTGGTGAAAAAAGATTTACAGTTGTTGGCCCAGATATCGTACAACACTAATGACGAATATTTTGCAGTCTTCATGGTCAATCTACTGAAACTGTTTAGCACAGATAGACGACTATTGGATAGCAGAGGTAATCTGATTGTCCGGCAGTTATGCATCTCTTTGAATTCCGAGAGAATCTATCTAACACTAGCTGATATCCTTGAGAAAGATGACGACTTGGAGTTTGCTAGTATTATGGTTCAGAACTTGAACAACAATCTCATTTCGGCCCCAGAATTATCTGATTTGCGAAAGAAGCTCGGCAGGTTGGACAAGAAAGATGGAAGCAGCTTGTTTGTAGCTCTGTTCAAGAGTTGGTGCCATAGCTCGGTGGCAGCATTATCATTGTGTCTTTTGGCAAATGCCTACGAGCATGCGTATGCCGTATTGCAAATCATGGTAGAGTTTGAAATCACCGTCAGTGTGCTGGTTCAGATTGACAAGCTGGTCCAATTGCTGGAATCACCGGTTTTCACTCAGTTGAGAATGCAGTTGCTTGAACCAGAGAAATTCCCCTTCTTATACAAATGTCTATATGGTATCTTGATGCTATTGCCCCAGTCAAATGCTTTCAACACTTTACGAAATAGACTGAAAAGCGTATCTGCTGTTGGATACCTGCATTTACCTAACAAACGGCCTGCTACTACTTCCAATAGTACAGCTTTAGCTGTAAAGGAAGGTCAGCATGGAGAAGTGAAATGGGAAGAATTACTGGATAAATTCAGACAGGTTCAAAGTAAACTACAGGCTGCTAGGGAAGCTACTCTAAGCTGGGGCTCTTCCACCCAGTCATACCAGCCAATAACAAGTCTGAAGGCCATTACTGCTGACGATCCAGTCAAAATAGACATCAAGAGGACTGGAATCAATAAAGCACGGCATGGAAATTCCAGAAGTATGGATCCCAATAGTGTCAAGGATATGATTGGGTCACCTCAGCCAAAAGCGAAAGATGGTATTTCTAAGAGATTTTCACGGGGTCCATTCAATTTGGGTCGAAGTGACAATCATTAGTGGGAGCGTCAACCTTCACTACAATATGAAGGTATGGCGGCCCGAGCGTTTGAAATACCACTGTATAAGAGATAATGAACCAAGATCATAATTCGTGAATATTAATGCATATAAACTATTTAAAGAAAAAACGATGCGAAACCAGTTGACCAGCAGCTAGAAATTCGCCAGCCATGAAATATCACCGATAATGATGGGGAAAACCACCAGCAATTCACCGATTCATTATTGTTCCTAAATGTCTCGGAATACAATTCTTGTTCTCCTGCTGCCTCAGACCGTCCTTGGTCTGAGAAGGCTTTTTGGGTCGTCTTTTCGTGTACTGATTGGCTAGACGACGATACTCCAGTTCTAACGTTATTAGCCAGGGGTTACTCTACTTTAAAACTGCAGCACTAAGACAAGAGGGACATACGATTATTGATCTTCTGCAGTAGCGACATTGAATAAACAGAGAATTCGATATGAATGAAACGTTGTGAATAGACTGATGGACTACCTATTATATAGAATGGCCGTGGTGAACACTTGTTTCCAAGGAAATCTGGAGTTTAAGTACCAGGCGGGCAATACGCCTTCCGCAATAGCCCGTACTAACTGTAAAGTGGTACAGTGTGTCCAGACAGAGTTAAAAGCAGCCAAATACATCTGAGACACTACAGAAACCATTTACAAGTACGACTACAAAGCTTATGTGTACCAGAAAACTATCCGAGTGTTCTTAGCTTGGTAAATCGTCGTATGCTGCTACAGACGGATCTCATAAATCCAATCAACCAATCGTCACATCTCCCCAAGATAAACGGGTTAGGTTATATTTACCCCTATAATGACGACACCGAAGGACTACACTAGTATGGCAAATTAAAGTTCAGTGATATTGGATGATGCATTAATATTGATTGATTACCAGCCTCTATTTCTCCGCGCTTTTCTGGATATATTGTATTATCATGCAGAGGCGCCTTGCCGTAAGGAGTAATTATTTTTGACCGATGATCTCACGTTATCTCATTTTTGACCGATGATCGGCACTTGTTTGTTGCCTTGACGACAGATCTAATGCGGCGCTTTGAAATTTATACTCCATCAAGACATCAATTCAATTTCGGAGTTTTAAGTCTATCAAGACATCAGAGGTAATTAGATCTTAAAATATAGACGTATATAAGTGGTGTGTATGTTTTTAACTAGATTTTGTAAGAATTAGAAGGCAAATAAACCGCAATTCAAGGTCAATCATAATCTTTATTTAGCGTTTATATATATACATATACCAGTAGACGGAGCGTGCTATTTAAGGTGTTCAGGCTAATATGCAAAGATACTTTCCTTAGCTAACAAAACTAACACGCTGATGTCGATTAACAGGTGTTTAGCATGAGTTTGGTCGATGGATTTTAACTAAACTAAATCTAACATGATTGAATTACGTCTCTTGGATATTGTAAACTTCTAATAATCTCTGCAAAGCTATAACAAAGTATTAATGTGGCTGATTTGACCGTGCGAATACAATGAACTCATCCATGAGCATCACCAGAAGGACAGAAGGACCTACAGGGCTTCAGCGCAGTAGAACAAACAAAGCAGAAACACATTATATATCTATATATTCCCTATATTATCCTAAATATATATCTCTCGCATACGATATGTCATATTCCGACCATATTATATTATATCACTCGATACTAGTCATGCCCTTATCCTACATAATAATACGTCGATCTCCTTATTTTTCAGAATTTAGTTAATTTTTCGTGGAATAGCCAAATTTCATCTCAGCCTCTCTGATCTGGCATTCACATTCACCAGATAGTTGCCTACATGCGTCGCTATCTTATTAACGCTTTGCCAAATCCACCAAACATATATGATAGATCAAAAATAAATGAATTAATTCCTTATCAAAAAAATGCTTGGCTATTCCTTGATGGAAATACTGTTTCCGCTCCACTCCGCAGCTCGTCGTTAACTCCGCCGTGAGTTCTCGGGCAATCGCCACGAAATTTCACCTGTGAACATCAACATAAAATCTCCACACTGCATCAACCACTCATCAATCACAACATCATGTTTCGTCTTGCTTTTCATCCATTGCGAATGCAGTCGAGAGTTCAATCCAAACAAATACTACAAAGGACATTTCATGCTCGAAATAGACTTCTCAATGTTGCTGATACTGCAAAGAAAGCATCCGAGACGGCCAAGCAAGCTGCCGAAACCGCGCAACAGAGCGCCCCCAAGAAGGCTAGCAAGACAGGCACTATTAAGGAACTGACCAAGAAGTATGGTTGGACTGCTGTTGGTGTTTACTTTGCCATGTCGGCATTGGATCTTCCAGTAGCCTACATGATTGTGCATTCTCTTGGCAAAGAAAAAGTCCAGAGCATTGAAAAAGCCGTCAAAGGGTTTTTCGGCATGAGTACTAAACCTGAAGATCTGGCTACTGTTGAAACCGAGGAAAATAGTGAAGGTAAGACAGTTGCAGTCGAAGATCAAACTGAGAAGTCCACTCAGTGGAGCATTTTCCTCACTGAATTCACCCTTGCCTATGCTATTCACAAGAGTGTTTTCCTGCTATTTAGAATACCAGCTACTGCTGCTATAACTCCTTGGGCTGTAAAGACGCTGCAGAAATGGGGTTTCAAAGTTGGCAGCAATGCCTCGAAATTTGGAACTCCCCCCACCAAGGGCCAAAAGGTTGGCGGGTTCTTCTTTTGAAGACTAAACCATTCAATTTGTATATACCATGGTAATTTTAGTTATATATTAGTTATATATTATGATTTCTCCAGTGAACTAGTGGTTGGATTTGTAGAATAAATAGGGATGAGTGAGAGAGAAGACTATGGTGTGATCCAAAAAGCTCACCAGTGAATAACAGACAACAGTCGTCAGTATCAAAAAGAATCGTTGATCAAAGTAGCTGCCATAATCATTTGTGGCGAGCAAAAGGCTAGCAGAGAATCAAGTTCAGGGAGAATGCAAGTGTAAAGTAGCCATTGATGCTACACCCAGTGGTTATCATTCTGCTCATATACACGGTCTGGAGAACCTGAAACCCTTGCCAGCTCGGCAGGATTCTCAAAATCAAACCGATTCGATCTTCTACCTTCATTTTCTTGCAAAGATCCCAAACTGCTCAGTATATCGGATCCTCTAACTGTGCTTTCACTACCCTCTCTTGGGCCAAATCGCGGGTTTGAGCTACCGAAATCACTACTAGTACCTGTATGACTTGCCCCACTATCACTGACTTCCTCATATATAGGTAAGCGACTCTCCTTGAAATGCGCAGCTTCCGGATATGATGGAGGAGGAAGGCGAGGATCGTCATCGGAGTGATATTGCTGGGTCATTTCGGGGTTATCATGATCTGTAAGAGTCTCTCCAGAGTCTCTGGCTCGCTGCAAGTCCATCCTGAGAGCCCCTGCTCGAATGAGTTCACTCCTGTGTTGTTTCTCAGCCCGTCGTCGTTTGGTGAGACATCGGCGCAAAACCAGACCGATGATCACTATTCCTAAAATAAGGAATATCAGATATAAATAATTTAGACTTTTCCCATCATCATTATCAGGTGTGCTTATAGTATAAAACGGTATAGTGTCATTGGTGGCTGCTGATGATGCGTTTGAGCTGGTAGAAGGGAATGGCAGCGACGAACCTTCAGGGCTAGATGTCGTCATAGACCCAACAATAACGACATTACGAACATATAGCAGAGTCGTCGGAGTTCCGGTTATTGAAGCTTCCATAAAATGATGTCCATTTGAGTAGCCATTGGCCGTTGTTGACGGAATACCTGAGTTGATGGCCTGAGCTTCACTTGCAGACTCCCCCGCCGTCAGTACGTTTTGCACACGGATTTCACCAAACACGGGCATAAACAACAGAAAAACCTTGAATATAGATAATAGCTTCATCATGTATAAAGGCTTAATTTCCGCCAGTCCAGTTATGAATTATCCTTTCGGGGACCTCTAGTGAACAGAGACCTTGGAATAGAAGACCTTCTCAGATGCTGCAAGAATTTCTCCGGTGGCAGACTATTTCAACTAGGAAAAGTAATACTCTCAACTGACAAGAAGCAGTGGATTTCTTTCCTCAAGTCGTTTCAGACCGAAATCTCTAAGTCAAAAGGTTCTTCAAAGTAGTCGTCTAACCGCTGTACTGCACTGTAAATGGTGTTGTTTGTTAGACGATGTGCAAACCTTAGATGTACGGCTGACGAACCCCCGCCCCACCTTGGAGATCCTCAGCTTTGATGAGATCGGATGTTTCACGGCAAAGCAGAAAGAGGGGAAAATAGAGGGTTTAGAGGATTTCAGCTGTATTTAAAATTATTAAACCTTTGTAGTACAAAATGCTGCAGATTCCATATGTTTGGTGTTGTCTTTTCTGGATAGCCGTAGTTGAAGTTCTTGCCCTTACAAATATATCGCACAAGAGATTCACGGCCATCACGTTAAGGAGGGAGTTGTTGGAACTGACTTTAGAGCTGAAAGTAGCTAATTATAATAGCGATTGATAATAGCTATTGATACTAATGACCTATGCTAATAATTGACAATACCACAATTGAATAAATGAATATTTTATCATTCTTCGCTCTGACGTTATCTGCTTGGATCACGTGGAGAATAACAAATTTCACAGTTACAACTATCCATAGTGGTCATGCTAGAGCTATTCAACGTTGAATACCAGAACTAAGTACATTAACTCATACATTAGAAAAGAGAATATAAGATCTCATAGAAACAGACGTAAAAGGTAAACGGTCATACTATTTCTTATAATTTTTATTCCTTGAGAATATCCAGGTATACAGATATAATATTAAAGATGCGAATAAGAATACAACTATGCAACATAAAACTGCTATACATCATCAATACTAACCTTCTATCAGCTCAATTCGCTCGAAAAATGCCCGGCTAGCCTGGATATTCGCGAGAATGGTATTTCCATCGAAATCAACATTAACGCCCGGAGGTATGATCACCATGATGATAGTATTCGCCGTTAGTGCTTCAACATAGGCCGAGCAGTTAGGAGCCTGTAACGTGATGCTCTTGAACTGAGATCGCATTTTACCACAACTCTGCTTAAACGTCTTGATGATATTACTGATTTTTTCAAACCTCTTGGGGTCTAAATTGGTCTCCGCCATAGTCTTTGCCACAGTATCAGCAGCACCTTCTTCCTTGGTATAATGAGAAATCACCAGGAACGTGGTCTTTTCAAACAAAAGCACCTCGGTCGCCTCGCAGATATTGGTGAATTTCTCCAGATGTTCATTGAACATAAGCATATTAGGAATCAACGAGCATACAATGCTACTCCATGCCTTATAAAGCGATTCATCCCAGATTGACGTTGCAAACCCCGTTAGACCAAAGCCATACTGCTTACTCTGGTCCCTCAATGTCTTCATAGTAGCATTATAAACCTCCTCCCTATTACCAGTCTGTACCAAATCCATTTTATGCAACAGAACAAACACCTTTGCTCCCGGGGAAAACTCCTTGAGGTGCTTGAGGCATTGTAGAAACGTCTCGATGTCCTTCAACACCTCTTTACTCTCGACATCAAACACATGGATGAGCACTTCCACCATTCGGAAAATATGATCTTTCTGCGACGAGAAGTAGTTGTCAATAAATATATCTTGGCCTCCACAATCCCACAGATTGAGCGTCATGTGACCCAGGAACCGCAGATGCGAATGCTCCACGTCAATAGTAGCCCCCAAACGTCGTGTATCGTAAGCCGAGTAGTTGGAGAAGATAATGGATCGCATAGAAGATTTGCCGCTACCTGAGCGGCCCATAAGGAGTAGCTTCTTGCGCGACGATCCTGCCATGATAAGTCACTGGATGATGGCTTTTTTATCCTGAACTATCAAGAAACTATGTAGATAAGCTACTTCTGGTTGTGTAGTGCGGCCCAATTTAACTGTGTGTTTTTAGCTGTAATGTTGTGTTACAGTGTGCTCTTACAGTGTGTTTTTGCAGTGCGAATTGAAATTTGACGGGGATTTTTTACCGTTTCTGTGGATTGCCAAAACATGAGAAGGAAATCTTCATCAAGTTCAAAGCATACGATACAGGAACAAACAGATCTGTACAGATACGTCTGTAGCATATAAGTTACGTAGCAAACCTTTCCATTTGTATAACTAAATAAAGACTCAAATGAAACTAGGTATCGGTAGCCTATTAATTATTCAGACTTATCTCCAACAAGTAACCAAGTTTCCGCTAACATATCCAATTCCCTTAATTTAACCCCGCGGACCTAGTCACCGACCGACGAGTCATCCATGACATTCGCTAGAACCTCGGACTAAAATAGCTAATAAACACACTCATCATTTTAAATATATCAATTTACAGTGGCAATCGTGCTTTTTATCCCACCGTGTCCGCGGCAGTTCTGTTTCCCCGCTATTCGCCGTGGCCACGGGGTGTTCAGCTCGGCAGACCCGGGCATGGAATTTGGAAGATCGTTAATTCCGAAAGTGCGTAACGAACAGATAACAGTAGACAATCTATCAATCAGCATCGCAAAATAAACATATAATCCATATAGTAAACTTAATGATAATGAATTTTTTTCGCATCTCCATATAGGTCATTAACGCTTTGCCATGTTACTATATGCACCGAGCTCTGTTCTGCGCTGCTCTGCTCCACTGTATAGATCAGCCTATCTGACCCGGCCGTCCAGGATATTTTTCATAGCCTTTCCGACACCAACACACACACGTTCAATACATTTTGACTACTTCACCACCATTGCGGCCAAACAAAATGGGCATAGTTGACTTGATAACGCATCCCGATGAACTTGCTGCGGCATTAAAGATGTACGAATATCTAACTCTGGTGCCATTGTGCTCGCCTGTATCATATTACTAACTTAACCTGCAGTAAATACTTCAATACTCCAACATACCCGCGGGATAAGACCAAGGAGTCCCAGCAGCTAATCCGTTGCTATGAATTGCTACAACACTCATCGCGATCGTTTGTGGCAGTGATTTTGCAGCTTCATCCGGAGCTCAGAGACGCTATTGCCATATTTTATCTGGTTCTACGGGGTTTGGATACCGTTGAGGACGATATGGAGCTGGACAATGAGATCAAATTGCCGCTTCTCAAGACATTCAAGTCGGTCCTGTACAAGAAGGGATGGAACTTTGATAAGAGCAGTGACAAGGGGAAAGACAAGGTAGTTCTTGTGGAATTCGACAAGATAATTGGGGAATTTCACAAACTTCGTCCTGCTTATCAGGAGATAATTGCAGACATCACCGACAAGATGGGCAAAGGCATGGCTGATTATGTTGTAGCTGGTCAGCAGAAGAACTATGAAGGGCTCGAGACGATTGCTGATTACGATTTGTACTGTCATCATGTTGCTGGTATTGTTGGTGAAGGTTTGACCAGAATGGCGGTTTACTCCAAGTTTGGAACCCCCATTCTTGCCAAAAATCCTCATCTCCAAGAGAGCATGGGCTTGTTTCTTCAGAAAACCAATATTATCCGAGACTACAGAGAGGACATGGACGATGGAAGATCGTTTTGGCCCAAGGAAGTCTGGTCTAAGTATACCGACAAACTGGTCAACTTCACCAAGCCTGAACATGAAGAAGCTGGTCTGCATTGCATCAGCGACTTAACCACATTATCTCTTCGACATGTTACTGACTGCCTGGAATATCTCAACAATATCAAGGAACCAACTCTATTTGCTTTCTGCGCTATTCCCCAGGTCATGAGCATTGCTACCCTTGAGCTTGTTTTCAATAATCCCAAAGTTTTCCAAGAAAATGTCAAGATTAGACGTGGTCTAGCTGCTAAGTTGATTTTGCATTCCCAGTCTATGGCCGGTGTTTATGAAGTGTTCCGGGAATACACTCGAAAAATCCATTTGCGAAACCATCCCAAGGATCCCAATTTTATGCGAATCGAGGTCCTTTGCGGTCAAATTGAGCAGTGTATTGAAGAACATGATCCCAATTCTTTGGCCAATACGAAAAAGCCTGAGGAAGTCAATTCATCTCTCGCCTGGGATAAGGAGAACCTGCTGGTTATCTTTGCAGGCACTGGTGCCTTGCTCTTCACATTCGGTCTGATGGCATTGATCGCTTGGCTCAATGGTGCAAGATTTGATGTTGTTCATGATGAGTTGTGGGCTATAGTTAAAAACCTGTTGAGTGGAGAATTGCCTTCTCAGTTGAAGACGGGGCATACCGAGTTGTAGTTTATCAACAACTTGACGGGGACTGATGAGAAGCAAACCTGGCCGGTCTTTTTTTTTATGACAATGCGTCTGTTTTGACGATGCTAATCATTTCTGAACATAATATGAGTTTTAATTTCTTTCTTATATGATGTCAAACTACAGTAAATAGGATCAATTGTAATACTTTAAAATGTTGCTCACAAAAAACGCCACTGTTATGCGGTCAGAACCAACTTGGTGAACTCGTTACCACCACTGACAGGTACTTGAAGCCAATTCCGTTCGTCGTATTTGTTCTCGCCTTCGATCACATGGAAAGTGTAGGCATAGCGAGATGACTGGCTGGTATTGGCGTTGCTTCTATGCAATACAGCATTATGAATAAGCACCAACGATCCAGCTGGACATTCGAGAACTTTGAATTCCTCTTTAGGGGGATCTTCTAATTCTTCTGTTTGATCGATTTTCTCAAAATGAGTTCCAACTGCTTGTCCATCCTTATCGTAAGTTCTCACCAGTCGCTTAGCAATGGGTGCCCGTTTGTGCGATCCAGGATGATATTCCAGCGCTCCATTATCTTTTGTGCAATCTTCCAAGGCATACCAAAACCCAACTGCAGATGCTGGCTCAGTGTACAAAAACACCCCATCTTGATGAGTAGGGACTTCCCCGCCAATTTCAGGCTGTTTGCAGATGACCATTGATTGAATGATTCGCGGATCTTTGAATCCCAGACTAGTCGCGATTTCTGCATTTCGTGCAGTATTGGAAATGCTCTTAAATTGAGGATCCAACTCGTGTAAAGCATGTCCAATCTTGTTTATAGCTCTTTCCTTGGGCTTGGTCAGACCTCCATTGTTATCAAACGCTCCCGTCTCAAAGAAGAAGGAGATTTTGTCAGACGACCCCAAAAAGTATTGATCTCCTACATGGTCTTGTTCATTTTCTCCAGTAGTGAATTTCGTGAGAGGATGGGTTTCCAACGGGAATTCTTTGAGAAGACATTTGGCCTGTGCCATAAGTGACTTGACTTTCGCCGAGCTGATCTCGCCTGGAATAGCAATACATCCTTCTTGCTGGAAGGTTTTGAGTTGTTGAGGAGTTAATCCGAAACTCATCTGTTAGATAAATACCGATGATATATATAGATAAATATATATATTTGTGGGGGTTCAATTGAGAGGTAAATCTTCACCAAGTGCTTATTAGGTGGGTCAAGATAACAAAATCTGGGGGATATTTATGCTTTTTATTCACCAAGCAGTCCAAAACATCAGCCAATACATTTATATAATACCCCACTCATCTTCGACTTTTAATTGATTATCACTAAGTGCTACATTTTACGGGATTTACCGTCTCAGCAGAGTAGTGAAGAAACCCCCCAGTTTTGGAGTCTAAGGCCCTTCCTTGGCGTTTACGGGCTTCGCCGATGATCAAAATGTCGCATACCCCTTCAGCGATCGAATCCAGCGATATTTCAATGGCGATTTCAACGACCAGCAGTGCAACTCCAAAACATCAATAAGTTATATTTTTATATGTTGAGATTCATTTCATGCATTCTAAAGCTTGAGTAATATTCCTCCATCACCAATCAACCTTCCTGCTCCTGGTCTACCGTCATACTCATTATCTCTGAAACTAAGTACAATGATCCACAGATGACAACAGGACCTGATGATTTTTCCAGCACTTCCTTAAGCTGAGCTCTATCAACTGCAGTATCTCCCCCACGTGACAAAACACTATGTTTTGCGGATATTCCATTCCCATTGTCAGATGTTCCATTTCCACTGTCAGGCGTAAATTCCTCAACTGCCTCCAAAATATGCACTGGTGATGCCGGCTTCACCCACGGCATTCCCTCCACAGTGGTAAACCCTGTAGATAACACGAAATCACCAGGACGAATACCGAATTTCGGTATTATCTTAATAAATTGATCCTTGGGTTTGGAAAATCCAATGATCCAAGTAATGGGTTTGTCGCTTCGCAGTTTGGTCTTCACGAACTCTCCTAGAAGCTCTGCTGATTGTTCATTGTGAGCCCCATCGATAAGCACCGTTTTACCAAACAACTGCAAATATTGCAGTCTTCCGGGCCAGCTAGTTTTTTTTATCCCCAACGTAATAATGTCATTCGTTATAGCTGGTTCTCCTTTTTGTATTGTTTTCAATGCATTCAATGCACATCCCAAGTTATCCTTTTGATAGCCTCCTAATAGAGGACTAGATATGGTAGATTCCGGCTCAGAGATAATCAAATCAGAGTTCAGCTCTTTTGCAATAGTCGCAATTGTGTCCAGAACACTTTTCTCATTAGATCCATCCACTATTGAAGGAACGCCCTTCTTAATAATTCCTGCTTTCTGTGCTGCAATCTCAGACAATGTATTTCCTAGAAACCCTTGATGATCAAGTCCAATCTTTGTTATCACTGAACACACCACATTAGATGCCTCCAAGACATTTGTACTATCCAATTTTCCACCTAAACCAACTTCAATGACTGCAAGTTTGACCTTTTCTCTACTGAATAGCTCAAACGCCGTAGCTGTTAGCAGCTCGAATTCAGTAGCTCCCAGCTGATTCTTCCTATCCACCTCCTTGATATACTTTTCGACCTCCAGAAATACATCCTGCTTTATAGCTTTTCCATTGACCTCAATGCAATCCCACCGATACACCAAGTGCGGGCTTGTGAATCGTCCAGTCCCGATTTTGGCGGTATTCAGAACACTTGAAATATATGCACAAACACTTCCTTTGCCATTGGTTCCAGCAACATGAACGGACCGAAATGCATAATGAGGATTACCAAGATGTCCCAATAATGCTGTGATTCTGCCCAGCCCGAGATCAATCATTCTATGTTATTGAAGACTGAAGCATTGTAGTTTGATCCTCATGGCTTTCTGAACAGTGCGAGTGGAACTTGCTTAGTCAGCAGCGAGATCTGAGAGTCTCCAATCTTCATAAAGCTGTTCCCTGAGAATAGTTCTGTATTACTCTGTTACTTGCTATATTCAATTCTTTTGAAGAATCGTTCATCTGATCACCTGATATCGACGTTCTGTTGTTGTTGGTTCTTCACTTCCCCAGCAGTGTCATTTCATATCTCGTTTCTCGACACGTACCAATAATTTCAACATCACACACACATGTCGTTGGAAAAGCGAATTCGAAAATTCTTTCAGACGCCACGCAAGGGTGAGACCTTTGAGCTGAGGAATGGATTGGTTTCGCAGTATGCCAGTGAGAGGTAAGAAGGAATAAATTGAGGTTTCCATACCGCAGGGGTTCAGGTGAATAGGCAGTTTGATTTACCGCTGGTCTCTGTACTGCGGATCATTGTTATCCTTCAATCATCTAGAAAGATATCTTACATCTAAGATCGATAGGTAATTTTGATTGAAATCTGACTTTCCTACATGTACCTCTTTACCTATGTTGATGTGATCAAATGATCACTCTTAGAGCAATATTAACATATACAGAAAAGACTCGATTCAGAGAACTATCGAAGCAATGACTCTGGGAAAAGATGTCAGTGCATTGTTTCCTGATGTACTCAAAAACTTGTCTACTCATGATTTGAGTCAGAAAAAGCTGGTATACCTCTATCTCATGAACTACGCGAAGACGCATCCCGAGCTTTGTATCCTGGCTGTCAACACTTTTGTTCAGGATTCCGAAGATCCCAATCCACTGGTTCGTGCCTTGTCTATTAGAACTATGGGCTGCATTCGAGTTGACAAAATGGTGGATTATCTCGGCATTCCTCTACGACGAACACTCAAAGATGATGATCCGTATGTGCGAAAGACTGCTGCTATCTGTGTAGCGAAGCTTTTCGATCTGAATCCTCAGCTCTGCATTGAAGAGGGCTTTTTAGATGATTTGAAGAAGTTGCTTGGTGATTCCAATCATATGGTTCTATCCAATGCAGTAGCTACTTTGATGGAAATCCACGAAGCTGCTCCTGAGGTACAATCATTTGATATAGATAGTCAGAGCTTGAACAGCCTCCTTTTGGCTCTGTCTGAATGCACTGAATGGGGCAGAATCACTATTCTCACTGCGTTGAGCGACTACTATAATACCACTGACGTTCGTGAAGCAGAGTACATTTGTGAAAGAGTAGTTCCTCAATTCCAGCATGCAAATCCAAGTGTGGTCCTTGCTGCTATCAAGACTGTTTTGACTCATATGGATATTCAGTCAGCCGAGTCCCAAGATGCTCTATTGAAAAAGATGAGTTCCCCTCTTGTTTCTCTAGTCTCATGTGTTGCAGAGGTTCAATATGTTGCTTTGCGAAACATCCGAATTATGCTCCAGAAGTATCCCAGCATTCTTAGTCGAGAACTAAGGGTTTTTTTCTGCAAGTACAATGACCCACTGTACCTGAAATTTGAAAAGTTGGAAATCATGGTGTTGCTTGCAAATGAAAAGAATTCTGATCAACTTGTCAACGAACTCAAGGAATATTCTATGGAAGTTGATATCGACTTTGTCAGACGTTCCATCAGGGCCATTGGCCAGTGTGCTATCAAGATTGAGTCATCAGCTGAAAAATGCGTCAATGTTCTGCTTGACTTGATGGATAGCAAAGCCAACTATGTTATCCAAGAGGTTGTGGTTGTTCTCAAGGATATTCTTCGTCGATACAAGAATAGATTCGAAGGAGCCATTCCTATTCTATTCCAGAACTTTGACGAAATAGATGAACCCGAAGCAAAGGCAGCTATCATCTGGATCTTGGGTGAGTACGCTGACAAGATTGATAATGCAGACGAAATTCTAGGTGGCTTCATAGACATATTTTTGGAGGAGCCTACTCAGGTTCAGTTGCAGCTTATTACTGCAGCTGCTAAACTCTACATTCGTCGTCCTGAGAGTGGACAGAATGCCTTGCATCGGATTCTGGAGGATGCAACACAAAAGTCCGATAATGCCGATATTCGAGACCGAGCATATATTTATTGGCGACTGCTTTCTTCGGATACTTCTGTTGCCAAGGATGTTGTTTTGGCTGAAAGACCGCCTATCGATACTACCATAGAAAGTCTCCCGCCAGCTTTGGTGGATGAGCTTATCCGAGAACTGTCAACTCTGGCTTCCGTGTACCTCAAACCTGCAGCTACTTTTATGGGTCGTGGCAAGTTCGGTTCTGATGCTGTGCAAAAGAGGGCTCTGGAAGAACAGCGCCAGCTTGCAAAAGAAGATGCAGTTTCAGGTACAGGTCACAATATTGAAAATCTTCTCGACCTTGACTTTGGTGGAGGAGATAGCGAGTCATCTTCCAATACGCCACCTCCGGAAAAGAGCTCTCTGGGTGATTTAGGTGACATTTTTGCATCAGTTCCTGCTTCTGGTGCTGCTCCTCCTGGTTCTGGTGGTTCAACTCCCGCACCATCAGGCGGTGCTCCAAGCAATCAGGACATTCTGTCAATGTTTAACTCTCCTGCTACACAAGTTGCTTCGCCTGGTCAACCATCTGGTGCGACTGATCTTTCATCTGCATTTGATGGATTGTCATTCGGATCTACAACTTCCCCAGCGGCTCCCGCGCCTGCCCCTTCTACAGAGAAAAAGAGCGCCAATGAGGATTTGTTGGGATTATTTTAGAGGATCTGAAATTAGAGTAGAGGATAATTGCAAAGAGTCGGTGAAAGAGTGAAGTTGCTATCTATATAATGGTAACTATACCTGGTAATATGTATGGAGACTGTTTACCTATAATAGTGATCTCATATGATTCTATTCGTTTAATAGTATTATCTGAAGATCAACCTCTACAAGAATGCTCTATCTGAAGTCATCATACCTATCATAATACTTTATCTAAAGATCTATCTCTATAATGGTACTCTCTGAAGACTTTATACCTATCATAATACTTTATCTAAAGATTTATCCCTACAATGGTACTTATCTACAGAATCATATATTTCAATGTCATAATATCGTACAAATTCATCTCCGCATCATTTAACCAGTTTATTCATCCTTCTGCCAAACATAAGCCTTTGAAGAAGCAGTTATTCCTGCTATCCAATTTTGAGTAGGATGGAATCGAACGACCGCAGGTACAGCAGACATCGATTCATGGCCAAGATGGGCTAATTGTTGGCCATTTGTAGCAAAGATATCAATATATCTTTTCATATTTGCAATTGTGAATTTTGCAATTCCATCTGCAGGCGACGGATGCCAGTTGGCTTTTAGAATGGAAACCCATTTTCCAGTCTGGCAGTTGTGTTTTATTCTGACAGTTGGTTTAAACTGCCGTGGTTCCTCAGATAGCTTCCAGGAATTGGAGTCACTGAAGTCGAAAATATTAATAGTATCGTCGTATCCATTGCATACGACATGTCCAGATTTGCTCCAATCAGCAGTAGATACCGACAGCCGTGAAGGATATTCACCATAGAGTCCAGGATGGAGCTCATCATCAATTGTCTTGGTCTGACGAAGATCCCATACTTTGAGTGTTCGATCGAGTGATGCTGAAGCAATCTGGTGTACATTACTGGGATTGTATGAGAATCCTCCAAGCTTCTTGTGGTGCATTCGGAATTGAGTGACAATGGAAGTTGGAGATTCTCGTAAATCATGGATTCCAAAATGGCCCTCCGGAGTAGAAAAATAAACAATATTGGGTTCAGGAATATGGAAATCCGAAATTCCTACTGGATGCTTAGGATCTGAGTCGAAAACGAATCCTTCAGTGGAGGATGCCGAAGCATTAAGATCGAGAACCCGGATAGACCCGTCGTAAGAGCCTGTAAACGCCTTTTCAGGAGAATAAGGAGATACCTGAATAGTTGCAATTGATCTGGAATGGATTTTAAAAGTCAAGATTTGGGGAATATTGAACTCATCGCCATCTTCATCGGTCTCAGTCTTGAACTGGTCGACATCAAAGATTCCCAATTCGCCGACTTTATCACCTCCTAAAATCATTCGTTTTGTTACAGAAGGGTGAATTGCCATTCCAATGACTCGTTCGGACGTGAGCTTGATATCCATAGGGTTTAAGGTGGGGTTGAGCACCAAGGAAGACAGTTCTTCACGGGCTCGCTTGAGATCAGGATTCTCGATAATTGTACTATCGAAAAAATCACCCATTGAAACTTTCCCACTGAAAGTTGACAGAATATCCATGGCATTATCCCATTCGCCTTTTTTAACAATATCACTAAGCTTCATCTCACCTTCGCGTCTTGCACGTTCTTCTTCTACGCGTCGATTGTCGGCCTCGATCTTAGCATGAACGGCGTCCTTGGAATCTTCAGGATCCACCTGGACACCAAGAAGACGTCTGCTTTTCCGTATAGGCACGGGATCGGGAGATTCTTTTTTTACAGCGGGCTTTCTCTTCTTAGATTTGGATTTGGCAAAAGCAGCCTGTTTTTTGATTTCGTCGCGCATTTCATTCTGAACACTATCAAGTTCCAGTTGTTTGAGCAGTTCGGCATTGCGCTGTATATTAGCCAGTCGCTGGGCTTCTAGATCGGATCCCATGATAAATATCAATATTCAAGCAGTGGCTACGCGGTTACAAACAAACAACAAGATAAGCTGGGGGGTTTTGCCCGTGATGGCATGTTGGAATATGCGGCTTAGTTCGCCTGGGTTTCTTTATCTTGCCGTCTTGAGATGGAACAAATCTTTGCCCCGTCATTTAACAGAAGTTGCATTCAACAGAATCGCTGAGTCGTTTTCAACTGAATAAGTCGTTAGATTGGACTGAGATGATTTCCTCGAATATTCTCGATATATTCAGACCGCAGTCAGACGAGTATTCTGTCAAGGAGCAGTCCAAACCTGCACATGAATGCGTTCCATGCCTGGCAATTTCTGGCACTGTGATGGCATTTTTCGGAGTGACCCTTTCGTTGGATAAAACTTTGGCTGTAGATAAGAAAGTCGATAAATTCAGAGTTACCAATATGATTCCGGAGTATTTTGGACGCACTATGAGGTACACTATCCGTGGATTTGGGCTTCTTGCTTTGGTAGGTGCAGGCTACCGGGGTTTTGAGATCTACAAAGCTCTTAGGGAGCAGAATAAGCCTAGACATTCGTGAAGTGCCTAACGAGAGGGAGGTGCCCAACCATAGTGAAGTGCCGAACCAGAGAGTTATCCAGAGGGATTGCCAAATTTATTATGAACTAGCATGTTTTATGGAGGAGAATATTGGAAAAGTGAGCTATTGAACGAAATGTTGGACTGAGATAGTCTGATAATAATGAGTTCGGAATGTTGGTATTACTATCTCTTAACGTTACTACTAGTATAGAGAATACCATCACTCCGTTGATGAACTCTTGTATATATGAATAAATCTACCAAACGATCAACCGTACATATGAATAAACCTGCTAAACAATCAATCATATATATGAATAAACCTAATAAGTCATCAATCGTATAAACCTACTAAGTCATCAATCGTATAAACCTACTAAACTATCAACCGTATAAACCTACTAAACGATCAATCGTATATATGAATAAACCTACTAAACGATCAATCGTACATATGAATAAACCTACTAAGTCTTCAATAGTATAAACCTACTAAGTCATCAACCGTATAAACCTACTAAATGATAATTATATATTAGAAAGACATGCATTAACAGACTAACACAAATTTTTCTACCTTTCTGTCTGTATCCTCTACAATAATTTCTTAACTCTCATATGCAATGTTCATTGAAATGTTCCTAACATGCATTGATCTACTATATACGTTTAATGATTCCCCATCACCAGCGTAAGTCAGGACAGAGAACATGATATAAGTTACTTTGATATACACTAGATTTATAATGGCCGTTTAAACCGCTGAACCCATTGCTCAATATCAACAGGGCATTGAGTGGCTGTGAGGTAGAAAGCGTCCGAGTTGAGAAGCTCCTGAGGTGTTGGCCGGTCGGCTTCCCGCAGCAAGCATTTGGCGATGAATTTCCTAAAAATAGCAGAATAATTGCCATCATCCGGTAGACTGGGCGGCTCTTCATTCACTATCCTTTGTAACAAGTCCAAAATTCCAACCGGATTATTGGCAGCGGCATTACTATCACTACTGAAAGGGAAATGCCCTACAGCCAATTCCAACACAGTCAAACCCAACGACCACACGTCTCCTTTGACACTATAAGCAGCGCCCTGGATACGTTCTGGTGACATATAGGTGGAAGTTCCTACAAAGGTTTCAGCAATAGAGTTGGTCAATTCGCCGGAAACTCCAAAGTCACACAGTTTGATCTGGCCCTTGGAGTTGATGAGCACATTGGACGGCTTGACATCTCTATGGATGATCCGATGCTCGTTATACAGATAATTCAGACCTTCCACTACGGCCAGAGTAACAATGGAAATGATATCCTCACTAATAGGACCATTCAGCTTTGATATTCGATCGAGAGACCCACAGTCCATGTACTCCATGCACATGACCACATTGGTCTGGTTGACAAAGGCGCCGAAAAACGACACTATTCGGGATGAGTCACATTCATGCATAATATGAAGTTCCCGTACAATCTGCTTGCGAACTGCCGGCTTCTTTTCAATATGAATCACCTTCTTGGCCATGACCGTCTGAGTAGGAATGTGTAACGCCTTGGACACGGTGCCTCCATTGCCAGACCCCAGCGTAGTCAACGTATTGAAATCCTCCTCTCGTAGATCCAGCTTAAACTCTACGCCTAGTTCCAGCGATGCCAATTGATTTGTGAGTGAATTACTATGCTGATGTCGTTTGCTGGAACCATCCATGTCAGAGCGCTGCTGTCCTCCGGGACCGTCTAGTTGGCCCTTGGGTTTCTGCTCAACAAAGTGGCCATCTGCACCAGTGGGTTCAGAATTCCCTGTAGGGAGAGCCAGTTTCTTGAAATTGCGCCTTTTGAGCGTCTTGATCTCTAGAGTTGGTTCTGTCATGACAAACAACAGATGTACCCGTAGACCTCAATTCCTATCTACGTAAGGCACTTGTTTCTTGACCAACAAAAGGACGAGAATAACAGGGCTTCAAAACCACAGAAATGCACAAAACCCCCCGATTTTTGTTTTCTCCTGAGTTATACACTGCACTGAACAGTGCTCTCTAGGTTCGGCTTTAATAAAAATCACGATAAAGGCGTTGTCAAGTAAACAGTCCAATAGCCCAAATATGCAAGATGCGTACAGTATGGGTAGAAATGTATGGCTAAAAGGGCTTCTTGTCTTGTCACTGGAATTTAAAGCTTCTTCCTGCGTGATGTTGACAATGGTATAGTGTGGTAGACAGCCCAATTTCATTTTTAGCACGGCGCACCAAATCAATCAATCAATCAAAGGACATCTGTCTTTATTTGATCGGCGATCGATCGGGGGATCGACAGAATGGCATCTATAGACGGCTATATATACAAACACTGCCGCCGGTTTCTACTTCATATATTATAAGTATTTTCAATATCCAGGTACCGCTGCTTTTGTGCTTCTGCGTTCCTTACAAGTAGCAGATGAAAAATTCTGGCCAAATAAGGTAACTCCGTCTTTGTATCTCCGCATTTTATACAGTGCCTTCTACTACGCACCGCAACTCTTCGATTGAAATCGGACCAACTAGTGTAAGGCTATGAATAGCAGATTATCAAAGTCACAACTGAGAACACCAGCCCGTCTTCTCATGAGACTTTTTATTCCATCTGGTAATAGTTGGATACTGCCAAGTATCTGTCGTCGTCGTCACTGCGGCAACCTGAATATTCCCTCCTTTCCACAGCCGGGTAATTCTCTACACCAATCAGTGTGCAAATTTTCCAAACTGCTGTTTGCTGCAACAGTTAACACAGGCAAACGATCAATTGATTACTACAATAATCGACCACCAACTAAACAAACACACTCAATCCTGCGGCCTATATTTATTACGATTACAAGCAATAATATTCAAGCAACTTAAAGCTCATCTGAGTCTTCGAACTGGTCCAACCTCCTACTACCAGCTCCCTTCTCATCCTCTATTCTGACTACTCCTCTCTATCATCACTCATTTTCATCTTCATTTTCATTAAATTCTCCTACTATGACATCTGCACTTTCACAGCAACTTGAAAATACGTCGCTTGACGACGACTGGAAAGCTCAGCTTAACGTCCCTGCCAAGGACTCGCGACCTCAAACCGAGGACGTAACTGCTACCAAAGGCAATGGATTCGAGGACTTTTACCTCAAGCGAGAACTTCTCATGGGAATTTTTGAAGCGGGTTTTGAGAAACCCAGTCCTATCCAAGAAGAAGCCATTCCCATTGCCCTTGCCGGTCGAGACATTTTGGCTCGAGCAAAAAATGGTACCGGTAAAACCGCTGCTTTTACTATCCCCGCATTGAACCAAATCGATCCCAAGAGTGACAAGGTTCAGGCCCTCATTTTGGTTCCTACTAGAGAATTGGCTCTGCAGAATTCTCAGGTTGCAAAAACTCTGGGAAAACATCTAGGCATCAACGTTATGGTTACCACTGGTGGAACTACTCTACGGGATGATATCATTCGATTGAACGAGGCCGTTCATGTACTGGTCGCTACTCCTGGTCGAGTTCTTGATCTGGCTGGCAAAAATATAGTAGACTTTAGTGAATGCCCCATGTTCATTATGGATGAAGCTGATAAGCTTCTCTCCCCGGAATTCACCCCCATTATTGAACAACTGCTAGCACACTTCCCTCCTGATAGACAGGTTTTGCTTTTCTCTGCAACTTTCCCACTTGTTGTTAAGAGCTTTATGGATAAACATCTCAAGAAACCTTATGAGATCAACTTGATGGACGAATTGACTCTACGAGGTATCACGCAGTACTATGCTTTTGTTGAGGAAAAGCAGAAGTTGCACTGTCTCAACACCTTGTTCTCCAAGCTCTCTATCAACCAGAGCATTATCTTCTGCAATTCCACCAATCGTGTAGAATTGCTGGCTCGAAAAATCACCGAATTAGGCTATTCCTGTTTCTACTCGCATGCCAAGATGCTACAATCCCATCGAAACAAGGTATTTCACGAGTTCCGAAACGGCAACTGCCGAAACCTGGTGTGCTCGGATTTGCTCACTCGAGGTATTGATATCCAGGCTGTTAATGTGGTGATCAATTTCGATTTCCCAAAAAATGCCGAAACTTATCTCCATCGAATAGGTCGATCCGGTCGATTTGGTCATCTAGGTTTGGCTATCAATCTTATCAACTGGAATGACCGATTCAACCTTTACCGAATTGAGCAGGAACTCGGCACTGAAATCAAGCCTATTCCTGCTAACATCGATAAGGCTCTGTACGTTGCTCAATCGAATGAGTCGATTCCTAAGCCTTTCCCTATGGCTTCACTTCCTAAGGCCAATGAGAGACAATACAATGGTCGAGGAGGGTTTCGAGGGGGACGACGAGGAGGTCGACCACAGCAGCAGCAGCAGCAGCAGCAACAACAACAGCAACAGCAACAGCAGTAGAATGCTTCTATGTTGTAAGATCCCTAATGATATGATGACAAGACTAATACAGCTTTTTCCGAACTGTATAGTCTTACTGCTACGATAACACGAGATTGTTTACATGGTTAAGCTCAAAAAACTAGAAAACCCCAAAAATATCTCTGAAAAAGCCAACATTACTAATGATTCTTCTGTACATGAATACTTCTGTACCTGATGGTAGATGCTGAATTTTCCAGGGAATTTTTTTTTTTTCGGTATTTAGATATATTATAGATTTTGTATAGTAAGATTTAAGACCGACCGATCTCCAATAAGCCCAAGAGCTTATAGTTTGAAACAAAAGAATCCCATGTAACAAAACCAAGAATTAGCTGAAAATATCATACAAAACCAGCATATATTTTAATGTCTTACTGTAGTCACTTCAATGGAAAGTCAATCATCAATCGTAATCTTTATTTCACGTCGTCAATTGAGATATTCTCATAATACCTTGTATTGTGGTGTTGGTACGGCTGAGAAAAATTAAAAATTCTCTCGCAGCCCTTCGTTGTTTGACTGAATCATCGTACTCGATATCAACAACATGAGTTTGAAAGTCCTTGTAATCGGCAATGGAGGTCGAGAACATGTTCTTGCATGGAAACTGAGTCAATCTAGCATTGTTGCCAAGGTTTTTGTCGCACCTGGAAATGGAGGAACTGCGTCTGGACTGGACAAGGTGGAAAATGTCCCTATTGGCAGCGCTAAGAAGGACTTTGACCAACTTGTAGAGTTTGCCGTGAAAAACCAGATTGGACTAGTTGTTCCTGGACCTGAACAGCCGTTAGTAGACGGTGTTGAAGGATGGTTCCGAATGGTTGGAATCCCTGTCTTTGGACCTTCAGTTACCGCTGCTCAGATGGAAGGCAGCAAGACGTTCAGTAAAGACTTTATGGCCAAACATGGCATTCCTACTGCAGAGTTCCAGAATTTCACCGACATTGAGAAAGCCAAGAAGTATGTTTCTTCGGTCAATCATCGTGTAGTGATCAAGGCCAGTGGCTTGGCTGCAGGTAAGGGTGTGTTGATTCCCGAGACCAAACAAGAAGCTTATGAGGCGCTTGATGAAATCATGGCTGACAAAGCGTTCGGTGAAGCTGGTGATGAAGTCGTGGTCGAGGAGTTTCTAGAAGGCGAGGAATTGAGTATCTTGGCGTTCAGTGACGGTTATACTGTGATTGATCTGCCGCCAGCCCAGGATCACAAGCGAGCTGGTGATGGAGACACTGGTCTTAACACTGGCGGCATGGGTGCTTACTCTCCTACTCCTATTGGCACTAAAAGTTTAATTGACGAGATTCGAACCAAGGTACTCAAGCCTACAATTGACGGCATGCGACGAGACGGCTTCCCCATGGTCGGCATGCTCTTCACTGGTATCATGGTTACTGTCAATGGACCCAAGGTTTTGGAATACAATGTTCGATTTGGAGACCCTGAGACCCAGACTGTGCTGCCATTGCTCACTGATGACACTGATCTGGCTCAAATCTTCCTAGCCTGCGCTGGTGGATATCTGGATTCCGTCAAGATTGCCTTGAAACCCAACCACTTTTCAGCTACTGTCGTTATGGCTGCTGGAGGATATCCTGGTTCCTACAATAAAGGCGACGTTATCACGATTGACAAGGAAGCTCTAGGAGCTGATCAATATGTGTTCCATGCTGGTACTGGCATCAATTCTGACGGCAAAGTGGTCACTGCAGGAGGCCGAGTCATTGCTGCTACAGCAGTTGGCCAATCCTTGAAAGAAGCTGTCAAGCTTGCTTACGAAGGAGTATCTCACGTTCACTTTAGTGGCAAATACAACCGAACTGATATTGCTTACCGAGCTTTCAAGCATGCATCCAACAAGGGTCCTCAAGTGACCTACGAGTCTGCCGGTGTTTCTGTAGACAATGGTAACAGATTTGTTGAAAACATCAAAGCTCTGGTTAGAAGCACTCGACGAGTTGGTGCAGATGCGGAAATCGGCGGCTTTGGAGGTCTCTTCGATCTCAAGGCTGTTGGATACAAAGATCCCATTCTGGTCAGTGCTACTGACGGTGTCGGCACCAAGCTGAAAATCGCCCAGTCTCTGGATATTCACGATACTGTGGGTATTGATCTTGTAGCAATGAACGTCAACGATCTGGTTGTTCAAGGTGCCGAGCCTCTGTTTTTCCTCGACTACTTTGCCTCTGGTCATCTTGAAATCTCTACCGCAACCGACTTTGTCAAGGGTGTTGCCAGAGCATGTATTGAATCTGGATGTGCTCTTACTGGAGGAGAGACTGCTGAAATGCCAGGTCTCTATACTGGTAAGGACTACGATGCTAATGGAACTACTGTAGGTATTGTGGAAAGAGAGAAGATTCTTCCTCGACTTGATGATATGCAACCTGGTGATGTTCTCATTGGTCTTGCTTCTGATGGTGTCCATTCCAATGGTTTCTCTCTTGTTCGAAAGATCATTGAAGTCAATGGATTGAGTTATACTGACCCATGCCCCTGGGATGATTCTACTACTGTTGGAAAGGCTCTACTAATACCTACTCGTCTCTATGTTAAACCTTTATTGCCTATTCTCAAGGATGACTTGCTACTGGGCCTCAGTCATATCACTGGTGGTGGTTTAGTAGAAAACGTTCCACGAGCCCTGCCCAAGGACCTCGACGCCATTATTGATGTCAAATCTTGGCCCTTGTTGCCAGTATTCAAATACCTTGCTAGAGCTGGAAATGTTCCCGTCAGTGATATATCGAAGACGTTTAATATGGGTATTGGAATGGTTTTAATTGCAAGACCTTCGAATGTAGAAGATATTTTGAGTCGGCTTGAGAAGATTGGACAGAAGGCCTACAAGATTGGCAAGCTTGAGAAGGGTAGCAGGCAGTGTACATTGGTGAATACTGAAGGATGGTATTAGACAGCTAGTTGTGAACTTTGACGTAGATATGTGGAAAGAAATAAGTTATTCTGTTAAAAAAAAGTGTGAGAATATAAAAGTTTGTTACTATTCGATGATTGTAAATGCTAATTGTGAAGGTATTAATGGTCATATTGTACAACTACTCGATATAACGTAGTTAACGACAATACTGTACAACTAATCTAATGTTGCGTAGTTCACAACAATTCTGTACAAATAATAGTAAAAATATTCATGAAAATACTGCGCAAATAATTGTAAAATATTTACTATAATACTGTACAAATACCTCTAAACATGTTAAATGACAATAATTGTAATACAGTACAACCAATTGCATTTGCAAAAAGTCAATTAAGTTTCCGTTCTATGCCATGCAATGAACATCTAAGAAATCCATCCTTAATTAAATGAACCTTGAAGCCGTAAATCTATCAAACAAACCCAAGATAATTAAAACCCTACGAAGACGCAAATGGATTCTCCTTCATAGCTCGTGTCACTAAAGAGTTGCTCGCCTCGTACACCATAAACACAATGCCTCCACTAAAGGTGACTTTGATGAATCTTGGAGCTATTCCAGTCCACAGTTTCAAAGCACCTTCGTCAGCAAATATTCTATAGCCGCAGTTTAGACTGTTTCCATATGTTTTGATTCCATTAATGCTTTGCATTCGGGTTTTGACCATATCAATCGGTTGCGTCGCAATAACCTGAATGGCACCTGTCATACATCCAAGTGTCAGGACCAGCCATGTATGAATGGGTTCTGTGTCGTTTGGATGGAAAAATTGCTTCAAAAAATGGTAAGTGGAGAATTTGACGGCACTGCTGGTGGCTTGTCTTGTCAGGGTGGGCCAAAACCCTTGAACAAACGACCGTAATCCTCGATTCCGATACATGGCTCGGACATTCGCTGCAAATCCGTCTAGAGATGTGATTTGAACTGTACCAGCACCAGATGCCGAAGGTCTCACAACTGCCGGAGGTCTAATACTTACTGGAGGTTTCCCAGTTGTAGCCGATCCCTCAGGTGCTGGAGGACGTACATGTTGCGGTGACTTTGTTTTAAGAGCACCGGGTTTGGTGATCTGACTAGGAGGAGGCTTCACTGCAACTTTGAAATTAGGCTGGCCTGGTTTGGTACTTTTTGGCAAATTATGAGTGGGTTGAACAACCGGAGCAACAGGCGCAATGGCCCTCTCGATCATAGTCGTCTTGATACTCTCAAACGGAACCACTATAAAAGATTCACAGATACCCGTCAGCATGCCTGCAACAACCACTTGAGGTGCCGATACTGCTCCTTGTTTATCGGCCATGAACTTGGTGGCCCAATTGTATATAGAGAAGCGCGCAAACGCTCGAGTAGCATTTCCAGCAATCACCGGAGAACACCCTTTAAAGTATGCTCGACCGAGCTCAGGTAATTCGACATGGATCTTTGAGCCTCGAGGCTGTCTGATCAACTGCTGTCGGGTTTTTATGTATTCCAAAGGGTCTACCAATTAGCATCTTTCCAATAGCAATGTTCGATAGCAACAGTGTGATCCGAAACGAAGTTTACTCACATGTTAATATACTTTCTACAATGGAAGCATTGACTCCTGCAACCACAGTACTGAGAAGAGTCTTTGTGTTGATTAGTCATAACAAAGTTGTGATGATTCTAGTGGAGGTTTTGTTGTTTCAACTTACGTCCGTCATGTTGATATGAAGACGGTGAGATGCAGACGTCGATGGGAAATTCAAGATAGCACCTAATCTGGGGTAGGGAGATTAAGAAGATTGGAGGGAGCGAATTACGTTATGTAGAAGTATTTTTTATTAAAGTATTTCATTGAACAGAAATATAGTAGATAGATAGTGGTATTTGTAGTATTTTATATATTTGTAGTTCAAATGTAGATAAAGTAGAGATCGGTGATTTTAGAGGTGTTAGAAGTATATTGAAATGTCCAATTGATTGAAATGCACCACAGTAGATTAACACAGCACCTTCTATCAAGTAGTTCCATGATTTTACAATAGATAAGATAAACAGATCATAAAATACTCATACTGAGAATGAATCTCATTATCATATAACCCATTACCTTCTACTACGTTGTTCAATGGTGATCTCAACAAATTGACAAACCATTCTCTTACTAACGTGGTTAACTCTATCGAAAAACCTCTAAACGCCTAGAACTACTCACACTGAGCACTCACACTGAGCACTCCCGTACAAAACCCACAGACTACATCAAAATCAATTCAAGTCGTATAATAATAATGATATTTAGTTATGCTTTTTATGCAAATGCTCATGGCAAGAACAATGCCGCTGCGCCATAGTAAGGGTGGCATAAGTTCGCCTTATATATATATGATACTGTCGAATCAGCAGAAATAATAATAAAATAACGTGAAAATAGGCAACTGCATCACTTCACTTGTCCCATATCAGAAATGCACTCGGAAACATGAAAACTCCTCATTGAAATCCAGCCAGGTGCCCTTGTCTACCAATCGAAGAGCCAGCTCTACCAGCTTTACTTCCCGCTGTTCCATCAACCCCGCTCCACCCAAGTCTCCAGGATAGCAGTCGTCATTCGTGTAACTTTCATAGTCCTGATAAATGCTGGGATCAATTGGTTTATGCGGCCAAACTGCTCCAAGAAGCATACATTCCTCTGGCAATGGACGCTGACGAGTCACTGGGTAATGCTTTCTACTATCAACACCCGGAAATTGGCAATTGATGCGCTCCACTGATGTTTCAAATCGCGACTCATCGCTCTTGGTTTCTGGATATGAATGGCACCACTTTATCAGGACTTGCCGCAGATCATTGGCTGATATGCTGATAGACGTTATTCCCACTGTAGTTTTGACCACTTCCAACGTTTCGTCCAAATACGCCTGGATCAATCCCAGCAAGTTAAAATGCTTTGCCATGAACGGCCTAGTCAGCTCGGGAATATCATGGACCGCCAGGCAAAAATGGACCCAAACAATGATATGAGCAAGACTCTGCTTTTTAGGTACGTTGAGGAAAAACCGCAACGACTTTTCCATGACGGTGAGAGCCAAGTCCTGCCCACTATCAGTAGCAAATACATTGCCCTGTAGTAGTGGTACAGGCGAACTACCGTACTTAGAGTAAAAAGCCCTGGAGAAGTTATAGTCGTGGTTTCCAACTCCAAGAACTCCTGCAATGTTGCAAAAAGCCACCATAGCACCATAATTGGCAATATTTCCAGTGGTCAGTTCTTCAGGATAGGTGGTGGATGTCGGTCGACCCATCTTATGACTCTCTAGAGCAAGAAATCCCTGATCCCAAATATCACAAATGGCAGAGGCCCGTTTGGCGGCCCCGATTGCGTCAGTCAAATAGATATGCTTCAGAAACAATGCATAGTGGTAGAAAAATGTCTGGTGGTGCTTACCCAAAGCGTTCTCCAGTACTACATACTTTCCACCGCCTTGGTCCACATCAAAAGGCTGTTGGGCAGTCATGCTCTTGCAGAAGTAGAAGATCTTGATCATATCGACCGATAACATGCTGACATGATGGTATAGTCTTCCTACGGTTGGTTCCCGTTGCGAAGCCTTGAGGTACCAGAACTTGCAAAGGTCTTCCCAATATACCGTGTTGAGCTCGGAAATACGCATGGTCATGCCAAAGCGGGCCACATCTCCTAGGGCCTCCTGCCAGATATGTCTACTATCAAATGGCGGCTCCACAAGAAGAGAGAGAAGAGAAAAACAGTGAAGAATGAACTTTCCCATGAGTTCAGCAGAAAGCGGCAACTCGTGACGCAATAATTCCAGGTAGCGGAAAATACCCCGACTCCAAAGACGGTAGGGGATCTTATACTTCTTCACCAGTGTGCGCATTGACGATGAACCGGCCGGGTGGTAGGCAAACATCATGAAATCCACATAACGCTCGATGAGCCGAGAATGGAGATCAAGCAGGCGAGAAAACTCTAGAGAGAGACCTCGCTGGATGGAAGAGTTGAATTTAAGTCTTTCCGACACGATTTGACACTCACTCTCGAGTTTGGTGATTTCATAGTATGCCCTTTGGATTTCATTAGTTAGGGAAGATGCAGTAGGCTGGAGAATTGTGAGAGGAGTAGTAGTGGTTGTGGTACCAGTGCTACTACTAGTAGATTTTGAGGTTTTGGAGATTTTGGAATATGAGGATGATGATATGGAGGAAGAACGACCAGCAGTAGGAGCAGTAGATGAAGATGCTTGAGGGGGAATCTGAGAAATAGGTCTGGTATTTGCTGCTACAGTGACACCAGATGGTAATGGAGCATTTCCGGCCATAGTTGGAGACTCCTTGGGCGAAGCAAAGCTGCTATGGTGAGGGGTCAATGGTTGAGGAGAAGTGTTTTTAGGAGAAGGAGCAGAAGGAGTCCAGTCGAAATCGAGCCTGCCATGACCCAAGTCCCTAGTTGTGTGATCTTCATTCATGTCTACATCGGTGGCAGATGGAGTGGTGATTTCGCAAGCAATGATTGCTCTGGCGGAGGCTGAAGTGGGTGAGCACTTGTCTCCAGACCGCAACACACGGCTAGGACTCTGGTTCTGGGCATGCGCTGAGTTGGACAGACTTCGTTTGCCGGGTTTGGTGACCTTAGGGTCATATAGAGCCCTGCTGTGGTCTAACTTAGGGCCCCGGTCGAAGTCCGGGTCCACGCGAGCGAAGGGCATACGAGGCAGCCAGGCTGAAGTGAAAGTTCAGGTTCAAGTCAGGCAACGCAAAACACACTAAAGCAACAAGTGGGTAGACCTTTACGACTGATAAGGACAAGCCGACAGAATGCAGAATGAAAATAAAATATTAAAATGCAAAAAAGAAGGATACGAACGGGTCCAATGTGTTTTGGCGGTTGGATAAATGCACGCAGACGCTGTGAAAGTGAGATGTAAGAGTGTAAAAGTTGGGTAGAGTTAGTTTAAGTTAGTTGGCAGTTGGGTGGGCTTGCCGGAGCGATCGATAACTGGACGATGGCAGCATAAGGTGGAGGGATCAATAAAAAGCCACGGCCGACAAACAGAGCATTCAACAAAAACTCAATACCGTAAGTTCAATATAGTTCCAATTCTAACAAAACAATGGACCAAACCGTACGATACGATACGGCTAAGACTTTTATATTTAAATAAGCTACTGGATTTTTTACCGTGCCGATAAATCCGCTGCGGCCATCATTCAGTGTAAACTACTTTATTTGTTATCCTATTCTTGTCTGTCTAGACCTGACTAAACTACGACTAATAGCCTCGGATCAAGATCGCTCCTTCCCACCGTTTTGTTTTATTTGCGCCGCCGCTATTGATAGACCCCGTTCGGGCTGGCCGGGGTTTAGCTGAGTTGCGGCGGCGTTCCGTTTGCTCGGGTTGCGGGGGATATTTGGCAATTGGAATTGGAGAGTGAGCAAGCGGATATATTGCGGGAGTATCAGGACCGCGGTTTGCTACTAGGCTTTCCTAACTGGCTGCATTTGTTTGATTTCGGATTAGAATGATTTTCTGCAAGAGATAAGTTGGCTCAAACTGAAATATTATATTGATTATAGATATTCATGTTGTTACGACCTGAATAAAACTATATTAGTAGTATTTGACCTCTGTCAATATCCAAGCCGCTGCCGCTTAATTCCGAGACCACCAAACCAACGACAACATGCGGTTGATGGCTACCGCCAAACGTCCCAGAGCCAAGACGGACAGTTCAGTTCAATTGAAACTGGCTGGTTCAAACTGATAATTGTAGCTTGGTTCTCACTGTAAACTTAAATAGGCTCACCATATTGGATGCCCTTTTGGCTCGACTTGCAATGATTAACTTTATTCGCAACTCAGGGGGTTCTCTACCTAAACACACCATGGATCTCCACCAAGCAGACCACAAGCCTCCGCCTAACACACCGCAAATCCCCACCGAAACACACCACAAATACCGTCCACCGAGTTCTTCCACCAGGAAACTCCACTGAGATCTCCGCTTAACTTTTGGGAACTCCAACAAATTACTGGGCACTCCAGCCCCAACTGAATCCCAAACTCCGCAAATCCACTGCCTACATCTCCGCCGAGCCTCCCAATCATTCGTAAACCCGGACTTAGTTTAGCACTTTATCAAAGTCTCACCCAAGACTTAGTTAGCGTATTCGTGTTTCTGGCGCTGAGGCTCACAATTGATCGTGTACACCGCTGCCCCACTAATTGGTACCGCTATTTCCGGGGTTGAACTGGTAAATGTTGCCGACTCCACCACCCTGGAAGGGCTCCCTTTGGGTACACCAATATAGGGTCCAACAAACTGGCATCGATCAGCTATAACTAGTCTACTTTGGTATTACTTGCTGCCGCGCACGAATGGGTTCCGTTCGTCTAATCTCCGGCTAATCTCCAGCTATCTAATCGCCATTTATCTCCATCCACTGTACTCGCATATCCTGCCACTTGTAGTATCCACTGCTGACCTGCGGTGATTCATTGTGCTGCCTGTCTATCAGCCTGAAACTTTCATGTTGAATGTGTTTCTCACCCAACTAAGATTGGAACACCTTCAGTGACACTGCTGCCTGTCCAGTTCAAACTTGAAGCACCACTAGACCATTAATGATTCACCCGCGCAGATGTCGGTGTATCCCGCACATTGGGTTCTATGCATCACTGATATTGAGCATATATGTCTCTGTGCAGCTATAGTGAGTTTGTTCGAGCTCAATGGTTTGAAACTTCACCTCCTGTAGTCGAGCCTTCTCTGCTAGCATACTCTACTCATCCAACTCATCTAGGCATTCAACCACCAAGGCTAAACTATCCATGAAACTATTTACTCCCACTCGCAAAGTCCTCGCTGATACTCCTCGAAACTCTCCTACCAACTTTTTGCCGTCTACTCGAAGTTCCCGACTAAACTGCTCAGGTTTCAGCTCGGGATCGGGAGATAGAGTCTTGAGTGCGATCGTAGCTTGCCTGTCGGACTCAAAAGGAACGTAAATGACTCTAAATCCATTGTTAACAACTTGTTGACTCTTCACCAGATATCTAGTACTTACAACCCATGTGTTTTGGATTCCATTTGCTCGAGTTTGGCTTTTTTCGCTATCTGCATGAGTAGTCGATGTTTGTTGTTGGTAAATTGAAGCATCAGAATTGGCTTGAAAAGTGAAAAATATCCAAAATCTGTAGCAGTGATCCATCTTGATCTCCATCAGATCTACTATATTGCAACTTTCCACCACAAGAAACATGTAGTCTCTTGGTAATGAAAAAATGGTTTTTATTATACAGGTGACCTTTTTAACCTGAAACTATTTAACAAGCGGGTTTTTAGCAACCAGAATTCGAAAAAGTGGTTATACCACCGCACATACGCTATTTACATTATTTACAACTATCAAACGAATGCCATCTTCACCATTAATGGATTAAAAATCCTTGTCTGCATCTAATAACTTCTCCCCTCATCATGCCCCCTCTAGCTAGCTATACATAAAAGCTGCATTCTGATAAAAGCTCAGCATGGGGTTTTCTCCTGTTCTGGTAGTCGTAGCAGCCTGTTCTGCCCAGGTCGCTAAGAAATCGTGATGGCTAGCAGTCCGCACCACTTTTCCGCATATCCGTTTATACAACTCCGCAGCAAGATCAAAATCCGTAGGGAAAAGAATATCAAAGTATCCTTGAAGTGCTATATATGAACGGATAGGTATCATCTTCTGCTCCAAAACCGTCTGAACTACCGGCGAATTGTACCCTGAAATGGTGTCACTAAGGTGGGTGAAATCCGACGTGAGAATTCGATGCTCCGGAAAGTAATTTTTCAGTACATGTAGAAACTCCACATATCGCGTAGGAATATACTCAGGATCAGAAAGATTTCCACGGAATGGCCACACCATATTCTTAAGTCCTCTGACGTATCCTGGCTGAGACAATGGATGGTATCCCAGCTCCCATGCTGGTACATAGTCAGGCAGCTCATGGCGGATTTTGAGAAACTCCTTAGCCATACTATCTAGCTCTGGTGAATACAGCTCCTGAAACCCTCCATTACCATCAGCAACGACATATGCCTGGTGGGGCTGTAATGTCGTGTTGTCGTATCTGATCACATCATGGGCAAAATTGTCAAATACTTCCAATGCAATGAAGAAACAGGGGTCGGACACCGTATCGTTCCAGTCGAAAATGCTCTTGTTGATAATTTCCACCTTAGTTGCATGTCCAGCCTGCTTGGCCAGCTTTGCAAGGTTCCCTTCCTGTTTCTCGGCCAGCTGCGTCGAGATTTCAATGATCTTATACTTGGTCCGCGAATATACATCTGGTTGGTTTTCCCGTATGAAATCCATGATATTGAGCATCAATGTACCGTTACCACCGCCCATCTCATAAATGCTCAGATCTTTATAGGGATACAGACTGAGCTTGTAGCTAACGAGAAGATATCGAGCCAACGCTTGTCCATAGAACGGTTTGAATAATTCAGTCGGCGTATGCCAGATTTGTTTGGAAACATGATGTCTTGTACTGACTTCAGCAGGGTTTGCCTTGGCTGTGTCCCCTTCGGATGCTGACGCAGTTTTCGCTGAAATATCTGATATATCTGATTTCGCTGCCGTCTCCAGTGCTTTCTTCTGGTACTGGCCAAACTCTTTGCTCCATTTGTACATGAAATCATCATCGTCTGCAATGTTCTCGTAGGAAAACGGCTTATCGGTGGTAAAAATGTCCACCTCCTTTGAGAAATACCCATAATTAGGGTTGTACAAACTATCGTCCATGAAATCTCTTGCAAGCATTTTTACATGCTTAGGTCGATGCTTATATTTACTCAGTTGCTTGGCCGTGACCAAAGGAAACCGCTTGAATGTTTCTTCGTTGCCAGTTGTAGTGTACGAGTAGGTGTGAGGCATTACAGTATAATCATGCACAAATTCACCACCTTTCTTATCGTTTGCCTTCTCATCCTTCAATTTAGGGTCTTGTTTGCCTCTATTTCTGAGTCTCTGCCATGTCGAATTATGCCGGATCAAAGAAGATCCACCTGGACGTCTCGAAACTCGAGCGAGCATGTCGTGATGCGAGTTGGGAACTTTGGGGATGAGAATATTAAATCTGTGAAGGATCAGACTATTTTATGTTATAGGGAAATTCATCGTACAGACTATATTTTTAGTAGTTGTAATTATAATGCATAAATAATTATAAATAAGGTATAATATATATGATGAGTAATGCGACTGATGTCATCCATGTTTTTGATCCACTTGCTTGATTCATCTCTCTCTCCTATGATCACTACGTATTTTCCACCTACCTGATTCTTTGATCCTTCTGATCCTCCTAAACCATCTAATCCATTTGATCCATCCAGTCTAATAAATTAGCCAATCAACTGTATAAAATTCAAATTCATGTCGCTCAAACCAAACTCCAGTCTAAATAGGAAATCACCGGATTAACTGTCAATGGCCTACCCAATTGCACAGATCTGCCTTGTTTCATTCTGACATTTTTCGCGTCAACTTCGGATGCCGATAGTAAAAGCACTTCAATCTCATTTTTCAAATTGTAAGAATCCTCGCCGGTATCTTGCGCTTCGTGCTCGCTCTCAATATCTTCACCTGCCTCTTCTGTTGCATCCAAAGTCACCTCCCATACCAGTCTATTCCATCTGGTGCAACTAACCACCTTTCGTGGATCTCCGTATTTTGCTCTACCATTGACTTCTGCGTTCTGTTCTTCATCCACTACCAAACTTTGTACAATATCTGTCATTCCTCCAGGTTTGGTATAAGTGCGGTTCTTTTTAGGCGACGGTGACCAGTTGAGACCTATAGTGTCGTCGTCGACCTCTTCATTATCTCGTTTGCCTTTCAATGGCGACTCCAAACTAGCTCGCAGTAATCGCGACGATGTAAGAGTTAATGGTACAATTGACGAAGGCTCATTATTCTGACTGGCAAATACGCCTGTTTGACTAGTTGCGATCTTGAATCTGGGTGGGCCATGACTACTAGATCCAGATCCTTTACCTGATCCAGATCCGTTACCGGTTCCTGCAGTTTCTGCAGACTTTCCTGGAGTAATAAATTTCGGGGTTTCAGGTGTCTGAGGTTTTTTTATGACGAATTTCGGCGCCATTGCCCCATTAACCAATCAGCTCTATCCTGACTGGTTGAATGGTATGAAGCTCAGTTTGTTGAGGGGAGACAGAGGACCGTGTAAGTTTGTAGGTCGTGATCTGAAAGCCTGTCAAGTTACCAGTTTCTAGCGTATTGGATACAAACCGTTACAAGACAATAATCCCCGAAACTTTAACTCCTGAGCAATCCCCCAGAATACAGGTTTCCGCCGTATATCCCCTGCTGATAAGCATGGGTATGGTCCGGGTTGGCCCGTGCAAACCCGAGTCAACATGGGTCCCAGTCCTTGATAGGCAAATTTCGATGGAAATTTCAAACGGCTTTTTTTTTCCCAGATTTTCATTGTAAAACTGAAATTTGA
The DNA here is from genome assembly GCA_030705125.1 of Zygoascus bituminiphila. Classification (NCBI taxonomy): domain Eukaryota; kingdom Fungi; phylum Ascomycota; class Dipodascomycetes; order Dipodascales; family Trichomonascaceae; genus Zygoascus; species Zygoascus bituminiphila. The sequence goes on along the minus strand of JANIWT010000004.1, from coordinate 242,571 downwards.
CTCACTGACTCTTCAACTCAACAAACATTTATTCGGGCTCAACCCTATAAATAAACGCTGCGTTTCGAGCAAACCGCCGTATTAAATAAGCAACCGGCAAATCCAATACAGCATGATGCTCTCACGGAAGCAGACCACGTTTCTACGCAATTTGACCCGACAGGTGAAGTCTGGCGTAGCTGGACGGTCTGTGCTGCTCGCTGGATCAACTGGTACCCGGTGTTTCAGTGCTGCCAAAGTAGCTAACGGTGAGATCATCGACGGCAAAGCTATTGCAAAGTAAGAATTTTTTTTTCACTGTATGGCTACTGATGGGACTTCTTTTACTAATCTCCTAGGTCTATTAGAGGTGATGTTCATAGTCAGATCAATGAGATCAAGAAGATCCGGCCCAATTTCCAGCCCAAACTTGTTATCATACAAGTCGGCAATCGACCGGACTCTTCTGCCTATGTGCGCATGAAACTCAAGGCTGCCAAAGAGGTCAATATTGATTGTGAATTGATCAAGTTTCCCGAAGACGAAATGAATCAGGCCAAGTTGATTCGGGAAATCGAGCTACTCAATGACGATCCCAGTGTCAACGGTATCTTGATTCAGCTGCCTCTTCCCAAGAACCAATACGATGAAAAACTTGTCACTGACTCGGTTGCTAATGAAAAAGATGTCGATGGGTTCGGAACTGTCAATGTCGGTGAATTGGCTCGTCGTGGTGGAAACCCCGAGTTCGTTCCCTGTACCCCCAAGGGAGTCATGGTTCTTCTTGATGAGCATAATATTGATCTCCAGGGCAAAAATGCTGTTGTTATTGGCCGATCCGATATCGTAGGTAATCCAGTTGCATATCTACTGAAAAATGCCGATGCTACTGTCACTATCTGTCATCGATATACTACGAATCTTCCGGAGCTTGTCAAAAGTGCCGACGTGATAGTTGCTGCTGTGGGCATCCCGAACTTCGTCAAAGGTGAATGGTTGAAGAAGGATGCTGTTGTAATTGATGTTGGTATCAATTACATAGCTGACGATACCAAGAAATCAGGCAAGCGATTAGTAGGCGATGTTGATTTCGAATCGGCTCTACCTGTTGCTTCTAAAATCACCCCTGTTCCTGGCGGCGTTGGACCCATGACTGTAGCTATGCTTGTTCAGAACGTCTTCAATGCAGCCAAACGACAATTCCAGAAGAAAGCTGAGCGACATATCACTCCTCTGCCATTAGAGCTCAAGAAACCTGTTCCTTCTGATATTGCCATTTCCCGGGCACAGACCCCCAAAAAGATATCAGCCCTTGCCAAGGAAGTTGGAATTACCGAACATGAGTTTGAACCGTACGGTGCATACAAGGGAAAAGTTTCGCTGGATATTTTGAAACGTCTGGATGCGCGAGAAGACGGTAAATACATCTTGGTTGCCGGTATCACCCCCACCCCTCTTGGTGAAGGGAAATCGACTACCACTATGGGTCTTGCTCAGGCTCTTGGTGGTCATATGGGCAAGATGGCTTTTGCCAACGTCCGCCAGCCTTCTATGGGTCCTACGTTCGGTATCAAGGGCGGCGCTGCAGGGGGGGGATATGCGCAGGTCATTCCTATGGACGAGTTCAATATGCATGTCACTGGTGATATTCATGCCATCTCTGCGGCAAATAATCTTCTTGCTGCTGCTTTAGACACTCGAATGTTCCACGAAAAAGCTCAGAAGGACGGTGCTCTATTCAAGCGACTGGTGCCTAACCAAAACAAATTTCCCAAATATATGAACAAGAGGTTGGCTAAGCTTGGTATTACCAAGACTAATCCTCAGGATTTGACCAAGGAAGAAATCGCCAGACTTGTGAGACTTGATGTTGACAGAGACACCATCACCTGGAAACGAGTGGTGGACTGCAACGATCGACATTTGCGAACCATCACGGTAGGCGAAGCACCCACTGAGAAAGGAGACGTCAGACAAACAGGGTTTGATATCTCGGTAGCTTCAGAGTGCATGGCAGTTCTTGCTTTATCAAACTCCATTACTGACATGCGTCAGCGTCTGGGGAACATGGTGGTGGCGTCCAGTAAGTCTGGCGAACCCATTACTGCCGATGATATTGGGGCCGGTGGTGCTCTGACAGCTCTCATGAAGGATGCAATCAAGCCCAATCTTATGCAGACGTTAGAGGGAACTCCTGTCATGGTTCATGCCGGTCCTTTTGCTAATATCTCTATTGGTGCTTCTTCAGTTCTTGCTGACAAGATTTCTTTGAAACTGGCCGGTACCGAAAAGGGTGAAGAAAAATCCAAAGCAGGATATGTCATTACTGAAGCAGGTTTCGATTTCACCATGGGTGGAGAACGTTTCTTCAACATAAAATGCCGATCCAGTGGTCTGAAGCCCGATACTGTAGTCATTGTGGCCACTGTTCGAGCACTTAAGCTCCACGGTGGAGGACCTGACGTCAAGCCTGGTGCCAAACTGAGCGAAGAATACACTAAAGAGAATCCCGAGCTAGTTAGAAAAGGCTGTGCCAATCTTGCCAAACAAATTGAGAATGCTCGGTCGTTTGGCGTGCCTGTTGTAGTTGCCATCAATCGGTTCATTACCGACAGCGATGCTGAGTTGAATATCATCCGAGAAGAAGCTTTTAAGGCCGGAGCATTTGATGCAGTTCCTTCTAACCATTGGGAAGAGGGAGGTCTGGGCGCAATCCAGCTTGCTGAAAGCGTCGTCCGAGCGGCCGATTCAGCTCAACCAGAGAAGTTCCAACTTCTATATGCCACTGAAGGAACAACTGCAGAAGAGAAGCTCAACATCATTGCCCAGAAAATGTACGGTGCTGAAAAGGTGGAGTTGAGCGAGTTGGCTCGAAAGAAGTTGCAGGCCTACGAAGCTCAGGGATTTGGACATTTGCCCATCTGCATTGCAAAGACTCAATACTCTTTATCTCACGATCCTAATCTTAAGGGCGTTCCCACTGGATTCACTGTTCCCATTAGAGATATCCGGGCCTCTGTCGGAGCTGGCTATTTATATGCATTGGCTGCTGAGATCATGACGATTCCAGGCTTGCCTACTTACCCCGGATTCATGAACGTGGAAGTGGATGAAGATGGAGAGATTGAAGGATTGTTTTAGACTGAGGATTATGTTTATTGTATATATGATTCTTTGTGTGGAAAAAAGAGAAATATAGACTATTTCAGCATATTTGGTTGGTTTGGCGTTCTGTCTGCTTAATGTTGGCATTCTGCTAAATTTTGGTAGGTTCGGTGAGGTTGTGGAGTAACTTTGATACAAGCGGAAGTAAGTGGACGTAGAGAATTCCCGTACTAAGAACAGTAGATCAGCCGAGTTACGCAAGAATATCATAAGACATAAACGCAAATGTAGATTAAAATGTTAACCGCTTGTATTTTTATTGATTGTATCTAATTGAAGAGTGCCATGTTCCTTATGCAACTTCTTCAACTGTCAGGTGAAATATACGTCTACATAGTTCTTCTAGTAAACATGACAAGGTTCGCACGGTTGATCTGATGAGAATTGCCGTATTCTACTCGATCCTCATATTATCGGAGTATTATTGTTTTCAATGAATACGATATCTACGACAATTTACATATGTAATTGTCCTTTCCAAGTTTCTCTTTCTATTTCTTCTAGAAACTCCTTGACGTTGCATTGCATTGCTTTGTTGGCCGCTGATTATCGTTATATGGCGCTCAAATACGATGTCTACGACGATTTCAACATGTCAAAATCGTCCCATCGACCACCGTTTGATCTCATCAACAACATTCATTGTTCAGCACCACCTTAGAATGCTGAAATATGGATATTGTAATGAGAGTATCAGAGTATCTCTAAATCGAGTGGTCTTAACAAATACCCGATGTATCTCCTTTTTTCCTGGGTCCAGCAATGAAAGTAAAATTAAACCTCTTGGCCGCGTTTTGCCTGAGGAACACAAAAATACTCGATCATGGACAAGAGTCATGGATTTCAGAAAACCTGATATGAATATTCCCGTACTATATGCTTCATTACAGAATTTGAAACGGCCGGTTCTTGCCACTAAGGGACCCTTGGAACCACAGCTGCCGGCTAACAAATACGCCAGAAGCATATCGCTTGCCGTATATAAAGCATCTATGGCGATTACAGATGTTTTATTGAAATACCTGCCTCAGTATGGAAGAAATAGGAAGGTTTCTAGCTCTGTTGAAGCCAATTCACCAGACTTTTATACTCCTCATGAATTATTTCTCCTTTCCTTGCATGATCTGCGAAGCTGGGATAAGCTAACAGAAGAGTTAGAAGTGAAAATGACACATTTGGAGCAGTTGCTTCCAGGTCAGGAACTTCTCATTCTGGGAGGTGGCATTTCGGGGCTGTCGTTAGCATGGTTTGTAGCTCACAGTAGACCGGATGTCAAGATCAAAATCATCGAGAAATCAAATGGATATGGAGGATGGGTTGATTCTGAACGAATTGAAAAGGACCAAAAATCCACTGTTTTCGAGTTCGGACCGAGAACTCTTCTTCCAAGCCATGCTGGAGTTGTTATTGCGACCGATATGATGCGACAGCTAGGGATCCTCGACAAGCTCGCAGGAATTCCCAAGAAAGCTCCTGTCAATGCCAAAGGTGTGTATTTCAACGATGAACTGGTGGAACTGCCTTCTTCCTTGATACAAGCAGTGAAAATGGTTACTAGTCATAAAGTATTTGATGGCATGTTGGGTGGTTTGATCAAAGATGTTACTTCCAAGAGTGGCAGACCTGATGACGTCAAAGATGAGTCTGTTGAGTCGTTTATCTCTCGAAGGACCAGTCAGAAAATTGCCGATAACCTTGTTTCAGCAGTTCTACGAGGCATTTACGCTGGCGATGTGAGCTTGTTATCAGCTCGTTCCGTCACCCGCTTCTCTAACATGTATTCGGTTGAACGAGTCCATGGCAGTAGCTTGATCAGTGCTGTACTGAGTGGCGAAGCATCACTTCCAGATAAAAGAGATAAGGATTTTCTACCTTTTTTCGCCCAGACGTTGCTAGGCACTGATTATCCCCTTACGGCAGATCAGCTTAGCAGTTACAGTATGCTCGCTGTCAATGGTGGTTTACAGCAGATGACCGATAAACTTGGAGCAGAACTGGAACGGAAGTTCCCCAGTACCGTCAAATTATTCAAGAATTCTACTATCTCAGAAATCAAACCTATTCATGATGGAGTTGAACTTTCCACTAGTCGAGGAACGATAAAGGGAAATATTGCTATTTCTACATTGCCTGCAAACGTAGTTGCTCCAATTTTGGGTGCTAAGAAGGCAGAACCTGCCAAACAACTCTCAGAAGCCATCCCGTTTACTAATATTGCAGTTGTGGACTTCTGGTTTCCTGACAAGAATATCGGCAAGAACTGGTTTGGATATCTCATTCCAAAGACCGAGGATTCTTCAAACCCTGATGGAGTCATTGGAGTGGTGTTTGATAGTGCCATCAGGAACTCGGCAGTTCCACTAGCAGACTATATTCAGCAGGATAATCTTGTTGAGAACCCACCGAAACAAGCATCTCAAGCACCGGAGAATGGAACAACTTTGACTGTGATGATTGGAGGACCATTATGGGATGATAGTCTTACAAAAGAGAAGGCTATTGAAAGGGCAGTAGCAGCTTTGAGGAAACAACTGGGAGTAGAAATCAAAGAAGAAGATTACATTGTTGAAGCAAAACTCAACAGGAATTGCATTCCCCAGTACCATGTTGGACATATTGAAAAGGTGGAGCGAATCCAGAGCAATATTGCTGCCGTGTACCAGAACAGACTGTACCTATCAGGAACATCGTATGGACGAGGAGTTGGAATTGGCGATTGTATCATGGATAGTCTGGTAATTGCAACGCGATTCAGTGAGCAGAGGAAGCTGTTGTTTGCCGATTATTACAGTGGACTATGGCTGAACAAGAACTTCCCTGACCATGTTGCATAATAGCTTTTGAGGGTACATTTCAGGGAATAAACTTGCAAAAATTGTAAATAGTTTACGTGAAATATATTTATATTTACGTTTCTTTTCTGGCATCAAATGGTGTAGAGATTCAAAGGTGATTCTTATCACGTCTTGATATAATTGTACAAGCAGATAACGGCTCTTATATGCCTCTGATGATTCTGTACAAAGTGATTTCCCTGAAATTCTTTTAATATAACGTCTAATTCGATAGACCATAAGATCTTGACCAAATGAATGTTTTGTCATTGTTATGTATTGGCTTATTGACCCAGGAATATAAATATGTGATTAATGCAGATGGAGCAATAAGAGTGCAAAAAGACAAGAATCGCCATGGAACTGTTCATGATTGAATTAATTGCAGAGTGAAAATCACTGGTATTGTTCAAAGTTCAATTAATTGCAAAGTAATAACCGATATTGTTCAAAGTTCAGTTCATTGTGCAAAGAAATCACTGTTACTCTTCATGAGTTCATTCACTCAGCAGATAAAGTAGATGGTAGCAATGGCATCCAAACACATCAACGGACATTATCTGATGAAAAATAAGAACAAAATACAAGCAGTTAAAATCCCTGCTATGATTAGACTATCCCTTCGCTTCCTAGTATTGATTTTTGAAATCACAGTGTTCAGCCCCGGTATATGAGAAGCAGCAGTCATAACTCTCCTCTGAACATTCACCAACGTAGCACGCTGCCTCAAGAACTCATCTCTTGTTTCATAGGCCTGAGCTAATAACGAATCAGCCATTCCATGAGAGTTGTCTATTCGCTGGCGTTCTCCTAGCATATATTCTTGCTCCTGGCCCGGAGTGATGCTTCTGGATCTAAAAGTGTCGATATCACTCTGAACCGAAGTAAGAAGGTTGGACCTGTTTCTCTCCTGCTGAATGGAAGCTTTGATACGCTTGAATTCATTGCGGTGATCTGCTAGAATTTCCTTATGCCTTTGAAGCTGGTTTAGTTTGGTGGCAGATTGTGAAGTTTCACTGTCTAGAGTTCGCGAAATCGAAGATACCGCTTCTTCAGTCTACTTATTAGTATAAAAACTTGCCATTTCACCCATCTTACTTACAGCTTTCAAGTTGTCGTCGATATTCTGAATGCATTTGAGTTCGTCGTCGCTGGCGGTAGGCCCTACGGAGGATACAAACGACGAGTACTGGCTAAGAAGAGCGTCCATTTGAGTCTCCAGTCCTCTCGCACGAGAACGTAGCTGCGAGAAAGAACTCATTTGTGTAACTCGGTTGGTGATGTTGGTAGTTGAGGAGGTTCGTCAATTCGCAGCAGTGAGTGCAGTGTACAATTAACAACTGACAGTTGACAGTTTATATAAACATTAGACGTTCAAAGTGAAAAAACACACCTTAAACTTCCTAACATACCGATAGACCACCCGATTTCAAGGAACAGAAACCTATCGACATGGGCCCCAAGAAAAGAACATCGAAAAAAACAGCTGACAAGGCGGATAATGAGCCTGTAAAAAAGAGTCGGAAGGTCAAAGATGGCGAGAGTGTACATGATTCGGCGAAGAAATCGAGCGATGATTCCGAGACCCAGAATGAGACCCAGAATGAACAGTCCAAGCAACAGATAAAATCAGAGGAAATACCCGAAATTTCTAACGATTCTGCGCCCAAATACGAAAATAGCGACGATGATAATGAGACTACTAATGGGAATGAGAATGAAAACGAGAATGGTGGATCCATGCAGGTGGATTCTACGTCTGCCTTGGGGGATCCCAGTCAGACCTTGTATATTCAAAACTTGAACGACAAGATCAACAAAGAAGGTGAGTTGGGATATTTTGAATGGTCATTTTATGCGGTGAAGTGTTTTCACATTTACTAACAGTTTCAAGATCTGAAGAGATCTCTGTATATGTTGTTTTCCGCCTATGGAAATGTTTTAGATGTAGTAGCTCTCAAAACCCACAAGATGCGAGGACAGGCCCATATTGCATTTAGCGACGTCTCGTCTGCGGCATTGGCACTGAGGAATCTACAGGGCATGAATGTCTTTGGAAAAAACATGAAAATAGCTTTTGCTCGATCCAAAAGTAATGTAATTGCCAAGCTGGATGGATCTTATAGAATACCTGCACCTCCCGAGCTGGATCCGAGCGTGCTTCCTGTAGCACCGTTTGAACGGGGAGAGTATTGATTCGACTTGCTAACCAACGAGTCGCTTGATTATTTATTCTTGATGAAAATGCATTATAATATATTGTTATAGTATGTTTTTTTTCTCATTCTATTCGATGATGAATGTATGTAAAGTTTTATGTTTAATTTTATTCTATGATGAATATATATAAATATAACTGTTAGTCTCGATATGCAGTATGGTAGAGTAGCCTACTAGAGAAGACCGATCAAGACGAGGCCCAATTAGTCAAGACGAGCCTGAAAGTCTTTATAAGGTAGTTCTAATTTTACAAAGCGTCCATATGTTTGTAGCCAGATATACAGGGCCTGAGCAGATGTCGAATGTACTGTCTGATCCACACTTCTCAGCATTTCATTGACATCGATCATGAATTTTCCAGTTTCGCAGGGATGAAGGAAAAACGAGTGTGAGAACCCATCGATAAAAGGCGACTCACCCTGACTAATTGCGGGCGTACCATATCTATCATCCAAGACTATATTTTTAATCAATTCCAAGTCCGTCACCAAATACTGCTGGTCATTGTGAAGATCATCTTTGACAAGATTGAAATAGAGTACGGGGATAGTTGGCGAGGCTGGCCAGCGGGTTACGGTGAAATAAGCTCGATAACCATCAGTGCGGACTTGATCTAGAAGCAATTGATATTCATCACGATTGAAAGGCGTCGGACGGACTTTCACGTCAATACTTGATCCGCTATTGACACTAGTCGTCACCAGTGTAGCCAGTTCCACCATCGATTGCTTGCTGAACAAGCTCATTGTGAGCTATTCGCTCTGGGTGAGAATAGGATGATGGTGGGAAGATTAAACTGAGATTAAAGAGATAAGACACCTATGTGGAGAAGAAAAAGGCAATTGAGAAGCATAAGCATAAAAGAAATTGCAAAGAAAAGCAAAATAGGTAGTGGAGGAGTAGAATGGGATATATATAGTTCTAATAATGAAGCGTTGTTATGCTGAAAGCAATGAGTGACATGATGAGATCAGCTGGCTCGTTTCCTTTTGGAGTGCTGAACAGAAGAGAGAGAACAGAGCAGTAGATATAGCTGATCGCGATAAAATAGATTCACAGAGCAAAAATATTCAATTAGAAAGATAACTGAAAAAATTTGGTACAGATATAGAATATAGTGCATAAAACAGCTAGTGCACCCCCCAGACTCTTGTCAATTCAAACTGAATGAGTACTTGGCATGTAGAGTGGTACAGTCATAGAAATATCAGTTGTTAAGGACATAGCAATCTTGGCAGCGATCTAACACAATTGGCATTCACTCAATAGAAAACACCATCTAGCTTAATTTACATTCCATTTATTTCAAACTCACAAAACCAGTCAACAATTTCACAACCTACCATACCTCCTATTTTCCTTCCTCTTCCCCGTAACCTCCCGCTTCATCTTCCCGTCCTTCCACCGCCGCTTCCATCATCCGGGGTCGTTCTGCGGGTACAATTGGCCCACCAAACATGATATTGAACGGCAAGCGGATCCGGCCAACGTCAACGTCCACGTCAACATCCGAATAACAACATCAATTTCTCTAAGACAAAATACAGAATGTTTATAATGTTCAAATGATGAGTCCTCCAATTTAAAACTTCTAATATATATGGTAGTACAATTGTCATCGGCCAATAGCATTCACCCCAGATCCCAGATGACCATGGAGGGTAAACGGGCTCCACCAATCATATTTCACCTGATTTCCATTTGTTACACCCCCAGAAACCACCACCAACATTAAGATTTCTTCTCTCCAACCTTCCCACTCGTCCGACTCCACTCAAGTCAAGTCAATTCCAACACCCGCATCATGTTGACCCGAACTTTTCTGAGAGCATCTCGAAGCCCTGTTTTTCTGCGGGGAATGGCTACTGCTGCTGCTGCGGAAACCCAGGCTGAACCTCGGTTTAAGACTTTTCAGATCTACAGATGGAACCCTGACACGCCCGAAGAGAAGCCCCATCTCAAGGAATACAAGGTAGACCTGAACCAGACCGGCCCTATGATTCTGGACGCCATTCTTAAGATCAAGAACGAACAGGACGCTACGTTGACCTTCCGACGATCATGCCGAGAGGGAATCTGTGGCTCATGTGCTATGAACATCAACGGTTCCAATACATTGGCTTGTCTCTGCCACATTGACCAGGATACTTCCAAGCAAACCAAGATTTATCCTCTTCCTCACATGTTTGTCGTTCGTGACCTGGTGCCTGATCTGACGCTGTTTTACAAGCAATACAAGAGTATCGAACCATACCTGCAAAGAGAAACATTCCCTGAAGACGGCAAGGAAGTGCTGCAGACTGTCGAAGATCGAGCCAAACTGGATGGTCTGTATGAATGCATTCTATGCGCCTGCTGCTCCACATCGTGTCCCTCGTACTGGTGGAACCAGCAGGAGTATCTGGGCCCTGCTGTACTGATGCAGGCTTACAGGTGGATGGCCGATAGCCGAGACAACGCCAAGCTCAAGCGTGAAGAGTTTTTGGAGAACTCCATGAGTTTGTACCGATGTCATACCATCATGCATTGCTCCCAGACTTGCCCCAAGGGTCTGAATCCAGGCCAAGCCATTGCGAAGATCAAGCGAGACATGGCATTTGCTTAAGTTGATTATGAGCATGGCGGCACTGATACTTGATTTCAAGGTAGGCTATATAGCATAGGTTTAGAATAATGGCACTTACTTACTATTAATTGTATCCATTGACATTTAATGTCTGTGGTATTGGTGCAGTAGGTGTACTTCGTTGTACGTGACGTTTTTTATCTCATTCCGTTCCACCTGATTTGTATAGTTTGTGTTCTCTCGTTCTTTAAGTTCCGATAGCTCTGATTGGGCTGATTCTGCGGCTCCAAAATACCCCACAATCTAACTAACATGCCAAGTTACAGTTTACTCAACCACACTTCAACAAAGCGCTTTTATAAGGTACAAAGGACTTGATAGGTGTAAAGAATGTTAAAAGAGAAATTGTGCTCGAGGTGTATCATGTTTTGCAGGCACTCAGGTGTTGCCAGCTACTGACACTAGCCAGGTATTTTTCATCAATGTGAATAACTCATCTAAACAGGATGCCGACGGAACAAGGTCCTTCTGTAAACAGAGATATTGCATTGATATTACAAAGAACCCTATTGAATCACAAGACCCTGGTGAATATTGCAAGAACCCTGTTGGAAACCACCAAAAATGTGAACGAACATCGCAAAGAGCCATATGATCATCAATGATAGTATGATATTTAAATACTGGTATGTCTACCTACAAGACAAGACTGCTTAGTATACAATCACCATGAATGATCTGGCCAGTAAACTCCTCCGTTAATCTGACTGAATATTTCCATTCTCTCGATCTTATCAAATATCCCAGCAATATCCTAGCAATATCCTATGAATACCCTAATAAAACCACCTATTCCACCTTAGTCCATACCAGTCATTCTTTTGCTCCTTGATACGGAACAGGGGTGTTCTTCCCCACACTTGAAGCCCACCCAATCAACACTATAGCCTACTCTACCTATACCGAACCCAGCACCGCTTGTACAAAATAATATCTATAAATACTCCAGTCTGGTTATAGCTCACGTGTAGCCGCGTATTGGTTATCTTAAAAGTGCCCAATTTGCATTTAACCAGTCATACCGTCAATACCTAGGCTCCGCTCGTTAATCTGTAGACAGCCGACAAGTTACATCGAGGCCTAATAACCTCAAATTACCGTGCCGTTTCTACTGACCCCAACGGCCATATCACGTTTGGCCAACCAACAGGGCAGACAGTAGAATTTGGTACTTTTCATTCAGTCGTACTATCAACTGAGCAGCTCTTTTCAACAGGAGGTGAATTAGTAAGAATAAGGTTGTTTTATCAGCTAAACGACGTGTTTTTGTGATTCTCCTTCTCTTCAAGTTCTGTGCTGTGAAAAAACTATCTCCAGCCTCACTCACTTTTTGATCCCTCTAGTCTATGGTCCAACGGGTTCAGAAAAACCCCATTTTATACCAGTTTTGTTCATTGTACAATCGAAAGAGAAGAAAGGCGAATATTTCTACAAATCTTGCCATTAACAAATATTCTGTGAAAATTCCAAATATCCTTGGTTGTCTGCATCTTCAGCTGCCATCCTCTTACCTTGGCCCCTTCTATATGATAAATCAGCGCAGTGGTGGTGCTTCTTCAACGACCTGCTGTGAAATTGAAATCTTCAACCAGCTCCATTCTGCCTTCTCAGAATGCATTCTGAACGCAGTCCTCTGAGCGATGATATCAAAACCACTGAATTCGAGCAATCTTGGGACAATTCCCATCATCTGCAGTCTCGACATGTCCATTTCGTAGAGTCTGCATCCCCTGGCGACGATCATGAGCTGGGTTCGTCGCCTACAGTTCTACCTGATCGAGCCGCCAAACTCGTCAGCTACTTTGCCCAAGGAAGTAGTCTGACTCTGAGATTAGCTACATATCTGACAGAAACTGCTCTCGATAGTGCCAGAGTCTCCGTTCTCAGCACTCTGGGGGTTTCTCGCCGGGTCCTGGAAAACATCTTGTCCAAGGCCGACGAAGACACCCCAGGAGCTACTCACTGGGCGGTCAGCTGTATGGGCTTTGTCCACGAATCTGCCACTCTTACGCATTTTGCCACTTCGGCATATTTTCATCTGGCAAACAGCCTGGTTTCTACAGTATCATATTTGTGGCAAGATAGCATTCATATCATGAATAGCATATTCGGATCCACCGACTCCAGTAGAGCTATTGCCTCCATCTTAGCGTTGATCCAGCGTGAACTGGGTGAAGGTGCCGGTGTCTATACATTGGCTACTACCTTGGTATTCTTCTCCATTGTTCAGAGCCGGTCCTGGAAACGAACCGTGGAGGATATTGAGATGATGGTGCTATGGGATGTCGTGGTACTGGAGAGCGGCGAGACTCTCGCGCAACAGCAGATGCCCGAAAGACGAGGCAAAAGAGAGTTCGAGGACGAATCAATTATTTCCAAAATCCCCGATGGCTCCAGCTACACTATCACTGCCGATCAAGGTAGTGTAGATACTATTACTGTCGAGGTTTCTGCCAATGACGCTGATCTCGACACTTGGCCTCCTGTACTAGTTATTCCTGAAGAAGCTCGTATCTTGCATGAAGAATCTTCCAGTAAAATTCTTGGTGAAAAGACCATTTCATACTACAAATTGGTGTTTGAAAAGTATACCAGAAAGTTCCGAGAACGGAAGGGACGAGTAACTGATAGGGGCGAAAGCATAGCTTCGGCTGGCAACCAGGATCACGTCAAATCGTTGCATTATACTACTGGCAATAACGACACGGAAACTTTGGAAATAACTGATGATGTTGATGCAATTTTGATGGATGACGATATTTCTGGTGATCCTCCAGTCGCAGTTCAACCCCCACAGCCTCTTCGGATGTCAGGATCTATAGGCAACTTCAATTTGGAAACCCCGTTTCCTCCTGGCCACTTAACATACAATATGGCCAAGTTTGTGAGATATGCATCGGCTTCGTACGGCCATTCGTTCATGAAGCTTCTTGGAATCGGTCTTTCCTCGGTGTCGTTTCCAAAAGGCAGTGGCGAAGACGGCATCAATCATCACTCGGAGCATTATGCATTTGCCCATCATGCCCGATTGAAACTGGATCAGATTTTACTATCTAGTTATACGGATATTGCTGCAGATGATACTTCGGGCATTCCGCTAGTACATTTTGTCGCAGTAGACCACGAAGCGAAGGCGGTGGTGCTGACCATCAGAGGCACTCTTGGTCTGGAAGACGTACTGACCGATCTCACTTGCGACTATTCTTCGTTTGATTGGCATGGACAGTCCTGGAAAGCACATGGTGGAATGCTGAGATGTGCTCAACTACTCATGAGAAGCACATCCCGGGTACTTCAAACTATTAGCAATGCTTTACGTCAATGGGGACCTGACTATGGATTGGTACTGTGTGGGCATTCACTAGGAGGAGGAGTAGCAGCACTTTTTGGAATTCTACTTTCAGAAGCTGCAAGCACTGAAGAGGGAGATGAGCCTATTTTCGTTACTAGTAGAAACACCATATTGCCTTCTGGACGGTTGATGAAAGTATTCTCATATGGCCCTCCAGCATCTATCTGCACTAGTCTCCGACTGGCGACTAAGAACCTGATTATCTCAGTGGTATACGGACTAGACGTTGTGCCCTGTCTTTCCCTTGGATTGTTGCGAGATTTCCAGAGCCTGGCTCATACACTAAAGAATGACGAGCGAGGGATTGTGGAGGAGATTCGACGAAGATTTTTGAACCAGATCCCCATAAGAGGACCTCTTTCGCAGCAGCCAGAGCAGGATGACGACTACTTGTTTTCGATTATGACCACGTTGCGATACGTGATGCAGAATGAGAAGCTAGTCCCCCCCGGCGAGGTGTATCACATCAATACCAGCACGGTTTTTGAGACTCAAGATGGTCATACCAGAAAGGCGACTCGAGTAGTAGGCTCGTTGATTGTAGGAGTCGAACAGAGGTTTCGAGAACCGGTGTTTGGAAGAGAAATATTCCATCATAGTCCTGTTTACTATGAGAAGGCACTGAATACGTTGGAGATGGGAATCAGCCAGGCTCCGATTTAGTGTATGGGAGAAAGGAAAGAGGTTGTAGGCATGGGATAACATGGTTATGCTGATTATTGAATGATTATTGAAAGATTATTCTGAGTACTTTGAATGGTCATGCTGAGTATTTTGAATGGTCATGCTGATTATTGAATGATTGTACCGATTATTCTGAGTGGTTATTCAGGTGAATCTACTCCTGGCTATGATCAAGGTTATCTTCAACCTGAAAATTTGGTTATACGAATTTGCTACTAGGAATGCTATTGATGATAATGGTAATAAATAATGAGAAATTGGTAATGGGATGTTAAATAATATGGTGATTGGGTAGAAAACATGATATAGTAACAATGATAGAATGGTAAAAACATTGTTTAGATGGTAAAATCATTGTTTAGATGGTAAAATCATTGTTGAGATGGTAAAAACATTGTTGAGATGGTAAGGTTGAAGGATTGAAGGTTGAAGGATTGAAGGATGTAAGATTGAAGGATTGAAGGATGGTAAGGTTGAAGGATGTAAGATTGAAGGATGTAAGATTGAATATGTCATGATAATTGAGTGGAGTGAGGAACAGACAAATGGCTATATCGTTAAACATATATGATGGAATAAATCCGAAACGAGAGACACAAATAATAGAATAATAGTGGAATAATAATAATATCATAAAATGAACGTCATTACATACAATTGACTATAACAGACTCAACCAAAACCACTCTACTATCTGGAATACTTGATCTTCTGCCCTCCTCTCTTCTCCAACTTCTCTTGTCGCTTTGATTTAACTTCTCCGCCATGCTGTTCAGCAGCTCCAGGACCTCCTCGACCTGCAAAGAATATCGTATAAACCTTGTACGTAGCGTACACAGGGATAGAGAAATACAAATACCAGCAAGCATTGGATCCAGTGAGAATCACAAGCAAATCACACAACCAAGTCACGTAAATAACATCATGAAAGTACTCAGTCAGACCAGGGGTGGCCAGATCGTCTCCGGATCTTACCAATGCACCTTTTGTATCGTATGTTGGTCTTCCCATTCGCTCCAGTTGGTGCTGGAGAAAAAACGCGGGGAGACTGAAAAACACAAATGGTTTGATTGATCTGGGCCGATGCAGAATAGCATAAGATGCCAGAAACGCCAGATTAATGGCCAAAGATGCCAGATGCAACGTCTTCAAGGCAGTAGTATTGGTCTGAGCCAATTTCTTAGCTGCTGCGTTCGCCATGGTTCAAATGTCTTAGGTTACAATAGATGTTTTAGTTTGGCAGACGGTTGAGATGTATGGCGTGGCGCAACTGTTGGTGGGCGTTCAACACAAAAAAAAGGTAAAGAGGAGAGGCGTGAAAAATGAAAACAACTTCGAAAAGCTGGGTTTTAGCGAAGCGCTGAGTTGAAATAATCAGTAAAGTAACGTTAACAAAACTAACTTAACGTTGTAACAAACTTTAGGTTGCAACGTCCACCCAAAGAACAACGTCCACCCAAGTAAATTCACCCACCCAAGGAGAATTTCACATCACTTCACCAAAGAAATCCAATCTACCATCTACTCTTTACCCAGCCAGCGTTTACCATTTTGCATAACTATTCAACAACAACAACAACAAGGTATCTGCATTTTCGAGAGTTTTAGCTCGCTGCATTGAATTGACGGAATTCCGCCTATTGCTATAATTTTTCATATCTCTTACACGTTTACCAACCCGCCACTACACTCACCTATCTACTCTTACTGGTGACGTAGCCATCATGTCGCATGACCAGTTGGACGATGTCAATTTAGATGAAGACAGGACTGTTTCTGCCGCAGACTTGAATACCGATAGCGATGTCGATAAGTCTGAAAAGGTTCAATCGGATTCAATCCCGCAATCGGTAGGTTCATCGACTCAGCCCGATAACGAAGAATCTCAGTCCGAAGAAGATAAACCTCAGTCTGCACAAGATAAGCCTCAGCTTGAAGAAGATAAGCCTCTGCCTGAGGAAGAGAAACCTCTGCCAATTGAAAAAGATACTCCGGAAATCCAATTGAACGGTCAGACAGACTACAATGGCACCTACCCCAACCACACAGAATCTCAATCTGATACTGATACAAAAGACTTCCCTAAACTGGTATCTGCCTCCGACTCTGCATCTACAGCCAATTCTGCTGCAGCATCAACTGCTCCAACTTCAGTTGCAAGTCCCAAACCTCGTCGTTCTCGCCGAACACCCTCTATAGCGTTATCAGTGAGTTCAACCACGTCCGGCAATCACCAGACAGTGTCTGCTAGTGTCTTCATCAAGAAGGCCATCGAGACTATCAAGAACAGTAAAGATGCCCGCAAAATCAGTGCCCTGGAGAATTCCGTTTCAAAAGCTGCTAAGCAAATTGAAGAAAACCCGAACGTTCTTCCTTCTCCTCTCACCATCTTTGAACCGCTGAAACTCGTCTGTACTCTTTCTCATAATAACGATCTCAAAGTAGTCGCTTTGGATTGCATTGGCAAGCTATTTACCTTCTCCTATTTAGAAGACCCACCTGCTCCAGTAATCGATCCCCAGAGTGATATTAGACCTCCTCCCGTGGTACCGCTAATTGACCAGGCCGTCACCACTGTGTGCGACTGCTATGATGGCGATAAAACCGATCCTAAGGTCGAACTTCAAATTATCAAAGCTCTCATGGCCGCTGTCATAAATGAGGACTACATATGTCACGGTGCCACCTTACTGAAAGCTCTACGACAGACTTATAATGTGTTTGTTCTGTCTCACTCTGCACCGAACCAGACGATTGCCCAGGCAACTCTAACACAAATGGTGAACGTTGTGTTTGATCGTGTGAAAAACGTCGTCAACGAGAAGAGTAGGAATAGCTCGACTTTACAACTGGCAGAACCTGTTGAGGAACCTGTTGAGGAACCTGAAGATTCTCCAGAAATTTCTGACACTGCCAATGAGTTGACTCTCAAGCATATGGAACGAAGAAAATCATTCGATGTCGACGATTCCTCCAATGATGAATCGTCGTCTGACACGGATTTGTTTATCAAAGACGCATTTCTGGTCTTTAGAACTATGTGCAAGCTATCTGAAAAGAGTGTCGATGCCGAAGGTTACGATGCGAAGAGTCATGGTATGAGATCGAAATTGCTCTCCTTGCATTTAATTCATACCATACTAAAAGCTCACATGAGTGTATTTACGGGAGAGAATGTTCTTGTTCGCTCCAATCGAGGGGATGAAAGGTTTGCTCTTTCTATCAAAGACTATATCTGTTCCTCTTTAGCACGAAATGCCGCCTCCATTTCTCCATCTGTTTTTGAGATTTCAGCAGAAATATTCTGGCTCATTCTGAGCAATCTGCGAAGCCAGTTCAAGCGAGAAATACAGGTTTTCTTTGCTGAAATTTATTTCCCCATTATGGAAATGAAGACGTCTACTAATCACCAAAAACAATACCTCTTGTCTATCATCCAGCGCGTGTGTAATGATCCGCGTGCCTTGGTAGAAATCTACCTCAACTATGACTGTGACAGAAACTCTACTATAAACATTTATGAAAAGATCATAGACGTTTTAGTCAGAATGGCTGTTTCTCAAGTTTACATGACCAATTTGCAGCTTCAGCAGTACGGTGAAAATCGACACAGACCTATCGCTGTGTATAATCTAGGTCTTCCTCCGGCTCTCTCGATAAGTAATGTGACTCAACATAATAGCCACCCTGAACAGTTTCCCTATCCAGCCGAATATGCTCTGAAAATGTCCGCGCTTGAAAGTATGGTGGCAGTTTTACGGTCCTTGCTTACATGGAGTCAGAGGGGTATTGCCGCTGTCTCTGCTTCGCTTGAAAATGGAAAGAATGAGAGCTCTGATACTGTTGATGAAGATACAAGCGAAGACTCAGGGGCTGCTGTTGATGATCCCAGCCAATTCGAAACGTTCAAACAGCGAAAAACCGTACTTTCCGATGCCATTCGAGAATTTAACTTCAAACCTAAGCGTGGAATGGAGCGAATTATTACCGAGAAGTTTGTGAAATCGCGTGAGCCTGCAGATGTCGCAGAGTTTCTGGCTACTACAGAGGGTCTTGACAAGGCAACTCTTGGCGAATTCCTTGGAGAAAGCGACCCCTATCATATTTCAGTTATGCATGAATTTGTTAATCGAATGGACTTTGCTAATATGCCGTTTGTTGAGTCCTTGAGAATCTTTCTCCAAGGATTTCGACTTCCTGGTGAAGGTCAGAAAATTGATAGATTCATGCTCAAATTCGCTGAACGATATATTTCAGGTAACTCTGGATCGTTTGCTAATGCCGATACTGCATATATTTTGGCATACTCAACTATAATGCTGAACACCGATCTTCATAATCCTCAAAACAAGCGAAGAATGACAATTGACGATTTTGTGGCCAACAATCGAGGTATTAACGACAAGAAGGATTTGCCTCGAGAGTTTTTGGTTCAGATATACGATGAGATTCAAAGTAATGAGATCAAATTGCAGTCAGAACAGCATGCTGCTTTGCTCTCGTCGTCTGGAAGCAATGGCAGTAGTGGATTCGCCGCGTCTTTCGGTTTGGCTCTAGCTACTGTGGGCCGAGACATGCAGAGAGAGGCATATATGCAAGCGTCCAAGGAAATGTCCAATAAAACCGAAAATCTTTTCAAGAGTCTAATTGTGTCAAACAATAAAGGAAAGAAGAGGTCCAATGCTAATGGTTCTACGGACTCCTTCACGAACTCGAACACCAGTTATATTTTTTATGTTGCCTCTCATATTGAGCATGTCAAGCCCATGTTCGAAGTTGGATGGATGTCATTCTTAGCCGGCTTGTCAGGTCCATTTCAAGAGAGTGATGAGCCTGAAACTATCGCTCTATGCTTGGAAGGTATTCGACTGTCTACTAGAATAGCATGTTTGTTCGACCTGGAGTACCCTCGTATTTCTTTCGTGACTGCGCTTGCCAAATTTACCAATCTGCAGAACCTCAGCGAGATGAAGGGCAAAAATGTCGAGGCTGTTAAAGTATTGCTTAGCATAGCGTTGAGCGAAGGAAATATGCTAAAATCATCTTGGAAGAATGTTCTTGTTTGCATCAGTCAGTTGGAGAGATTTCAGTTGATCAGCGCTGGTATTGCATCTGGTGCTATTCCTGACGTTACTCAAGCTCGAATAGAGACCAGAGCATCAACTGAATCTAAGCGTAGTGGAGGTGTATTCAGTGCACTAACTGTACCATTCACTAACCATAATGGACCAGCTTCTCCATCACTTTCACAACAACAGATTGACCAATTCACGCCCGAATTTGGTGAAGAGATTCGATCAAGAGAAGTGGTTGTATATATGGATAAGATCTTTACTCAGAGTGCCTCGTTGAGTGGCAGTGCTATTCAGGATTTTGTGAAAGCACTGATTGAAGTCTCATGGGACGAAATCCGATCATCTGGTAATTCGGAGAACCCACGAATGTTTTCGTTGCAAAAAATGGTGGATGTCTGCTACTACAATATGGATCGAATCAGGGTTGAATGGAGCCAACTTTGGTCTATAATGGGAGATCACATCAATAAGATGGGTTGTCATGAAAATGCTAATGTGGTTACATTTGCTTTGGATTCCTTGCGTCAGTTATCGATTCGGTTCTTTGATCTTGACGAACTGCCGCACTTCAAGTTCCAAAAGGACTTTTTGGCGCCATTCGATTATGTCATGAAGAATAACCCGGATATTCAAGCAAAGGATATGATTCTACAGTGTTTGAGACAGATGATTTTGACGAAGAGCGACCGTATTAAATCAGGTTGGGGAGCCATGTTCCTCACATTTGGTACAGCCTGTTCTTCTGAATATTCAGTTATAGTTGCAGGCTCTTTTGATCTCATCAAACTAGTATATGGTGAATATCTGGACAAGGTAATAGCCCAAGATGGATTTGCTTCGCTCATTTCATGTTTGAGCGAACTGGCTAAGAATCCCAAGTTCCAAAAGACTTCATTGCATGCTCTGGATATGCTCAATAGTACACTCACGTGGGTTCAATCTGAAGAGGGCATCAAGCTACTAGCTCTTAATGAGGAGACCGAAAGGACAGAACCTGGTGATGTATATGATAGGTATTGGTTCCCTGTCCTGGCATCATTACACGAAGTAATTATGAATGGAGAGGACCTGGAGGTTCGTTCTCGATCTTTAAACTATCTTTTTGATAATCTGGTTAAGTATGGTGGAAATTTCGAGCCCAAGTTTTGGGACCGTGTTTGTCGTCAGTTGTTATTTCCAATTTTCCTGGTTCTCAAGAGTCGATCGACTAGCAATGTACAGGATGATATTTCTGTATGGCTGAGCACAACCATGATTCAGGCATTGAGAAATATGATTGCATTACTAACGCATTACTTTGGTACACTTCAAAGAATGCTCGAAGGCTTTTTAGAGCTATTGACCATGTGTATTGATCAAGATAATGACACTGTAAGCCGCATTGGTTCTTCATGCTTCTTAGCACTTGTGGCGGAGAATTCCAGCAAATTCAACTCTGATCATTGGCATCTCATTGCAGATAAACTAGATGGTTTGTTTATTTCTTCCACTGCTGAGGAGTTGTTTGATAATAGCCTTTTCCAAGCCCCAGTGTCCTCGACAGCAGCAGCAGCAGCAGCAGCAGCACCACCTCCATCTCCTAGCAAGAAGAAGACCAATCTGAGCGAAAGCTCAATTGGTATTCATCAGCAGCTAGAAAATGGCAGCGGTAGTAAGTCGCACTTGATTCGATTCAAAGGAGCCATTATGAAGAGTATACTTCAATTGTTGATGATTGAAACAGCCGATGAGTTGCTGTCGAATCCCATAGTATTTGAGAAGATGCCTACTGACGAGATTCTTCGGGTGGCTGAAAGTCTTCGACAGAGCTATTTATTCGGAAAGAAGTTCAACTCCAACCGGGACTTGCGCCTTTCTCTTTGGAGGCAAGGATTTATGAAACAAATGCCCAATCTACACAAGCAAGAGAGTACAGCAGCTGTGACTTATGTTGCAGCAGTTATGAGATTGTACAAAAACAAGGAGCTCAAGAACTTCAGTGACGAGGATCAGGAGGCTGTTGTTCTACAGCAACTAATGCCACTGTGCATTGATGTCATTGGAGAATATAACGGACTCGAAGCGGGAGACCAACGGCATGCTCATAGTCTGGGACCAGTGGTTGTTACCATACTAGATCAGTATTTGGGTCTGGATGAGAAGTATTTTGAAAAGACAATCAGGACCTTCTACCCGCATGTAGTGGATATATTGAAGCGCGATTTGACGCCAGAATTGAGGGAGGTTATTCAACGGTTATTGATCAGAGTTGGTGGTTTGTTGGAAACCTAGAGACTGTACTCTGCATGTATAAATGGAGAAGCTATATAATCTACAATAGATGAAGGGATATAATATAATCAATCATTCATGTCATTAATCTACAATATGTGAGCAGATATAATACAATCATTCACGTTATTAATCCACAATAGATGAACGGGTACAATGTAATCAATCATTCGTGTCATTACCACAGTTTTGGATCGTAAATGTATTCAAAGAACGAAATTACTTATATTAATGTGTTTTCAAACCTCACTTCAGCTTAAGGCCAAAGATAACGTCTCAGTAAACGGGCCATGCTCAAGCAAATGCGAGCATTGTCATTAAAGGATGCCACTATCCCTCAATGCATTCTGTAAAATAGTCTCTTTGACAGCAGCAAACACCAGTCGGATGTTGCTGGTATCAGTAGCCTGTGTCAAATGGGGGTAAATATTCAATCCGGTACGGTTTGCCTGAGTGAATCTCCACAGAATGTACTTGGCAGCCTTGTTGATGTCACTTCCTCCAGTGTAATCTGGGAAGAAGTTTTCCAGCGGGCTATAAGGCAACTTTTCAGTGAAAACGTCGATTTTGTTCAAGAAAAGAACTACACTAGTTCTTGCAAACCATTGACTATTAATGACTGATTCAAACAGTACCAAGGACTCGGCCATCCGGTTCTGATTCTTCTCTTCCAGCAGCACCTGGTCGTATTCCGACAGTGCCACGCAGAAAATAATAAGAGTCACATTGTCAAAACAATGTATCCACTTTTTTCGTTCCGAACGCTGTCCGCCTACATCGTACATGTGAATGTTGAGTCCACCCATGTCGAATCGCGACTCATAGATACCAGTGGTCTTGATACGAGCACGCAAAATATCATTGACGTTGGGAATATAGTCGGCATTACCAATTCGCTCCACATTGTCGAAAAAATACGGGGCCGAATCCATGATGTAGAACTCGGATCGTTTCTCATTGAACACCTTACGAACATCCGGAGACGACCACAAAAGCTTGATGACGCGAGTAAGACGCGGATCCAACACGGTATCTGGATCTGGAGATATAATTGCCGACGCAATGAGGTCCAAATCGACAGAAGACAGGGTATTGGGATTGTCGTCGGAGCCTTGGTCGACATGCAAATCAAACTTTTTGAGAGCAGCAACTACTGCTTTTGCACAGTCAACCACATTCTTATACACAGTAGTCTTGTACATGAGAAGTTCTTCTTGGGAATAACCATTCTGGTTGATGATTTTCATCTGCTTGAGAATAGTAGACTTGCCGGATTCTCCCGATCCTAACAGGAGAATCTTGACTTCTTGTTTGATATTTTGAGGACTTGTCAATCCGTTTTGTGATGACGACGTGCCATTTATGCTACCAACTTCGTGGTCTATATTGCCGTTAAGAACTGTGCCTATAGATGCCAGAGAGCCTTGACGGCCATTGGAGTCAGACGACTTGTTAGCACCACCAGTCCACGACGATACGCTCTTGGAACGAGAGCCATTGTCATTGTATATATTACTAGCAGCATCTGAGGCGCTTCCGCTCTTCTCGGGGACTTGTAAGCCTACATCCGTAGGACTTGGAGCTGCAGAGCCCGTTCTGTCCACAGGTTTGGGCTGAGAACCCACTTGAGACTGGGCAGTTCGCGAGGACTTTTCAGGCTCAGCGGACTTGTCAGATGAGAAGCACGAGCCCATTGAGAAGAAGTGGACTTAATTTTTTTGGAGGAGAAGCTGCAGCTGAGGAGAAATGAAGTTGATTGGTATAACAGAGGAGCTCCCGTCACGACCGGCAGAATGCAGTTCTAAAACAAACGCCAATCAAGCAGAACAGTAAGTGGCAACAGCCGAAGCAGCCTTGTTCGGAGAGGTTCAGAAGAACTTTTGATAGAGTTCAGTCGGTTCAGTCAAGTCGGGAGGTTTATTGAACTTGCTGCTGGTTTGCTCAGGGTTTGAGAGTGGGTCTTTGTTCAGTGCAATTTCAAGCAAATGAGCAAAATCAAGTGAGAGTCGGAACGCAAACAACAAAGTAAGAAAACCTACAAACCCAGTATAAGTAATGTTACAAGGATATGAATAGACGATATCCAATGCCGGATCAACCTTAACTTAACTGGACTTAACCTAGAATGTTTCGGCTCTGCCTAGTTGGGCGTTCTGTTCTCAGTTATATAATACTGGTCGGGGAGGTTTGTGGTGTGGTCTGTGTAAGACAGGGGAGGATCTGGGATGTACAGACTCAAAGGCCGAAGATCAACAAACAGCTATAAAGCAGATAGAACAGCTGTAATCACAAGCAAGCACGATGGAACGGGCACACTTGGATATTTTGCGGATTGATTTTACAGTGTCGTTACAGTACAGCTTAGCTTAGCGTAGTGTATTTGTGTCTGGAGAGTCGTGAAATGAAGGAGACCAGCCTAAATAATAATCTGAGATTTCAAGGTTGGTTGGCTGGGGCGTCCCCGCGGCGAGTTATAATGCCGAGTGGATAGGAGTGTAGTGGATGCAGGGAGGGAGAGATAAAAATGAAGCAGATATAAAGATAAAAAATGCAACTACACATAAATATATGATGGGTCATATGGAGATAGGCGCTTATATTGAATATATTCCGTTGGATATATTTGCAATATACCCGGAATGAATTTTTATTTACATTTTTCCACGCTTTGTGTCGATTAGTAACTACTTCCATACCGTCAATTTGATAGTTCGCGGTTGCAGGCTGAGCTCCGCTGAGCCTCAGTGGACCCAGGTGAGCCCACATGTCAAGGTACTTTGAGGTAGTTTTTCAGACATGAATGAAACAAGCAGGATTATAAATAAAGGGGGGATTAAAGCTTTGGCAGGGTCAGGCAGATATCTGTAAAATCCCTCACCATGATAACGTTATTGCAGTGGTTTATAGTTATTACAGTGTTATGCTTATAATTTATGCTTATAGTCAATGTACTTGGGTTTATCGATACGACACGATAATAACTAGGTGGGTGGGTTTGTACCACAATGTGGATCTGGATCTTAATTCTAAAACTAGTTAGATCAGGTCAGGCCGTACAAGGGCCAAGGTGAACGTATGAGATTATAGGCAAAGGTATAGGCAATAGCAAAGGCACAGACAGATCATGCGATTATGTGTGTATATGGGATGATTAATGATATGGGACTTGTTGCAATGTTATGGAAGTCCAAAAGTTGTGGAGCTTTTGAAATGTTATGGAACTTTTTCCAATGATATGGAACTTTTCTCAATGTTATGGAACTTTTCCAATGATATGGAACTTTTCCCAATGATATGGAACTTTTCTCAATGTTATGGAACTTTTCGAATGTTATGGAACTTTTCCCAATGTTATACAAGTCTAAAAGATATGGAACTTTTCTCAATGTTATGGAACTTTTCTCAATGTTATGGAACTTTTCCAATGTTATGGAACTTTTCCAATGTTATGCAAGTCTAAAAGATATGGAACTTTTTCCAATGTTATGGAACTTTTCTCAATGTTATGGAACTTTTCTAATGTTATGGAACTTTTCTCAATATTATGGAACTTTTTCCAATGATATGGAACTTTTACAATGTCACGGAGGTCTAAAAGTTATGGGACTTTTCAATAATATGGAACTTTTCCCAATGATATGGAACTTTTTATAAAGATATGGAACTTTTTCCAATGATATGGAACTTTTTTCAATGTTATGGAACTTTTCCAATGTTATGGAAGTCTAAAAGATATGGAACTTTCTTCAAAGTTATGGAACTATTTCCAATGTTATGGAACTTTTCTCAATGTTATGGAACTTTTCCAATGTTATGGAACTTTTCCAATGTTATGGAACTTTTCCAATGATATGGAACTTTTCCCAATGATATGGAACTTTCCTCAATGTTATGGAAGTCTAAAGATATGGAACTCTTTACAATGTTATGCAACTTTTCTCAATGTTATGCAAGTCTAAACGATATGGAACTTTTTGCAATGATATGGAACTTTCCCCAATGTTATGGAACTTTTACAATGTCACGGAGGTCTAAAAGATATGGAACTCTTTACAATGTTATGCAACTTTTCTCAATGTTATGCAAGTCTAAACGATATGGAACTTTTTGCAATGATATGGAACTTTCCCCAATGTTATGGAACTTTTACAATGTCACGGAGGTCTAAAAGATATGGAACTCTTTACAATGTTATGCAACTTTTCTCAATGTTATGCAAGTCTAAACGATATGGAACTTTTTGCAATGATATGGAACTTTCCCCAATGTTATGGAACTTTTACAATGTCACGGAGGTCTAAAAGATATGGAACTTTTCCAATGTTATGGAACTATTTCCAATGTTATGGAAGTCTAAAAGATATGGAACTTTTTCCAATGATATGGAACTTTTACTATGTTATGCAAGTCTAAAGGATATGGAACTAATTTCAATGTTATGCAAGTCTAAAAGATATGGAACTTTTTATAAAGATATGGAACTTTTTCCAATGTTATGGAACCATTTCCAATGTTATGGAAGTCTAAAAGATATGGAACTTTTTGCAATGTAATGAAACTTTTTCCAATGTTATGGAAGTTTTAAATGTTATGGAAGTTTGATGTCTCAAATGTTATGGAACTTTTGAAGTTTGAATGTTATGGAACTTTTGAAAACTGAATGTTATGGAAGTTTTGAAAACTGAATCTTATGGAAGTATGAATGTTATGGAACTTTTGAAGTCTGAATGTTATGGAAGTTTTGAAGTCTCAAATGTTATGGAACTTTTGAAGTCTGAATGTTATGGAACTTTTGAAAACTGAATGTTATGGAACTTTTGAAGTCGGAATCTTATGGAAGTATGAATGTTATGGAACTTTTGAAAACTGAATGTTATGGAACTTTTGAAGTCGGAATGTTATGGAACTTTTGAAGTCTTAAATGTTATGGAAGTTTTGAAGTCCCAAATCTTATGGAAGTTTTGAAAAACTGAATCTTATGGAAGTTTTGAAAACTGAATCTTATGGAAGTTTTGAAGTCTCAAATGTTATGGAAGTTTTGAAAACTGAATCTTATGGAAGTTTTGAAGTCTGAATGTTATGGAAGTCTGAATGTTATGGAAGTTTTGAAAACTGAATCTTATGGAAGTATGAATGTTATGGAACTTTTGAAGTCTGAATGTTATGGAACTTTTGAAGTCTCAATGTTATGGAAGTCTGATGTCTGAAATGTTATGGAACTTTTACAATGTTATGGAAGTTTGCAGTGTTATTGAAGTTTGAAATGTTGTGGAAGTCTAAAAGATATGGAACTTTTCACAATGTTATGGAACTTTTTCAATGTCATGGAACTTTGTGAAAGGTTATGGAAGTCTAATAATTATGAATCTTTTTACAATGTTATGCAAGTCCAAAAGATATGCAACTTTTATAAGTTTAAATGATATGAATCTTTTTACATGTGTACTTAGTGTTGTGGGTTGTGTGCTCTTCAAGGAATTTTATATATCTCTCTCAGAGTTTTGTTCGTTTCTTCTTTTCTTCGTTTCTTCATAAATTAACTTGTTATCTTGAGTAGGGCTGATCATGGAAGGCCGCCTATAGTAAGATCGATTCAATCCATCATGGTGGAGTAGACATGACAAGATCTGTTCAATCCATCCTATTGGTCCTGGGTAAATGTGTACATCAGGTGGACACGATGCGTTCATCTACTGGGAGCTTCTACCGACATTGGTAACTCCACTGACGTAAAGCCCACAAAAACCCCGTTCATGACGACGCCAAATTCAGTATCACGTTTCTCCTTCTCTAGTGTTCTTGTCTGAACTGGCTTGTAGCATTTCCTCGTAATTCCCAGGCAAGTCCCACTGTCGTAAATGCGACTGGGTTTCGTCAATTAGACCCAGATCTGCTGCTTGTTGTTCTGCAAACCCCGGTTTGGCAAACTGCCGTTTGGCAAGCAGTCGCAGATGGAAATGTGTGTTTGCCGATTTTAGCGACAATAGCCGATACAGCTTGGTATCGATGTTTCGGTGCTTCAATTCCTCATGTATATTTTGCGACTCTGCGACTTGTTCATGTTCTTCTTTATACTGTTGATGTCCACGTTCCTGTTCTAACTTGTCATGACCTTTGTGGGCTGCCTGACGTATTGAATCATTCTGGTTCATAGCATCATCTTCTGTTTCTATTTCCACTTGTCTCTCTTTCTCCACAACCAATCGTGTATCGTCATATACCCCCCAAGAAGTCAAGTTTCTCAATTTCTGTCTTTCCTCCTCGTATCTCCTTCTATGTACTTCTCCTGCATCTTCCATTGATCCCAGGCAGTCTTGTGCTCTCTTTAGTTTGTCCCTTTCTGCGTTTTACTCGCTCAGTCTATTCGTTTGTCACTCGCCTCGCGGGTTTCGCCGACCAAAGCAAAGCGTGTTTGAGCAAAAGATCACAGCTACGTTGATCCACCAATCTAATATCTCTATATCCTTCAATCTAACTCAACTCAGCAAAAATCCAGCCTGGTCTGATCCACTAATAATCTCATTTAGCCACGGCACAGATCTCGTTCAATTGTAATAATGATACCTTGTTTGATTTCCCAAACTGGGTCTCGCAGTGAAATTCCCATCCAGCCGTGCACAATAACGCTGAGTAAAGTTACCTGATGGGCTCTCCACCGTGTCATTATATTTCTAATCAGTCTCTTCAACCTAAATCTTTTCTTCTCAGATAATCCGGTTATTGTCAGATCTTCAGCATCATGAAACTGAATCTCAGCTTGAATCTGGTTGCCGCGGCTTATCTGGCTGGTGCGGCATCTGCTGCCGGCTTCTACCAGGGCTCCGAATGGGTCAAAGAGCTCACTGTTGCCAACTTCAAGTCGACTGTTCTTGACTCTCCCTATGTATCCTTGGTGGAGTTTTATGCTCCCTGGTGTGGACACTGCCAGCATATGAAGCCTGAGTATATCAAGGCTGGTAAGTCTACTTCTGGTCTGGTGAATGTCGCTGCCGTCAATTGCGACGACGAGATCAATAAGGGGCTATGCGCTGAGTACGGAGTCAAATCGTTTCCTACTGTCAAATTATTCAAGCCTCCAAAGCGTAAGATCATCAAGACCAAATCTGGCAAAAAGAAGCGCGCTGTGCCCAGTACTGAGGATTATCGCGGTGAGCGATCTGCTGGCCCTATGGCCATGTTTGCCATTAGTAAGATCAACAATAGAGTCACTCACTTGAATAATACCGAGTCTGCCGATCAATTTCTGGCCAAACAAACCGGAAAAGCGCCATACCCTAAGGTGGTGTTATTTGCCAATAAGAAGAGTAAGTCTTCGGGTCCTACCTCTGGCGTTCCTCCAGTATTCAAAGTTCTGGCCCTGGACTTTCCCAGTCCCTTTGCATATGTGCCTAGTAACCTGAAGGAGAGTTTCAATGTTTATAATCATCTTCTGCCCAATCATGGCAAGAATCCCATGGTTAAAACAACCATTCTATTGTACCCCGATGCAGAATCTGATCCTGTTGAGTATGAAGGAGACCTCAAGAAAGACCCTATTGTGAAGTTCATCGAGGCCCACTCTGGAGAAGCATGGCAGCTGAAGAAAAGACAGTTGGGTGGTAATTCTGAAGGTGATGACGCTGATGACGAGACATTTGAGGGGTTGGAGGATGAAGAGGTGATCCCTGAATCTACACCTGAATCTGAGCCTGAATCTGAGCTTGAATCTGAGAACACGGAAAATGACATCGAAGTTGAAATAGAATATCTCTACGAAGAGGGACCCGATGGAGATAAGACTCCTAAGACTGCAGTTAGGGAAGAACTGTGAAAATTATGCTTGTAGGAAATAGGCTTGAGGAATTGCTATAATAACGATGTTTTGTGGAGGAACCAGCGGCCGACATGCAGTAGCATGAGAGGATAATATCTTGTCAAACTGGTTGAAAATATACAAAAATAAGCGGATAACATGAAAAATAATAATAATAATAATTGCAAGTAAGGAATTACCCAAATGAATAGTAAAATAAAAATGCTGTAAATATAAATATGTCGGCTTGACTATGCAACAAATGAAGTGATTCGTTGATGCGGAAACTTCACCTCTTATCTCCACGTAAGATATCTCCGCGTAAGACCTCCAATAATACTTTGAAACTCGGTAATTGAGATAAATGAGGATTGGAATTGGTGATAATTGAACCCAGTACAGAAGAATTCAGCAATGAACATTAAACCCTTCTAGATAGATTAAATTAGTGGATTGCCTGAAAACTCCTGGCAATTGGCGCCCACGCTTAGCCGAATGCCACAGTAGTGCAATAACTGACAATCAGCTTTCCATCCACCGCAAAATTCGACGTCAAATTTCCTATAATTTCATCAAGACCCGGTGCAAAACTATTGTTGATGTAACAAAACAGACTCTCGTTCTGGCGGTACTTGAGCTGACGACGTAGAAACTTCACAACAACGGCGAATTTCTGGTCCGCTGATATGCTATAAACTTGCTGAGAAAGAATCGGAGCAGATCCAATTGCCTTGAATCTCACCATGACTTTGTCCCCGCTCGGACCAGCGTACTTATCTAAAACAGACGTTGCATCGGTCGGAAGTGAAGTGAGCACTACAGAAGCACTCAGAGTGACCAGAGCTTGTGGAGATTCTTCTCGGGGAAGTTCAGGAGCCTCTGAACCACTGGAACCACTCATATTTCCCGTGGCTGTGGCCCTGTGTTTTCTACTGTCCGAAATCCAGTTTGTCTACGATGTTAAGTGGCTTGATCGTGCTTGGGTTTCGGTTTTGTCTCTCCTGCATACAAACCTACCAGCATGATCACCAAATACTTCAGTGATATAGTGGTGAAGTTCAACCCTACGGCGGGACGAAGTGGTACGTGCAATGTTTAATAAAATTGATAAATGCAAGACTAACAATCAGCTAAAATTGCTCGGGCTTTTCTTGCCTCGATCCCTGCGCATTCTCGAGCCAATATGAAAATCTCTCACAAAGTGCTGGACTCTTCAAGCACCGAACCTCCTGAAATAACCGTCACCTACAGTATGTATTCTGTCATGTCTAAAAAATTCATATAGAACTGCTACTAACTTTGCCTATAGAAGATGGAAAAAAACTATCGCTTGATCCTAATTCTACAGGAACAACCTCTGACATGGAACAGACGTTCGACAGATATAGTCGGGTTTTGAAGATCAAGGAGGATATCACGGAATAATGTAGATTACAGTAATATTGAATGAATGTAAATATATAAATGAGTTACTGAATTTTTTTTATGGAGTGTAGGTTCAATTCTGGTTTGTGGGTTTATTGGATTTTTTCTCGTCGTCCAGATTTCCCACCTCTTTCCGACATGAAATATTTTGACCTTCACCAAATTTACTACAGATTTACGATCGTCATGAAACCAAAACACCAGCCACGGTATGAGGATGAGCAAGATGACGAAAAGTTTTACGACGATTTAGAAGACTACGAAAATGAAGAAAATGATCAGGACGAATTACAAAGTCTCAGTTTCGGCGCTCTAAGTAAAGCTCAAGACGATTTAGAAGACGATAGCGACTCGGCTCCCGAAGGTGCCAGTTCCAAACCTCGCCGAACAGGTGGTAATCAAATCCAAGGCTCTTCTAAAAAGAGAAAACATGCTCCTTCGGAAGTGTCTGCCAAAAAACCAGTCTCAGTAATTAGAGAAGTCCCTGGACTCAAGAAGGATCATCATCAGAGCCTTTATCGAGACATACGATTTGATCCTGCGTACGGAAGAGCTGACTTGCATAAAACTAGATCCAATTATGCATTTTTGAACGATTACAGAGAGAAGGAACTCCAGGAAATGAAAACACAGCTGAAAAGTACCCGGGACGATCGAGAAAGGGCCCGTCTCAGCGCTGCTATCACGTCTCTGGGCAGCAGACTCAAGACCTTGAAGGATCGTGATTTCGAGCATAAAGCTCTACAAAAAGCCAAGAAAGAAGTTCCCAAGGGAAAATACATGACTAGAAAGGATAAAAGAGAGTTTGTTCTTAAAGAGAAATATGGTACTATGAAGAAGAAGGATATTGAACGTGCTTTAGAGAGGAGAAGGAAGAAGGTTACTGCTCGGGAGCGAAAGAGTATGCCGGAGAGACGAAGTTATGAGAATGAGAGTTAAGATTGTACCAGAGAGTATCAGCGTATCAGAGTACTATAAGGAGGGGTGGCTCATGCCTGATATAGCGATAGTTTTATAGTAATTCATGTCTATTTATTGAGAATTATAGGAGTAGAGATCACCAGAAAGATTAGACTATACAAGGATGCAATGGGTTATCGAACAGATATAACATAAAATCAGCAGCAGCAGCGAGAATCAGTAGTAAGTACAAGAGTATGGAAACGGCGTCAATATCAATATGATTACAGCTCTTTCCGATATTTCACACCATCTACAAAGATCCAACGTCCATCGGACCAGCAGAAACCCATACAATGGTCTCATTATGATGCCATTTGAACTTAACATACAATTCATTGG
The DNA here is from genome assembly GCA_030705125.1 of Zygoascus bituminiphila. NCBI lineage: Eukaryota > Fungi > Ascomycota > Dipodascomycetes > Dipodascales > Trichomonascaceae > Zygoascus > Zygoascus bituminiphila. Next base: position 209,846 of record JANIWT010000004.1, on the reverse strand, counting down.
TTGTTTCCTGCAGTCAAAAATAATCAAATATTCACCAGGCGACCACAATCAAACCTCGACTTCTCCATTATTCGCAACCCAGTCTTCCCAAGATCCCTTGTAATTGGCTCGATTCTGGTATCCATATGTAGCAGCAAGACCCTCAGCAGCGGTACTTCGCACACCTCCAAGGCAATAGAAAACCAGCTGTTTTTTGGGATCAGGCTTTTCAAATCCAAAATTATCCAAAAACTCCTCGCTGTCCAGACCCAGTGCTCCTGGAGATGTCTTGAATGGAACATTGATAGCTCCCGGAATATGCCCGGCCTGATACTCATCAGGCTCTCTAACGTCCAGTAGAACGATATCCGGATGATCAGAATTGGCAATTTCCTTGACTGCCTTGAACTCGATATCCTTTGCCGGTAAATCCAGAGTGATGGGACTATAGAATCGGTATGCTGATCGGGGAGCAAATCGGGGACGCAGCAAAGCAGCAACTACACTATTAGCCTTAGAGGGCACACGGCGGGCCAAAATCGGGCCATAATAGTTTCGTACAGAAACAACAGCACTTTGATGCAGCACAGGCTGTCTGAGTGAGAGAAATCCTCTTCGCAGCATTGTTCGTTGACTTAACTGTAACGCTTGAGCTTGGTGGGGGAATGAAAGAACTCTACTATTTATTTAATGGTGCAAACCTGCATACCGAAAAGTATTGCGACAGCCTCATTACAGGATGTAGAAAAGGAGTGCCGACAATTGGTGGGAAAACATCGTTTAAAGCAAACCAAATAAAGTTTTGCTAATTGGTAAAAAGGCTCTATACGGTTGTAATTTTGAATATCAGTAAAGAGTGAGATTCGGTTCTGTACAATACGAAAAAAATAGGTATGTTCTGTAGTTGAGGTTTAAAGAGCTAATCGTTCATTGTGTAGTTTGACGATTCCAACATTCTGGGCGATTTCATCAAGAATTGACTGGGTGTTTGCGTGCAGAAACAAGCGAGGCTACAAACACGCTGAATTGAACGTACAGAGTCAAGCTCAACGAAATTCCACGAACGACATGAAACACATAATGCTATGAGAATGATTTGGCGTATTTGTAATGCATTTTCTTAATAACTGTAAACCAATACACTCCATACGACTTGTCGTTATGTCGATCGGTCTTTTTCAGCTAGTTACTGATGACCCGTTTGATGTCTTTATCTCCGTCTCTTTTTCTCCTTTGCATCAGCGTTTCAACGGCATCACCCCATCAACATCGCCTGTAATCTTTGCATTGCCGCGTACAACTCAAATTTCCACCAGTCGGGATATCCCATTTCTAAATCCCATCCAGCTTTTGCTATTCGTTATCTTTTAGCCTCTTTTATCCCACCCAATTGGCTCTTTATCACCCCGCTTCTCTTCACAGTACAGTCTTGCCATTGTACCATCCACTTATGAGCGACACCGACAACGACGCTGCTGAACAACAGCTTGATTTCGAGCGTGGACTTGCAGCAATATCTGATGCTGCTGTTCTAGCAAAGGTAAATATTTTTTTAGTTCATTTATCAATGTCGCTTCTAACTCTCAGAATGACAAGGACTATCTTTCCTACTCAACGGTTCTGGACGTTCATTTGGGAGATCCCGACGATTATACCAATGAACAGCGAGTCCAGCTTCTTCGGGCTTTAAGAATTGTTTTGGAAAATGATGTAAGTTTCTATATGACGACGATTTCAAGGGCTTTTGCCGCCTTTTGGTTATCCTTTGTACCCGATTCTAATTCTGTTTCTTAGGACGAGCTTCTTCAAGCAATCGGCTGGGATCTTCCTCAGTTGCTTATTATCCACGTAGAATCAGATTACGACTTCCGTCTGGGAATCCGTAATTCCCCTGCTTTTGTTGAGATTCTCGAGATTTTCAGAATTCTGTCGGTCTCTGGAAATGCCAAGGAGGTGTTCCTTAAGACCGTCGAGGCCCTCTACAACTTGCGATTCACTGATCCGACTCAGATTTTTGAGCCGGATATCCCTGAAATCACCGAACCTGATAATGTAGGAGGTGTAACAAGTTCTGGTAAACCTGTGTTGGGGGTGGCTGGTGAAACTCATGCTGTACGCAAACAAACAATCAGAGAACAATACTTTGATCTCAAGTTTTACTTGCTCTACGAGCTTTTATCTTCTACCCTTAAAAGAATTGATGTTTTGTATCCGTCCAGATTTCTAGCAACCGCTACATCTGTTCTTCTGTCTACTGTAGCCAGCAACATGGCTGATTTTACTGTTCTCTCGCTAGGCGTCGTCATGAGAAGACTATTTATTTTTGTCCGAGATTATGATCCTCCTGCCAATCCAAATATCTCAGCTGCTGAAGACTCACTTCAGCAGAGGTTGTTGCAGACTTTTATCACTTGGACCATTCGAATCTGTCTGGATCGGTTCTCAGTGCAATGGAGCCAACGACTCTTCTACGAGATGAAGATTGGTGTTAGTAACAGCCTCGATGCTGATGAGCGAAACAAAGCTTTTACTCTTGCTCTACACACTTTCCGTCTTACTCAAGTAATGGAAAGGTTCAGCCAGGTCTCCTTTTCCTTTGATTTGGACCCCGTCACGGAATTGAGGAAACTTGCGACCAAGGAAATTCTCAACGAGAATCTGGGGGAAGAAGATGCAGACGGCCTGTCTAACAGCACCTTCTCGAACCTCTCGGATGACGGTATTTTCCTTTTGGCAACGCAGGTTGTGTATGAAAGCAGAGGCCTTAAGGATGACATTGATTTCCCAACTATCGTCAACATCTCTCTCAAACTGTTGGAACGACCAGATGGAGTAGTTCCTCTTGGTGTCAATGACGGTATCTGCTTTTGGGGACTTTGGAGTACAAGAAATATCACCAGCCAAGAAATCCAGAAAGTGGACAAGGACGACTTTTTCCGCTACCTACAGCAACTTATGATAATGAGCACCACTGGTGATGATAAAACCGGCCGGTATTTGACGTACTCTTTGACAGCACGACTCTTGTCGCTACACAAACCTGAAGTGACTTTTGAATTCCTGGTCGATACTCTCAAGTACTGCCCGTATGAAACCATCAAGGATGCTGCTGTTCGTATGCTCAAGAGTTTCTGCTTCAAGAGCAATGCTGTGGATGATCTTGCCGACAAGCTGGAGTCTTCCAATATCAATTCGGTACCTATTGCCCATACTGGATTTATTGATCTCACTGCAGAAAGGACTGCAGTGATCCAGGAGTTGATTGACAAGTCTGTTCGAGAGGTTGCCGAGTCTGGAAAACTCAACTCGGAGTCGTTGCCTATTCTCTTGTCTTGGATTAACTTTGCAACTGTCATTCCTACCAGCGAGAAATTCGTGGAGGGCCTAGTATCACGCAGCAACGATATCACTGAAATTGATCACGATATAAAGGACGAGGCGATTTTGGAGGAGCTGCGAGGTCGTCAGCAGATAGTAAATATTGCAGTGACCAGCTTGAAGAGTGCGCAACTGAAGAACATCAGTGTAGCTAAGGAAAGTGTAACTGAGTAAATCAGGCAAGTATCAAACACTAGAAGTATTTGATTTAATTTTGATTTTGAGAGATCTTTAATGTATTACGTATAAATAAATGAATAGATGCAGGTTTCTATGGAAGAGCCAATTCTAGCCAACTGTCATATCAGATGCAGCAGCAGCAGAATCAGGAGTATTAGTTTTGTTTTCCTTGTCTTTTTCAGACTTTTCATGCTTGTCCGCTTTGACTGGTTTCTCAGGCTTCTCCTTCTCGGGTTTCTTCTTAGCCTTCTTTTTGACAGGTGCATCCTTTTCTTTGGTTTCGGCGGGGGCCTTTTTCTTACGCGTTTGTTTCGGCTTTGCAGTTGTTTGGCTTCCGGTGCCATTAGCAGCAGAACCTGCTGTGATCTTCTTTAATGAGCCATCAGCGCGCTCAATCTGAGGTGCCTCGTCACTATTGAGCAAAGGCCCTGAATAGACAAAGAATCCGTCTTTAGTGGAAGCAGCCTGTTCCTCCCATAACATTTCAGTATCATCAATGAACGGGTCGTTCAAATCGTACTTTCCCTCGATTTTCCCCCTATTCTTAGGTTTAGGCGCAGCTGCAGGTGTAGCAGGTGCTGTTCCACTTAAAGGATTATCTGCTAGATCCACTTCATCGTCGTCGTTGTCATCATCATTATCGTCGTCGCCAACCAGGTCCAACGCGGCAGCCTTCACTTCAGGATGAACAACATCGTATCCGTACTTTTCTTCTGCCATATGCATGAAGTCTACAACTACACCAGTAGGGTCGCCTAGCTTGATGTCCAAACGAAGAGTTGGTTTTCCCGTCTGCTCTGTAGCCTTTGGTGCTCCTACGCTCAACATGTTGAGGGATGACGATAACTTTAAGAGTATCACCATATCAGATAACTGTTGGGCGTCAATTAATACAGATAGACAAAAGAGTTTGATAGAATCGACTGAAAAGTACAAAACAAATTTCAACTGATAATTTACATTTGTAAAAGAGAGATCCTTGTAGCCGTATTGGTATTTTTTTCTGCAAATTAATTGAATACAACGAGTCTATATGGGGATTCCAGGTGTTAGCATTACCATCACAGGTGTACCAACCAATAGCAACATAACATCTACTAATGACAATTTTCTGAAACGTTCATTCTCATTACGGCTCGCGATATTATTATTGGTCTTGATATTGGTCTTCAAATACAAATTATTGACACAAAATTGACAAGCGTTACGATCAACACTTTGATATCTATCATTTGAATACCATCGTTCATTGCCTTTCATTATCATAAATCCCTATAACCGGTTGTGCATGCTTGAAATATCCTGTTACATTTTTAACCAATCCCATTTACTCGAGTTGGCTGATCCACCTCCACTGGCTGTTGGAGCTCTTTGCGTAGCGGCACTTGGCTGTACAGTGTCCAAGTTCTTGGGCGCAATCGTTTGGCCTGTTGTCGTCTTTGTCCTTGCATTTTGAACTTTAAAGTCCTTGAAAGGCTGGTTCCGAATGTCCACTGGTGGTGCTGGGGCAATAGCCCTTGGAGGAGCAGGAGCCAAAGCTAGAGGTCGCTTAGGTGCTATCGGTACATGTCTAGCTCCATTTCGATTAACCTTTCCTGGAGCAGGTGCTATGTTTGCTACTCCATTAGCGGTTGCAGGAGCAGCCACAGGCGGTTGTTTAGCAAAAGTAGTTGCCGCAGAGCCTGCCAGGTTGCTGGAACTGGTGTTCCTATTACGCTTCTTTATAACATCAGTCTTCAGAGACAAAGGACGCACCTCGCCATGTAGTTTGAGAAACAGACCACATGCATTACATAGAGGTTCACCCTTTGGGTTTCTTCTCCACAATGGAGTGGTTTTGGTATGGCAGTTGGTGCACTCAGATGGATTCCCATCGTTCTTGCCAAGTACTGAGCCAGCACCTGGTGATTGTGCAGCAGTCGAAAGTCCACTATTACCATTCAGAGGCGTGCTACTGTTGGAGTATGAAGTTGCAGCAGCATCAGCTGCTACACCTGCTACTGCAAGCTTCAGCTGCTGGTGCAGCAAGCTCGATGCATTGATTTGGCTCGAAGTTCGCCTTATTTTGGGGGAACTGCTCACGCTGCTGATTTCAGATTCGTCTCCAGGGTGCCCAATTTGAAATCCACGGTTGACACTCCTAGATGCACTGACATTGGTACTGGAAGGCACTCGGGACATGGCACTATGACTAATAGACATGCGACGTGCATATGCACCACCGCTGGAAATGCCAGACATGCTGCCAGATATGCTTCTTGAAGGTAATATGCCTTCAAAAGAATTCTGAGGAGGACTCTGAAACCCAGAAAATGTGAAAGAAGATGGAGGCTCGGACTGGAATGAATGCACAGAAGAAGAAGCACTGAAAATATCCGAGGCATCGTCAGCGTCGTGATGAGGTTTAGGATCGTCTCGCTTGTCTAGGGATAGAATGTCATTAACGGTTTGCGAAATAAAACTATCAGCAGAGCCTGAGCCCGATGATCCACTGGGGACCTGGAAATAGTCATTGAACGACAAACCTTCTACGGCCAGAGGGTCCAACGAGAATTGGAACCCCTGACTGGCACCGCCACCCACATCCAAACTCGGCAGGTGATCTTCACCGGAAAACGGCGAGGTTATCTGCTGTCGTTGAGCTTTGTTGGATATATGCGGGATTGAGATATGCGGAGTAGCGGTAGTCCTGTCGGCAGATGAGCCGATGGTCTCTTGATGGGTACCGAGGCTGGGACCCGAATTGTTGATAGAATTATTGTTGGTGCTCGTGAGATTCGTTATATTTTTGACATTAGAGTTGTTGTTTTTGTTATTATTGCTTATGCTTTCCCGTTCTTTAGCAGGGTTGGTGCCAGTGGAATTGATCACACCAGACGCAGAATTGGCAGTGGGGGAGTCTGACATAGACAACGGACTGTACTCAAACATGGTCGGCAGAGTATTTGGAGCCGACGAGTTTCCAGCAGCTGACTGCTGATCGGTAGCAGGCTGAAAAAAGGGGCCCTTAGGGAAATTGGCACCTTCAAGGTCCAGAACGTCGTACTCTGGAGAGAGCAAGCTAGCCGATGGGACCACTGCTACCGTTGAGTCTGAAGTAAGCTGAGTCTGGGGGGTGATCATGGGAGAAAATGGGGCCCGTCGTTTTCCCGTGGCAGACAGAGAGCTGCCAACAGACGTCATGCTTGCTGGAGACGGCTCGGTGGTGGCGTAGCTCTGGGGAGTGGCAGATGAAGAAGGTATGATGGATGATGATGAGAAGGAAGAGTGGTGATGGGGGATTTGGGTTTGGCTGGGAGAATTAGGTTTGTGTTAGTCAGAGACAGAGGGGTAGTGAAAGCATCACCATGACATTACAGAGAAAACAGAACGGGCAGAAGCATAACGAAAGTTATAATCAGTGATTAGAAAGATTTCATGTCAAATATATCCCAGACGATACGATAGAATTAACATGAAAATTTCTCTGATACTTCGATTCTTCCAATTCCGTATGAAACACTGCGTTTAGGTTTGCCATGTATTGCGTGGTAGCGGTGCATACCCCCCAACCGAGGGAATTGAATACTTACGTTCGCTCCGCCAAGTTGTCGATTCGTTCTCTCGAATGCAGATTCTTCTGAGCATCAGTCAACAGGGCCCACAGATGCGACGAAAACCGGTCGGTCATGATGTCGCTCAGGTCTCGGCTGGCTAGGTAGAGTGGAGTTGAGTGGAGAGAGATGGGATAGTCTGTAGAGGTAGGTAAGTTGTGATTTTGTACGAGAAACCGGGCAGCTGGGACTAAAGCAGGAATCTCCGTACAACAGGGACGACCACCGGGGATATTTTCACTTTTCTAGCTGATACCAAACTGAAAGAACAATGGCTGTAGAATACTAAAAAAATGCTCGAAGTGATGAGATATTGGTAAAATACTCTGAGTTTCAATGTTCCAGCTGGTTCTCAAGTTGCAAGTGTTGCCCGCAATCGGAGTGAAAAGTTTTGCGTGTCTGTGGTTGCCCTGGAGACCGGTGAGATGCGTGAGCGATCTGGGGTGTCTGGACTATACAGGGCTCAAACGGATTGCGACGAACGTAAAAGAACCACTGAGCTAAGCTGGATAAAACAGATAAGACAGACAGTTTGAGACATATGAGAAGGAGACTGAGAAAAGTGTAGAGGACTGATGATAGGTAAATAGCTGAGACTGAACAACAATACTATGCCGATCTTGCAATGAAAAATGCCAGATCCGGATATGCTGGTTCTTCCCTTGCCAGCTGAGATCTGGTGAAATCTTTCACCTGAAGTTTTCCTCATAGATCGACCGAGATTTCTGCCGGTTTTGGTCCTGGTTGCTGTCATACAAGGGAATCCCAGGTGAGGAACTTCATGGGGTTACCCGTCTAGAGTGAAATTGTTCGGAGATAAATCAAGGGCCAGTTTTTCATGGCGCCATTTTAGATGATTAGAAAAATAGTTGTTTTGCTGTGGTAACCCGGTCGTTAGAGAAGCGGTAGGCAGCGAAGCGGCAAGCTAAATTATTGTGGTGCGATGGTGATGGTGATGGTGATGTGATGATGGTCGGCTATTTTATCACTCGAGATGATGAACTATACGACAGATTTGATATCTGACTTTGGTATGAGCTCGCGAGTTCGTTTGATTATTATCTGTATATCCATCTGTTCGTCTGACAGCTCGTCCCTAAATTTCTCAGTCCGCCTGTGTCTCATTCTCTCTTCGTTGGTTCTCCTCCGGTTATTTCACTCCTTCAAATCTTTCACTGGAACAGACCGCACCAATCACCTCCGATTCCATTGTCAAACAAAATATTGAGACCCGAAGCCATGCATGCAGTCATTTCTTATGATCCAGTTTCATGGTAAACAATTTGATTCCATTTCTGTGCCGATAATATTTGTCAAGTCAAGGACCTTTCTGGCCCCTTTCTGATATATATATACCAGTCCATTGTTATCTGCCGTTTCGCGCCGTCCGTCTGTATATCTATATGTGCCTTTGATTGTAGCATTTCCACTTGCATTTCCACCACCACCACCTACCTTCACCTCCTCATCACCCATCATACAATCATGGAGTGGCGCCGATTGTCGCGATTGGGCTTGTCTTCGGGCTATCGACGGCTCAACCACTTTTGGTGCGGTGCTTCGACAGCCGACGGGCAAGTCGGAGTCCTTCTTAGCCGCAGACGGCATCATCACCTCTTTGGAGCCCATTTGAAATTCGTTTCTCATTATTGCACCTTGCCAAACCAACCCCAAACCAACAACTTATATCAAAACCCGTCCATGAGTCTCAATCCCACTATTCAGAAAGTTTTCGATGAGATCGATAAGCTCAAGCCAGAGTTTATCAGTAGGTTAGCTGATGCTGTAGCAATTCCTTCTGTATCTGCCGATGCTGAGCATCGACCCCAGGTGGTCAAGATGGCCCACTGGTTAAAAGACCAGTTGGAGGCTTTGGATGTCACCGTCGAATTGAAGGACATTGGCAAGCAAGAAGGTCACGATGATCTCGCACTACCTCCTATTGTCCTGGGCCGATTGGGTTCTGATCCCAATAAGAAGAACGTGCTTATCTATGGTCATTACGACGTCCAGCCCGCACTGCTTGAAGATGGATGGGATACTGATCCCTTCACTCTGGTGGAGAAGGACGACGATGTTCTGTATGGTCGAGGCTCTACTGATGATAAGGGTCCTGTCATTGACTGGTTGAATATTCTGGATGTCCATAAACGTCTTGGAATTGAGTTCCCCATCAATCTTTTGTTCTGCTTTGAAGGCATGGAAGAAAGTGGATCTGAAGGCTTGGACGATCTCATCAAGGATCAGGCTGATAAATGGTTCAAGGGAACTGATGCCGTCTGTATTTCCGATAACTACTGGTTAGGAACTAAACATCCTGTACTCACCTATGGTGTTCGAGGCTGCCAGTACTATTCTGTCACTATTGACGGACCTGCTGCTGATTTGCACTCTGGTCTATTTGGTGGAATCACCCATGAACCCATGGTCGACTTGTCCTATTTGTTCGCTTCACTTGTCACTCCCCAGGGTAAAATTCTCATCAAGGGAATTGATGAGATGGTAGCTCCTGTCACTGCTGATGAGGACTCGAGATATGACAAGATCAACTTTGAATTGAGCGAGCTGGAGGCCAACCAGGGTTCTGAGACCATTATCCAGAACAACATCAAGGATGCTCTCAAAGCCCGATGGAGATTTCCTTCTCTATCTATCCACGGTGTTGAAGGTGCGTTCTACAACCCTGGTGCTAAAACTGTTATTCCTCGACGTGTAATTGGCAAGTTTTCCATCCGAACTGTGCCCGATATTGAGCCTAAGAAGCTGGACCAGCTTGTTTTCGACCATGTCAAAGCCGAATTCGCCAAGCTTGGATCCAAGAACAAACTCAATGTCGAGCTGGTTCACGGTGGTGATTACTGGGTTTCCGATCCTAATAATTGGTCTTTCCGAGCTGCTGCCCGTGCTACCAAGGATGTTTGGGGAGTGGATCCTGATCTTACCCGAGAAGGTGGTTCTATCCCTATTACTCTCAGTTTCCAGGATAACTTGAAAACATCTGTTATTCTGCTGCCTGTGGGCCGAGGTGATGATGGAGCTCATTCCACCAACGAGAAGCTCAATATTAGCAACTACATCCAGGGTGCTAAGACCTTGGCTGCTTATTTGCATTATTTGGCCGAGGAGGAGATGGATGCGTAAAATGTAGGCTGGAAAAAACCTGATATATATGATTCATACAATAAATAGTGTTTTTGCTATGTTATAGTTTTAGCTATGTCATTGCCGTGTAGGTAAGAGTTTTCTGATGAATATGCTCTGATGGATATGCAGTTGATAATGTGGAGACTTAGAATATGAAGAGCCATGGTATCAAGCGCCTTTGGAAAGAAGAAGAGGGGCACCTGATTTATCAATACACTTTGGTTGGGATCCACAAGTATCGAATTGATCAATGCACTTTTGTTGACATGGACGAGTACCGAATTGATCGATACACTTTGGTTGTGGTAAAAGGAGCTAAATGTGAATTAGTCAAGTCAAGTTCTGTTCATGAAATATGAAAACGTCGAAAAAACAGCGCAGGTATTGCCTGGACACTTCCAAACACCTAAACATGGTCCAATTGTAGTTTCTCAATATTATTTCCAAGTCTCGAAATCTTCAGAAATACATCGCAGCCGTAATCCTCCAAGTTGTGTAATTCCAGAGCTCCATCCCAGTATTCAGCATAAACTCGAGATAACGGCAAACCCATGCCAAGTTTCAGTTGAGGAGGACGTACCGCAAAGCTGTTCAAAGAAGACGGAATTGTACCCGCTAGATTCACTTCACCAGACATTCCCTGAAGATGAGGCACTTGTCTGAAGTTTTCTATTCTCCTCATTGGTGATCCATGTTTGGCAAACGACCAAATATACGGCAGAATGTCCTTAGATACTCCACCTCCATTATCAGAGATTCTTATAAACACATTTTGATCGGTATTAGAAATGCTGACAAGAATAGGAGGAAGTTCACCACCGTCCTTGGCTTGCTGCTGATGATGCTTGACAGTAGCTTCAACGGAGTTTCTCATCAGTTCACCAACAATGTACTCCAAATGGGCAGGAATATAAGGGAAAACAGTATCAAGATGTCCCTCAAGAATCAGATCTGGCATCTTGCTATCAGGGAATAGTTGGCGTATCAGATTGCATGCATTTTCATGGCACTTTTTGGCAGTATCGGCTGCACTGCACTGTAGAAACACCTCGCCTATGAAATCAGGGTCCTTATCGTACTGATTGGAACCAGATTCCAGTGATTTGGTCAGACTGATATGTTGTTCAGCAATAACCCGTCGGGATATTCGTGACGATAGCATGGAAGCTACAAACGGATCCAAGCGATCGGCCTGATCCTGATGGGCTGCTTCCTCCTGGCCAGTCTCAATGACTCCCATAGCCAGTTGAGGAATGACAGTAACATGCGAGTTCAACAGATCATGGATATTCTTGCAGAACTTTTCATTTTCCTGCAAATTGGTAATCACTGGGGTTTTACGAAACTGGTCAAACGCCGTATAGTACATGTCATAGACATTTCCCATGTACCGGTTGCTCATGACAGCAAACGGCAGCTTCTGCATATCGCGAATGCGATGAGCCAACCGCACAGGCAATTCCTGACGAACAAAGTTCGCCGATGAAACAATGCGCTCAGGTGTCAATTTTCGTCCGAAAAATGCCAGCTGACGAAGAGAAATGGGCCGAGGCTTCTTGTTGGCCCAGTCAATCAGTACAGTGTTTTGATAAAAGTGCCGCGAGTTGACGACTTTTGATCCCCGAGGATAGGTGAATTTACCTACATCTGCAGAGATACTTCCAGTATCAAGAGCAGCTATTCTACGACCGTGGTTGGCGCAAATCAGTGTCTTTTTCATGGTGAACGACAAGGTTTGAAGAGAAAAGAATCGCTAAATGAGAGAAGAACCTTATCGGGGCTGATCAAAAGAGTCACTGGTTTTGCTCATCGCATGTATCCCACAACCTTCAAGCATTAACAGATGATATGAATATTTATAAAGAGAATACATTACAAATCAATGAGAATATAATGAATGGAGACAAGTAAAATATTATCAAAAAATCCCACCATTCATACAGTTATCGCATACAGCTAACAAATATATCTCCTGCTCACAAAATCTGGGTCACGTGACCATATTGACATTTGACATCGCTCTCGGATATTCACCGCGATTATCCCTCAACCGTCCGATCTCGTGCCAACCATGACAGCCAAGGCTCAGGATGACAGAGTCATCTTCTTCTTTGACATCGACAACTGTCTGTATAAAAAGAGCAATGATATACATGGCATGATGCAGAAGCTAATCCACCAATACTTCGTAAAGCATCTTAATCTCAACGACGAAGACGCCGAGCATCTCCATCACAAATACTACACTCAGTACGGTCTTGCAATAGAAGGACTGGTCAAATTTGATCATATCAATGCTCTAGAATATAACAAAGAAGTAGACGATGCACTTCCCTTGGACCAAGTGCTCAAACCCGATCTTGAGCTTCGGGCCATGCTCAAACGAATAGATAAATCCAAAGTCAAGCTTTGGCTCTTCACAAACGCCTACATCAACCACGGCCTTCGGGTAGTCCGTCTGCTTGGAATAGACGATTTATTTGAAGGCATCACCTACTGCGACTACAGCAAAAAGGATCTCATTTGTAAACCTAAACTGGAATCGTTTGAAAATGCCATGCGTGAAGCAAATGCAACAGCTGAAAAATCGTACTATGTTGACGATAGCTATATTAATGTCAGAGCTGCTCATCATGATGTCAAGTGGTTCAAGACCATACACTACATAGATCCTGCCGACCCGGTGCCTGAACCTCAGGCTGGTGATTTTGTCATTCGAGATATTCTGGACTTGCCTAAGGTGATTCCCGAGCTTTTCACCCTTTGATGGATTCGAGTTGACGGATTCAGTGACGGACCGAATCTACTGGTCTCTAATTGACTGGACTTTAATTGACCGGACTTTAATTTAACCACCTTAGAATGACTGACTTCAATTTATCAACCTTAGATTGACTGATTTTAACTAACTCAATAGAAATCTGTACATCTTCCTGTGATATGGCCCTAATTTTAGAAAATCACACAAACCATGTACCCTCCAGTATCTGTGTATCACCCGGCACTATACAATCAAGCAATGATTCATTAATATTTAAAGACTAGTAATTTCGACAAGCAAATCAACGGTAGTATATCACAGCACCAGCAATTACGAGCTGTAGTTATTATACTCATTCTATCCTTCCTACCATCTGCAGAAACCGAGACCGCTTACTACCTGAAGGTCGAACTGTTCTGGATCGCGCAGGAGTCGTACAAAACGATTCCATACTAACTTTATCGGTACTTTGCGATTTGACTCTTCGAGTGCTTGCGCTCACCTTCATCTTTCGAATGGTTTCTTTGAACTTGAAGGTATGAGTAGATCGAGAATTTGACTCGCCGTTATCGTCTTGTTCCTCATTTCTTCTTTTCTTTCTGTTTCTCTTTTCTTCTTTGATGTCTCCGGTTTGCTTCTCTCCTGCTGATGTCCGACCTTGTTCTGTGTTTCTCAGCACTTCATCATTCGTAGCATTGAGCTCTTCGTTCTTCCCCTCATGCTTTTCCTTAGAGATCGACAAGGAATTGTACATTGTCTCCTTTTGCTCATTAATAGCCATATCCAGCATTGCATGTAAATCACCATACTCTGGTGAATCTTGGTATTGCTCGATTCCCGTCCCATAATCGATATATTCCAGCTGAATCTTACTTCTAGTAGCATTGGTTGGAACCCTTTCATTGGTAGTCTGGGATCTGGGCACAGAAGATGGTCGGTGTCTAACAGTTGGTTCTACTCTTCTGGTCCATTTGGGTATTCGAGATGTGAACATGGTTGAAAGACGTGGACTAGGATTGGTCTCTGCGCTCACCGGTGTTTCAGTCAAAATCTTTGTGTCCCGTCTTCTCCAATAATCGGCCAAACTCTGCCTACTCCATCCAGAAGCCATCTGCTCGGTATTATCGGTCTGAAAATGCTGATCTAGCGAGAATATGGAAGTTGTAGGAGTCTCAAAATCCAAATTCACCTCTTCATCAATGGCAAATTTCTGGTTCACTCCAGCCTCAAACTTTTGCAATTCTTCATTATACTTGCCAGATCCTACAAATCGAGTCGAACCTGTCAACTCTGGAGGAGAACTGCCCAAATTTTGACTAGCAATGTCCATATTTGCGCGTGGAGACCGCTGAGGGCTATGACTGGCATTATTCGGCATACGGGGCTCTGAAAATTCTTTCAAAAAAGACAAGCTGCCCGGTCGAAATTTAGATTCAGGCATATCGTCGATAATCATAGAATACATATGCTTCGACGTGGCACTGGCTGTTTGGGGTCTTGCTCTTGGAGGACATACCAGTGGTTCATCTTCCTGTTCGTCTTCTTCGTCAAGAAAAACACCCCTCCGATCCATCAGTAAAGAGCCATCTAACTTATCCAAGTATTCATTCTGGCTATAACCACTCTGTCGAGTTCCCGCACTGGCAATTCGCAAACAGGGATCACCTGACCGGTATTTGTTAAAACCAGGAGCAGAACCAGCAGGATTGAATTCTCTACTATTAATATTCTCCTTTCCGCGATCAGTCAATGAGCTATTTCCATTTCCAGAGCCCCAAAATAAGTCTGCATATGAGGAAAACTCATATATATTGCTGTCATACTGCTCAGTCTCGGGAACGGTAGCATCATAATCAATTGTCTCAATTGGATGCTCATAGTATCTAGGAGTACCCCGGCGAATGTGATCTATAGTTAATGGCATATCTGGGTCAGAATGAGGTACGATAGGTAAGAAGTTCAGGTTGTTGATCCTCTCGGCTAGTGGGCGTTTCGGTCTGAACAGTTCTGAACTGCTGGAAAGTCTGTTAAAACCAACACTGCCAGCGTCGCCGTCGTTGAGTATAGAATTAACAGTGTTAATATTCTCGGCCCACTTTGTGGCGTCCTTATATTCGAAATCTTGGTTTGTCGAGAGCATGACGGGACCGCTCAAATGAGGCACATCCACACTGGCAGAGTTCATGCTCTCCAAAGGCGAAGCTACTTCGATGCCGGGAGAACCCAGATCATCCAATTGATACTCAAATGATCTGACTAATTTGGCTTCGGCTTTTTTTAGCTGTTTTGGGCGCCTTCGGTCGGTTCTATGCCGGCTGGTAGTCAAAGTATGCCGCCGTCCTCGTTCGGTCTCTTTTGCCCAGTCGACTCTGCGGATATGGCGGAAATGATCGGGCTCGCTCATACTTCTTCGTGTAAATTATTTAATTTGAATTTCTGGTTATTCTACGCTCTCAAGCTATGCTTTGCAATATATGATGGTAGTGCTAGCTTCTGTTGTTGGCGTTTAGGTTGTTGGCGGTTTGACAGATAAAAGTTCATCTCGGAAAGAAGCAATAAATATGAAGCAATAAGAAAACTCAGCTGCACTAAGATTCAGGTTTTTTTTGTAATTGCGATATTTCCTACTATTTCATATTACAATGTCCAAATATTTCCAGACTTTAAAGTCGACTTTTCCTCATGTTTTCATTTCTCTAACATGCACTCCTTCAAAATTTCTCCCAGAACCTCAATACCCTTGACAGAAACCTCATCTGTTAGATATCCGTAGCAGAATCGATAGGTCGCAGTAAAATCTCGATTGTCGCCTTCTACAGTATAGTTCTTACCTGGAGCAAGTACTATTCCTGCTTTTGTGGCCTCCGCAACAATTCTTTCGCCATATGGGCCATATTTTCTGGGCAAAGTCACCCAGTAAAAGTATCCTCCATCACCTCCTTCAATTAGAGTATCCTTGGGCATGTGATTTTGCAAGGCTTGTTTCAGTTGTCGGGATCGGTTCGCCAGGGTAGAAACCATCCGTTTTAGCGCCCTGTTCATTGATCCATTTTGAATCATCTCAGCTACAATATATGAGGTCAATTGTGAAGGAGATCCGCTAGACTGGATAAGCCCACCTAGAGAAAGCTGTTTAGCAAGTTTAGGAGTGGCTGTCTCCTGCCAGCCAAACCTCAGACCTGGTCCGGCAATCTTAGAAAAGGTGCCGTTAGAAATGACATTCCCGTACTGTTCACCTTCTGGTAGCGTCTGTCTGTCGAGCCATACAAGTTTTGGCGGTAGTTTCCTATTCACCAAGTTGAGAGAGTCGTAGACGTCATCGCAGATAATAAGCATATCATATTTTCTGGCGATTTTAAGCAAACGCATACGCTCTTCAACAGTCACGACATAACCTCTGGGGTTTGAAAATGTCGGAATCAGGTACAAGACATATTTATAACATTTTCTATTGGCACGTACAGCGCCAATTTCAGTTTCCAGATCAACCGTCGGGCCATCTACAGCCTCGTACTGCTGAAGCTTTTGCTCCAAATTATCCAGATCAAGGCCATTGGCAGTTTCAGCTATGCCAGTGACTTTTTTATGAAACCCTGCATCTCCAAATATATCATGGATACAGTAGTAAGTGGGCGAGACAATGAACGCTCTGCGGGTGTACCCAGAAGCAGCATGAGTAGCCGATAACAGGGCATTGAACGCACCAAACGATGCTCCATTGCTAAGACATATATATTCTGGATCAGGAGTTATGGAGCCGTGCTCTTCATTTACATTACTTATGTCGAGACTCCATTCGTAAACAATCTTGCGTACTTGATAAGACCCTATTTCAGTACCATAAGTCAATGGATGACGGTCGTCATCACTGGAGTCCACGGCCCTAGTTTCGGGAGCCAACAAGTTATTTGCAGCATGGAGTACTTCTTTGCGAGCAAGAAGTCCATCTGTAGGAAATCCTCGGAAGAAATCGAATTTCGGCATATCGGTTACAGACCGGTCCTGCTCAGTCCGGGTTGCCAGAGTCATTTTGGTGGATTAATGTATTTTCCGATGCTCGAAAACAGGGCCGAACTTCCGATATTTATACAGGCACCAATTAATCGATTATCTCCGAAACCCCATATTTTTATCTAGGGTACCCCCCTTCTTGTCCCTTCTTGTTGCACGTCGCCTCAACTCTCGCTCCTAATCAACGTTAGGGGAATCGATGGATTATGTGCGGCATCCAAAGCGCGGTGCCTTACCTTTAACTGATGGACATGCCGATAACAGAAATCCGCACCTTCCTCCAATGGTAATTTTTCAATTTCTCACAAACTGCTTCAGGATGAAACAGCCGCATTCGTCCACTCCTGCCGTTAGGGCTTTTACCCCACGCTCTGTCCTGCCGTTAACTGTCCATCCTTATCAGCTCGTTAGCCGTACGTGTTTTGTACTGAGAGATATATAAAACAGAACGACTCCCCCGGACATTTCATTGCGCGCAGTGCGATGGTCAACGTTTTACTTATTGGATCTGGCGGGGTAGGAACCATCGCTTCTTTGGCATTGGAGCGCTCTGAAAATGTACAGGTCACTTCTGTCTTGAGATCGGATTATTCTCGAGTGTCTGAAAATGGGTTCAAGATCAAGAGTCCTGACTATGGTGATCATGACAACTGGAAGCCCACACATGTAGTGAACAGCATTGCTGAAGCCAAGAATGCAATTGGCGAGAAAAATGTTTTTGACTACATTGTAGTCTGCACAAAAGTACTGCCGGAGGTGGTCAAGACCGAGGATATTATAGCTGATGCCGTCAGTCCAGGCATCACTGCAATTGTTTTGATCCAAAATGGAATATACATTGAAGAACCTGTAGCCAAGGTTTTTCCCAAGAATATTGTTCTGAGCGGAGTTTCAATGATTGGTGCAATCAATCGACATGGATACATTGAGCAGTTTGAACATGATAGTGTTGAAATTGGCTACTGGCCCAGCTCCACAATCCCCCACGACGTCCAGGTGGCTAAAGCAAAGGAGTTTGTTTCTCTGTATGGATCCAAAAGTCATTATAATGACGACATTTTGTTTTCACGGTGGAGGAAACTGGTTTACAACAGTACGCTGAATACTGTTGCTGCCCTGACTCATCTTGATACTGGAAGACTGTACTTATCGTCTCTCGACAGGACCGTGGTCATACCAGCTATGAAGGAGATTATTCTTGTTGCAAATAAAGCTCTTGAAGAGCATAACAAACGCCTTCCTGAGGATATCGATATCAAAATGTTACATTCGGACGATGGTATCTACTACAAACCTAGCATGTTTGTGGATATTGAAAAGGGAAATCCCGTGGAATTAGAGGTGATTCTGGGCAATCCGCTGCGGGAAGCCAATGTTTTGGGTATTGAGACCCCTATTCTTTCTGTGATTTACAAGCTATTGAAAGGAGTTCAGTTTGGATTGTTGGAGAAGGGAGGGTATATCAAATGCCCTGAAAAACCTCCACTTAGAGAACATGTCCCTCCTATATGGAATGATCAATTGTGAGCTTTTCATCTTCTTTGTTCAATCAATATGATACTGCTAGTGTCAAGTAGGACTTGTGGGCTATGAGACTTAGAGGCTTGCAGATGAATCTGACAGCCATGGCATTGACATAATAGGATAGGAGTAGAGAAGCATAGAAAGAACTTGGCTGCCGTTACTTAATACTTTGTAAAATGATGAATATTTTGAGATTCTGTCCGTCTAAAACTTATACTTTGAATTGTGGATCTTTTCCGCCGAGAATGTATTACTCTTAAACATAAACTTCTCGTCGCTGTCTATCATACATTGTACACATCATCATTTGACCACTTGTTTTTAATAAATAATCGTTACTATGCTATGCTATTCGCATATTATGCTAATCGTAGGTCAAAGAAGTAATGTACACGTACAGTTACACCCGACTGGTTGAGTTTAGTTAGGTTATTAAATCCAATGCGTGACTGGTTGGTCCATCGACCCATTGGTCCGTCTGTCAAATCGCCGATAAATCATGTCTCATTCCAACTGTTTTCTACAGTCTGTCTAACCCGCTTGCTGTATTGGCTTCTATGATCCCGATAAAGCTGAGCAGCTTCGACGTTGGCAGGACTACTGGTATTTGGATCATTCAGCAGAGACTGAATACTGGTCAAAATGGCCGCCACATCATACGTAGGCGACCACCTGTTTTGCAAAATGTCCAAGCAAAGTTCACCACTAGCATAAACATTTGGGTGGAACATTTCACTGATGAACCGAACCTTAGGAGCTTTGTTGGGGTACTGTTCGTCAAACTGAAGAACTAGACGGAAAGTGCCGTCTTCGTAAGGAGTTTCACCAGGTCCAATAATGACTGCATTCCACATCATGACATTATCAGCAACAGGAGACGCAGATACTCCTCCGGGGGGATCCTGTTGCATGCGCTTGAAATCTCGCATCAGTCTTCTTCTTGCTGCTGTACTCATCTTGGTGGAAGGGAAAGGTGGATATGCTGTGCGGTGCGGTCAGTCGCTCAAGTGTGTAGGTTGATGAGATTTTGTGGCATTTTGCCATCTTATCAGGGTAAAAATGGCCCAACTAAAACGACAGCAGTGGCAAACCGAAACGGATGGCAAAATTATTGATGGTTATTTATTACTATTATTAATGGGAATAATGTAGTATAGTATAAAAGTGGCATTTGTTAGGTTGATCATATTTAGTATGTATACCGAGCATTTTGTATGCTTGTAGTTGCTCTGTTAGGTAGGTTTTGTACTAATCAATGGGATCTAATCCGAGGCGAAACATGAGTGAGATGAGAAGAGATGAGAAGGAGAAGTAGAAGGAGAAGGAGAGAAGAAAGAGAACAAGGAGTGAAGTGACTCGAATCGTCACGGTAATTCGATTTTAATATATTCCGATGATTTTTTTTAATGTATGCTTGCAACTGATTGAAGATATTTTATCTGCGGTTATGTCAACTTGATAGATTTTCTTGGAATTTCACTTGTCCTGTGCAAACCTGCCTGGTTAGGAAAAAACCCTCACACGATAACTACAAAACGAACAGAAGATCATAGGGTGCAAAATGACTTTTTTCATCTAATAATTTTAACACCAATTGAAGAGGTAAAATTGCCTGAATCACACAATATTAGCGCAATATCGATATTAATAGACAAATAAGTAATCGTACATGTTCAGAACAATACTAATATCTCTCCTAACGTTAACGAGGAAAATGGATAATTGATCATCCTCTACACGATAACAGTATTTCGTCTAATGAACAAGCAAAAATCGATCGAATAAATGTTCATACGAACTTCTCTATAACTGTTATACAACTATACGACCATTACACTAAAAAACCGACACTAAAAAGCCGACACTAAAAAACCGACACTAAAAACCGATTATGAACAACTATCGTACTCAAGAGATTCCAACATTGGTATTTCGTCTAACAGCGAGATGATAACAAATCTACCTGCACTAAATAGAATAATACTACCAATTCTCGTTCAACAAAACTGATATACAACACCTATATACACGTTAAAAGAGCAATATTAATATTTAGTCTAAACAAGCAAATGGATAATTAACTACTTCAAACAAACCAACTGTCTTGTTATCATACAAAGCAGCACCAATCTTGATAGTGTAGCCATGTAGCCATTGCTTCTAACAACAGGTCATTTATGGCTTACGGCTGTATGAATTAACTTAGATTCGCGCATTTCCTATGCATTTCAAATAACATATCGTATTCTCAAGAAATGAGTGCGCTTATGCTGCTGCGGGCGCAGGCACCTTGTCTGTTTTGGCTGGCACTGCGGCAGGCTTCTCCTGAACAATGCCACCAGCAACAGGTGCAAAACCTTCGGGTCCAACGTACTTTTCCTCTCTCCAAGGACCATCATCGGCAAGCTCAACACCTCCACGAGAATCAGATGTGCCACCGAACTTCTTGGGAAGATTTTCAGCAGGAACTTGAGCAAGCAGCTCACTCTGATACCTGGATCCAAGAACGTGAATCTTGTCAACAGTAATGGGGTCCAAAAACTTCTTGATGAAATTGAATACCGCAGCAAATCCAAACGGAGCATTGATTAGGTAGAATTTGCCCATTCGTTCGGGGTAATAATTCTGGCCAATGACCGATGCCTCCCTGATGTACGAGTAAACCTGAGAAGCAGTAGACAAAGAAATACCCTTGAGGTCCATAATAGTGCAAGAAGTTTCCACCAAATGGCCCATCTTACGAGAGCAAGCTGGCAGTCTGTACAGACACATGGCCTCATATTCCCATACAAGATTCTGCAGCATCCTCTCCTGACTGGTGATCTTGTACATCTCAGCCACCTTGACACTACCAAGCTGTTCCACATAGACTGGACGTCCATCCTTATCGGTCTTATGATAAAACTGAGGATAGAACTTGGCAACTACAGGCTTCTCTACGTACTGGAAATCAGTGAGAATGGTGTTTGTACCAAACTCGGCTCTCCATTTCTCACAAGCTTCATACATCTCCTTCGCCTTGGCAATATCGAACTTTCGAGCTCGTAGAAATCGAAGAACTGTAGCATCATCTAGTCTATCCTTGTATCCGGCAGCTTCCAGCTGAGCCCGTAGTTCTTCGAGCTTAGACTGCTGCTCTGCAGTGAGATTCCCAGGATATCCTGGGCCGTAGCTCTCAGGTGCTTTCTGAGGAAATGATTCTCTAGATCTAGTTAGTTGATTGAAATGTTTCCGGGGCTTTTATGATGTTGAGTTGTTGATGATAATGTGTCGATTTTTGCTCCACGTAACGCTGCGCTGCTCTCTTGGTTTGCTGTCTACAATGCCCTACAAATTACAATCAAACAACTAATCAGGCGGAGCAAATAGACCATTTCATCCAAATGTTGAACTTACAACAATTCCTTATAGTTAGTAACATGTCTTCTCAAGAAATCCGTGTCTTCTTGCTCTTGTTCAGTTGCGATGCTCACCTTCTCACTGACCATTCTGTACTGATAGGAAGTTGTTAAGAAGCGAAAAAGTGTAAAGAGGCCCCCCGTACTTATCAAACAACACCAAACTGAGACGGACTGGGCTGTACCTAACTGGAGAGATCATCGAACTTTGTTTGAATTTTCTTGCAATCACGGGGCTGCCTGATAGAATTTCATCTATAAGCTTTTTCTAGATGTTAGACTAGATTTTCTAGAAGGCTGGTGCTTCAGACGATGATTATTTAACGCACAGCCTTGGGCCGATTTTTACATCGCAAATCATCCCTATGTTTTTGTAAATAACAAGCGAACGTGAAAACGTCCAAAATGAAGGTGATTTTAAATGGTGATTGAATAGTAAAGAGCATAAAACAAAATCAGCAACGCTAGAGAGCAAGACGTAATATCGTACAGACATAATACTATGAACAAAATCAATCATAACGTAGATCAAAAATAATAAGTTGAACAGATCCAATAATATACTAAACAGCGCACTACTCATGCATAGTTAATTCTGCAGTGCGCCCACAAATCTACGTACGCCTATAAACTCCAATCCATCGTTAATTCATAATTCATAATCCTTCCAGTTCACGACTATCTCAAATATCTCGGACAGTTGTATCATGTTGCTGCTGCTCGCTGGTCTTCTGGATACCCATTCAATCTTCCATCTCTATATCGCCGGATTTAGCTGAACCCTTCATATTGACAATGGATGCATATATAGGCTCATATGTTTCAAATGAAACCTTCCAGATGGTACTGGCCAGCTCCACCATTTCCTTGACTTCACAGTCAAAATTCTCCAATCTTACACTGCTTACAACCTTATCCGCGTTGTAAGCTGCCAGCATGGCCTGTTTCATCCTCCACCTGGCCAGCTTGATGACCTCGTCATCATTGTTCAATGCTTTGCCAATCAAGCCCTTCAATAGGGCTCGTTCTGCCAATGTCAATCCAGGTCGCTCTTTTGCAACCACTGCCATTATCATATCAAGAAGCTCAACCTGTCGCTTGACCATCCCAGGGAGTCGAAGCAATCGAAGAACCTCGCTCTTCAGTCGGCACACATAGTCATTATCGCCGCTGATTCCCACTGTAAATTGTACAATGGCAAAAGCCCTTCCAACATCGTATATCAAGCTTATTAAATGAAATATCGGGATTCTTAACATAGACATGGTCTCTGGGAGCTTGGCAAAGTGGTCGCTTCCGAGCAAAAAATCCACGTAGTTGTAGTACATGTGAAAATACCGATCGACTTTAGGCACGTTCAGGGCCTCACTGTCAATCGGCACAGGCTTCTGCCACTGTGAAAGCTTGCAAATATGTGTCTTATCACAATACAAATCCCGAATGAATAAAATCAATTCATTGGATGTACTTTTGCGGTCATTGGCGGCCTCGGCAGTCTTTTCCTTTGATTTCCTTTCTCCTTCTTCAATAGTATTGACGATTCGGCAAATCTGGATATCGCAGTAATCCATTCTAAGATTCTCCACAATTTTAACAAGCCCAAGAACAGCATCTCTATAATTCTCCTTTTTTAGACAGGAATATACCTGCTCCACCGTCGGTTCTCTAACTCCCTTTTGTGCCAAACTCAGACGTCGAATAACGCTCACCATCCAGTCAACCAACTTTCTCAAATTAAAGCAGTTCATTTCGCACTCTTGTAATGCAAATTCCATATCCAACGAATTGTATTCCTCGTGAAGTTCTTTCCTCTGTGGAGCAGTAATCAGTTTGAATATTTCCAACAAATAATCGATAAACATAGGAATCCACATGACCTGGCGCTGAGATATTCCGTTTGGGCCATTTTTACACTCTCGTAATAATGTTGCAACCATCTCTTTCTCTCGTTCATGATACTTTCCGTGCCAAAGACCCAAAATCTCCCGATCATGCTCCACCATCCGCGATCCATATCTGGGAGATCGCAGTTCAAGCCCGACTTTTTTCATCATAAGACCCATTCGTAGTCGTGTAGCAGAATTCACATCATCCTCCTCAGCCCATTCTGTAGCAGTAAGTTGAGAGGCTCCGCCCATAGTGCGAGTCAGCTCCTGCAGAAAAGACTGTTTCAGCATATGACAACACACTAGCTGCTTGCATTTCTTATTACTGCCCACGATTTTCAGTATGACCATGTAATGATACTCACATTGGTTTCTAAGCATTTTCATCAGTTGTTGATTGCGACCTGCATCGATCTCCCCCGACTTGATTCCCTGACGAAGTACATTATACCTCTGCAAAATGTTTCCAAATCTTTTCAGTGATGCTCTTATCATAGCTCCAGCATCATGAGCCTTCCAGATAAGAAACTGTCGGCAAAAATCAGAGTATGCAACGGCAAACTTTAACCGCGCCATCCAGTTTGTGGGTTCCTCGCAGACCAAAACGAAAAACGTACCAAATAGTCTTGCCAAATTGATGAGCTCCCGGTCCTCCACCATTGGTATAGGCAGAACATCGTCACGGGGAGATTCTCCACCGACATCCTCTACCAGCTCAGGGTATTTTGTCAGCATGAAAGCCATGAGGATCATTTTTGAATGGCACAACGAGGAAGTCTTGTCAGAACCCAGTAGCTCCATAAAAGCACATAATCTTTTTTGCAGTTTCGCATCCTGCACTTTTCGTTGTATTTCATCAATATTTTCTCGCTCAGGTTCCACCCAGGTGAACAACCAAGCAGCTTGTTTCCGTAAAAAGCCTACCGTTTTGCGCAAACGATACACTTTATACGAGCGAGCGATCGTTTTTGCCGCTTGCTCTTCAGCTGAAGTGCAGTCTGGCATGGTACCGTTTACTCGTAGTAGTGTTGGTGGTTTAATGATAGCTTTTTAGAGTGCTAAAAGATTCAATGTTTGTCACGGTGCTTACAAACTCCGCTATGGTGATTTGTAATGAGTGATAATCCAACACCAATACCGCACCAGATTTCTCCGCGGTGATTGCACACAGAAATAAATTCCCACAGGCACGTTGCTGGGCGTCTACAGATTCGACTCAGTCAAATGATTTCTGACAGCTATAGCTATAGGTACGTAATATTTCAGGTGGTGAGGTGTGCAACAATGGCTCGCTGTTTGTCCCAGGCTTGGACTATTCTTGCCATCAACCCGACCGGTCTTCTTCTCCAAGTTTATCCAGCTTTGTCCGACTCTTGCAACATGCCCCTCCTATCTTGGAAAGTAACTCCGTCGTACCCCACGAAAACCACCCTATGATTCCACATGCTGCATATAACTACGGAAGCCCATAATCAAATAGAAATACAATAAACAGGCGTACAATTAAAAGAAAACGCAATTTACAGAAATATAATTGATAATTGAATCACCCATATATCAATAGTGCTACGACGTTTTGAAAATACCGTCCGTTTCATTAATATGGCTTTAAACCGATTTATCCAAGCTGTGAGATGCTGATAAATGCTATATGCAGTGTGTTTGTGTTATGTGTAGAAATGCAATGGAGACGTCAGCCATATTGGATATCGCATACCGCAGTAAGCCCTGGTTAGCAAACCAGCTGGCAACCGCTAGTACAATGGTGTTTTGAACTTTTCAGAAATTATCCGTACAATTTGCGTATCCTTGCGCCAACCTTTTTCAAATGCGGGTGTTTGGCCTTGTCCCATCCTCGTTCTCCGCTAACTCCGGGGCTCTGATGTTCATCATCTGAACCAGCGCCCATTTTATCTCGATGCAGAAATGATAATCGTCGGAACGAAGATTCATTCCGAGTCCCTGTCATCTGGTTTGTGCTTATGCTCTCCACGATATTGATGGTCCTTGCATTGTCGCCCTCATCCGAAAACGTCTGTGATCTTGGCGAGGGCTGTGTAGTAGAGCTACTTGTGGAACTAGCCTTGCGCGTCACCACCCGGCTCTCTATACTGTCGTTACTTCTGCGGGTCGATAATTGGCCCGGTGTGTAGTTGTCATCTCGAGAAAGGTCCTGAGTTGAGTTAGTAGACATGACCGGAGCAGCAGATGCTAGGGTTATTATCGGAGCACTGGTTCTAGAGCTCCCGGTTCCCACTGTTCTAGTTCCTGAGGTCTTGGAAACTCGTTCAGGACTATGTAAGCTGCTGGCTGATGCTTGTCCGGAGTCAGACGGAATGCTGTTGTTGGTGGTAGAACTGGGCCCCACAGGCACACCAACGCGAGAGCCGGCACCGGTGTATATCTTCGATGCGCCCTTGGTTCCAAAATGCACCTTGTTCATAGGACAGTTAGGTTGCCCAGTCTTCGAGTTCATATAAACTCGGCTACCCATAACAGCACATAAGTTCTGTTCGTTGACGAACTGCTGGTAAACACTCTCTCGAATCGTGTCGATCGCGAACTCCACCACCTTCTGAATGGCGACTGGGTCTCTAAGTGGAGCCAAGCCTTCCTTCATTAGAGAAGAAAGTCTCTGACGATTCTCGTCGGTTATGTTCACTTCTTTAGGTGAATCCGCCGAAATGTATGTCTGTATGATTGTGTTCCACCTCTCCTTAAGTTTGGTCAAGACCTCGTCATCATCACTTCCATACAGCTTTTGAGCTTCCTTAGCATATTCAACTACATCGAAGTAGAACTCCAGTGATTCCACACAATGGTTGTTCCTCAGATAACTTTCAAACTCCTTCAAACTGAAGGGGCTTGGCGCCTTATCTGCTAGCGTCTCTTCAAGGCTCGGCCGCGCGCAACACAAGTATAGGCTGGGCATGAGACCGATAGCTCAATCCACCAAATGAAAGATATAGATATATTTATTCCAAACAGCCAAGCTGACCAGTCTACTTGTAAATGAATAGTTTTCTCTGGAGTAGCCGCCAAGCCTTGTTACTGTTATGTAGAAAAGAACCGCCGCCGTTGGAAAAAACCGTTGGGCTAAGATTAGGGAGGGTAAAATCTCGAATGGATTAGGAAGGTATAGTAAAGTTTAACCTCTGGGTGCTGAGATGAATGCAAGACAGTGGATCCTTTGGAAGCTGGTAGACTATGTCACAGGTGATCGATATCTGACGGTAAAATATTTAATTGTGAAAGTTGACGATCACAAGGGCGAAAGTGAGTCTTATAGAAACTACTTTTTTAGAGCGGGAAGGAAGCCTCGGCTCCATCGGACAAGGTTTTTCCCTTGATTTCCAACTCCACAGCCGCGCATAAACGCACAGCATCAGGGCGTCTCGACAGGGTTCGTTCGATCCGATCGCAAAAATAAACTCGCAACCAAAATAATATATTGTTGTAATATCACGAGAAATAGAAATCATTTCATATGGGGACGAGACTATTGGTAAGGACAAGCAAGACTGTTAGAGCTTTAAATGTGAAATACTTGATTAAATAGCAGGATTCCTCAGCTGATAAGCTGCCTGCAAGTACACAACTAAGGTATAGACGGACCAGTTACGTACTAATTATGCTGTCATAACACATGAGTTATTTATGCTAAGTTCTTTTAACCACGCCAGTATAAATTCATTAGACCTCGGGGGCTTTCTGAGATTTTTCCTCATCCTTTTGCTTCTTGATTGCCAGGGCTTTATTGGAGTATCTAGAGTGGCTCTGGATAAAATCCTCAAAGTATACAAAAACCCAAGGAATCGGCATCAAGGCGACAGCAACAAAGCCAAATAGACTACAGGCCCAGTCGACACCCATTTTGTTGAACATCTGCACGGTGAAGAGAGGGAAAGCTGAAGCAAATGCGTATCGGAACAGATTGTTTCCAGCCAGAGCCGAAGCCGAGTACTGAGGAGGATATGAAGCAGTGATATAATGCAACGCAGACAAGAAAATCAAAATCATTGGGGCTCCGAAAAAGACGCCTGCAGCTGTAGGTGCCATCCAGTGAACACTTTTTCGAGCAGTCCATCCAATCCAGAACATGGAAATAGGCAACAGAATTGCACCAATCTTGGCGGGAATAAGTAAATCCTTCATTTGTGGCCGCTGCCTGTTTCCATTCTCATCAAGCTTAGGATGGTAAAACTTCCATCGATCAGCTCCAATGAAAATAGCAGCACCGAAGACCAAGCCAACACCAATACCAATGAAAGGAAGTCCAGACACTCCTCCTTTCATGTGATAAATCCCAACAAAAATCAAAGGATATGCTTCGAAAAAGCAGTAGAGAATAGCAAACAAAAGAGCAACATAGAAAGATAGCAACAGCACAATGGATTCGGTGAACAGGAGAATAATGGGCTTGGTAATGGTGCTGCCTACAATGAACATCACAAATTCACCTAGAGGCTTCTTGGGCTCGTAAAAAGCGATATTTCTTTTTTTGGCTCTATTTTTGAGCAAGACTGGTCGGTAGGTTTCCTTTGTGAAAATAAGTAGAAGTGAACATAGACCAGAGAACATGAGCTGGATCCATGCAGTCCATCGCCAACCTTTACTTACGGCTGAAAAGCCACCAACAATGGGTCCAAGTACAGGACCGAGAAAAGGAGTAAGACAGAAGACAGACATTGTGACGCCCAACATTTCTGGTCTCCACATGTCAAGAATGGTTCCGCCAGCAACAGCCATTGCAGGAGAACCAAATACACCGGAGAAAAATCGACAAATTAGAACGCTTTGAATGTTGTTAGAAAGCCCATACCCCATGGTAAACAAAATTGCAATAGGGAACGTGCTAACATAGACAATCTTTCGACCATACATTTCACTGAGAGGGGCTCCAATAATAGGGCCACAGCACAGTCCAATCATATAAAGTGTAATACCCAGTAGAGTGACTTCTTGAGAAGTTTTAAATTTAGCCCCCATTTCCTTAAGACCTGATACAAACAGAGAAGAGCCCAAAGAAACTACGAGCAGCAGAACACCAGCAGTAAGTGTGTTGTACCACTTTTTGGCGGTGCTCCAATTGTAAGGATTTTCAGGGTCGTCAGGACCATCCCAGTCAAGATCATCCACAGGGATTTTACCTTCCAGCAGAGACTCTGCACGGTCTTCTCGAGACATTTGTACAGATAGAGGATCCAACACCGTACCAGAATTAATTCTGGTTAAGGTAGGAGGAATGCCATCACTGCCTTCATCCACAAAGGGAATAGGAGCATCATCGTCAACAGTAGAGGCAGACGATGAATAAGGATGCAAGTTGGAAGGAGATTCTTTGACTTCGTTCATTATGGCAATATTGACAATACCGTCAAAAACCTGTTAGAAAACTTTATTATTCAAATTGTCTTCGGCCAAATGATCAGCAGTTGAAGTTTGGACGTTGGCGCCGCTGTCGATGGGTTCAGGAAAAGAACTGGCTGAATTGACTAGACTAGATATTTCACTGATCGAGCTTGGCCTGTAAGGTACAAAGCAAACTATCGTTCAATAATATATAACTTAGAAAGCTGATCAAACGGAAAATTTGATATTGTTCTTCCTCGAAACTTTTATCGATTTACCAAACGGGCCCTCCTTAGGGGCCGTTGTTGTCTTATATATATCGATCCGGCCTTTAATAGTTCCGATGCACGGCTACACCACACTTACCATAGTGGCTTACCGAGGACCCAACCCACCACTATGTCAACCAAATATCGCGCTTGGCTCAATTTACGGTAGTTAGTTTTCCGAGATCTGCGGAGCTATGTATAATACGGACGTAGAATTGAGATGAGTCAGAAATGAATTGAAATGAAACTACGAGCTGAATATTGATGGATTCAGCAACGTGCGATGATGATTTTATTAGCCCCACCATGCACGGCTTCCAACTACATGAGACAGGTCTAGAGTCAAAGGAGCTAATAAAAAGACCCCCAAATACCTAGAGAAAAGGTGCTACGTCATGTTACTATAAATATGCGGTACATTTTCCTATCGGAGATACGGAGTTAAGAGAAATTACTCGACATGAAGGGGGTTTTATTGTCGGCATCGATTAACTCCGATGACCGCTACGCCGAGGCCCGCTAAAAACCCTTAGAAAAAAATCGTCAAAAAAGCGATTGTCGGGCAAACGGCTGCAAACGAACTGCAAACTAGCACTTTTCACCATATTTACATATCATAGTCTAGAAGAGATATACTACAACAATAAATTGAAAGTGAGTGAATTACTGGACTGAGAATTGAAAATATCTCATATTACGAAATCAAAATAATCATAGATTACTAATAGGGTAGGTAGACTGACTAATGCCCTCAGCACGATGAAAGAATCCGCGGATAGCGCACGGAAACGAATGAAGTGTATCTGTACCATGAAAGTTCCGCGGATTAACTGCGGAAAAACTATCTCTCCGTTTCCCCAGTTAGTCAGCTGTACTTACAGATCCTTGAACATGCCATCATGCCAACAACGTCCGTTGATAATTACCGACTAGTACAGATATACCTCAAAGGATAGTTCTTTCTTGAACGTTGGGGTGATCGTTGATTGATACACACTGTGGTCTCCTCAATGTCGTATCATCTGAGTAAATTTATTCAAAAGACCACCCACAACTAATGTCTTATCTCGTCTCATTATATTGTCTGCTCTATTTCGCTATATATATTCTCAAGACTAATCATGTCAACACATACCAATTTTACTCGTGGTTTCTATAATATCTTCTAATATTCAGGTTGTTCCGCATTGTCGTACTGTTATTGTGATATTTCGCACTGCTAGATACCTGTTGTAGATCAATCACACTCAGGTTCCATTCGATGTACTACCAATTGAAATCCATTCTCATCAATTAATATAGCAGGTGTCAATATTCAACTAAAATGATGTGAAGTTACCTCCAATACTGTAACTTTATCGACACTTTGCGCTTCATCGGACTCCTAATAGAAGTCTGGATTTTCATGTCTGTTATTCACGTGACTTAGCGATAAGACCCCGCCGTAATATGCAATCCAATATCTAATCCGTTCTATTTCTAATCTTACAGATACTTTGAGAGCCTGGCTATTCTGCAGAAGTACAAATAATTCTCATATTTTTCTGAACATTCAATTGATATACAGGAAATACCCATTTACAACTGTGCCAGTGGTAATTCTGTCAACCATCTCATCTCATCATGACGCACGCAAATCGGGTAAAAGTCCTGCTGTTTGGAAGAGTAGGAGCTGCACATGAACGTTTCAAGAAGTTTGCAGAGCAATTCGATATTGTTCAGGATACAGATTCTACTCGAGATCAATTTATTGAAGATCTAAAAAACGGGAAATATGACGGAGTGGTCGGTGTGTTCTCTACGTACTCCTCCGAAATTCGAGTAGGTAATGTCGACAAAACACTCATCCAGTATTTTCCATCCTCTCTCAAATTTTACAGTCACTTGGGTGCCGGTTATGATCGTGTTGATGCAAAAGCATTACTGGAAAAAGGCATACAAATGTCCAATACCCCTGGTCCTGTCAGTGAAGCAACTGCTACTACAGCTATCTATTTACTTCTGGGAGCCATTCGAAACTTCAACTACCTTGCCAGTGAGCTGAGAAAGGGCAATTGGAAATATAATCCCGGTTTTCAGGCCCACGATCCTAAGGGCAAAGTCTTTGGTATCCTGGGAATGGGCAATATTGGCGCTTCAATTCGAGACAAGGCCGTTCCATTTCACTTCAGCAAGATTGTCTATCATAATCGACATCAACTGCCAAAGGAAGAAGAAGGTATAGCCGAGTATGTTGCTGAATTCGATGACTTCCTTGCTCAGGTCGATATTGTTGCAGTGTCTGTACCGTTGAACCCTTCTACTCATCATTTGTTGAACAAGGAAGCTCTATCCAAACTGAAGCGTGGAGCCGTTATCGTTAATACTGCACGTGGAGCTATTATTGATGAGGAAGCTTTGGTAGATGCCTTGGAGAGTGGCCAAGTTTCTACTGTTGGACTGGACGTGTTTGAATTTGAACCAAAGATCCATCCAAAGCTACTTGAGAATCCCAATGTACTGCTACTTCCTCATGCTGGTACAAACACAATTGAGACTCATATTGAAATGGAAGAGCGTGTTTTTGACAATATTGAAGCAGGAATCACTAAAGGTACTGTCTTAGACTTGGTGAGCGAGCAGAAGGGTAAGTGGTAATCTACAGTGATCTGATCTGAATATCCATTTTTTGTTTTCAGATTGCTATCTAGAGCAAAGAAAATCTGAAAACAAAGAAAGAGATAATTCTAGCTTATCATTTATTCCTTGATTCACACATTATTACAGGGTACTCTGTACTCGGGTCGTTGAGTCACAAGGAGGGTCCATCTGAACAATTTGAAAAACCCTGCGAAATTAGTGATATAAGCGTCATATAACAAAATACTTTTGAACGAAATAGAATAGAATCTTTCCCTTAAATAAACAAGAAGTAATATCGTTGTCGAATAGATTGAACTTTGAGAATCTGTCATTACATGGATGGACCACTGATAAACTACGCACAACAGCCCCACCTAATATCAAGAGAAAACTCACATGTTTTCGGATAATTGTTGCCGCAATCGACTCCGAATGTATCCAGATGTTTCGAAAGCATTATTCCGGGCTTATTATTTTAGTAATAGTACCATAATAATATAGTTCGTAAGCTGTATTGATCAGTACTTAGCTGTATGAGCTGTTTCAGAAATTTCAGAGCTTGTTCCTGGGGTCGCAAGCACCCCCACGTAAAGATCAATTTCCCCATGCTATAAAATCGGCATTTTGCCGATAAATCAAACTAACCATCTAACATATTCCCATATATCCAGATACAACTACGAAACATGACCAACACTACTAAAATCCTTTTGCTTGGTACGATTAACTTTGCCCACAAGGAATGGCAGGAGCTTGGACAACTTGGCGATCTGGCATCGGAAGCGGAGCCTGATCGGGCTCAACTGATAAAGGACTTCGAGGGCAAATACAGCAAAGTTGAAGCTATCTACATTACGCATGGTGCAGAGGCAAGTCTCAAGGGTGTAGATGCAGAACTGGTGAAGCATTTCCCTGATTCACTCAAGTATGTTGGCAACTTTGGAGCAGGGTATGATCTGCTTGATATTAGTGCCCTAGGATCTCGAGGAATTCAAGTATCAAATACCCCCAATTATGTCAACGAGGCTACAGCTACTACAGCCATTTACTTGATGTTGGGAGCTCTTCGAAACTATTCCAAGATGGAGATTGAGTTGCGTAAAGGCAACTGGATCGGTGGAGTCAAGGAGGCCCATGATCCCGAAGGAAAGGTACTTGGAATTCTGGGTCTTGGTGGAATTGGTAAAGCCATTCGGGACAAATCGGTTGGATTTCATTTTGATAGAATCGTTTATCATAACCGAAAGCCTGTTGAAGATGCCGGAGTTGCAGAGTATGTTTCTTTTGAGGAGCTGCTCAAGGTTAGTGATGTCATCTCTATCAGTGTTCCTCTCAATAAGAACACCCGACATTTGATCAACAAGGAGACCCTGGCCAAGTGTAAGGACGGTGTAGTCATTGTTAACACTGCACGAGGACCAGTTATCGACGAAGAGGCATTAGTCGAAGCGTTGGAAAACGGAAAGGTTTCTACAGTTGGTTTGGATGTGTTTGAACAGGAGCCCAAAATTCACCCCAAGCTTCTTGCCAACGAGAACATCAGTCTCCTTCCTCATGCCGGTACTCATACTCAAGAGACCCGAAAATCTATGGAGATTGGAGTTATAAAGAACATTCGAGCTGGATTGAGCAAAGGCAGAGTTATTGACTTGGTTCCCGAACAAGCCAGTCTCTTCTGAGATGGTGCGCCTAGGATTGTACGAAGTATGCTGTGATCTGCTAGTTGGTACTAATGGGCTAGTTAGAGACGGTATCACTTCAAGCACAATGCTGGAAGGTACCCTAAGTCATGATTACATCATTTTCAAATGAATAGATGACTAACAATAGATAGTTTGTATGGTTTATGCGTCTTTTTTTTGTCAATCAATTTTGCAATATATTTCATAATCTAAGTGAGATGGTATATCAGGAGTTGTAATGGTGGTGTGAGTACAATATGTGGTATGATCTGGTATTATATAGAGGAAGTTGATCAAGTAAACTAAAGACTATTGTTGAAAATACGAATATTGATACTACAGGATATGTTGCACCAGTATATTTTACACCAGTATAGAAGGAGAAGTAAAATATTTCATGCAGGACAAGAAATTTATTGCTACTAGGCAGAACATGACGGAGGTAGCTAGTTTAGAGGCTAGTGGTTGTTCATGGATTTAAAGGTTATATAATATTGTCGAAAACAGTTAGGTTATAATATGAAGTAGAGAAGAGATTTTAGTCTTTTGAGAAAGGGCAACTCAAGTGCAAACCGTTTTCTTATTTTAAAGAAAAAAATACTTCAGAAATTTCTAAATATACAAGAGAGATAAGTGTATGACGTTGTTGTGTTTGTTTGTTAGCTATTTGTTCGCTTTAAAAAGTTAATTGTGCATTTTCTAACAATGTGTTTATATTCCAAGCCATTTGGTCCCCTTTCAATACGGTTTAGTCGATTTTATCACCCGTTCATTGACTTCTATTATATAGCCCGTCTATTTTCTTTCATCAGCCGTTTTTAGCTATTTCTTATATCCGGTATTTTCGCCGTTCATTCATTTTTCACGACCTGCCGTTTCGCCCTACCTATATTTTTTATGGCTCGTTCAACCCGTCCTTGGGTCTTTGAGATCCCTGATATCTCCACTTTTAATTGCGAGAAGATATACTTCATTGTATATCTATGGAAAGCCAAGTCTCCTGAAATGAAACGAACCAAAGCAAATTAAACCAAGTGAAAAAGATTAACTTTGTCCTGCCAATTGCTATAATTATCACGGCAAATGATGCGCATTCGATTCCTGGGCTGCATTGCTTGTCGATGAAATAATAATGGACCCTACATTACATAGCGTAGTGGGGTTTTTTCAACAGCGATGGGACTGTGAACCGATACAAACCAATTGATCTCTTCATGTAGGGTAGAAAATATTGCCAGATCCCAGATCAGATCATGTCAGATCAGATCCCAGGCAGGAAAAACATCCAGTGGACTGGTGGATCTTTCGGCATATGGCTAATCCCCGCATCTGATATTATACATAGCATCTAGATAGAATTCAATCAAATTTCATGCCCATCTCGATGGTTTTTACCAGGACAAAGCAAAGCCAAAGCTAAATGTACTGCACTGCATTGCATGGCCACCCACCTTCGATCTATCTAACAAACAAATCAACACTGAATAAAACTAAAACTAAAACCAAGTCGCAGCCGTCCAGTGCAGTGCGCGCTCAGTGTTGCACTGCTGCAGTCTAGTCCATTCTTACCCTACCGCATCCATAAAACCAATGAAAAATCCACTATTCCTTCTGCACTGAAACTGTTGTCTTTCATTCACTGCATAAGCCTTTTTTCAATGGCCGAATGGAGGGGAAAGAAAGACTAGAAAAACTTCGGCTGCTCCTCATGTGAGGTTGAAAAATGCTCCTTCAACCCCACAACAGCTAGCTGGAACATGCTTTGTTTGTCTTTTCGAGTCGTGTCGTGCGTGCGTGACAATTTTGGGCCCGCATTTGTTTGTAACCTAGTTAAAAACCCCTCGTAAACCCCCCAATAAACCTACATCCAACTTTACCTGTGCATCCTGCATTCTACTTAACTTTCTTGAACATTTTCCTCTGCACACAGAACAATTAGCGACTAGCGGCCCAATTAAAACTCCAATTTCGACTCCAACTTTCAATTCTGTTTCAAATCCCAACCCAACACCATATATCTGTAAACTTCCCTCCTTCCTGTCGTGAAACTAATCAATGCCAGTCAACCCCGGCGGCACTAAACTCAACTCAACTTCATCAAACTAAACTTCGCTAAACTTAACTCCAAGCAATTTTCCGCGACGCCACGACACGCCGCGGCAGACTTGCTTTTCGTTCTTGTGTTGAGTTTTTTTGGTGTTTCCACAGCAAACCAATTTTGGGCGTTGGGTGGTTCTTTGATCGACAGATTCGGAAATTGGCGAGAACAAAGTCTGACCCAGTTTGTACCAATCAAGAATATCCCCGCGGCGAACAAACAAACAGCATTGTTTGAGTTGCAATTTGTAACTTGAAGCGAACCGACAAACTTCATTGACCGACCAACCGACCAGCCGACGTTGTGAGCTGAACTCTTAGCCTTAGACGCATTCGTCCAATCCAATCTCAACCCCTCCCCACAGAATCTACATACACTGCACTACCACCATCACCACCGCGAAATCGATCGTCGGATACTCGGGCTTCACCCGCTGATTAAAACTACCATGTCGAACTATGGGTTCAATTATATTCGCCCGGAAGGGGGAGGAGGCCATACGTTTCCCAGCCAGTACGCCGAAATGAGCCAACAACAGCAGCACCAGCTTCAACAGCATCAGCTTCGACAGCATCAACAACAACAACAGCAGCAGCACCAGCAACAGCAGCAGCAGCAACAAGTACAGGCGCAGATCCAGGCTAACCAGAATACTTCTCAGATACATCATACCACATTGAGTCCATCTGCTGCTGCATCTCTTAATCTTCAGACCGTTCTTGGTAGCCATTCCCCTATCAAATCTTCAGTGTCTCCTCACAGGGGTCATCATAGAAAAACTTCGTCTATCACGTCTACAGGTGGCATCGATAAACCGCGGTTCCAAGGACATCGCAGACGTCGATCTGTCAAATTTTCGCAGGATCAGGATAATATGATTCTCACGTTGAGGAAGCAAGGCACCACTTGGGCTGAGATAGCTAGACTGGTAGGATGCGATAGTGAAAGCTCTGCGAGAAATCGCCACAATGTGGTAATCAAACAACAGGAGGAAGATAGACAAGCTGCTGTTACTGCTGCAGCTGCTGCCGCTGCTACTGCTAGCAATACTGCTAATAGGACGCCATTGTCGGCATCCAGCATGTCGTCGTCGATATCCGGGCATCCCTTGACTTCTCCTACCAACATGGGTCGGTCCATTCAACCAGGGCAACACCCGGGCCCGTTCAACACAGCGCATTATCAGCCTATCTCCTGGAATGATGAAGACATAGAATGCTTGAGGAGTCTTTTGGAAGCGGGCGAAAGAGCCAAATGGAAACATATAGCTGCTGAGCTGACCAAGACTCGGGGCAAGAGAATTCCCGCTGTGGCATGTCAGAAGAAATTCAAGGATATGTTTGGCGTAGCAGAAGCCAGCAGTGTTTTGGGATCCTCATTATGCTACGTTGTACCGCCGGATGGATGGGCTTCGCTATATGATAGAAAGCCCATCTCTACAGTGTACGAAACTCCGTAACCGTGATCGAACTAACCGGACATTACCTAACGTATCCTGGACACGACATGACATGATATGACCAATTGTCTAGAGATTCCTGTTAGCGCGCATCAGACCATCTTACTGATAGTACCTTACGAGTCTGTTGTTTTGTGTTTTCTGTATCTCTAATATGCCTATTTATACGAACATGATAAATTGTACATAGACAGTTCCTGGGCCTTAGCTGGGCTGGCTGCAAAATATTCCTTATTACTAATCTCCTCCGTAATGACATTGACATGAGATCCAATGCGGTGTTGCTGTGATGTTCCTTGCAGCAGCTGATCAGTCAGTTCATTGTTGGATATTTCAGTGATGAAATGTCCCTTCCAACTCTCCTTCTCCACAACCACATCTTCATACCATCACTACAACTACAACCTCAACTACCAACCGAACTTCAATATGGCTATGCTACATGTTGGTGTGTTCACCAGTAGCGAGCTAGTTCCTGAAGGTGATGAATATGTCACTACCGACATTGACGAGGTAGGGGAGAGAAAAGTCACGTCCGACGGTCATTTACTTGGAGGAAGAGAGTACTGTATCAACACGTTTCTGCTACCAGACCGCGGAAACAAAATGTTCATGATGGCCACAGAATGCGCCAAGGAGCTCAACTATCGTGACTCATATCTTCTTTTCAATAAAAATAAGTCCTTGTACAAGTTGATCGCGACGCAGAAGGATAAAGAGACGCTCATCAGTGCTGGCTTATTGCCGTACTCATTTCGATCGCGACAAATTGCTCTTGTAACTGCTCGAGCAATGTTCTGCCAGTTCGGATCGCGAATCATCAAAGGTGGAAAACGAGTTCGAGATGACTACTGGGAAGGGAAAGCCATTGAACAGGGGTTTACCGAGGATGACCCTGTCATTTCCGATAAAAAGGCTCTTGCAGCCCATCAACAAATGCAACTTCAGCAACAACAGATGAATATGACAGCCGGTGCTGGTACTCAGGCTGGTCTGGCTCAGCATGGACTTCAACATCAGCCAGTTTCACATCATAGACAGACTACTAGGAATGCGTCAGGTGGTTTTTATCACTATGGGGGCCCGGAACAAGCTCAGCTGGCTCCTCCAAGTCACATGTACGGGCAACCGTCTGTCAGTCATCAGCCTCAGTATAATCTTGCATCCAATGATATACATTCGTCTGCGTCTTTGGCATCTCAGAGATCGACTGCTGTTGCTGCTGCCACAGCTGCTGCTGCTCAAATCCAACATGATGACACCGCCTCGCAAAACAATGCCATGACTCAACAGGTACTGCAGCAGCTCATGTCGGGAGGAAACGTTTCGGGGTATTTTATTCCTGGCTCGGATATCTCCGGCTCCTTTGACTATCAGGACTCTGGAAGTCAATCCCATCATCATGTGGCTTCCAATCACGAGCAACAACAGCTGGCAGCTTCTTTTTCCAAATCTCTGAATGGAATGCGTGATTCCCGTACAACCATATGGAAATCATTCTGGGTTGGACGATTGGGATCCAACCGGGAGATCATTGAGAATGAAAAGTACGCTCTGATCTCGGCCCGAGAAGAATCGGCCGATCCCGATACCCCAGAAGCAATTCCTTCGGTGCACCTCATCAACCAGCCTGTCAAGGGTGGCCTGGAAGTCGATGATCCCCCAGAGGTGATACTGCCTGACCCTCCGTTGGTCCAAAAACTCAGACATGCCAAACCAGACGTGATCTCTCATTCTTCTCACCCTAATGCTGGACATCCAGGAATTCATCCAGGCCATATTGGTGCCCAAGCCCATCTGGTTGCTCAGGCTCAGGCTCAAGCTCAGGCTCAAGCTCAAGCTCAGGCTCAAATTCAAGCTCAGGCTCAGGCTCAGGCTCAGGCTCAGGCCCAGGCTCAACAAATGCAAGGATACAGAGTTCGAGCTCAACAGCAGCAGGCCTACTATGGTAATGGCGGAGGTGGAGGCCCAAAACCCAATTCCAATTTGAATTGGAAAGGCCAGCCGGCAGCGTGGAATAATTATCATGGTTAGAGGGATCGATCCACCTGCGAACGCTTTAATGACTATTTTATTTTATGTTTTGTATCAGTAAGTTAGATTTTGTATTCCAATTGCAGATCGCTTTGTATCAATAAGTTAGATATTGTATTTTCCAATTGCAGATCGCTTTGTATCAATAAGTTAGATATTGTATTTTCCAATTGCAAATTACTATTGCTAATTGTTTTCATTACATGATCGTCAATGGAAATTACAGGATTTTCGCATGGTTTCTGTTTCTTCGGTTCATGCCAATGCTTACAATCACCTGAACAACAATAAAAGTCACCAAAACCACCCAGAAAGAAGGACCGCTAGAGGCAGAAGCAGTTTTGAAATGTTTAGCATTATCAGGCAAAGACGCAGTCAATAGTTTGGTGGTGTGATCATTTACTCGGGCAATCGTAGCGTCCAGGTGCTCTCGAAGAGCATCAACCTTGCTATTGAGGTCATGTTTCTGATCATTAATAGTAGACCGACCTGAGTTCTCCATGCTGATGATTTTGGCCTCAATAGCACCCAACCTGGAGTTTAAAGCTGATTCAATTGTATCAAGTTTGGTTATGATCGGTGCAAGGTTGATGCCCGGAGCATCAGAGCCTGAACCTGAACCTGAGAAGGATGAGGAAGATGCGAGAGCATTCATAGAAGCCAAAAGTTCATCCTTGATCTTGTGGATTTCGGTAAGTTGAACATCAGGAGTACCAGCACTGGTACCAACACCGGCACCGGCAGCATGACTGTCGATTGCAGCATGGTCAGCACCAGTATGGGGTGCTGGTGCACTTATATACTGACTGATGACATCCTGGATACCATTATACACGTGGAACTGCTCAATAGAATAAATGTCACCAGTACTGAGAGCACTGAGTCCAAAATAGTATTGATTGACGGGAAGAAGCACTTTCTTAGTCTCAAAACACTTCTGGCCATTGACAAGAACCACCAGAACCCCATTCGCATAGCCCACCTGAACTTTGATTGCCTCAACGGAATTCCTATAATTGATTCGGCATAATGAAAACGCGTTCAACCCGCCATGTAGGAACGACGTATAAGCAGTGGATCCGTCATTGAGGTGGCCCTTGAGAGCACCCCGATCAGGGCCTGCACCTTCGTCATCCCAACCATCGTAATCAAAAAATAATCCAAGACCATCCCAGTAGTCCTGAGATCCTTTAACAGGCCCGTCAGTTTTGGGATTCGCAGTATACCAGAAAGCCAGACCGTCCTTAGCATGCTGTTGGCCCGGAGGTGGGTAATCTTCAACTCCAGAGACATGGAAAGTAAACTCTGCAGTCCAACTCTCAAAAGGGTTTTTATGCTTAGACCATAGAAATCCTGATTTAGACGCGGAATCAGCGAGCACGGCTCGATTGGACTCGAATCGAGTGCTACCCTCGGCATCCCATTCTGTAGGATGGCCAGCGTAGATATTAGGTAGCGACAATAAAGTGTCAGGCACCACTGCAGCAGCAGAAGCCAGGCTGGAAAATGACAAAACTCCAAAAAGTATCAGCGAGTTGGTGAAACTCCGCATTTTGGATCGATGGATTGTGGTGATGAGCATGAATGAAGCAAAGCACAAATGGAATATTTGGTGATGTCAGCCTTTTGATTTGATTAAGTTGATGTTTTTCAGTGCACTTTGAAATTTCACTGCACCTCCAAAGCTACTTGTTTTTGGTTTGCTGAGGCGGCAATTTTTCAAATCAAATCATCAATTCCAATCAATTCAATCCCACCTACCAACCACCAGTAGAAACCCCACAGCACAATCCACAATGAGCTTTCTTGGACTAGGTGGATCCCCCAACAGTAATGGACCTGTCAACTCTATCAAGATTGAGGCTGCCGAAGCAGAACTCGACATGGTTTCCGACATGTTCAACCGACTGGTTGACAGCTGCCACGCCAAGTGCATTTTCAACAAGTACAGCGAAGGCGCTTTGAACAAGCAGGAGAGTTTATGTTTGGATCGATGTGTTTCTAAATACTTTGAAGTCAATACCAAGGTTGGAGAGGTTAGTATATTTGAACATTTTGAGTTTTGAATCAATGGTAGACGTTCTGTGTCGTAGGATTTATACATTTATACGTTTGCCATTGATTTGCAGTAGCTTCTTTGACTAGTTCTAACAACAACAGCATATGCAACAGCTTGGTGCAAGTGGAAACTTCATGGCTGGAGGACGTTAAATGTTTTCTGGTTTGTATATAAATGAATATGACTTGTATATGTATGAGTGATGTATGGATGGAATCGGGCAACCGCTAGTCCTTCTTTGAATATATTCTTGTGTAAGGAAAAAGACATGTAAGAAAGCAAAGACACGTCAAATTTCCTCGATTAGTCGTATGTATCTATTTATAGTAGGAAAAGATAGTATGATGCGATGATTCTTATTCCGGATTTAGAGCGATACTAAACGATAAGCTGTCTTTCGAATTATAGTATGGAATTGATTAAGACGTATGGCCAAGATGAAGAGATAGAATGGAGTTGGTATTTGAAAAGAATACGGATCTCAGAATATATAGACTCAAGGGATATATCCAGTGCATAATAACCTTTGGCGATTTGAATAATTTGAACAATATAGTCGTGTTTTCAGTCCAGGCTAGAATTCATGGGTAAATTGGTGATTTGAAAATAATAACTGAGCCATCAAGTCTCAGACTCAGTAGTGGATATTTGTAACCTCAACACGAGTACAACGTGCGAGTTTCAGTCCAGAAACTTCACTTGAATATTGAACGTACCCAAGTAGAGTACCTAAGAAGTAGATTACATAGTGAACCAAGCGCTTGCACAAAAAAATCCCCGTGTCTCTCCTTAATGCTATTTACAGTACTTTTCATAGTACATAATTGTACGCAATCTGCTATATATTTCTCTTAAATCCTCAAGCAAGACTCCATACAACAATCCCAATCTCCAGAATTGTTTCCACTATTTCAAGCCAACCCATTTCATAGCCCTGAGCTTGATTCCTTCAAAGCTATTCAACTTGGGTCGAGTGTCCAGGAAAAAACTAGGCATATCTGGAACAAGAGGATTAGGCTTTCCTGCATAGAAATCAATGACATATTCCACTCGTTTTCCACATCGATCCACTACCCAGTCATGACGGTCAAATGGTTTCTCATAGCCCCAAAACATGTTCCATCGCGCCGTTGGAGTCAATTTAGATGCATCGC
Organism: Zygoascus bituminiphila; assembly: GCA_030705125.1. Taxonomy (NCBI): domain Eukaryota; kingdom Fungi; phylum Ascomycota; class Dipodascomycetes; order Dipodascales; family Trichomonascaceae; genus Zygoascus; species Zygoascus bituminiphila. The sequence goes on along the minus strand of JANIWT010000004.1, from coordinate 167,263 downwards.
CAGAAAACGAATCCAGTTTAGGCCCACCACATGCCTCTGAGCCCTGGCCTTCTTCCCATTTCAGAATTTCCATCCAAGCCCGCTCGTTGACGGCATTGTGAATTGGAATGATGCTCTTCATGGTGCTGGTCTCGGGATCAAAGTTCTTACGCTTCATGGCATCAAAGAACATCTGCTGAGAAGGATACACCCAATTAGAGTCCCGGTCAGTTCTAGGAATCGTACTGACTTCTCTTTCCTGCGAAAGCTCCGAGTTTGTATGAGTTCCGGGAATATCTTTGTTTAGATCGTCTGATGAACAGCCCTTATGAGCAGGGCAAGATCCTGCTTCTGCAGCCTTTTGCATCCATGCTGCTCGAGACGAATGGTCTACAGGACACTTTGCATCCTCCGGCATGATGATTGCTTTCTCTAGTTTGAATACAATGTATAATGCTGTACTGTAAATAGGAAACTAGTGTGTAGCTTATAAAGCATAAAATGCTCCTATATTTGTTTTGTGATGTTTTTAACTGTGACTTGATTTGTTACTTGTACACCACCAAATTACAGAGCGTTTGATCCCGTTTGGTGAGGTTTTGCGTGCTCTCCCGATTCTTCATCACATATAACCAGATCTCAAAGAGTCCATTAGAACGTCCATTAAACCATCACTGTTCCATGAGTCGCGCGTTTTCTGCTCCGGGTAAAGCTCTACTGGTAGGCGGATACTTAGTTCTGGATCCAAAATACGAGGCATATACCATTGCGCTTTCTGCTCGAATTCATACTCTAGTGGAATCACAATCGGCTCCCGCGGGGAAGCTTAGTATAGTGAAATGCAGTTCACCGCAATTCCAGGACTCTACATGGATTTATAAATTTGATTGTGAAGGCCAATTCTCATCTAGTCGGCCAGATTGTGAAAATCCGTTTCTACGAGCTGCTGTCTATGTCGCATCTACTTATGCCCGTTCCAAAACCCCACTAAGTATCACCCTGACTGTGTTTAGTGACGATGCTTTCCATACACAACAAGGAAGTCGATTACAAGGAGACTCGAGCGATTCTCGCAAATCATTCCATTTCCATGATGCCCCTATTACAAAGGTGCCGAAAACCGGGCTTGGCAGTTCTGCTGCTTTGACAGTGTCGGTCATGACGGCATTGTTGAGCCAATTGGACCCCGAACATTTCTCTCTTGATCCTTCTACAGACTACTACAAAATCATTCACAATCTCAGTCAGATAGCTCATTGCTACTCTCAAGGGAAAATCGGGTCTGGGTTTGATATTGCCACGGCTATTTGGGGGAGTATAGTATACAGTCGATTCCCAGCATCCCAATTGAATCGGGTGTGCGAGTTGGCCGGAGAATCTCAGTACTTCAATGAATTCAGCAAAGAACTTCAAAATGTAGTGGATTCTCTAAATGTTCTACATGACAAAAGTCCTCTACCACCCAACTTGTCGCTTTTGATGGGTGACGTCAATGGAGGATCTGAAACCCCCAAGCTGGTGAGCAGAGTACTCCAATGGAAGAAGGACAACCCCCAACGATCCACCGAGGTGTGGGACTTGCTGTACGAGCAAAATATGGCGCTGGTGAGGCAACTGGCCGATATTAGGGAACACCAGAACTCAGATGCCGCACACCATGAAGCACTTGGCAACACTATTCGTGGTATACGATCGTACCTGCGGCTCATGTCCAAGGAAGCCAACGTTCCCATTGAGCCTCCTTCGCAGACAATTTTGCTTGATAAATGCGAAAGTGTTCCTGGAGTCATTGGAGGAGTGGTCCCAGGAGCAGGAGGTTACGATGCCATATGTCTGGTCGTAGAGACCAAAGAGATATCTCAAATCAAGCAGCTGTGTCAACAGGACAAGGTGCTGTCGTCAGTAAGCTGGCTGGACTTGCACGAAGAAGAAGTGGGTCTACAGGAGGAACGTCCAGTAGGGTATCCCGTGAACTTGCAAGGCTTTACATAAAGATGGACAGAACCAGCCAGCGGAGGGAGGGGTGGCCATGTGGATGGTTTATGCAGTACCCGTACCGATCCATAATTCCGTATGTATATATCGCGTTTGAACCGCCCGGAAAAGAATAATTAAAACCAAATCCACTGTCCATTTATAATAGACACCTTTTTTTAACCTCTATGCCAAACTTCGACCTGGCATCGCGGACCTGGGATGTTTGGGCCGTTCCAGCAGGGGGGTCTGTGAAACAACTAGCTACGGCCCATCTGATTTGGCTGTCAACACATGCTACTCAGGTCAGGGGGAGCATGGTGAAGTTACAACGACAACAGCTGGACTGGTTTGAATACTGGAAAAATGCAGATTTTTGGAGATACACAAGTGCCAAATATTTGTATATTTTCCTGATTGTCGGTGTTTTGACACTTGCAATGTTTGTAGTCCAACAGGTGATGGACCAACAGGCTCGAATAGGCTTGGAGCATCTGCTACGAACCCCCGGATTGCAATTTGAGCATGACAAGTCGACACTCCAGGCTACGCAGAAGGTGTGTCAATTTCTATCCAGGCACCGTATGTGGTTTCCCAGGTTAAATTTCATATTTGTTCAAGTCCATCGGGATATATCTGAAACTGAAGACAAAGCAGAATCAGGGGGTCTTGGCTGGACGGGACAAGTTGGCGAACCGAATGAGTACTCATTGATGTCACTAGAGAATGAGGAAACAAAAATTAAGGAGATGGAAAATAGAGATATCAATGAAGATGGATATGAAGACGAATATGGTTATGATAATGAAGACCAAAGTCGAGAAGACCAAAGTTCAATCCCCTATCCCGATGATCAAATCCAAGATTATCCTTCTCTATATCTATCAACCACAACACTGAGACCACTGGTTGTGTCTCAGTTGGTTCCGCCTGCAAGAGCTAACGGTCGGCCTCAATTTCCTCCTTTTGCATTTTCTTTGAATTCCATCATGGAAGAAGGTTCCATGGCCACACAGCCCCATTACGAGCTGTTTGTCCAGACCAACTTAAAGTTTGAGCCTAATACGAAGGGCCGCAAAAATACGAGAGTTTCTTCCTCCGCCTCTATGAATAATCAGCAAAAACCCCAGTATTATCTGCGACCCCCTTTACTGCGCGGCGCAAAATTCACCACCGGACAGATTCAACGTTCCACCCGAGGTTATAATCCCTGGATGCAAAGCTACTATGAACCGGTATGGCTATTCCGGGGACATCGCCATCATGATGATGTCTCGCGAACATTGGTGCGTGATCGCATGTCGTCCAATACTGGCTTCGAGTACTATACAATAGCTCCAGCTGCAGCAAGTACACGTGCTACTAACGACGACTATTCCAGTACCAGTAGCGGATCGGATTTCAGTGCTGTGTCATCGGCTACCAGCGTTTCATCATGGGGATCGGGCCCTAATCGGCACCGACCAAACCCAGCAGCTCACCTGACAAAGAACAATGCCAAGTCCAAGATGAGATCTAAGCCTGATTCCGCGGAGAAGACGGCAAAAAAACCCACTCGGAAACGGTTGATCCGTCTGTTATCCAAACGGTTACTGCGCCATTGTTGATTTATCATCGATCTATCTACACTGCACTACACCGCACCACACCGTTGCTGGATCGTCATTTGCGTGGCTCCCTTCGTATTTTTGCTGCAAAAACACTGGGTTTGCGGAGGTCTGGACCTCATGTGGGTGCCAGTGTCGCTTGTTTGGGAACTCTGACTAAGCGATCGCTCCCAATACCGAGGTGACTTGCTAAGTATAAAAGGCGACCGACAAGGCCGTTATTTGACTTGGTCCATCTCAAATCACAGATAATTTGCACAATTCAGGTTCTCACTTTGAATTCAAAACAAGCACCTGTTCGCCATTTATTGCGCTACCGTTTAACATCTAATCGAAACTTATACTCTACAATGACTGCTGCCACTGCCAAAACTTTGTATGATTTCAGTCCTAACGACAGCACTGGAAAGCCTCTTTCTCTTGACAAGTACAAGGGCAAGGTTGTTCTGGTTGTCAATGTCGCCTCCAAATGTGGATTGACTCCTCAGTACAAGGGTCTTCAGGAGCTGTATGACACTTACAAGGACCAGGGCTTTGAGATTGTAGGATTCCCCTGCAATCAGTTTGCTCACCAGGAGCCTGGTAATGCGGAGGAGATTGGTGCGTTCTGCCAGAAGAACTATGGCGTGTCTTTCCAGATTATGGATAAGATTGACGTCAATGGGTCCAATGCTGCCCCCATCTATGAATGGCTCAAGGTTTCCAAGCCTGGTTTCCTAGGCTTCAAGGGAATTAAGTGGAACTTTGAGAAGTTTTTGCTTGATAAGAACGGTCATGTTGTCGAGCGATTTGCCCCCACCACTTCCCCCAAGAGCATTACTGGCAGCATTGAGAAGCAGCTCAAGGCTTAAATTGGAATTTATTTTTTTGTTTAAAATATCTTAAAACTTCTTTTGATTTGGTGATTTCACTCGTTAAATCATCTGAGACTGCTGTTAGCTGCTGTGTTTTTGATCTTTCTTAGATCACAAGGCGTTATTTGTACAGAGCCACGACTCTCTGGCCCTGTGAATGTAGTTCGTAATGTAATTCAAATAATTTATTTAATCTTGTTTATCCCATGACTGTATTAATCGGCTGTGCGACATCATTTGTGTGATTTTTAATGTCGTAGTCACCCCACTTCTGCCTTTGTTAGTAGCAGCATAGATTTCTTTATCTTCGATATCCTTCTTCATCCCATCGCCCGCTTCAACGTTCCGAACCAGGCAACAATCTGGGCGTCTAAAAGTCAAAATCAAAATTTATAACTTAGTTTACTTTGTGTATATTATAGTAATAGCATTGTATGGATCATGATATTATTGCGATATTAGTTTGCTAATACATGAACCGTTTGTTTCAGTTAAATACAAAGACTCTGGATAGTGTTGTTACATACAAACACATCTCCATATAAATGATAGTGGTTTTTACCGTTAACTGTGTGATTGTAGAAATTGACAGAAAAGATATCCCTACAGAATTACTGATACACCCATAACCTCCGATCTAGCTAGCACAGTATGCAGCATATTTACCCTTGTTTAATCCAATGTATCAATTCACATGCTTATTAGCATATCTAACTACTTTTTTCGTCCCTTCTTTTTGGGTTTCTCCTCTTCTTCATCGTCCAGACTAAACTCTTCCTCTTCCTCTTCTTCTTCCTCCTCTTCTTCACTGCTGAACTCCTTGTTGGCCTGTCCCTTTCCTCGTCCTCTTTTGCTAGCTGTACCATTGGGATCCAATTCCCTGGCAATACTGGTCAGCAGAGTACTACATCGTCTACTCAACTCTAAAGGTGTTCGCGACAAGAAAAACCAATTGAATCGGAATAATGGGCTCTCTCGAATTGCATCTCGGATCTGCTCGTATAACAGTGTGCTGTCCAAACCAAATCGGTGCATCTGGACCACCAAATAGCGGTCCTCTTCCTCGCTATACACCTTTCGGCCATGACCCACGGTATACTGGATCTGGATTTGTTGCAAAGGAGCAGTGTAACTTTCCACTTTCTTCTTCAACAGTTCCTTCTGTTGCTGGACCTTTCTGGTTTTCTCTTCACCACTTTCAATTTGACCGATATATCGGTCCCACCCTTCAATTCGCTTGTAATTCTTCCAGAACTCTTTAGAGTATTCTTCCACGTCCTCTGCAGTCTTCTCATCAAACTCCGCAGCAATTGCCTCATAGTTGTCTCGGCCATGTTTGCCGCATGCCTGAACCCAATGAGTAAAGTCTCGTCTATTCCAGTGAGAAAATCCCTGCTGAGCCAGTTCGTGCTTTAGCTCCTCTTCCTCCTCAGTTAACGGTTCTGCAGCATCGATCGCAGCCTGCTCTACTACTCGTTCCTCCTCAGCTTTCGCGTCCTTCTTCTCATCACCAGTACTCTTCGGCTTTGGCGCCTTGTATCCAATTTGCTTTCGATAGTATGTAGTCTCCTTTTCGTAAATATCCAATAACTGTTGAGGATAAAACTGATGATCATACCAGAGAATCTGTTTAGGAGCTCGTGGTGCAACGGGGGTAGCCGTACCATCGCTATCAGAGCCTCGCCCATCTCCAGCCCTAAGAACGTCTCTATAATAGCCGTCAATTGAATAATTTTCTTTTCGCTCTCGCTTGGCCGGCTGAATCCATGTCATGCTCTTCTTTCCAGCCTTACTCTTGCCATCGCTCTTAAAATCCTTACCATTCCATTCATAAGCCGATTCAGACCCGAACTTCTGCAATTCGTCAAACTTCAAATTTTCAAACTTGGAGTTCAAAGCTTCGGTCTTTGCCTGACCCTTACTCAGAATGGCATCGATATCATCTTCGCCCATGGTGCTCTTTCCCTTATTTTCAAACACCTCACTTGCACCATGTCGAATCATACTAACCAAATCATTGTTGGTGACTGATTTGGACGCTTCAGCCTGAGCCTGGGCTCCAGCTCGACCTTGCTGAATAACCAGCTGATCAAGTCGCAGCTTCTGTGCCGCTCGTTCCAGCACCTTTTCTTCAATGGCATTCTCAGTTACAAATCGATAGACGTAAACTTGCTTGGTCTGTCCAATTCTATGGGCTCGATCCATGGCTTGCAGATCGGCTTGGGGATTCCAATCAGAGTCGAAAAGAATAACCCAGTCGGCAGTAGTGAGATTGATACCTAAACCACCAGCACGAGTAGTCAGCAAGAACACAAACTTCTCGCTGTCAGGTTTATTGTAGTCATCAATGGCCTGCACTCGATCCTCATGTAAAGTTTGACCGTCGATTCTGCAGTACTTGTAGTCTCTAAACAGGCAGTAATCCTCCAGGATATCCAGCAATCGGGACATTTGAGAGAAAATCAAAACTCTACTCCCCTGTTTCTGTGCCCGTTTCAACAGCTGATCCAGAATAATCATCTTTCCGCAGTTGTTAATCAAATGCTCATCTGTTGTGTAGGGAGGACCAGGCTCGGCACCTTCAAATAAATACGGATGGTTGCAGCATTTTCGTAGCTGCATCACAATGTTCAAGAGACGGGTCTTTTCGCCCTTTTTCACCGCTCCATTGACAGCTCCCAGATCCTTTTCAAGAATCTTCTGGTACCATCTGACCTGCATCTCAGACATACCAATATACAGATTCACCTCCTTCTTAGGTAGAAGTGAATGTTCCACATCAGATTTGATACGTCTCAGCAAAAACGGTCGTAGAACCTTGTGCAGCTGTTTAACTACCTTATCTTGATCTCCGCCTTGGCTTTCGAACCATTCGTCAAATTGATCTGAGTCAGAGAACACGTCCGGCAGAATGTAATTGAGAAGAGCCCACAATTCATGTAGATTGTTCTGGAGTGGTGTACCAGTCACCAGAAGACGGTTTCTCGATGAAAAGGTTCGAATGATCTGGGCAAGCATGGAGGTTTCATTCTTCAGCCGATGGGCTTCATCGACTACAATATACTGCCATGCAAATCTCTTAAAATAACCTTTCTCCCTCAAAACAATTTCATATGAAGTAATGACAACATCAAAATCACATGTGAGAAGCCGACTTTGAATCAGATTCGCTCGGCCATCTTTATCACCCTGAAGCACCAGGACATTGACATCAGGGGTCCATTTGGCAAATTCTCGAAACCAATTATCCAGAGTGGACTTGGGAACAATGATCAGATGAGGACCCTCAATTCCACAGATGTAACGCAAATAACCCAGGAAAGAAATGGTTTGTAGGGTTTTTCCCAGACCCATCTCATCGGCAAGAATTCCGGAAATGTGATTCTCGTACAAAGAAATCATCCAGTTGAGACCTTGGACCTGGTAATCTCGCATAGTTCCTTGAATATATCCAGGGGATTCTGTGAATATGGTAGGTCGTTTCTCCTCGCCTTCATCCTCGTCATGCATAAGTTCACTGTCTTCTTGCTTTTCGGTTTTTCGGTGTCGGTGGTCGCCATTAGCAGCTACGGGTTGAGACGAATGACCGTCATCTATGGCGTCAAGAACCTCCTTGAGTTTGCGGTCTTTTTCAGTTCGGGCATTGATGAAGTGGCGAAATAGGTCGGTGAGACCAATGAGATATTTGAATCGGTTGATTCGATCTGACTCGCGTTCACCAGCGAGGTTCTGGTGCTCGAGAAGATAATTCTGGAACGTATTGTTAGCAGGTGGTCACCGGGTTAAAAAGAATAAATAACACCCTGATTGGATGCAATATCGCGGAAAATACTCACCCTCTTCTTTTCCTCAGCAATAGTCATGATGGTGAAGAAGAAGGAAACAAAACCATGGTGGGAACACACGCGTTATCAAGTAAAGCCGTCCGGGTTCGGGAGGGCAACCGATATTCAGGCATATGAAAAAAGTACCGGCAAGAACAAGAGTATATTTATACGAAAAATGCAACTAAAACAGATATTTATATAGCTTGGCCATTGTCAGCCTAGTCGTTTGGAATAATCCACCTCGAATCCCAGCTCATCGTCGTTGATGTCTTCATCTCGGATCATTCTTAGGTTAGTTAGCTTAGCTATAAGCAACAATGATAGGTTCATATCATACTCACCTTGCATCTAAATGCGAAAGTTTACTCATCACTGCTGGCTGTACTTGTTCAACGTCCACCACCGGTCCATTATTGGGGATCATATATTCATTATCGCAGTAAGGACAGTAACTGTCGGTCTCGTCGAACTCAGACATGTCCTGGAGTCAGTAACTAACCAACCCTCCGTCAACCATACTATCATACCTTTCTAAATGCTTTTTTGCACTTTTTACAAATAAATGTCACCTCCAGAGTCTTGGCCAGAGAATGATCTTCCTTCTCTTCATGGCCTGTTGTTAGTTCTGTGCTATAGTTACTAATATATAAGGAAACCTCATTCATACGTACACTGAGGACAGTCGTACCATTTCCGGCAACATACTGTTCGAACGCTCACTTGAGCGTTAGGGATATGGAAACACATGTCGAGATGATGATTTAATGAGTTATTCGCGTCTAGTTCGTCCCAATAGATGTATGGCGCCCTGCACTTTGCGCGCGGTGATGTGAAATTTGGGCGATCGAAATTGGCTTAATAATCTTATCTTCCTTCAACCATCATCTTCTATGAGCACTACTACAACTACCACCACTACCAGCGTCATAACAAGACTCAGAACGGACAAGTCAGACGTTCCAGACTTCCAGCCTCCTCCAGAACATTGTCCTGGACCTGAAAATGACGATGCTGGAAAAGCTGACGCCTGTGAAGGGTGTCCCAACCAAGAAATATGCGCCTCTGCTCCGAAAGGCCCTGATCCTGATTTACCTATCATCAAGCAACGTCTTAGTGGAGTAAAACACAAAATCCTGGTACTGTCAGGTAAAGGAGGAGTGGGAAAATCCACCTTCACGTCTATGCTGGGATGGGCCTTTGCATCTGATGAAGACAAGGAAGTAGCCGTAGTGGACCTTGACATTTGCGGTCCGTCCATGCCCCGAATGATGGGTGCTGTGGGCGAAAGAATCCATTCTTCAGCAGAAGGCTGGTCTCCCGTCTATGTTTCCGATAACCTGGGAATGATGAGTATAGGTTTTATGCTACCTGACGATGATGATGCCGTCATCTGGCGTGGCCCCAAGAAGAACGGTTTAATCAAGCAGTTCCTCAAGGACGTTGTATGGGGAGACCATGTAGATTTTATGGTTTTTGATACTCCTCCCGGTACTTCGGATGAACATTTGTCTATTAATACCTATTTAAAAGAAAGTGGCATTGACGGCGCTGTTGTCGTGACTACTCCTCAGGAGGTCGCATTGCTGGACGTTCGAAAAGAAATCGATTTTTGCAGAAAGGCTGGTATCAAGGTCTTGGGCCTGGTTGAAAATATGTCGGGCTTTGTATGCCCGAACTGCAAGGGAGAATCTTTTATCTTTGCTCCGACTACTGGAGGTGCTGAGGCTTTAGCTAAGGAGATGGACATTCCACTACTAGGAAAGGTACCGTTGGATCCTCGAATCGGCAAATCTTGCGACACCGGTCTTAATTTCGTCGAGGAGTTCCCCGAAAGTCCTGCTACTCTTGCATACGAAGATATTGTTCGAAAAATTAAGGATCAAGTGGGAGAGTAGCTAAAAGATCAAACATCTGGAGAGCCAGTCAACAGCTCAGTCAGTCAGTTGGAGAGTAGCTGGATTAAAAAGTTAAAAGACTATAAAGTCATTATGCATGCATTATTTAAATAATATAAAGATCTGGACACCTTACTACTCTTTCACGTATTCAGAGGTTCTAAGAGAACAAGTAGATGCGTGATATCCTTGGTCAGCACATCCAATCCACTTATTTCCTCCATAAGCTCAGCCAACAGCTTGTCAACTTCCTGTGGACTGATACTTGACGATCCCAATAATAGGCGCCTTAGAACGGTTGCCACTCTACTTCTAGTGATTAGGGACTGATCAAGGATGTTCTTCAGGCATGCTTCATGACTCTCAATGACGATTTCATAGCTATTATCAAACAGCTGACCCATACGTTTGAATTCTACGTCCACCACGGACTGAATATGCTGCCAAATAGCATCCCACAGTAACTTCAGTTTCAGCTTGGGGAACCCATTGAGGGGAATTGCTTGTCCTGTTCGGTGAGTGCGGTGAGACAACTTGTACATGGCCAGTCGAACAGCCAAGAAAAACGCAAAGAGCTCACTATAGTACCTCAACGTCTTTTGCGATACCAATATCCTAAAAGGCCAGGGCAGTTGGAGTTTGATGTTGCACGGTACATTAAAAGTCAAGTCGTCGAATCCTGCACTTGTAGATGACTTAGAAGTCAGGACCACAGATGTGATGAACTTGTGATCCATAGAGCGTTCTTCAGGACAATCCTCTAGTAATCTGTTGAATGCCAAAGAAAATAAATGATTGAGGTCGGAATCATCCATATGAGCACCTGAGTATTCACAGAACAACGCATCTGTGAATTCGTTCGACCCAAGCAGAACAATATGCCTGAGGAAATAAAGAAGCCTGGAAGCCTCAGCCTGATCAACATTTTCACGGATAACGTGAGTCAGAATCTGGCGTTTGCAGCTAGCAATAGTAGCAGCCATTGCATCAGAGTCCAAAGGATAACTAAGATTGGATAAGGCAGATTGGCTCAGATTCAATGCTTGGCTATGGCCCTTGGTTTGATCGAGACAGGATCCAATAATAAGAATGTCATTAGCAGTAGAAGTATCAATACAAGGAGGGATTCTGGAGGTAACCAGAATATATTTAGGGCGATCCAGTACATCGTCATCCAGTTCAGCAGGGACGTTTTCAACAACCATGAAGTCTTGTGAAGTAGCAGGCAGCGAACCGTAAACAATCAAACAGGAGACTTGAGTCATCCACGATTTTTCAGCAGCGATTAAACATGACGATATCAGAGCAGCTACTTCCTGATAACCAGTGACCGCAGCATCACGTCTAAGAATCTTTATAATCTCCGGTCCAGAACGCGTGTTGCCGACAATGTCCTTGAGCAGTGATACAGAATATTGGAACAATCTTTGCCATTGACGAACCGTCAACGTGACTATTTGAGTCAGAGATACAAACGAATCACCGCCTACAAAGGCAGAATCTCGTGATAAAATGCTTTTTTCAATATCAATCAGTTTAGCTTGAAACGGCACAACAACACCGTTAGATACCGATCTAGCAACAGCATGGCCAGCAGGTGACACCGACACCTCGGAAGACTGGATTTTGACAATTATACGAGATAGCTTAGCATGCAGACTACCTAATACTTGGATTTGAGCAATCATGGCATTTTCCGACGGGTGCAAATTGGATTTGACAACATCATCGCTAACCAGCGCCGAATCAAAGCCCGCCAACACCACCAAAAGTTCGTGCAGCATAGGCTCAAGTTCAACAAAGCAGCAGAAACGTGGCTGTGGCAGTACAAGGCTGTGAACTGTATCAAGAAGTTCTAGATCAAAGCTGAGTAATCAATTTACCCGAACGGGATGCGGCAGAATATTGTCTGTCCCGGAGGTTAGTTAGTGCGATAGGAACGTGGGAGATAGAACATACGGGGATAGAGATCAACGGGTGAGGCTTCGGAGATAGAAGGTAAAAAAAAGAGAGTGAAAAAATACGAAGAGCAACATAAGAAAAGAGCAAAATAAAGCAAACCGAGTAAAGAGCAAATATATTTCGAGGAAAATGTGTTCAGGTGTTTAAGTACGTCATTGCGGGTTATTTGTGAATAATTGTGATGCGGAGTTCACAAGACGGAACAACTAGTAAAAAGTCGCGGAGTTTCATCGACACTTGATCAGTGGAATACACGGTATATTTTGAATGTACGGAAGTGAGATAATATCAAAAAGGCCGCGGATCAACAATATAGCCTTCTCATGATCTCTGCACAACTCCGCAGCCCTTTCAAGTCCCTCCTTGTCAGCCGTTGAGATCACAGCCCCGTTACCTAGTAAATCTTCGATTCCATCAGCTTACAAAACAACATACAAGCAGCATAGTAGACCTGGGTACGTACGATTCAGTCAAAAAAAGGGCTGAGTGCAAACCCATTCAAAGACCCATCAGTCCAGATCCGGTCGGTTTTCACAGTCGGCGTGCTCGTATTCGGGGCATAGTTGGTCCAGACCGCTACCGACCGTTTCCCCAGTATTATTGCAGGCTGAAGAAATCGCTCTGCGCCTCTCGGACAAGTGCTAATCGAAGCTCCGGATTTCGACTGATAAGACCATGCAAGATGTAGAGAACAAAGCGGGCGGGGTATAGAAGAATACGTATATAAATTACGCCATAAAACCAGGTGAAAGTCACATTGAAATCAAATACTTGTGTTGTCTCAGTTCCCATTGTTCTCACTGTTCTCACTGTTCTCACCTAATAGTCTTTGTGGGCCGAGCCATTTTGTCATCCAAACTAGGCAAACCAACCCAAATCAAACATCGGCTTTCTTACCTCTATTCTCGCCATCTCTTTCTAACTCACTATTTCTAGCTTCTGTTCAACTTTTATAATTGCGCCGATTTTTCCACCGGTCCATACAGTGTCAGTCCAATCGTCATCTCTATACTTGGCGTTCTCCTATTTCCCTCCCCCACCACATTTAATCGCTTCAAGGGCCCCCGCCGAGTTATTTTCTCTTCGTGCCCAACTGAACGGTTTTAACTTTCTAACGTCAACATAACGTCGCGTCCATGTCACAGCAGGACTCGTCAAGTTCCAGTCTAGGAACTGCCACTTCGTCCACATTGTTTTATGTCGCTCTGGGCATTGGTGTGCTCTTTGCCGCCGTTTTGTAAGTAACCCCCATTATTTGTAGGTGCATCAGTCAATTGCCAAGTTCATTGTCGTCCTGAAAAACACCCAGTGAGAGAGTGAGCAAAGATAGAACCCCCTTGTGATATTGGGCAAATGGGGACCTCAATCAGTTGCGCAAACGGGATAGAATTTCCAATCTCCGCTCAATATTACAAGCTCTCATTCATGTCGCCGCTGTATACCGCTCCGAGGCAGTTCCGCCGTACGGAGAATAGGTTCCGCTAAGGCTGCTGACTATATTTGTTCTCTAAACAAGGGTTTTAATTTGTTCGTGTGACATGCACTATCTGCAAAGCACAAACTAAAAACTCAAGGAACAACGCCACAGCGTGTGGACACCGCTCCGTATTTCGGAATTCCTGGGTTGTATTCCTATATAATCAAGGTTGTCTGTGCTGGGTTCTCCGCAGGTTTGCTCGGTCGTCTTTGCTTTGCTCCTTCCCGTTAGTTCCGAGCAAAGGTAGCGGTTGATAATCGTTTGGCCGTTTCTCGTAACGACCCAACCTACGAATCCCAATCAAGCAACCAAATCAACGGCACCCGCACACCACCTATAACACCATTCTGCCGAAGACCTGAGGGGGAATTTTTTTCACCTTTCGAACCTGGAATGAACAATGTCTATGCATGACTTTGTCCATATCCTGGGACGGCTCGTTAGTGGAGCTTTGTTACTGGTACTTGGCTTTATGCACCTGTTTTCTGCATTCATCATACTAATCTTGTTTTTTACTCCATATAGTGCATTCATGGGTTTCCGATACTGTTACCGACGTCGCCGACATCCAGAGCTGTTTGAACAGCAAGAAATAGCCATGCAACAGGCTCACGCATATCGCACCAACGGTCGCATAGTCCGCAAGAAAAAACCCAAGCTTATGACTCAGGCTCAAGTCGACGAGCTATTTCCGGTGATGAACTACAAATCTGCCAAGCTGCATGCCCCTAGTCTCCATTCCGCTACTGATTCCGTGAATCCGCCGCCTGAGAGACAGAGTTCGGAAAGTTCATCTGCCAATGACCGGCAAATACAAAATGTACACACTCATACTCATGACATAACGCCTGTCGAAGTCGCTCCTGCCGAAATAGACCTAGGAACTACATCTTTTGAAAAGGGTCCTCAAGTCGAGGAGCAGCTCGAAACCCGATCTTTGCATTCTACTACTCAGTCCGCTCATACTTCTCCGTCTTACGAGGAAGAGGAGGAGGAGGATGACGAGCCTACGGTTGATCTGGCTCGTATGGGATCGGCCGGTGATAACACTTGCGCTATTTGCATTGAAGAAATGGAAGACCAGGAGGATGTCCGTCTATTGACATGTGGTCATATTTTCCATCAGGACTGTGTAGACCCCTGGCTTACTACTCGAAGAGCATATTGTCCTCTATGTAAGCATGATTACTATGTGGCTCCTCCTCCGGGTCAGGAAGCCGAAGCTGCTGCTGGCGAAAACCCCCAAGGATCAAATACCGCAACTGCTCCAACTGCCCGGCCTGCAAGCCGCAGAAGAGTTCTGGCCAATTTGTTTGGCGTTGGAGGCGGAACATCGGCACGGGCTGAACCGACGCCTCCATCTGTCGCTGCGGCAGCTTAAGAGAGTGTGTTTTTCAATTCGACTCTGGTAGATTGGATCTCACTCCTTTTTATTTCATTCTATTCATAGAGATTTATGGTTATGTCATTGTATGATAATGTATATTTTTTGTTTTCTAATTAGCTCATTGACAAGTTACCCCAATAATTGTTATCAGAATACTGTGTGGAGAGATCTACCACCGGGGTATGTTGGTATCAACCGTTGCTTCGACGAGTACAGCCTGAAATAATCTGTTCGACCTGTCTAGTGATATGACTAAGACTATGGACGGAGACACTAATAGCATTTATAATTTATTTATTGAGTTCCTGGACATTTGAGAATCCGCACTGCTGAACTTCGTCTAGCGGGAAATACACATATGTACAGGACTGATTGATGGAGATATCAATAAGTTAGCTGAAAATATGAGTTGAGTGAACAACTGCTTGAACGAAATTGAAGAGACATATTATCGCCTAAAATAATTTCATTTAAGGTAGCTGAAATAGAGTATTCTTGTCAGAGTTTAATTTAATAAATATATTGTAATGAACGTTAAATAATTATACTGAACCTGAAATATAGGCCGGTACTGATGACGATGGCCCACTCTGATTCTCATACTAGCCTATCAGTCCAGTGAAAGTGTATCTATACCATCACTGTACGCAAAACGTCTACTGAAGGCTAGTAGAATCAAAAATAAGGTAATACACCGGTTTTTCCGGGATTTTTGTCGATCTGATTCGCCCACCTACCCGTTGGTTCGGTTGAATTGTATCCCTGCGAGTTCTACCGAGCCTAAAGACCATCGTTTGTTGTAAGGCCGAACCCCAATAGTCGGAGAAACATCAGCCATCAACCATCAAACCAAGCATAAAATTCCGCTGCTATGAAGCTCGTAAACAAATCATAAATATATCTTTTGTGAGCCTTTTCAACCCCGATCTTTTAATTCTGGTTTCCTTCCTCCAAACCTACTGAAACGTCGATCCATCGATCCCGTTTCCTCACCGAGGCAGTTACCCCGCGTTCTGTGTGGACTGTGCTATAAAGGTAAAGTGGAGGGGCCCGTGTTATTTCCACATCAATTAAATAACCATCATGTTGAGAAATACCCTGAGAAATCTTCCCAGACTAGCTAGACAGTCTCCATTGCGAGCTGCTTATGCTTCTGCTTCTTCTGCTGCTCGAACTTACTCCACTTCTTTGCAGTTCACCGAGGAGGAAGAGATGTTCCGCGATACCGTTGCCCGATTCAGTGAAGAACTGGTTGCTCCTAAAGTCCGTGAAATGGACGAAGCCGAAGAAATGGATCCTACCATCATCAAGGCCATGTTCGATAATGGTCTGATGGGAATCGAGACTCCCGAGGAGTATGGTGGTGCCGGTGCTTCCTTCACATCTGCCATCATTGTCATTGAAGAATTAGCCAAAGTTGATCCCAGTGTATCGGTGCTTAACGATGTCCACAACACCTTGGTGAACAATTTCGTTCTCACTCGTGGCTCAGATGCTCTCAAGTCTAAATATGCTCCTCAGTTGGCCCAAGAAAAACTCGGTGCTTTCTGTCTTTCAGAGCCTGTTTCTGGATCCGATGCGTTTGCTCTCAAGACCCGTGCGGAAAAGAAGGGCGACCATTATGTTCTCAACGGTTCTAAAATGTGGATTACCAACTCCAAAGAAGCAGATCTTTTTATTGTTATGGCCAATCTGGACCCGTCCAAAGGTTACAAGGGCATCACTGCTTTCATGGTTGAGAAGGATATGGGTGTCCAGATCGCTAAGAAGGAGAAGAAACTGGGTATTAAAGCTTCTTCTACCTGTGTGCTGAACTTTGACGATGTCGTTGTGCCCAAGGAGAATCTCATTGGTGAGGAAGGAAAGGGTTACAAGTATGCCATTGAAGGTTTGAATGAGGGACGAATCGGTATTGCCGCTCAGATGTACGGTCTTGCTCAAGGCGCTTTCAACCGAGCCACTAACTACATGTTCAACGACCGAAAACAGTTTGGTTCATACATTGGTGAATTCCAGGGTGTTCAGTTTCAAATTGCCCAAGCTGCCATCGAACTCGAAGCGTCTCGGCTGTTCATTTATAATGCTGCTCGACTAAAGGAGGAAGGCAGACCATTCATGAAGGAGGCTGCCATGGCCAAATACTACGCTTCCACTGCCGCCCAGCGAATTGCGTCTCAGGCCGTCGACTGGATGGGAGGTGTCGGTTTCACTCGAGAAGATATTCTGGAGAAGTTCTACAGAGACTCCAAGATCGGTACCATTTACGAGGGTACGTCCAACATCCAGCTGCAGACTATTGCCAAGGCTATCCAAAAGCACGTGCAGAATTAAGCATAATCATATCTATTGTATCTAGCTATTCATTTCCAATTTGTGACTATTGGAATAAAATTAATATGATTTGAAGAAATAATGTCTATTTGCCTGCCTATTGGCCCATCTGTGTTTCAACCTAGTACCCGTGCCAAACTCTGCCTCCATGATTGCATTTTGCCTGTTGAATAGTAGGCTCCAAATAATGGCTGTTCCCCCAGCATTTTGTCAATTCTAGCCCATTCCTTGGTGATAATCAAGATGTCTTCGTTCAAGTCCCTTATATCTCTTGTAATGCGGAAAATACCTCCAGCTAGCAATCCAAGTACCAGAAAGATCAAAAACAAAAAGATTTCTGGTGTGATCTCAAAATGATGATTGTCTCCCGTTCCAGTTATACGCGACAATACATCAGAGACACTCAAACAAGTTTTCCATAGTGTGGAGTTGTTCATGTCATAAGTACTGGAGGAATGAGAAGCCCGAGAAGCAGAACGAGCTTTAGATGAAGACCGCGTAGAAACAGGTGTAGGCATCGTGTGAATGAAACCTGAAGTTCCAGGATTATCTTGCATAATATCCAACTTTTCCGTCTGCAATTTCAAGTCCTTCAACTCTTTTGTTGCTGCCTTCAATTGCTCGAGCTTAGTCGTCAGTTGCTCCTGGAGTTTCTGATGTTTCTCCATATCCATTGTGCTCTTCTCTTGTCTCAAGAGCTCCATTCTCTGGTTCTCTCTCTCATTCTCCTTCTTCTTCTCCATCTCCATTCCAGTAGGATTGTCCTCGTCAATGGTACTGCGAGATTTCTCAAGAGGTTCCACGGATGGAACATTTCTATAATCTAGACCAGTAAATGAACCTGCTCCAGTTCCTCCCCCGTTATAAAAAACCACTTCTAGTCTGATAATATGCTGTGGATGGGGATCCAGCTTTAAATACTGGTCTTGGTTGTGAGAAGTATTAAGGGTATGAGAACTGTTTGTCTGGGAAACTTCAGGAGTTGGATGGACAGGGGAGGGACCAAACCGTATCTGAGAAACATTTGGAAGTGAAGAATTCATCTGGCTTCTATTTTTCCAAGAATCACCTGACTGGGTTTGGCTGTTTTGTAAGTTTTCAAACTTATTGATGCGATCTCTCACGGCTCCTGTTGCTCCATTTGCTCCTTTTTCTCCTGTAGCTGCTTTTGATTTCTCTTTCTTGGCCTTTTTCTTTGCTTCAGCAGGTTTATTGAATCCAGAAATTAATCCCCTTTCCTTCAAATCTTGAATACTAAGTGCAGATCTCGACCGATCTAACCCGCGACCAGAAATTCCACTCTTTTGTGTTCCCTTATCGCCATCAGACCAAGTTAAGGAAGTTGAATTTTCATCAACGCTAACTGCTATGGGGGGTGCTGTCAAATCAACGGGATCACTAACTGGTGGATGAGCAAACTGAGGTATCGCCAAATCAAAAGGTCCAACATCGACGGGTGGGTGATCAAACTGTCCTTCACTTGGCCATATAATCCCTGGAACAGGTTCCTTATCCTTGGTAGGCTGAGATATAGGAACAATGCCATTGATTTCATCCTCATCTGCCTGATTAAGGTCAAGATGTCTCTGCTCATTGAAGTCACCTTCGACAAACTGCTCCGGTACGTAATGATACTGAGCAGGATGGTGACCCACTATCAGTCGAGAACCTTCGTAGGAGGTATCAGCGATAGCCTGACTATCTACCTCTGCTATACCCAACCCTTGCAAGTTTTGAGCAACAAAAGACGGTTTGTAGTTGAAATCAGGCTCATCGCGGAGATCTTGATCTTGGTCTGGCCAGGGCAGTTTCATCAGTTTCTTTCGCGTAACTGGAGAAACAGGAGGTGTTCGGCTTCTACCGATTCGGACAGGTGTAGGAGATACGCATTGCTCTGCGTATTCTTCAAATTCACGTTCCTCAGGTCCAACCTGTGAAGAAGCTCCATTATCATATGGTGTGGAGCTGGCATTGACGGCAATAGGGAAAAAATTCTCTTGGCCTGGGGAGCTCATGTTGGAGTTCACCACGGGGATGTCGGTGATTTCCATGAGATGATCATTTGTGTTCACCGGGCTCTTCGATGTTTTGACTGGACTCTCCATTATAGATCGATGCTGATCTCTAATGAATTGTCCAGCTTTAAATACTTGGTATTTTATCTTGAGGTAGCATGTTCAGGGGTATTTATGTGGTTTTGAGGTGGAACGGCATGCTCCAGATCGCCGGAGATCTGACAATATATTTCGACATTCGAACGTATAAAGCCAAATTTTGAGAAAATATTTAGAAGATACACAATACAATAATATTTCAATGCAAATAGTATCATAAATGTTTTTATAGGTTTTATTGCCCAGAATATCCATTTATTTGCAGTATCAAAAGAACTGCATAGGATGCCTCAAACGATTATCCAGCACGGCTGAAAAATATTTTTATGCTGGTTCGGAATTTTCAGTAAAACCTCATATTCTGCAGTGTACCCAGAACAAAAGTAACATGGCCAAACGTAGCAAGGAAGAAGAACCTGAGGAGATCGAGGTTAATCTGGAAGCTCCGGAACCTCTCAATAAGAAGCAGAAACGTCTGTTGAAAAAGGGCAAGATCGATGAGAATAAGCTCAAGATCGGTGCCAAACCCAAGCGAGAGGGCCCTGCTACCGGCGGTGATAAGAAGAGCGAGTTTGGAGTTTGGATAGGAAATTTATCATTTGATACCTCAAGAGATGATATCATCAGATTTCTGGAAAGTAGGGATATTGCGAAGGACACTATTCTGAGAGTTCACATGCCTACCAAAGCCAACAAGAACCAAGGTTTTTCATATGTGGATTTTGAAACAGAGGACATCATGAAAGAATGTATTAAGTTATCTGAATCTCATCTCAATGGTCGAAACCTTCTCATTAAGAACGCCAAGAGCTTTGACGGTCGTCCCGCTGCCAAAGACTCTCAGAACCACAAACCATCAAGAATCCTCTTTGTTGGAAACCTTTCTTTCGATACTACTACAGAGCAGGTTGAATCGCATTTTCAGCACTGTGGCCCTATCACTCGTGTTCGAATGGCTACTTTTGAAGACTCGGGTAATTGCAAGGGTTTTGCATTCATCGACTTCCAATCTATCGAAGCTGCTGCCGCTGCTTTGGCGGATAAAGAGTGTAAACGACTGAATGGAAGAAACCTGCGAATGGAATATGGCGAAGATCGAACCAACAAGAGACCCCAGGGCGCAGGACGACCTCCAAGAGACACATCTTCTGAACCTTATGAGTCAGCGTCTAAATCTGCTGCCCCTACAGCTGATGAAACTGCAGCTCCACCCAGGGAAACACGGGAAAAGCGAGATAGCAACGATAGAAAAGACAGGAAAGACAAGAAAGATCGAAAAGATAGAAAAGAACGTCCTTCTGGACCAACTTCTGGTGCAGCTCTTGCTACAGCTCAGCGGGCAAGTACTGGTATTGTTGAAAGCAGGGGAAAAAAGATCACCTTCTGATGTGATATTTTAAATATCACCAACTTCTCTATACTATCTTTGCATGTATAATATATTTTCACGTTCTAAACAAAAAAACTCTTATAAGTCGAGTTGTAGTTATTCGTATATGCGTTATCTGTTCGTATTCGTATTCGTATCACTGCCGTGAATCCTCCCGTTAATTGCCTAGCAGTTAATTCATATCTCTTCTTGAAGTTCTCCATTTTCTTCCAGAATAACCTCGTCATCGTCATCTTCATCGTCGTCCTTGTCTTTTTTGCCAAAAATACTTAGCTTTCGAACAAATTTGCTCGAACTAGTACTCGAAACGCTCTTTCTGGAGCCAAAAGATCTCATGCTCTTCTGGAGGAATGTCGTGCTGGTAGTGCTCTGATCACCTGGAGATGAGCTGAAAGAACCCACGTAGGGTTCTGAAGTCAACAGATCTGAAGAATGGCCTGTCTCGTCTACATCCAGTGACATCAGATGTGGTGGAGCCTCGGGAAGATCATCATTGCTAGTGGTCTTACCAAACAATGATGCAATGGTCTTCTTGTCAGTTTTATCGCTCTTCTCTGGTTTCTCCGGAGACACCGGGCCCGGAGACCGTTCAAATAGACCAACAAACCCTTTTCTACCTTTCTTACCAGGAGAAACAAGAAATTGACTAGCAAATCCTTCCGAGCTTTTCCTTTCAGTAGACTTCCTGTCACTCTTATCTCTCTTCTTTTTGCTATCCTGGGTATAAGCCACGGGATCGTTACCAGCCCAGTCTTTATCACTCCAGATATCACCAACCGTTCCATTATCTCTCCAAGTAGAGAAAAACACGTCGTTGGGGTTGATGCTCGGTGTTTTACTACTCAATGCACTAGAGTAGCTGCCGGCACGTGGTCGGTTGGAAAACAGAGACTCGTTCGCCGTCAGACTAGTAGATGCAACCAGACTATTATTATTATCCATTTCTCTGTGGTGCTTGCCATCATTACCCTTAGCATTATTTTGGTTTCTTCCGAAGAAAAACATGCTGGGGAACTTCTTCACCTTCTCCTTGCTATCCTGTGAAGACGCTTCGGCAGCATTACCTTCTTCTGCCATACTGATATTCGACGAAACAATGGTATTGAACGATGCAGTAGGGAAAATTTGTGGATTGGGAGGTGTAGGTGGAGATGTCTCGAAGGTGGAGATATTGGCAGAGTCTCGGTCTCCTGCTGCTCGGAATGACAGCAGAGATTGTTTGGGTGACACGAACGCTTGATTCTTATGAATGGAACTGTTGTCAGTGAAATCTCTTGTGTCACGCTGCTCATTAAAAAATTTCTGAATGGACTCGGAAATATCATCTCCTCCAAACAGATCTGTTGGTAGAAGTAAATTGGGAAGAGGTTCGTCAGCTATCGTTCGGCTGACCGCAGAACTAGTGGGTCGTAAAGCTGCACCAGATGCAGGGTTGGTGCCAGTTACAGATGTCATGCCAATTGGTGAGTCGAATAGCTGGTATCCAGAAGATTGTACACCATTCAATCCACTGCCTCCTGAGCCTGAACTAAATGTACGGTGCTTCGAACCAGAATATGCAGTATGAGGTGGGGATGTAGTCACCGTAGACATACTGGGCCCCACTAACATGCTAGGCATAGATATACTTTCCATAGCACTAGAAGAAGGAAGAGTCGATGTTCGTGCCATAGCAGCTTGCTGCTGGGCATTCTTAAAAGTTTTTGTAGCTTCTTCATACTGTTCATGCACTTTCAGGTAACGAACTTCCAAGTCTTTCTGAACCTTCTGCCAGTCATCCTCCAGCTGTTTGTCAAGATGTAATTCCTTTCCGAGCCATTCTTTGAAGTAGTCGTCTAGACCTTCTTGAGCTAGAACATCATTTAAAACATCTTCGCCTTCGGGTAATAATAATGTTACAGGATCCATCTTCTTTCGAAGAATCGACAAAGCCTCTAATGTAGCATTTTTACTCTGCTCCGATCTCTTCAAACTCTGATTATGACCCTTGATATCATCATCCAGCTGATTCAACTCCGACTGACATGTTTCAATCATGCTCTTGATGTTATCGAGATCCCTGATGTTTTCGTCATTCAGATGGTCTATATTCTGCTCCAATTCACCGATTCTGAATTTTGCTTCTGCAATCTCCTGATGCCAATTTTCCTGGCATGTCTTTCGCTTCTCCAGTTCACCTTCGAGAGAATGGCATCGCCTGTCTAACTTTGCCCTCTGGATTTCAAGGGCACGCTTTGAGTCATCCAGTGACTTTGCTTCGCTCCTAATGGACGATCGTTGTTGGTCATCTAGTTTCTTTCTCTCTTTGAGCTCCTCTAGTTCTCTCATCAAAACTTCCTCAGCACCATTGAACTCCGATTCCGCGGCCGAAGCTTGAGCCAACAGATCACTGATTTCAATCTGAATACCTTCCACTTCGTTTGTGAGAGCTTCCACGGTATATACTTTATCAGTGGAGTTTTTATCGCCAGTATTTCTGTCGGAGATTTTTAATCCTGAGGGTCGAAGATTCTTACTACTAGCTCTAGACCTCTTCAGACCACTATCAGAAGTGATTCCGATAATTGGGTTCACCGTAGAAGGAAGTCCCTCGTCTCGGGATACCTTGGTATGAACGTACAATGTCGAATTGTGGCTCCGGTAGTTGGAAGCATTGACAGCACTAACTCTAATAACATAACTCTTATTGGCTGTAAGATTCTTGAGAGTGACGTTGGAATCAGCACGGTCGGTTTCTCCTACTTTTTGACTGTCAACTTCCACAATGTACTTAACCACCAATGATCCCGTGCCACTAGGTTTAGACCAATGAATGCTTACAGTACTGTCGGTGACATTATCCACCGACACCTGAGGAGTTTCTGGAATGTCTATTCCAAGAATATGAATCAATGAAGGAGCTGGAACTTTCAGCAATCGGGTGGCGCGATGACAGAGCCACAAGATTGCTGAAATCAGCAGAATCAAGTCCTTCATGGGGTTGAGTGGAGGTGGGAAAAAAAGAAGATGAAGATGGAAACCAGCTCTTTTGCCCAACACGCGCGCCAGAAATTGGATCTCAACAATGACATTCTATAGCCATGCAGGAAGTTTAAAAGACTCTGCATTGTTTTAAAATGATTCGGACGTTCTTGTAATAACCGTGGATTAGTGTAATTTTTTGAGGATCACCGGCTGGTACTACTTGCCAAACATCCAAATAACATCTGATCCTTCACCCTAACGAGATATTTCGTATCATCGGCATATCTGGAATATAAAATAGAGCCATTGTCTCAGATAATATATTTAAGTCAATCCGCTTAATATCCCCTGTATATCTTCTATGTCCTTATACCAAACTTCTCATACCATTCACCTATAACTGAACCTGAGCGACCCCATACCTAGCAGACTATCATCCTGCTCCTCGTCCTTATATTCTGGAATGACATTCAAGGTGCGAACTGGCGATCGTTCTGGTGCTTGGCTTTCTGAATCATTGAACAAGCTCATTAGACTCGGCGGCCCGTCGCCAGTACTTGATCGTGTAGAGCTGTCAACACGGTCAAGAGATCTTCCTCGGTCATCCCAGGATATTTTTTGTTCTACTATCATGTCTGCCTGGGGGATTTCCACTGGAGCATCCAAATTCGGATGGTGTAATAGTGTACTGGAGGCCTCGATTTTAAGTGTACTTGTTTGACTGAATGTCGGTAGACTGCTAAGGCCCGTACTGCCATTAGTTGTAGACAGAATGGGGCTCGGCCACGTCTTGGACTCTGCATGATGGCTGCGTCCTGGAGTGTTTTCTGCGTCAGTATTCAGACTGATGTCCATCATGCTGACACTGTTCATTCCTGCAATGTTCTCGAAGTTGGTATTTCCCTTTGCCCAGGGCTCTTCATTGGAACCGGAATACTTCTCAACATCTGAATCACTGCTATTCTGAGGTGTTTGCTCAAGATCTTCCTGCATGACTCGCTCATTGAGTGGTTCATTTGACACTGTCATCATAGCCTCTGCCTCGATTTCTCGAATTTGTTCCATACTCTTCTTCTTGTCTCGCAGAGGAGATTTTGGAGGAATATTCAGAGGATCTGGTGGAGTCACCTCAATCATAGAAGTGTATGTTTGAGGTTCATTTGGGCTGCCTTGACTCTGGAAAGACGTTGATGCTATTGGTTGAACTTCTGGTCTGCCAACAATCTGCTCCACTTGTTCCTTCATGAAATAATGATCTTCTTTGTGGACTCTCATTAGAACCACTTTGATAAGAGCCTGCCACTCTTTTGCGAATTGTTCATCTTCCTTAAGCATTCGAGTGGTCACCTCACCGCCGCTCTCGGACCGATTATATCGACTGCACAACGTTGCCCATTTATCAAACATGGCCAGTTCTACCTCATGAGACAAACAGCTATCTTTGAATAGGTCCACCCCAAATTGAGGATGTTGTCGGCGAATGAGATCATAAGTATCATCGACCAGTTGCAGAGCTTCGTCACATTCGTCAGAATCAAATGCAATGGGCATTTTGGGTCTCACACTATGATATCCTTCTGGTGTTATATGTACAAAATATGATGGACTACTGGGAGGACTATTGTAGAAACTCTGGTCGAGATCCGTCATTGAATCATCGGAGTTTGACGAGCCCTCATGATGAACCTTGAGGTTCGGACTGGAACGGTGGTGATGACCAAGTTTGTGCATCACAGGAGATATATCAGGAAGAATGATTTTAATTCATAAGAGATTCTGCTTTATATTTATATTTGTTTTATATGATAAGTCATCGAAAGGAATCTGAGCAGTTATCCCCCTGGATTGACGTATCAATGAAGGAGTCAAAGAGAAGGATGAGGTAACCAATTGGAATTGCATGGTGAAATATGACCACATTATTGGTACTACATCGTCAGCAGTTGACTGTATGAATAAGAAGATAAAATCTTGATATATATTGTAGCTTTAGATGTTAGCATGTTGAGGTGAACTGTCAGTGGTGGAAGAACTTACCAGACTGGTGCGTTTCACTCAGAACACAATACACCTTTTACACAATAACTCGGTGAACAAAAATCATTTTACGAGTCAATGGTATAGGTAATAATGAATAGAGTTTTTCCATTATAGTATCTCGGATAGTAATCATTTAGCTATACTATTTCACTATGAATATACGAGATCTCATTATTTCAGAGGGACTACCCCATTGTATTAACTAACGTCACTCCATAAACAATGAGATCAGTATCTCGCTCTAACGATCATTCCACTAATCACTAATCACTTTCATTAACAAAAAAAATATATCATTATAGTACAGTTCCATAACACGTCTATAAACTCAATTGTTTGTCAAAAGTATCCCTGTATATTGGAGGAACACAAACGTCGTCGGTGAAACGCCCGGCCCGACGGACATCCCCTGCTTATCGGCCCCACTCAATTCGATCTTATCGCGCGCAGGACCCGGGGAGCAGCGGGCATCGGCGGACCATACCGAAACATTGGCCATTATATAAGGGGCGGAGATTCTTGTAAGAAATTAAAATATCCAGCATTGAACGAATTTTTTTATTTGATTTCACTATATTTTTGAAGCTTACCTTACTCTGCTTTGCTTTACTCCCTTCTTTTAGTCTAGGCTGAAACGACTGATATCATAGATAGATAACATGTGCTCTACCTGCACCCTCGAAACACCAACGCTTTCCCTCAGCACAACTACTCCCGCTACTAATTCCTCTAAAATGTCCAACGTCGTTGAAGTAAAACATCCCGTTCTTCAGGCCAAGCTGTCGCAGCTTCGAAGCCAAGGTCTTTGGTCGCAGGAAGTCAAGCGATTGACTGGTGAAATCGCCAATATTCTTGCCATTGAATCCACGGGCCGTGAATTGTCCACAGCTCAGGCTGGTCCGGGTCTATCAGACACCGGATTTCACTACGATATGGTCAGAGTCAAGCAGCGGGCTGTAATTGTTCCTGTACTCCGATCAGGTCTTGCCATGGAAACTGCGTTTGCTCAGGTCTTCCCTGAGGACTGCAATGTGCCATCTTATCACTTGGGGGTGTTTCGAGAGAAAGCCACCAAATCCCCCATTGAATACTACAATAAGCTCAGCCATAACAAGCCATTTAATGTCGCGTTTGTTCTGGACCCCGTGATTGCTACTGGTGGAACTGCATGCTCTGTCATTGAGTCGTTGAAGGAATGTCCTATTGACAAGATTGTGTTTGTCAGTATAGTGTCGTCGGGGCCTGGCATCAAGCGAGTCAGTGAAACTCATCCTGATGTCACGTTTTATGTTGGAGCGATTGACGAAGAACTGGGGCCCGATGCATATTTGATTCCGGGGTGAGTATATTTTTTCCTACTAATTCTTTGTATTTTTTGATGACTAACTGTTTCTAGCATTGGTGATATTGGCGACCGACTGAACATGACTTAGAGTCTGTCTATGTTTGTATGTTTAGATAGATTCTGTTGATACTGAATCTGCAATAGTATAAACCCAGTATCAACAAATTTACTAAGGCTGTAAAGTATTAATAGTTGATACATAGTTATTTATTAGTCCTTATTTCTGGCCCTGATTAGGATATTGATCCTAGTCGTGTATCAACTAATAAGCTATAGTTATGAGCACTACCTGTGACCTCAGTACTTTTGTGATATATAAACTTCTGTTACTATACCTGCTCCTGCCTATACCTGCTCCTGCCTTTCGATTTAAGATTCCGTGGTTGATTCGAGATTCATATAAATTCTCTAGTTAATATCCTAATCCACTCCTGTTTGATAAATATTCCGATCGATTTCAGCTATTCTGATCTATTTCAATTGATTTGTCCCTTCAGACCACCGTCCAGATGAGCGGCTTTCCACGGCTTAACTTTTCAACGCACTCCACTTACCAACTTTCCCACCAACATGACTCAACTGCATTCAGTTCGAATCGGAGTTTTGGCGCTCCAAGGTGCGTTCATTGAACATGTCAAACACCTTGAACGGGCCGCAAAAGAACTTGACGAGCCGATTTCCATTATCGAAGTAAGAACACCCGAGCAGCTGGCATCTTGTGATGCTTTGATTATTCCCGGTGGTGAATCAACCTCCATATCATTGGTTGCAGAAAGGACCGGAATGCTCGATCCGCTCCGAGATTTCGTAAAGAAACAGAGAAAACCCGTCTGGGGTACCTGTGCTGGTATGATTCTTCTTGCTGAGGAGGCCACTAGAACCAAGCGTGGTGGCCAGGAGCTTATTGGTGGTCTGGATGTCAGAGTCATTAGAAACCATTTTGGTAGACAGACCGAGAGCTTTGTTACCTATCTCGATCTTTCTTTTATGGATGATCCCAACCCATTCAAGTGTGTTTTCATCAGGGCGCCGGTTGTAGATACTGTTATCTCTGATATTCAGTCCAAATCAGTACCGGTCGAAGATGTTATTGCCCCTTCAGTCAAACCGGCAGATTCCAACTACAAATTACAGCCTGTAGAAATTCTGGCCAAAATCCCAGCTTCTGAGGCTAAAAGCGGCAAGGATACTATTGTAGCAGTTGAGCAGGGCAATGTTCTTGGAACTTCGTTTCATCCTGAGCTCACTGAAGATTTCAGATTACATAAGTGGTGGCTGCGGCATCGGGTTTTAACTACTGAGTAACATGCATCTCTACAAGCATTATAAGAACCCAAATACACTTAGACATGATACGATCGATACGATAAATGGATAATAGATAATAAGACAAATAATACCAATTCGGATGTCTTTTGGGTCTCATCACAGGCACGGATTGAATTTAATGCCCTGTGAGTGGCTCTCACTATAATGTAGCGTGCCTTCCTCACCCACATCATCAACAGCCTTCTCTCCTTCCGTTCTCTTCATATTACCAGTGCATTCATTTTATGACATAATGCGTTGCCGCTTTTTTTATATGAATGGTGCGCTTACTGAGCAACAGTGACTTCAATATCGACACCAGCCTCCATGCTGTAAGAAGTGACCTTCTTGACAACCTCAGGAGGAGCGTAAAGATCAATGATTCGCTTGTGGATTCGCATCTCGTATCGATCCCAAGTCTTGGAACCCTCACCGTTAGGTGTCTTTCGAGTGGTGACGGTCAAAACCTTGGTAGGGAGTCGTACAGGTCCCTTGGTAGGGAGTTCAGAGCCCTTGGCTCGGTTGATCAAGTCGGAGCTGACCTTCTCCAACTGCTTAACCTTGGTGGAGGTAAGAGTGATTCGGACCTTCAAGATACCTTGTTCAGGGGCGGGAGCCTTTTCCTTGCTGTAGCTCATGTTGCTGTCGGTGTAAAGTGATAGTGTGTGAAGAAAGAAGTTGGAAAACTTCAAAAACCTGAGTCGGTTTGAGTCGGTGACTGGGTATGTGATTTACACATTCCCATATCTCCCCGCCCTCCACACTTCGCTCCCACTCTCCTCCCGTCCACTACAAACAACGAAATGCGCGGCCTACAACTCCCAACCACCGGGCTTGTCTCTAAACTATCGTATTCGGCGATAAATTGCTTGTGATTATCAGCTCGGTTTCACGTACTTTTCGGGTATTCCTATCTCAATGGATAAATCTACCGTCACAACCCCGCCATCTATCTTGTCGAAATCTCCTTCTCATACTCCGCTTAGTCCAACGTTACTATACGGATCTGGTCCCGAAGTAGCTGAACCTTCTTCGCCGACTCCTACAAGACCAAAACGCAAGGCAAGTCTTTCGGTTGAGTCACTGTGTGCGAAGTCACCCAAACTCTACTCTACTAGTATTGACACTGATACCCTTTTTGATACTAATATTAATATTGCTACAGTTCAGTTGCAGATTTCTACAGTGCAAGCTCAACTAACTGCTCTTTCTGACAAACTACCCAAAGTTGATCAGGGGTCTCTCGTGGAATTATCTCATGTACTTTCATCATTATCTACAATACTAAATGAGAACTCACAGCAATAAATATATATCATTACAGGTTGCCATGTTCTTGGAAAAGACACCCTCTTTACTCCTCTTCGGACGATGAAGAATCATCATCATCATCGCTACTATCATCACTGCTATCCTGGATAGCAGCAGTGGCGGCAGCAGGAGGGCTTTGGGAGTTTCCTCCAGTCTGCATGTTGTCAAACTCACGCAGCTTTTGCTGCAGACTTTCAATCTCTCTAGATTGTTCGTCTTCAGTCAAAGGCTTGCTCTTTCTTCTCTTTTGGCTTCCTCCTCCAACAGACCCATTGCTAGGTCGGGGAGCCTTCTTCTCGCAGTTGTCCCGCACAACAAAATTGTACAACTTCAGCAGCGTGGCAGGATCAATCTTCTCGAGGTCTAACTCAATTTCATCCTCGCTTGAGTTCTTAAGCTGGGGCATACTTTCCTGAATAATCTGTACAACATGTCGCAACTTCTTTTCAGGCAAACTCATAATCATTTCTGACATTTGGACCTTCATTTCATATGTGACATGGGTGGGGCCATTGGTCAGGCCAGTCAAACTAGACTGACGATCAGACTTCTTTCGGTCTCCCTTCTCCTTCTTCACTGAACCGTTGACTCCACTCTTTCTCTTGCGAGGAACCCCAACCTTTCTTCGCTGTTCTCGATAATCTCGCATTGCTTCCTTCTTCAGCTTGTTCAGCTCAGCTGTCATTCTCTCAATTTGCTCCTCAAGAAACTTTATGGCAGGGTTGGTAATAATGACCTCCTCATAATCTTCATCCTCAGACAAGTCCAAATCAGAGTCTCGCCCAGATTGGGGAGGAGGAGAGGGTGCAGGCGCAGGCTTATCAAGCCACTTCTTATCGAAAATAGCCTCAAGTCGGTGGCCCATCATGTTTACAGGGGAGCCTTCAGAGTTGAACTTGTAGCAGTTCTTGAACACCAATCGTACATCATGGGCAAAATCATCAGCAGTTTCATACTGGTTGGTGTTATACTTCTCCTGGACAGTACTCAAGTCCATGGGCTGCTTGATGATCTTAAAGTACGATGGGCAACCCAAAGCAACTGGATCAACTGGAAGCAAGAAGGGGTAGCTGAAACTCTCATACTTTCGGTTAGTGAGCTCCTTAAGCACCTGGCCACAGAACTTGAGTTCAGCTGCATACTTCTTCTTTCGAGGTTTCACATCGCCATAAGGCAAATCTCGGGGTTTTGGAGGGTGGATTTCCCGTTTCAGTCTGCCTCCTTCGGTAACCATTGACTCTCGTCTAATGGTAGGAATACCCGAAGGCTGTAGCGCAAAAGATGGAGAATCAGCCTCCCCATTGAGAGCGGCGTTAGCCGCCTGGGCTGCAGCTCTCTGTGATTTTATATTACCATCAGCAGGAGGAGCAAAGCTCTTTCTCTTGGGAGCAGCTTTGGGAACCTCTGTCTGAACGTACAAGGGCATGTGCTGCATGTGCTTGATAAAGGAGCTCCTGACGTTCTTCGCCATGTTGGTAACGAACGACTCAGCACCGTTAAATCGAACACAGTTATCAACCAGCAACTCAAAATCAGCTACAAACGCGCTAACAGAGTCGTACTCATTGGCATTAAGTTTCCTATCCATGGTACCAAGATCAACAGGATTCTTAATCACATCATAATAGGTAGGGATGTTGAGTTTGACAGCATCAACTGGGGCAAGGAAAGGTGCAGCATCCTTGAGTCGCTTGACAGATCGCAAGACTGACGCGGCATATTTTAACTGATGTTTGGGCAGACCTTTCTCGGTAGAACCTGCAGGAGGGTCGTATTCTCCTTCAGGTAAAATAGGTCCGTCAAGAACTGGAGTAGCGGCAGAAGGAACAGGTGTCGTGCTGGAGGTGGGAGTTGTGATGATGGCTGGAGCAGCCATGGGCGTTGGGGTATTAGTAATTACCTTGTCATCAGCAGCAACAGTTGGCCCTGATTCATCGGAAATAGCCGATACTTCAGGTTCCTCCTGTTTAATTACTTCAGAAGCAGGAGCTACATTTGTCAGGCTCTCTGATTCTTCAGTTGTGTGTGGTGGTGGTTGTTGTTGTTGCTGTTCCAACTCAGATTCCTGAGGAGTAGGAACATTAGTCGTCTCCGACAGACTCTGGACGGCGGAAACCGGAACGCTTTCAGCATCCAGTTTAACACGCTTGGCTGCGGCGTCTCCTTCATCTACATCTCTGGGTGATCCCAGAACATGCTTTTCCGGAGCATTGGCGGTCGGCGACGGGATGGGTGGAGAAATAGGCGCGTCGACCATTTGATGGTCAACACTCTGAGGTAGTTCGTGACCTTCTGCGGCAGACATTGTCATGTGACCTTTGGAAAAATAAAAAAAAGATTTGGGAAAATTTAGGAAAAACGTTGGTTTAAGTAATTTTCGCATGGTTGGGCACGGTCTCTGGTTTACCCGGAGTAGGTACATTTTGTCATAGTAACGGGGGGATGGCAACATCATGTCTGTCCCGAAGTCGGCAGACGGAAGGACGAGAAGTAGTTAAGCTATTGAGCTCTATATAGTTCTATTCATGGCAGATTTAGGGTGCATCTTGTGTCTTGCACCAAGAACGGATCCTGTGTGTTCTGGTTTGTAGCTGATAAAATTGCACTGAATGTAAGCAAGCGCCAAAAGCGAAAAATTCAAACGCCGCCACCTGTGAATTTTTAGAGGTGCCTTCTTCACTGCCGGGTAAATAAAATCCCATCGACAGTAAAAACTTGCGACTATCAGATTTCAAAAAACCGCTTGCGGTAAAATCTGCCGGGTAACAAGTCACCGTTACTTACAGTATAGTGTACAATTTTTCAACAGAGTGTGATTCTGATTCGTTTTAGTGTAAGAAGGTGGCTTGTTTGACATTGGAGTTCGCTTTTTTTTATACAACAAAAAATGTTACGATCTCTGGAAAAGACCGGAGTAATCAAGCCTGCCAGTTATGTCTTGACCAGTCTGAGGTCATTTCCTTCACTGGAGCCTATTAGACCACAGCCTGTAGCATCCAGTGTGTTAGGTTTGCCTATTCGACGAGATCTACTGTGGTCTGCGGTGGTATACGAACAGGACATTAAGAGAATACAGACCAAGCATGTCAAAACTAGAGGAGAAATGGGTTATTCAAGAAAGAAGTTGAGACCCCAGAAAGGATCAGGTAAGGCTCGTATGGGAGATCGGGGTAATCCCATTCGACACGACGGTGGTCGGGCATTTGGACGTCTACCAGGTTTCGATTATTGGAGTAGTGAACTTCCCCAGCAGGTGTATGCGAAGGCATTTCGAACGGCCTTGTCTCATCAGTACAATGAGGGTCGGCTGTTTGTAGTGGAAGGAGAAGCGGAGTTTGTCACGTCTCACCCTCAAGCAGGTGAAGAGTTCATGAAAAAGCATGGTATATACAACAATAAGGTGACATTGTTGGTGGATCAGTTCAGATTCAACCTACACGATGCCACTCACAAGTTCAAGAATGTTGAGATCATCAGCAAGGAAGGTGTAGAAATCAGTGATATTCTTCGTGCGGATCGGCTTATTGTCGAAAGCAAAGTTCTGCAGTACCTTGCTCAAAAATTCAAGGAGCGGGGAGAGATCAAGTCTATTGATCCTGTGGAGAAAATAGAGCAGATTTATGAGGAGAATAGTGTTTAAGAATACTGACTCTTGGGCGGTAGCCATAGCATTTTGTAAATAGACGAGCCATTTAGTTTGGAAATCTGTTCCAGTTTGAAGTTCATTTTAGAAAAGAGCGGTTTGGAGCTGCTTGTCGCAATCACCTGAATGGAACGATATTCATCTGCTTGTGCCAGTAGTTCAGATAACAGGCGCGTTCCAACGCCTCGGCACTGGCTTGAGGGAACTACAGCGAAATGGCATATGGTAGGGGTGTTTCTATGCAAAACCCCAGCAGCAGCACGATACTTTGCAAATTGATATTTGTTGAGAATTCTCAATTTTGTCATGGTCTTGAATATCTTCCATCTCAGACTGCAGTTACAGGACCTGCGTCTATCGGTGTTCCTTAGCGAAATAAAACCTACTAGTTTGCCATGGTAACATGCGCTTATAATACTAAGCTTTCCTGATTCAATTCCAAGCTGCAATTCGTATGCAAGATACTCGATTACATGAGGAGAATCCTTATCCCTGTAAATACTCGTGTAAAAATCATATTTCTGCATACCTGCATGGTAAATCTCAGCCAGATCGGCAACCTGGGAATCAAGATGCTTGTTAGCATGGGTTTCGGATATATTAAGCTTACTAAAGATTATGTCATTAGAATCCATTCTGTAGAATGAATTTGTACCGCGCAGGAAACGCCATAGATATAATTATAACAAGATGTAATGACGAACGAACCGCGAAAGTGGATGAATTGGGATGCGTTGCGCTGCTTGGAGTTGGGTGGGAAGAACATGGTGGTAATCCATAGGAATGCTGTAATGCGGAGTCGAAAACAGTCAGGAATTAGGCATAACAAACAGGATCTAAACAGAAACAAAGAAATGCAAAATGCATGCAATTAATTAAAACAATTCATCCACCCTAAATTGTTCTTGATGCTGTTGTTTTTGCACGTGAAAAAAATGTAAAACGTCCAAATATTCGCAAAGTGCTGAGCTGAGAATCTGCTAGGTGTTATTGATGTTGATGGTCGCGTTCAGAGCCCTATTCCATCAGTGCATCATCGTCAATTAAGCAGATGCCCATCTGAGACTTAGTAAATTGCTAATGCATTCCACCTCTCGCTGCTCTTCTCGGCCCTTGAGAGGTGACGACGAAATCAATGCAGTTATCGCCATTCTATTTTGCTTGGAAGGAGAAATGGCCTTCAGAGGGGTGGCTGTATCTTTGCAGGACACATCAATGGCCCCTTCACTAGCTCTTTTAGTAGTACCTTTAGACAACACAACAGACTCCTCACTGTGTTTCTTGGTAGCTATGCTTCCCTCGCTATTTCGTTTGAAAGACTCGGCATTCCTCTTGAGAGGAACCAATACGGCCTTTCCGTCTTCTTCAGACATTCGTAGGCTCATTCGTCGAGCGTACTCTTTGGTACCCGTAGTAGACTCGTTACTATCCGAGTAAATAGCAAATCCAGGGCCCTCGGTATCAGGAAACCCTAAAGGCACATTACAGCTCAAGGGGGGTGTAGGTAGACCAGTGGGAATTTCGGTGTTGACAGTGGTGGTAGTGATCCTACTAGGAGTAGATCGACCAGATTCAGGACCATCTGCACCACCATCTGCTCGTCCAAGCAACGAGCCAGAACCCTTTTTTCGAAAGCTCTGACGCTTGTTCTGGAACCAAATCTGAACTGCCTTTTCAGTCATGCCTACACTAGACGCGATTGACTCGCGTTGGTGCTTGTCAGGTCTGCAATTGTTGCTGAACTCCTGTTCTAAGATACTGAGCTCAGTGGGCGAGGTTCGTCTTCGCTTTCGTCGCGCCAATTGCATATTATCAATTTTGGGCTGTTGGTTGGGGAAAGTCGCAATGGAGTGCGAAATAAAGGCATAGTTGCTGTTTGATGCAGTAGCGGCCATGGTGGTTGATGTTGTTTGGTCTCTGAGTATGCTAGAGTAACTGAAATGAATGAATATGGGTGAATGCAAATCCTGGTTGTTGATATTTTGATATATGTATTAGATTGATGTGTTTATAGATATTCCCTACTGTTTTGGTGTACCAAACTACTTAAAATTCCATTAAAACCCAATTCGGCACCAAAGTACATTCCGACCGAGAGCAAAAAAAGCTAGCTTCAAGCGAACTAACTTAGGCCAGTCCAAATTTAAAGAAACAAACTCGTCAGTAGGCGCACTCTACTTGTTTACTCCATTGTCTTTTCTTGTAATTTGATATTATTTTCTGTTCTAAAGCTCCTTATTATCCTCTATATTTATATATTCTTTCTTTCCTGACGAGGTGATCGCGTGACTTGGTTGTCCTGGCAACTTCTGTCTCAACTAATCCCACTTTGCACTTTTGAGCCCACCCTGCTGAATGCAGCAGCTTGGACGCCGTCACGCTTATCTGTTTTTTGGTGGAAAACTAGGGGAAAATACCAAGATCAGTTGTTGAGCCTCTTGGTTTCTTCCCTATTGAATTGAGTCGAGTCGCGATGTGGAAATCAAAGTCGAAAAAGAAACAACTAACTGTTTTGAAATAAAAATAAAAACAACCCCTCTTCCATATATTGCATCGGCCATCCAGGCACCGGTTTCTTAAGCATATCTGGATAAAGGTCCTCCTCCAAACAGCTTGCTGGTAGTAATTCCATACTGTCTTTCATCTACAGCCGAGTGTTTTGGCGTAGGACTACTGCCTGGAGATACAATGGCTGCATCTTCCGATGCAGGGCCTGAGCCTACGGCACACATCCAGATGCGTGTCTTGTAGATACGGAACAGTTCCCGCACCAGATCCCGGAAATCAATTCGCTGGTCGGCCGAATAGAAAAACGTCAACTTTCTTCGGTCCCATTGATACTCAGCATCCAACACTGACATGGAAAGGTTCTTTTCCTCCACTTTTTGCAGACACATTGCTACTGCTTTATCCTCGTCCGCCTGCTTGGATGCAATTTGGGTGATTTCGGTTCTTTGAGCATATCGCAATATCTGTTTGGGGGTACATACTCCAGGCGTGCAAGCTGTGGCTGCCTTATCACCAGCACTGGGTGAACCTGGAACATGTTGGAGAATAGCCTGTTGTTCTTTATGTCGCTTGAGTTTCAGCAAGCCCGCTTCCTCAGCAGTGATATTTGCTCGGACAACTCGTCCCAGATCACGACCCCGGTCACCATCTACAATAACATAGTCACCTGTGCTTAGAGTCAGGGCCGAGTTTTCGGGGACAAAAAACACATCCATTCTCATAGCCTTGAACTGTACAAAGTATAATTTCTTGGATGGGGTATTGATAAACGCAGCGGCATTGGTAGGCATATCATTCAAATCAAATGGCCTGAACGGAGGAGATGGTAGACCAGTATTCACATGTCTGGAAGATGTAGACAAGCTTCTCTTCTTCCTGAGAACTTCATTATTCACCCCGGCGTTTCTTCCTATATCGTCAATGCAGAAATAACGAGACACCAAGTCGGAATCTATCGAAGTTGCTGATGATATGGTCGAGTCATGGCTGGACACAGGAGATATGGAAGTGCCAAACATGGCAGTATGATGACTCAGAGATGATCCAATAGCTCCTAGAGTATCTTTGCTAGTAATTCGTTCCACATGCTGCTCCTCATCCTCTTCTTCGCATGAGAGCAAATGGCTACCAGGAGTCTGGTAGTTACGATGCTGTGGAGAAATATCTCTATGATTCAAGGGAGGAGAAGTACCTTGTTTCTCAAATGAAAAGCTTCTCTGGTGCGTTGCCGGCGACGATCCAGCAAGATAAAACTCCCCATAGTTGTCGTCCTCCACTGCAGAGCCCAGGCTCATCTTGTTCCAAATATTTCGCGATCCGGGCGACGTTGCAGACCCAGGAGCTCCTGGAGACATATTCATTATTGCAGGACCTGCTCCAGTTGGTGGAGACATGTTCATTCCGTTAGGTACATTGAGTGGCATCATTCCAGCAGATCCCCTAACAATAGGGAGTGGGGTAGACACTGAGCCAAAGTTTGGACTGAAAACCGCAGCGTTTCCAGCTCCTGCTTGGTTACTGATGGAATTGGAGCGTCCAAAAAACAGGCTCTCGGCATGTCTTGGCCGCTGCGTTGTGCCCGGAGCAGCATAGCTATGTCTTCTTTGATCTACAGGTAAGGCTGGCGGAGGGCCATTCCATACACCATAGGACGATGGAGCAGGCTGGTTTGGGCCCTGGTTGAAGTCAAAGTTATTAAACATAAAGTAAAAAATAAGTTTGAAGAGATGTGAGCAAGTTGTAGAGATTCACAACCACTTAAATATCAACGTTGTATATCGTGGAATCTGTGTTGTTGCGATTCTCCAGAGATTGTCCAAGACTGCTGTAGTTGCCCGATGGGGAAGAGTAGCAGGTTGGGGAAGTTGAGATGAGATTTAAGTAGAGTAAAAGAAATAGCACCCGAGAAGAATAAAAGTTGAATAAATAGCACAGGTAGAGAATCCAAAATGGCTAGATGATAAAAAAAAAAAGAGATTATTACCAGAAAACCAAAGTGTTGATGTTCAGTTGGTAGATATGGCGAGAGTTGGAAGTTTGAACCCTGGCGAAATCTGATGATTTTTCAGTATCAGTGGCTTGATGATTTTCCAAACCAGGCAGGCAAGCACAGCAACACCAAAATATTCCACAACTCTAAACGGAAATCAGGTCACAAAATCGGGCACGGTAAAGGCCAAGCAAAAAATATATTTCTTTAATCTCCTTGTATGCTCTTTGTGATAGTTGTAAGTGGCAGTTGTAACAAGCTGGGGCAGCAATGTCGAAGTTATAATCGCACGCCTTGGCCAGCAGACGAACTATACGAAGTGCGGGGTTGCGTCAAAGTGGAGCGGCCAAACAATGCAAATCTAGCAGGACTTGAAAAATTGCACAAGCAGGATGATTCTAGGATGATCTTGGCCCGGCAATTGTCCAATGTAAGTAGTGTGATGAAGGGTGGATGTCTTGTTGCTATAACCCGCAATAATTCACAAATGTCTCGTATAGAGTTACACCAAACAATGCAAAACTAGTACAAAAGTAATAAACGTGAAGACCAGTAATAGTCCAACTTATAGTATCTAGATGATAGGTCACAGGTAAGTAAAATTCCGGGTCCCGTCAATAAATCCCGTTCGTAGGTTTCTTAAAAATACCGATAATAAAGACTTTTTGATAGTGATATTGTTCCCACCATTCTTGCCTGCACTTTATATATCTTTGTGTGGCTCTTTGCGGGGTGCGGAGCTTCCCCAGATTCGCTCACCATCCAACTGTGATCCCCTCAGTGCTTTGAATCAACCCAACTCAGTTCAGGTCAACTCAACCTACCCCACCAGACCGATGACCTGAATGAAATCTGTCCCTAAAGAGCATCAGCCCATCAGGGTACTTGTTCAAGAAGGAAAAAACAAACAATTCTTCCCAGTGTCTACTGCTCCAAGTCCCCCTAGCCCTGCTCTTTATCTTGTTCTTTCGGGACTCACCTGCTATTTCTTGGGCAAATTATGGGCTTCTCCCTGTCGCGTGCCATAAACTACCCTCTCACCGCGGCTTTGTTCTCAGGCTGGTTCTGTACTGTGTTCGGAGGGGCCGGTGACTTCAGGCTCGGCAGGGGCTTGGCTTTGTCGAGCGTCGCTGGAAATTAACGTTGCGCTTGTATAAAAAGTGGATTTGAAATATCAGTTTCCACGGTAACTGGTGCAACTAATACAACGATGATTTTCCCCTACTATCTACTGACTGAGCATATATTTGCCAGCCAATTTGGACGATCTTCTTATGGATATTGAGTATGTTGGATATATGCGTTATGTTTCAAGTAGAGCCAGTAGTTCGATTTTGCATATTTTTTTTACTTGGTTTATCGGAAGTGGCCTATTTGTACCGATTCCTTATGAATTGAAAACTCACTCCTCGTCGGCCCGCTATCTTGGTTTCGTCTGGTGATAATATACGGCTTCAATCATTATGTGTTCAACCTCTTCAATGCCTGCGCTCACCACAATTTGCCTATCCTTCTCCTCATCGTACTGGTAACCACAGCAACAAAAAACCCATCAGTTAAAATGCAGAACGGGGATCCATCACTGACGGGTAACCTTTCCCTCTACCTTCCCTGTACTTCACCAACATCAACATCAATATTGGTAATATTTCATACAGTTGTCATTCGCCCGCGACGCCACAATGAGCACCCCTGACGAATCTGCCCCCAAGCCCGAGGTCAAGCCCGAATCCTCTGATCATATCAATATCAAGGTCACTGATTCATCTACGGAAGTTTTTTTCAAGATCAAACGAACCACCCAACTGCGAAAAGTCATTGAGGCCTTTTGCAAAAGAACCGGCAAGGACACGTCTGCTCTGCGGTTTTTATATGATGGTGAACGAATTTCCGATCAGGACACACCGGCGAGTGTAAGTTGCAAACTGTTTGATTTTGAGGGCCCTAGACAGCCCGTCACTACCTGTTAATCACGCTTGACTAACTCTTAATCTAGCTCGACATCCAGGAAGGTGATACGATCGAAGCTCACAACGAGCAAGTTGGCGGTACCAATTAACTGCATAACCCCTTAGATTGTCACGATTATTCCGTTATGTGTGAGTTTGCAAATGCTGGGGATGAGACACGCTACATCGCCCTTTTCTAGTGTTATCCTACACATACACATTTATATTTAACGTTAAAAATGTAATTACCTAGTATGCACTAACTTCTGTGAAGCTGTCTCTATTGTCTTTCGATGAAGGTGGAGGCACTTCTACTGGTGTTTTGGACTCAACTGCTGCTGGCTTCTCATCGCTTGTTGATAATGCTGCTTCTGCTGTTGTAGCTGTTGCTGCTACTACAGGGATTTCAACAAATCCAGCGCTAGTTGTTTCCCCGTGTAAATCGTCTTCTTTATCTGCCCCTTGAGTAGTATATTCCTGTTCCAAAATCGTATCAGGAATCACAGGTGCAACAACTACCGGTGCAGATGGCATTGTCTCCGACGATGTAGCAGCTTCTCCTACCGGATCTACAAGCTGATGTTCAACATGCTGTTCAACATGCTGTTCATGATTGTCAGTATGCTGTTCAACATGATTTTCAGCTTGATGTCCAGTGGACTCTTGTAATTCCACTAGATTTTCGGGGTGAAAAATACCCTGTCCCCTGTCCTCTTCGTCTCCTTCTCTGTAAGATCGTTCTTCCTTTTCCTCCACCTCCGTCTCTTCTTCTTCCATACTTAATTCATTACCATTATCATTAGGACTCATTATCAATTGAGCGTCTCTTCGCTTAGAGTATTGTCGAGGTTCTGGAACTTCCACCGGGGTTGGGCTCACTGGAGGTTCATCCCTCAGAAGTACCTCATGATACACAATCATGGCATTCACAAGATTCTGTGTAGCTCTCATAAACTCCATACCATTGGACGGCAAAAAGCTCATGGAAAACACAATTGCCAAGTTAGGTGTCTTCATCTTGTTTTTCGCTTCTAATGCTGCAACTGCTCCGAGATGCAGCAAGAGTCTCTTAAGCAAACTAAAATTTGGCTCAGGAAGCTTTCTCATAGCTTCATACAGAGGACCCAGATCAGATTCATCAGTGATCTGTTGCTTACCGCACTCAATGAACTCTGGACTCAGCTGATTCGTCAGAATTGGTTCTGGAAGCTCGCGCAGATAGAGTTTGAAGCAACCAGCTACCGTATTGATATCAAACCATCTCGAATCATCCTTATTAATTTGAGCTCCAGTATCGAATTGTTGCTTCAACAAATTAACACTTGCAACGCTTCCACTCACACGATACAATCCCAGTTCTTCCATGCCTCTTCTCTCGATCTCACCCAAAAGTGTTTCAACTACATTTGGTATCCTCTTCTTCTCTCTCTCACAAACAATTTCAAGAGGGACTCCAAATACCTTGGTACAGGTAGGCGATACAAGCATCTTGTAAACAGCGTATCGCTTGCTCATGTTCAAGTAGTTCACCCACTCCTGAGCATCATCTTCATTCAAAGCTTGCAAACCGTAGGTATTTTGGTCTACTGTGATCACAACAGCATGCTGACCTTCTCCTATCAACCCGATTTCTTTGATCTTGAACAGCTCAATATTCATCAACATCTTGCAGCGTACATCGTTCAAAGTATTGATGTCTGGTAACTGAGAAGTCGATACAATTCGTTCATTGGAAGGACTGATGGCCTTCTCTGTCAAGCTTCCAGTAAATGCCATAGATATAGGTCGAACGGCTTTCAAGAATCCGCCAAACCGGGATCTACCTTGTTTTCGCTCCGTAAAAGATGCAGAAGACGAAGCAGGAGCACCCAATTGTTGGCCAGCCTCCCCAGATCCGCCCATAATACCATTGAAAGTACTACTCGCAGATGACATGGTACTCTTGAATTTGTGCATTCCACGTTTGGTGTCTTTCCCTTGCTTCTCCAATAACTCTCGCTGCCTGTTGTCCCTCTTCGCTTTCTCAACTTCCTGTTGCACGTAATGAATGAAGACCTTGCTCTTGGCGAGATTTCGAGGATATTGCTTTGCCTCTCTAACGGCACCCTCTCGAATAAGTCTTCGATCCAGCATATGCAGGTGTTTGTCAGGATTGAAAATATACGCCATTTTAACCAAGATCGCATCTCTCTTTGAATTAACAGGTCTAGCATAGTTAATTTCTTCTTCAGAGCCATTGAGATCTCCTGCTATGCCATCCGAGCTTTGGCCAGGATTGAGTTCAGCTATGTTGGTTATCAAATTATAAACATATCTGCGCTTATCAAAATTGATCAGCGAGGTATGCTCGACGCTCATATTAGGCACGTAGCAAACAATTTCCAACATCCGTTCAATAACCCAGCCAACACAAGGTGCCATAGATCGTTTCGAGGGTTCATATCGAAGATCTTTGGCCCCAAATTTCGGAACATAATGTTCATACTGATTAGCAGTGGGAATAGAATGGCCATCGTAAATCTGAGAGAGATCGCGACCTGCTTGAATCCAAGAATTGGCAAACAGACGAGACTCAGGTCGAAGAATTGCACTAACCAGTGCAGACTCAATTAGCGCCGGAACTCTTGTCGATATTCCATCTGTGTTGCTCCTATCCTCCTCGGG
This sequence comes from Zygoascus bituminiphila, assembly GCA_030705125.1. Classification (NCBI taxonomy): domain Eukaryota; kingdom Fungi; phylum Ascomycota; class Dipodascomycetes; order Dipodascales; family Trichomonascaceae; genus Zygoascus; species Zygoascus bituminiphila. Next base: position 124,744 of record JANIWT010000004.1, on the reverse strand, counting down.
TTTATCTGAAAACAACTTCAAGTAACCCATTCTGGCCCGACATATTCCAAGCATTTTAAGCACTGTTGACATTCTGGCAACTCTGTCATCCTTATAGACCATAGGGTCGCATATCTGAGAAACGATATAGTTGACAATGTTGTTATGCAGTCTAAAGAGCTCCTGGACCGGCCGGGGCATGGAGAGCAAAACTCGCTCTCCACGCTCCTTTTGCAAGCTATCAAAATAGCTGAAAATATCCTGGATAACTATGTCTTCCTCGTTTCCAAATAAAGGTGCCCGGTAGTTGAAGAAACCCGCTTGTTCAGTTCCTTGTAATTCCAAGATCTCGAAAACCTCGAGCCAGTCTCTTAACTGAACCATCCCGTGTAGCTCATTTGCGATTATATCGATTTCATCAAGCCACTTTTCTAATTTCAGAGTGGTATTATCGTTATTTCCCACCAGTAAAGTTTCAGTTTTAGTACCAATAGGAGATCCAGGAATAATCGGAGGAATGTCATTAGGTCGGTAGCTCTTCTTCACGAACAAATTTCGAACCTTTTTGTACAGTGTTTCCATGCTTTCCAGGTAATTCTTATAGTCCTCATTAATATTGGCAGGTGTTCCCTGAGGATCTTTACCCGTGAAACTGATCTCCTTCCAGTGGTGAATTTCAGAACCGAAGAGTCGTATCAGGTCCAAAAAATCCTGGCGCAGCTTGAAATCATTCATAAAATCACCAAAATATTGAGAGACCCAAAGATGGCAAGCTTCTAATACTCCAATTTGGATCTGAGCAACTATTCTCCAAGCAATGCTATTGTCGGGATCAATGAAACTCATTGGTTCCCAGTTTGGATAGTAGGTTTCTTCTTCCTGGTTCTCAGAGTTAGAAAGAACACTATCGTCACCAATTAGATCTTCGTCATCAACAGCAGCATGACTCTGATATATATTCTTTGACATGGCCTCATCCTTCATCTGTTGCTTTCTGTCAAGTTCCACAATTGAAAGAGCTGCACTGCCGGCGCCGATGAACCGGCGTTTAAGTGAGTTCAGCAAATCAGCAGGAGCACAAAATGACCGGAAAGTAGCAAAGAATGTCAGAGTATGAATATTCATGTCAATTCGGAAAGGTGGCCTTTTGAGCAAACTGTGAATAGAAGTTGGGTTGCCACCAAAGTTGACATTCTCCAAATCTTTCATCGGAATAAATGAGGAAAATTCGTTAACACCGAGAACCAGAATATCTACTAGACGCTCCAGATTTGCAGCCTTTACAACCACATTGATACTGGGAATGGACTGAGAAGAATTTCTGCCATTCTGCGTTCGTTCGAAGGCAGCAGCAATTGCATTCATATCAGCACCTTTTTGAGAGATATTAACCAATTGAGCCGATACCCGTCTGGCTGAATTTTCACTCATTCTTTTTGACGGAGTCTCAATCACAGAAGAAGGTCTAGAGGAATTGGTACTTCCAGGGGAATTATTCGTTGGTTGGCTAGTAATATCATCGTCAAAAGCCTTCAACACAATATCATCCTTGACATTGAACAGGCTAGTTCCGACATTTAAAACATCTCTGATACTCTTCATAAAAATATTATGGCTTTCGTACCGAGAAACAAACTGTCGACTAGAAACATCGACATCCTTGATACCTGTGGTGAGAGCAAAGTGATTAGAGCCATTCCCAGGAGGGAAGGAGTTCGATCGGTGGAGTGTGGTTGGGTTCTGATTAGAGATCGAAGCTACAGTGCCTGGTCCGATGCTATTTGAAGATGGCAATATGGTATGAAGAGATGAGGTTGAGTTGTTACCAAGGGTACTGTTGCTAGGAACTGACGAGGGGGTGCCTCCAGCAGAATTAGACTTATTGTTACCTCCAAAAGGGTTTCGTCTAAGGCGTGAAAATCCAATAGACGATGAGGACTGGTTATTTCCTTCGTATAGACTTGGCGGGCCGCCTGTAGTGGTACTTTGTGAGCCGGTGGATGCTGTTCCAAAAGTCGAGTTGGTCGGTGTACTCGTTAGAGAATCGCTTGGGGTTCTTCCTTTGGAGTTTTTCTTCGGATTTTGGCTCAGAAATCCAGATGCAGCGATAAGAGCTGGTTTAGCAAATAGCTTATATGACGGGTTGGTGTCAGTAAAAATTAAAGGTAAAAAACCACCAGTAGCCAGAGGGGATCTTTGAGAATAGTGAGACTTCAGATAGGTGCCTGCGACTGTAGGTTCTACTATAAGAGAAAGCTGTAGAATATCCTCAGGAGTTAGAGCCGAATGTACCACGTTCCACTTCAGCATGGAATATAGCATCTTTTGCAGAGCACTAACTGGCTGAGGTCTAGGTCCAAAAGTATCATTCTGAGGGACTTGATCAAAATAGTACTTCCACCCATTAAGTACTGTATTGATTCGATTTATCCTGTCCAGCGACAGTCTGAAAGCGGAACTTTTGGTATATTTCGATGTACTGCTGAGATCAGGAGTTGCTTCGCTAGATTCAGCAACGTCTGAGCCAGAATTAGAATTACTATCTTCCAGATTTCTGACAAACAGATCGCCAAAATATGGTACAGCCCGTTCTTTAGGGTATGTTTCACCCATTTCTTCGGTGGACACCCGAAAGGTCTTCTTGCCAAGAACATCTATTTTGGACCTCTTTTCCACTTCGAAAATCTCGAACCCCCAATCTTTTACCACACAATCCCGCAGATCCTTGGGAACATAGCTCCATGTGTCCCTGAGTCTCAAAACAGGAACAGAGCATATTACAGAGGCAATTGCAAGCCAGCCCACAATGTCGCCATAGCCTTTGAGGGCATTACCCAGGCTGATCCAGTGGGATAAAGTACGTGCTCTTCCAGTGGCATCAAGATTGCTCCTGAAGAGATGCTGGACAATGAGACGACCTAGAAAATGCATGTCGCCAAAGTCAAATACGAGAGGGTTGTATCGATGATAGTAATGGGTTTGTTGCTTAAACAGCAGCGAGATATCCGTTGCAGGCGACCAACTCTGATAGAATTTCAAGTGGAAATAAGCCACTTGATGAGCCAATAAATCAGATCCTGTCATGTCAGCAAAGATTTCTGGGGAAAACAACTGATAAATATTGGTTTTGCTGTCCGGTGAAGAGTCAAGGTTAGTGTCGACCTGGGCCAGAAACTGTCGCACTCTATCTGACTTGTAGTCATGGGTATTGTTCTGGACATTCCAACCAAAACTGGCCTCGTCATCTTTGTTGTAGGTGACAAGGTCATGGATTTGCTCATGTCTCTGGAAGATGTTCATTTTTAGATTGGTGGCAGTAGCATCATCGAATGACGACACAGCATCAGCAAACTGCTGAAGCGCAGCATGGATACGGTTTTCCAAAACCATTCCGCTGAAGCTGGTAGTGATGGTATCAATGATCAGTTTGGCCCTAGACACCACAAAATCAGGGGTTAAGCTGCCAGGAGATGCACGTAGAAGTTGTACACTGCCTGAAAGATAATCCTTCAACAGTAATAATGCATTGACAATATCAGTCATGAGCGGCAGGACCATAATTGCCTGTTTGGCAAACTCTTCGTCGGCTCCAAATAGAATTGAATGGCACAGAGCCTCGTCACCAGCACCGATAATTTGGGCCGACTCATCGTATTCCAGATCCGGGTGGGAGTCAAAGCCACGATACCCAATGGTAATAGGAGGAGCAGGTGCAGCGATCTTGTCTAGTGATGCGGTGGAGAGAGTGCGCTGATGGCGGGGGGTATTAGTATTGGCATTGGTATAGTTGCCAGCAACGGACAGCTTGTCGGTATCGGAATCGACCAGCGAGGAGTCGAATGCTTTTATTTGGAGATCAGATGGTGCCTTGTACAGAGTGAGGGTGCCATTCTTGAGAATAGCTCGAGTGAGTCTCCAGTTGGGCGGGGGGGACGATTCCAGTTGGTTGAAGGAGTTAAGCAATGGAGCAATAGAGTTGGACAGGTTTCCAGAGGAAGAAGCCAGGCGATTGACCCATCCATCCTTCGACACGTTAAGGGTTTCCATGAGGAAAGTCGTCAGTGCGGGAACTGGAGGAGTTAGAACTTGTCAGCAAGTGGGGGAGTAGGAGGACGTTGAAGACTCACAGAGTTTTAGGTATTAGAGAACGATCCAATTGAGATTAAATCAAAAAGGTTAGGCACAGGGATTATCGAAGATAAGTAGGAAAGTCAAAAATAAAAAGTCAACGATCTGATATCCAGAATACAGGTGAGTTGAGATGGTGTTTGGTACAGAACTGACAGCGCCTAATGATGCCAGCGGTTCCAACGCGACTAGGGTATAAAGGGGCAGTCGGCGAATGGAGCAAAGTCCAATAGAAGACAGGCGGCTTTGGTTGCAATATTCCAAGGAACACTATCAAATAACTCCAAATCAAAAGGATGCAGAAATGAACCCTGACGTCTTGTTTGCGGTGCGTTGCAGTACAAAATTTGGTGCGTTGCGTTGCCTAGCGTCCTCTCCGGTGGAGAGCAGAGTGATGGGTAGGTGTAAAGGGGAGTGTGGTGTACACGGGAGAGCAATAGATAGGGTCAAAAGAGGGATCGATCTGCAGGAAACCAGCAACTACTTGGGCCCGGAACAAAAGGTAATGTTAAAATAATGCAAGATACTTAATCGCTGGAAAATAGTAAATCTGTTCTAATATACACCGGGGAGAGTTCTGAATCTCATTCTACTTACTACCTTCACAGTGCTTTTCAGGCGACTGGAAATGCCACCCCTGAAAAGTTTCAGTTTGATGGGTCTTAAGCTAGACTGAGTCCACCAGAGCCGTCAAAGTCAGGGGCAGTGGAACTGAGCCAAAAAATCATGTAATAATTGGCCCCAGCCCAAACAGGATATGGTATGGAAAGTCTTTAGGACGCCACTGGGCATTTTTCCATCATATCACCAGATTACTAGGGCATGCCAATCTTTAGCAGCAGCTGGTGCGTATTACACTAAACCCCTGTAGCTCTGTGCTGATCTCACGCACCCAGCCGCAGACCGCAAGTCAACCAGGATGCAGCCGAATATTCTGTCTGGCGCGATACACGACACTAATTTGCCTGATCTGAGCCATTTAGGGTAAGTAAAGTATCACGCAAGCCTCAGTCATTTGAACGAGGTACCGATAAGTTAGCATAGGGTTCCCCTGCGCCTCATGTCTTGTAGTCAGAAGTGGGTTGTTAAGCGGGCTTTGGGTATATCGGGGGGGCAGATTAAATGGGCCCGTAGGAGTTTACGGCAACAACACGAGGGGAGGGAGGGGGGAATGGAATAATTAAAATTGAGTTAACATAACTTAACTAAATAATTTATATTTCCCGACTTTTTATTCGTCCTTAATATTATTCTTTTTTTCCTCAAATGGTTATAAGCAACTGGACGGCTTTTATTCTAAATATTTCGTCTTTGAATAAGGCCCTTTCGGTATAATTTTATTCCATGTTGGGGGACTCCATCGTAGTGCGGTGTAAATTCCTTTTCTAGTCTAGGCTGATAGTTTAATCAACGGGAGATGACGTCCATTTATGGATAAGGTATGACGTGGTGAATGGATCGACAAGACATTGATCAGGATCAGATAGATTATTGATTTTTACTTATCAAACAAACGTAATTACAAGAATTAAATACACTGTCCAAGTTGTTGTTGATACTGTGGATTGATCGAGAACTATCAAGGTGTCTCTCTATTCGATGCGAAGTAGTAAGCTAGACCGAATATCACAGAATGTGATATAATGAGAAAGAAGAATACCAAAATAATAGAACAGGGTTATGCGAGTTTCTCTTTTGTGTCTTTACCTACTTATTGAACTGCGCGATATCTTGACGGAATCTTTGATGGCCCGGTCGATCGTGGACGGCACAGCTGAGTGAAATACGCTCAGCCGTGGAATGTCTTCAAGGTCATTGGAATACCCTGATATCTAATGTAACAGGTTTGAATACCTGGAGCTCGATCAGATATCTATAAAGAACTCCCCTCTACTGATAAATCCCCATATATTAACAAGATATCGTTCATAAGTTACTATCAGGTCTATCTGCTGTAATGACCGTAACCATCATACCTCATCTCAGAATTTCATTTTTCTCTAATATGGATATTCATATTAATATAATCATACATGTCTACAGTTCCAACTGCTTCTACTCACGTCCTATCACCGTATTCTGCTCCTAAGTTCATGTCTACTCCTCCAAGTCATGTTACAGACTTCCTTGTACGCTGAATTCACTTGCAACCAGCTACTGCAGCAGCTTCTGTACACCAGCTATTAGACATTTATGCATTCCCATCAATTCCTATACCTAGCCCAACGGTACATACAGAATCTGCGTCACATACTTACGGCTGTATCGACTGATGCTAGCTACTGCCAAAACATTATGCTTGATGCTGGTGGTGGCCAAGTGATTCAGTACCACATGATTAGGAATGGGTAGAACTGAATTATTGTCCTTCTCACTTGAGTTGGAGTTCAGAATCACTCCTTCAAGATGAGGAGGCAGTTGCGGAGGATTGACAAACTCTGATGAAACAAACCGATCCATGGCTTCTGCGTCGGTAAACACTTCGGGGATATCGTTGACGTACTCCAACTCAGGCTCCAGTGATATATCTTCGTCGTTGAATCGCTCGTATTTCGCTTCATCAAGCACCTCTCCTCCAGTGGCATCTCCTGCATCCCCAGAATGTGCAGTTTCGCCCATTTGAGTGTCTTCCTGGTGGTCCAGGCTGAGGCTGCTAGGAGCCATCATCTGTCCGGGAACAAACACACCGTGTACGCCATGCTCGATTTCAATGTAATTGACAAGATTTCCCATGGAATCCGTGGCTGTAGGCAAGAAATTAGAACACAGCAGCTCGTTGTCAACGACAAACCGTAGTCTATGAGTGCCTTCGGGCAGCTTGATGACTGTAGAAAATGTCGCATCGTCATGTTTGTGCAGCTTGATCATCTTTCTCCATCCTGTGAAGCTTCCTGTAACATATACTTTCCTTCCACCTTGCTTCCACTCCAGTAGTGTGTCGACTACCTGAGGGGCTTCTTCGGAATGGGGATTATTCAACTCGACTTCTTCGCCAGACACTACTCGAGACAAAGGTGTCAACCCGTCATCGTTGATCTCACGTAGTTTCTTGAGCTCGGCTTCCTCATCAGCCTCGTGATCCTCTAACAGAATTGTACTTTTTCTTCTAAGTACTCCAGGTCTTTGAGGTACTTCAGTACCGCTGGATGGTGCTTCACTGGATGCAGCACCCGAACTGTCAGTTGTATTTTCAACATATTCAACATGCATCCTCTCATCAGACTGTGGTTTACTGTCCAGTTTATTCTCAATATGGTGATGTTCCACTGGAACCTGGACCTTGGCTGTTACTGTAGTCTTGGTGGTGCTCGTAGAAGGTTTGTGATCGTATTGAGCAGGAAACGTTGGTGCAGGAGCATGACCCTTTCCATGGTCATGTTTGGATGATCCCGGCTTTCCAGGTGCCGTTCGTCCCTCCTCTTGAGACGATGAGTTTCCCATAATTGTGGTGATGTTGATTGACTTGTAAGGTCTGTTGGGCAGCAAGGTAGATGATGATGGTGGTTTAGATGATGCGTGTCGGTGGATTTGATCTTTTGTTCCTTGCCTTGGGATAAACCCTACTGGGGAGGATCTGATGGCTACATTAATGGAACCCAGCCTGGTAGAGCTCAATAGAGGCAAAATCGTTCTTATAAATTTCAAAGGCGGTAGTTTGCCTGTCGAAGGGACATTGGTGAATATCGACCCTGTCTCAGGTACAGTTTTTGTTGCTTCAGACAATAAGTTGATGATAGTATATGGCTCTAATATAGAGAGTATACATGTATTTGAGGGAGAACCGGATCAACAGCTACTCGAAAAGGTCGGTAATATGTTAAATGTGAACGAATTGGTTCAAAAGGGTGTTGCTATATCTGAAACAGGGTGATTCTGTTGATTATAGCAATTAATGTTACGATAGATGTCCAATACATGGGATTCATTTCTTCACCGGACTCACTCACCAATGCGAAGAGCAAAGCCTCAAGTTACTGTGATTCTCAATATTTTGTGGGCTATTTCGCGAAAATATTTATTCCGGTGATCTCAACATCTGTTTATAAAAAAATTCTTTCTGTTCATGACTATCTATGCCTGTTCATATCTACCTATTCATTTCTTTATATTCGCATTTGCTTAATACCGGTTCACTAAATCTGGTAATCATGCCCTAATGTAGCAACCAACATGATACCGTACCTTTCGATTCTCACCGAGTATGTCAAACAATCAAGAACAGCTCTATTTTAGTATTGTCAATATTTTCATCATTAAATAAGTAGTTAAAACCTACACGTCAAAACAGCCATTTTACACATTACAATGCCTTCTCTCTAAGACTCTGTGCGAGCTGACGACCCGCACAGATCTTTCCACAGCTCCTTTAATCCGTAATGATTCTCAGATCTCTCATTTCGGATCTCGCTAGCCCACAAATCACCTTTATCAATCGTAGGAGGCAATTCCTTCTCCTTAGGAACTAGAAACTTTTCCACCGCTAAAGGAATTCGCTCCACTGCCGATGTATATGCCAGGTCCAGTTCACGCTCCACATCCAGATACCCCTTTCTTGCAGAGCCAGGAGCCTGTAAATTATAGCCCCGAATAGTACTATTAAGATCCTTGATGGTCTCGTCATGGTATGCTTTGTTCTCAACTTCCCATGCCTTGGCGTCCGGATGATGTCTCAGGTCGCTGGCTACCTGCTTCGCCCGCTCAATCTTCGCATAGGCATCTGACATACCTGACACGTACCGTTCCAGAGTAATATTCACTGCTCGTGATACCCATGTCTCCAATAGCGTATGTCGAAGTTGCTGCGTCATACGGTTAACCGTGGCTTGCTTCTCAACCCATGGTGGAGCGGCGCCTTGTCGTTGAATCATCTTGTTCAAAAAGTACTCCGTAGTATCAATAAAAGGCGAAGAGGACCGTAAATCATTGTTTTGTGATTCTCCTCGAGGAAGATCTCTGAACTCATTTCTTGCTATGGCGTCTTCTATTCTCTGAGATGCAATGCTCTCGATCAGCGACATGGATGTTCCACTGCCAGACCCACCTAGAAACCGGTCCTTGTATTGCTGACTGAACAGCAGATCTTCTTCAAGTTTTCTAGAATCAGCATCCTTATTTAATCGATAATCCAAAGTGCCTTCTCTTGCTCGACTCAATCTGTCACTGACGCTTGGCCTCTTGTTGCGTCTGATCTCCAATGTAGAAGCCTTGACGATCTTACTGACTGGATTGGAATCTTGTAGCATTCGATGACTCAAGTCGACATAATTTTCTTCTCCTTTCCAGGACGGATGCAATGCAATTTGTCTGGTCTGCTGGGGTGCGTAATCGGGGATTCCGGTAAATCCCAGTTCTCTCTGATTGCCATATTCATATCGACGTCCGCCTTCCGACACAGATTTGTGGAGGTTTTCCCATACTTTACGAGCAGTTTCGCGATCAAAACTAGGTTTTACTGTGTTTTGATCATCTTTAATAGGACGAGCTTCTTCTGCTAGCTGTACTAGTCTCTCTTTCATAGCCCCCAGCCGTGGACGAGACCAACGCATGCTGATAGCGGAGATGCTAAGATTATATTCAACAACTGATCTTTCACTAGATCTGATAAGATGTGAACTTCTGCAAAATCAACAACAACACCTACACAGAACGCTAAATATTAATTTCATTATTTATAAATTCATCACAATAATGACCGATATCTATAATCAAGCAGATTCTCTATGCTACCGCATTATCCTCTACATCTCATGATCTATCCAATCTCTCTTTTCTATTTACATTATATACACCTACAATTTTGTCTTCGGCTTGACATTAGGATCACGCTGAATGTATCCTCGAGCTTCAGTCTTTTGCTTCTCTTCCTTCAACAGAGTTTCTCTAGCAGCTTCTCTCTGAGCTTTTTCAGCACGGGCTTTGGTCTTTTCGTAAGTTTGACGCATACTATCCATGACACTCATGCTCTCGTTAGGATCTACCGGAGGAGGAAGCATGGGAGCCATTCCAGTGGTTCTTCGGAACCAAGCATTCTTGAAAGCAAGAGTTTGAGCAATAGAAATCATACCGTTTAGAAGGAAATAGTAGCATGTTGCAGCTGGCAATCCCATTGTCATAGGCACGGCAATGAAAGGTAACCAGGTGAAAATCTTCTGCATGGCAGGAGACATATTGTTAGCCCCAGTCTCACCACCAAGCTTAAAAGTGGCAGCATAGAGAGATGCAGTCAAAACCTGCAATCCAAGATAAGGATCAGTAGCAGCCAGATTGGTGAACCAACCCAGACCTTCATTCATAAGTCCATGCACGGGTACTTTGGTCATGCCATTAAGCGCACCAAAAATACCAATGAAAAAAGGTACACCCAGGATAGGATACATGAGATGCCTTGTCTTGATGTTATGCTTCATCATGAGATTCCTTCTGTCAATGAGGATCTTCTGGGCATCTAAAGGATCGTCTGAGGTATTGTATTCCCGCATCAAGCGGTTTAACTCCGGTTTGACTTGCTGCATTTTGGCCGTAGCATTAGAAGCCTTCATATAAAACGGAAACATGGCAGCTCGCAATCCAACTGTCACCAGGCCAATAGTAGCCCACCATGGCAATCCCGTGTAAACGTGGGTTATTTCAAACACATGCTGGAAGAACCCCGGTGGCCACCACCAACTCTCGGCAATTCCGACACTTTGAAAATAGCCAATCTGATCAACAGGAACCTGGCTAATAATATCAGTGGTTTTCTCAGCAACAGTGCTTCCAATAGAACTGATTTCCTCTTGGATAGGTGCTGTAGAATTGAATCTAGCACCATTAATTCGGGGCACTGATCCCAAAGCAGAAGTCCGTAACAGACCTGTCACATGACCCCGTGAAGAGAAATTGGAAATGGGACGCAGCTAATTGTTAGATCTATATTTTGCTCAATCATTGTTGCATATTTACATACAGCCCTGATCATTGTAGAGGTGATTGGGTATGATGATGAGTGAAAATTTCAGATGAATTTGGCCCGAAAAAGAACATGGAATACAAACTACGAACCACCAACTAGTACACCATGTCGTTTGGGATAGTATATTTTAAAAACATAAATTACATCCAAGAACTTATTTCAGATTTAGGGACTAAATACTCCTTCTAATAGACAAAATAGACCAAAATGACCCTCAATACCCGCTGCTTATGTAATCAGAGCACATGACCTGAGTTGGAAACATGTCCTGTTAATTCAATTGACAATCTCGCCTGATCCATGCAATCTCGAGCGTTTCAAAGCGTTCCCAAGTGGGTCGGTAGACGTGTACCTATAATACGCAGAGTATATGTACGCGAGATACATTCTACATTCATAGATCACGAGGTACCGGATGAACTGTATAATGCTCTGGAGCCGTTTCAGTCCAAAAGTCCTCAGGATTGGATCCTCCCTAACTGGCGGTTGCTGTATCACCACATACGAGACCTGCGGCATGCTGGAAATTGTACAGTGATATATGCCATAGGATCGCAGATTATGAGCAAATGGTGGGAATCTTCCCCGTCCAAGTCTAGCAAGGGCCCTCCTTATATGTTTTACGAGGAGATGATGGAAACACTAGCTACAGATGTCAAGGACGAATTGCCAATAGACCAGGCGGAACTGGGGTTTTGCTTGATTGAACAAATGATGGAAAACAATGTATCTGTTGGTCATGAGGTTCTTGAGAATTTATTTAAACTGGTGATCAATACAGGAGACCCGTTTCTGAGGTATAAGTTCATTCAAGTTAGCCTGGACTTGGCAAACAGACGGCTGGCAATTAACCACAAGAGTCTCAAGACCATGTTGAATCATGTGGTGCGCCTATTTATTAGTACAGGGGAATTGGAGGGTGCATTATTGGCTTTAGTCCGAGACTCAGGTTCAGAGACTTCGGCAGTCAAACTGTCCTACGAGGTCAACGAGATGCTTATTTTTGCATTGCTATCAGAGGGAGATATTGAATTTGCATGGGCATTACTGCGTAGTATGCTTAATGATGGCCGGATCTATTCACGGACATGGGGGGTATTTATCAACGCAGCAGCCGAAGCTTTGCATTATCCTGCTTTGGAATGGGTTAGAAATGCAGCAATTATACCAGGACAGGTTGTAGTCGACGACTGGTGTTATTTCCGCATGGCAGAAGTAGCTAGCAGAAATGGAGACTACCGCATGACTCGATGGTGTATTCTACGACTAAAGAGAAGAGAAGCAGTACTTAACATCAAAACCAAGTTGAAAATGATCGAACAGTTCATGGTGCCTCTTATTGAAAGTCATGCATCTGGTGGGAATGTGCAAAAAGCATTCCAGTTTATTGAGCGAATGAAAGAAACCGCTGCTGGTATCCAAGTAAAGCATGTACCGCAGCTGGTCAAGGCTCTGGCCACTGATTCTCAAAGTATGAAAACCGCTCTGACCATCTTGAGAAATAATTGCGACGATCCCAATACTTCGGATGCTGTGAGAACTCTCATGTTTTCATTGGTATGCACAGGATTTCTACAGTCGGGAAATCCCAAATGGGCCTTGGACTTGTACGACAACCTATTGATCAACTACGATGTCAAGCCAAACTTGGATACCATGAGATTGTTTTTGCATCATGGAGTTGCACATAATGATCATGAACTTATTAAACGAATCAGTTGCGATTGTGAGGTTTATGGCATTCCCCGACAGGAGCTGGCCAAACTGGCTCATAGAGAGATGAAAAGACTGGGTGATGTAATTGATTTGGCATCAATCAATAGATGAGCCGATTAATTGCTAGAGCATCAACCAATAGATGAGTCGACAAATGACTAGAGCATCAACCAATAGATGAGCCGATAAATGGCTAGATGTATATAATGTAAGTAATGAAAAAAATGTTATTTAACGCACTAGTGTATACGAAATAAAGGTGGACATAAAACATTTGATATAACATAATTGATAGCATAGCTGCAAACTAAACTCACCAATGACTCCTCTAATGACACCACAGTAAATGCACCACTAAAGGAGTTAAATTCTTTTATGAACTCCCCTCCACCTATATATTTAGTACGAGACTATCTAATCCAATCCCAATATTATCAATAAATCAAAAACAACTAACCTCCTCTGATCCTCCCCCTCCCGTCTATCTCTTTATCTTGATCTTCTCGTACTTTAACTTTGTCTCAGCCGTCGCAATATGCGTTGAGCGCCGCACGAGCCGCAGTTTGTGTTTGTTTTGATTGTAAACAAATGTTATCCTTCAACCTCATCGCATCTCAAACAGAATGAACTCCAATGGCAAAGAAAGTTCGATTTCCGTCATGGTTCGGGTGCGACCATTCACGGAAAACGAAAGGACTTTGCTAGAGCCTGGAAATCCCGAGAGGCAGGTGTTTCTTGGAGACGGAAGCCTCAGTTCCAGCTCAGCTACTTCTGCTACAACTGGAGGAATAGCTGGACGACACAAGGCTCTCAGAAAGATTGTCAACGTAGTAGACGATAAGATGCTGATATTTGATCCTCCAGACTCAAATCCCATAGCTCGCATGCAAAAGACAATTAATGCCGGTAGTCGAATCAGAGAACAACGATTCATATTTGATCGAGTATTGGACGAAAACAGCTCTCAATATGATGTTTACAGTCAGAGTGCCCGACCATTGCTGGACAATGTGTTGGATGGTTATAATGCTACTGTGTTTGCTTATGGAGCTACTGGCTGTGGAAAAACCCATACCATCAGTGGAACTCCTGATGACCCCGGACTAATTTTCCTGACCGTCAAAGATCTGTTTGAGAGAATAGACCAGCTCAAAGATACCAAGATCGTCGAGTTGAGCTTGAGTTACTTGGAGATTTACAATGAAACCATTCGAGATTTGCTCAGTCCAAACGGTGCAAAGCCCTTGGTGCTGAGAGAAAATGCTGAAAAACATATAAGCGTTTCAAATCTAAGTACTCACCAGCCTAAAACCGTTCATGAAGTCATGGATATGATTTTGACTGGAAATCAGAACCGAACAATGAGCCCTACTGAAGCTAATGCAGTCTCATCCCGATCACACGCCGTTATCCAGGTCAATGTTTCACAAAAAAATCGAACAGCGGCCGTAACTGAATCTCACACATTTGCCACTCTATCTGTCATTGATCTAGCAGGATCTGAACGAGCCTCTGCAACTAAAAACCGCGGCAGTCGTCTTATGGAAGGTGCCAATATCAACAAGTCACTCTTAGCTCTGGGAAACTGCATCAACGTTCTGTGTCAATCAGGAGGTCATGCTCGAGTGCATGTCCCCTATAGAGACTCTAAACTCACACGATTACTCAAATTCTCTCTTGGAGGAAACTGCAAGACAGTTATGATTGTATGCGTTTCTCCATCTTCCCATCATTATGATGAGACCATGAACACATTAAAATATGCCGATAGAGCCAAGAAGATCAAAACCAAGGTCATAAGAAATACCCACAATCTGGATCGTCATGTAGGTTCTTACCTGAAGATGATCACCGAGCAGAAGGCTGAAATTGAAGAGCTTCGAGCAAGGGAGTCCAAAATCGTTCAGGACACTCTAGCTAAGCGGGATAGAACACGGGCCGCCTGTGAGAGATCTCTCAATGAGGCTATTCTTGAAATCAACCAGGCTTCGGATATCGAATCGGCATCTCATACTTTGCGCAGACGACTGGCCGATATCCCTGGATGGACTAGGCAAGATACAAAGTTTTTTGATCTGTACGTCAAGATGAGTAAAACCGCTATTGAAAATGAATCTCTCAAGCAGCAGTTAAATGGAATAGGCATCGACTCGGCTGCAAATAGCCACCGTGAAAGTCGAAGTTCTCTCACTAAACGTGTAGTGCCTACGTCACCGTCCGCTAAACGAAGCTCTCCGAAAAAGATGAAACATCCCCGATCTCGAGCATCTATGCCTGGAAGTATTTCGCCAGTAAAAAGAGAACGAAAGAGAGTCCGGTTTGAAAGCGAAGTGGCTGTTGAGACCCTGCGACCTCTAGAAGACACTTCATGGGAATCAAACAGCAGTAGTGAAATCACCAACAATACCACCAACAACAGTTTCAATGCCAGTACCAATATCAGTGCCAATTCATTGACCAAAAAGGCATTACAACCGAGGAAGAATACTCAGGATAAAGAGAATGATGGAGTTGCCATTCACTCAGACCAACCCGACCAGGAAAACGAATGATCATAGCAAGTAGACTGATGAATGTAGCATGAATGAATTATTTTTACGAATTTTTAGCAAATTAGGTTCCAGTCATGTTGTGGAGAAATCCCCGATTTTCAATCAATTATCTCCGCCCCCTGCCTGCCTTGCGTAATCCGCCCTGAGAATAACCCATTATCTAACCTTTCTGTTTTAGCCCCAGATACAGTATTTCACCCCCAGAAACTGACTGATAAATATCAAAGTTCATTCATTTGTAAATTACTCATTCTCACAACAACATGTCAACAATCAACTTTTTCCGTGGACATCCAACCAACTATTTACTGGCACGAAAAGAAGTTCTAGAAGCTACTACTAAATTATTAAGTCCCGAGACAAGGTCTGTAGATGCCGATGAGAACAATCGACACCCTCTCACGTATGGAACGGATCTGGGCTCATTACAAGTTAGACAAGTCATTGCCGATTGGAATGGCCCTAAATTAGGTGAAAAACACAATGGTGTTACCGCTGACCATATTTGCTTGACAAATGGTGCGTCTTTTGGAGCTCAAAATGCCCTTACTACTACTACAAATACCGCATCAGGGTACACCCGACGAGGATTTATTGTATCACCTACTTATTTTCTTATAAATGATGTGTTTCTAGATAACGGCTTTACTGGAAAACTGACCAGTGTATTGGAAACAGAGCAGGGCTTGGACCTGGATCAGTTTGAAAACGACCTCGAAAATGACTCCAAAACCATCCCTGCTGATATTGACGTTGGAAAATATGTAGGAAGAGGTGCCCGGGAAAAGAGACGTTTCTATAGGTACGTTCTCTATCTCATTCCTTCGTTTTCTAATCCCAGAGGTGGTGTAGTTTCTCTAGATCAGAGGAAGCGTCTGTTGGAAATTGCTAGGAAATATGACGTCCTTATTTTCTGTGATGATGTCTACGACCACCTCAATTATACCGGCAAACCAATTCCTCCTAGACTGGTCTGGCTCGATAGAGAGACGTTACCTCAGGGCGACGAGTTTGGTCATGTGATCTCCAACTGCACCTTCTCTAAAGTTGTTGGCCCTGGACTGAGAGTAGGATGGCAAGAAACAGCTACAACAAAATTGGCACTTCAGTTATCCCTGGGTGGCTCAGTCAGATCAGGTGGTTCTCCTGCCCAGTTGAATTCCTATATTGCTGCTGAGCTCATTAACAACGGCTCATTGACAAAAGTTATTGCCAACTTGGTTTCCACTTATACAGAAAGAGCCAGGCATCAGACCGAAACACTGAAGCATCTTCTTCCTTCGGGTACTATAGTTGAGGGTGGTCTTGGTGGTTATTTTACCTGGGTGACTCTTCCAGAAAAGTATAGACTGTATGCTGGTGAAATCTCGAAACAGGCAAAAGAACAAGGTGTCATACTAGCTCCTGGAAAGTTCTTTGAAGTTGATGGCGATCATAAAGATTGGGATGCTTCTTACCGGTTATGTTTCGGTTACTTAACCGACGATGAGTCTGACAAAGGTATTGCCATATGGGCTAATATATTGTCAAGCTTGGACAACTAGAAAAGCTAGAATGAATATGACCCTTAGAAACCATTACGAAAGTTTATAGAATCAATGAAGATCGAAGTTTTATCCAATCTAGCACATGGAATAATATCACACGTAAATAGTATACTTTTCTACACTAATTACGTACCGGTCCACCACCCTGTGGACATTCACAAACCAACCCATATTAAAATTATCAGTAGATAGAAGAAATCCAGTATTAAGATCGAATAAGATCAAAAAATTTTAAAAAACTTGTTGTTTTTTGGTGTCTTTTGTAACTTTTAGCAAAAAAACTTTTAGAAAGGCAAGCCTTTGCGGAAGAGACCGCCTCAGAAAGGCAGCCAGATAGATAAACGAGCGAATAGAAGAATAGGCTGAGTTTATAGAGATTCCTTCCTGTTTACCTTCTCTTGTAGGGTCAATAGAAAAAAGAACCCTCTAGATTGTTATCTAGTGGTGTTAAAGTAAAAGGTTAAGCTATCACAATAATGACAACTAGCAGGCAGCAACACTGAACCAATCAGTCTTCTTTTCCATCAGGGGGTAGTTCCATCCATAGCCTGCATAGTTTTGGTAGTTCGGATCGCATACAGACATCATGAACATGCCTTGGTTCATAGGCTGTTGTTGAGGATGAAGGGGTGCCCCGTAGATATAAGGAGGCTGAAGCAGCATGGCATTATGTGCAGGAGGGGGAGGAGGAGGAGGAGCTTGCTGCTGCTGCTGTTGCTGTTGAGAAAGCGCAGCAGATTGAAGAGGAGCACCAGAAATGTTAGTGCCTACAAAATGAGAGACAAATGGAGCTTGAGTGGATTTCGATCGGGCAGTCTCGAACCAACGAGGAATCGTATAAGGACGCTGCACAGAAGGAGGGGAGATTGGTTCAAAAGCAGGGGAATTCGCAGAAGTGGGAGTCAGAGCAGGAGAGCCATGCTGTCGCAGCATCTCCACTGGGGAAAGTGGTACTTTGCTGTCAGTGAGCGAAACTGGTGAAGCAGGAGTAGGAGCACTTCTCGCCTTAATAAAAATCTGCCAGCAATCATTCCACTTGAACCAAGCCTGTGTATCCGAAGGATTAAGGTGCAGGCTCCATTTTATGTCTCGCAACCACTGCGCCTCAAAAGAGGTAATTTCAGCAACAGGGATGTTAGTGGCCTTGAACCACGAGCTATTGGTGAATGTATTGTCATCGTGGAACTTGTTTGCAAGAACCAAGCCAACTACAATCATCTTGTACACCATATCCGAAGAGGGGTCCGCTTCTGCGATAATGGCCCAACGTTTGGACATGTATACCAGAGCTAGGACGATAGTGGGCCGAGGAAGACGAGTCGCGGTCAAAACCTGAACCAAGAATCGCTGGAGAGAAAGTAAGTTATTGCTATCCCATTTTGCAGAAGTAGGAACCATTATTCCGTGAGCCATAGATGACAGAAAGTCCGCCATATCCGAGAATTCATAGTCTAAGTATGAGGATACTCCACCGCCATTCTTCTCGGTAGATTGGATCGCAACCGGATTAGTAGCAGGTTGCGGTGCGTGCATTACAGAAGGACCCTGATGATATCCCTGCTGCTGCCAGTAAGGATAGCCGTAACCCGGCGAAGGTTCCACAGGAGGGGGAGGGGCGACTTTGTACGCGCCAGCATGACCCAGGCTGCCATAGTAAAAAGGACGCAAGTGCTGTTGCTGCTGATGGTACCCACTGTCGTAGGCGTTTTGAAAGGCCACAGGAGGACCAACGTCGACCGAATAGGGCTGGTAATAAGCCATGATGGAAAAAAGTTCCGAATGGTCTTGATTACTTGCCGATGTTTGTGTGTACTGCTAGAGTCTGAACCACGTGGAACAGAAACCAAGAGACAGAGGAGTTTTTTTTGGGAGGCGAAGACCGAAGGTGAGAATGAAATAAAAAACCACAGACAGAAGAAACGAGTACTTAGTGAAAAGCTCGTATGCTTCCGTTGCTACAGTAGTTTTTTATTCAATCTTATTTGTGCGTTTGCAGCAAGGAAGAGGGAAAATTTTGCAGCCAGGTGGAACTTGGGAGTAGTCGAGGGCAAACGTGCTGCTGACTGCTCACCCGGAGCTTTTGGAATACCTTGGTCATTTAAGGCATATTTACGTCCATTTTTCTAAAGCAGTCTATTTCTATATTTTTCTACCATCTCCGGTAGTTACAAAATCTCCTGGCCTTTTTGATTCGTGTCTTCCTCTACTATTTGGTATCTTCCGAGGTGGAGTGGCCAATATAGTTCCGTTATACACCTGCACGGCTGTGCATAAACCGGTCAAACGGCGGTGAATAGAGCAATCACGCGGGTAAATCGGTATAAAGGAGACTTGATTTGTACGTCATTCTTATTCAATATGGATCAAATCTTTCAAATTGTGAGAGTTTAATTGGCTTTTTAGGGAAGAGTAGATTTGGTTAGCGAGATAAATCCATGTTTAAGCTCCACTGAGCATTGCGTCCAGTCCAATGATGTCTTCAATTAAATGTTTGATATTTGCTTGGTATGTTTCTGAATGATTTAAAGAGATGAGCTTATAATTAACCGTGAAGAAGTAAGCTGCATCGTAGAAAATAGTCCTGCTAGTGTTCATCTGATGATTTTATCTTGGGCCTACCATACCTGCAAAAGAATAGCACTGACTAATACCAAAATACGAGAGTTCGATTACTTCAGCCCCTATTTTCTGGATACTCTCTATTCTACAATCCCTTTTTTGCTTATTTCGTATAATTCCGTGGTATAATGGTCTATGGAAGGAATTTCATCCCATCAAATTCGTCGCATAATGTCGCGTCTAAACATTATTTAGCTGTTACCGGCTCTACCCCTGTATCTACGGTATGGCACCAAGGATGATGAACTGGACCAGGTTATTCTGATATGATTCTTATTACTGAGAACTCTACCGATCGGTTGGATATTGACGTCCTACAGGCATTAGGTACTATTCATGAGCTTTGTGGATGTCTATGAGGTTTCAGAACAAAGAAGCAATGTATGCGCGGGACCCTACAGGTCATATGGTTATCAACATGAGAGATTTCAAGACAATTACAAGATAGGGCTCCTCAAATTTTAATGGATTTTACTGGATTGCATGATAGGACTGCAAGTACTATGCTGTAGAAGGAGACTGCCCGTGCCTTAGCACTCATCATGCATGACGTGCTAGGCATGGGCAGTGTAGAGTTACGATATAATACGACACAAGCTAACATTCGATACTGGTTTAATAAAGAGATATCAAAGGATCTATCTTAATATCTCTGGTAGATGGGGAACTTTTTCCCGTATCCATGGAAGTGAGAATTGGGGATTATTGTGGCGGAGATAACTAGTTTGGTAATTCCGCATTTGAGTGAACAAGTCCCCCAAAACAGGCAGATCAGGGAGAAACGTCCAAACAGGTTTTTTATTGACGGTTCAGATATTTCAGGAACACTGCGAAGCAATATAGAAATTTAGTGGAATTTGTGCTACTAGCTGGCTTGTTTGCCGGTGCTGTGATGGGTGCACCGTATCAATGTATTGTGCATCTTTCAACACATTTCCTTCAATTTCAACTAGGTAAATGCCTTGCAGTCCGACTGATTTAGGGTTATAACAATTTGAATGATTCTTTCAGAGAAACTTATTAGTAAGACATTATGCGGGTTTTTAATAACATTATGCGGCATTCTAGGCTAGACTTTTTTATGCGAAGCTGTGCTTGTCGGAGTTTGATAATTCTACCAATTAACTATCTATCTCCGCCAAACCCCTGTCTTGTGGTATCCCCAGTCCTGTGGAGTCTCCAGGCTCGTGAAATCGTCTGCAGGTTACCCAAATAGTACAATTGACCCGAAATTTTCTCTTGGAAGGGTATCAACCTTGGGTGGTATCTGTTATCTTGGACGCGGGTATATCCGTCGTTTGCGTTGAAGCGCCTACGTCGGTCTTTATCCTGATTGGGAAGGAAAAAGTAAGATAGGCAGGCAGTACCGGCGATATTCCCTTGCTAGATTATCCCTGGGATTGCAGTAGCTATCTACAATATTCTGATGGCAGAGTTACAAATATGTGGAAGATCTCACTGAGATGTGCAATGGCAAAGACAATCGGACTCGCATCTGATAAACCACGTCGTTCACAGATACTTATAGAGCCGTCATTGACCAGATTCTGCCCAGGGGATATTCTCAGTGATAAATTTCTAACTTATTTTTCCTATGTTACGCATCCATCTATTTCTCATATTTGAGACGGGTCAACGCGCCTTCCTCCCATTGGCCGATGCTTTCGTCCTGATAAGGCCGATCCAATAAGGGTCACCTCTCGGAGTTATCCGTATTATTCCAACTGATAAGCAGCCTCTTCTCATTTATAAATCTAGCATTTCACGATTGCACCGAGATTGATTTCTGGTTCAGACTAGGTTTCATCTTCGTATTGCATATCTACCTGCCAAATTCCTGGCTTGTGCTGGCATTTGCACTGATCTTGTTTTCTGTTGAGCTCTTCTCGACCGAATCAAGTACCATCTTAAAGACCCACCCATAAAACCGGTGAATCTACCTGGCTGCATCGTATATATATTGCTATATATACATATCTATCTCTGTTCTGCTGCGGTATCCAACGATTGATAGCCTTCTCTAATATCAAGTCATCTAAAAAATGGAACACAACGATTCCACTGACTTGAGTCCTCCCGTTACAGCTCCTGCTACTAAGCGATTCGATGTTGTAGGAGCTGCTAAGAGAGTAGTCAGGAAGTTCACCACTAGAGAAGGGATTCTTGGTGAATATAACTATGCTTACCTTTTCACCCCCAAGATCCCATTCTTGGTCAAGGGTGAGCGACCTTCAATGTTCTTCGGTTTGGACAGCGATATGCCGTTGGCCCTGGGATTTGTGCTTGGTCTTCAGCATTCCCTGTCCATGTTGGCAGGTATTGTCACTCCTCCTTTGATCATTTCTGGGGCTGCCTATCTTACTGATGAACAGACCCAGTACCTTGTCTCTGCATCCCTCATCACTTCTGGTCTTCTGTCTATGATCCAGATCACTCGATTTCACATATATGGAACCAAATATTTTATTGGAACTGGTTTGCTCTCTGTTGTTGGTACCTCGTTTGCTACCATCTCAGTTGTTACAAATGTGTTTCCCGAAATGTATGCTAATGGGTTTTGCCAGATTGCCGATGATGGCACCCATCTGCCTTGTCCCGATGGATACGGAGCTATTCTTGCTACCTCTTGCTGCTGTGCTCTGATTGAAATCCTCATGTCATTTGTCCCTCCTGCTATTCTTCAGAAAATCTTCCCTCCTGTTGTCACTGGTCCTGTTGTGCTTTTGATTGGTGTCTCTCTTGTTCAGTCCGGTTTCAGGGACTGGGCTGGTGGTTCTGGCTGTATGACTGAAGGTGCCTTGTGTCCTTCTCCTACTGCTCCTCACCCCTTGATCTGGGGCTCTGCTCAATTTATTGGTCTGGGCTTTTTGGTATTCGTGGTTATTGTCATTTGCGAAAAGTGGGGCGCTCCTATCATGAAGTCATGTGCAGTCATCGTCGGTCTAATTGTTGGATGCATTGTCGCCGCCGCCTGTGGATACTTTGACCGAAGTGGCATTGACTCTGCTCCTGTTGCTACATTTCTGTGGGTTCATACTTTCAAGCTCAAGGTTTACGGTCCTATTGTGCTACCAATGCTGGCAGTATATGTCATTCTTGTCATGGAGACTATTGGTGATGTAACTGCTACTTGTGATGTATCTCGACTCGATGTTGAAGGTAATGAGTATGATGCCCGAATCCAAGGTGGTGTATTGGCTGATGGCTTCAACGGTATTCTTGCTGGTTTGTTTACTCTGCCTCCTATGTCAACCTTCGCCCAGAACAATGGTATAATTGCTCTTACTAAGTGTGCCAACCGATCTGCTGGCTACTGGTGCTGTTTCTTCCTAATTATCATGGGTATTTTCTCCAAGTTTGCTGCTGCTCTTGTAGCCATCCCCAAGGCCGTTTTGGGTGGTATGACCACCTTCTTGTTCACATCTGTGGCTGTTTCAGGTCTCAGAATTATCTCATCTATTCCTTTCACCCGACGAGATCGGTTTGTGCTTACCTGTTCCTGTCTGTTTGGCTTTGGATCTGTATTGGTGCCAACCTGGTTCTCTGGAGTGTTTACATATCATGGCGGAAACAGCTCTCTTAAGGGATTCCTTGATGCCATTGTAATTGTCCTGGAGACTTCGTTTGCCATTGCTGGTATTATTGGCGTTGTTGTCAACTTGGTTATTCCTCAGGAAGCTGACGACGTTGATCCTCAGTTTGAAGTAGAAGGAGAAACTCCTTTCTCTGGTATTGCCGATATCGTTGCTGTTCAATCTCGAAATTCTCACAGAACTATTGAAAAGATTGCTCCTCAGGATGATACGGTTTAATTGATATGTTTATAGATGCTGCTCTAGACCATCTTTTTCCATGAAGAGGCTGTTAAGCTTCTCACGATGTTTTGTGGAAAAAGAATTTGGGTATAGAACCATAGGTTTGAATTTATATGTTTACTTTAGTCTCTTTTTATTTGTGTTTATCGCGTTTTCTGTGGGTTTTTTTGGCTTTTTATGCTTTTTTATTTGATACATTTATTGTTGCATATGCAGTTAGTGTTAATGATAGGTGATGATAAGGTTGATTGTCAACGTTTACAGCGCACTCTTTCACTCTTTTTTTTTGTAAATTTCTTCACAAGTATATAAATATATACGGCTAATTGATTCGTTCGATATGTCAGCTCTTTAATTTCTTGCTTTTTGTTTCTCGTTTCCTATCCCGCTCGTTTGCTCTATCAGTGTGTGATGATCGTCTGTAATATATATATTTTTGACTACTGATTTATGTTTGCCATGTATCTGCCTCTGGTGTGCTCTATTTCACTCAGGTATATTTAAAAATCTATCTTAGTAATTCATTGAAAACCAATATCTACGTGGCCCTATGCCCTAGGTTGATCAGTCAGGCATGTAATTACTGCATGACCCGTTTACAATCAGATAATTATTTCCGATGAGCAGGTTCTGCTTATTCCATCTGTAGTATTCCAGCAGTAATCTAGCCTTTTTATTACCAATCTTTGGGTTTGTTCCAAGTATGTTGGGAATAGCACCGTCAACTCCTCTGTTCGATTGCACAGTGCATGATGACATCGCAATTTGCTCGCAGCCACCTCTCTTTGGCCCCCACATTAATTGATCGGGGTTTCCACTACAGGAAGTGCTTTGTCTGCTTATCGCAAAAGCTAATCTAATCTATTGGAACCCATACATGTACTGATGCATTTTCGACTATGTTCTGCTGGCAACCCCTGTTGCAGTATCTTTAGCATTTGGCCCAGTCAAAATGACGAGCTATTCTACGACTAGATCGTGTACGGCATTTATTCCGGCATTCCAGACTATGCTAGTTTAGGTCCGCTGAGGATTCAGTTACCCGCCGTTGGTTACCGAAGCAACTGTGCTATTTATCCGGGCAAACGACCCAACAACCACACTTAACCGACTTTGAAATGCCCCGAGCCCCGTTACAATCAGCCGATTCTTGGAACTCCGTTGACTGTTTCACCTGGGTAGATCGCACCACCGGCGTCATCGGTGTCTCTAGTTTTAAATTCATGGTGTTCCATTGTTGTCTTTTTGTCTTCCTATAGATTTACCACCTTAAACCTCCGTTGCTCCGCTGCCTCTACTCAACTAGTCGACTTAATCTGTATGATGTCTAATTAACTTGTACATGGCCGAAACCTACAAACCCCATTTATTTACCAGTTTAGGCGGCAGGAACACATATAGCACACAGCGCGACACACGACAAGCTGCATACAGCAAGCGACCCACCAATCTATCTGAAACATATTTATAAAAAGGCTCAATAGACACTGCCAAACCTCCAAATTAGCTGACAGCCATTTTTCTTGCCCGTCAACGCGCCCTTCCCGGAGATCGTTTACCCGGCTTCCCCACAATTCCACTGGTCCCAGCCAAACACCACCCGACAAAAAATTTTTCCGTTGCAAACCCCGCCATCTAGATATTCTTACTTCCTAACAAATTGTCTGGACGGTGGAACCAAATCCCGGTCAACAGCTGTCAAGTCTTGGAGGCAACAGCCAGAGTACAATCTAAGGGCATTTTCCAATCTCGCACGCCTCGGTTCACTTCCTCTTGGAACTTGTAACCAACAGTTTACTCCCAAATCAGATACCCCGCCAATCCACAACAACCGTTTCAACCTCAACTTCCCACATAAATCCCCACACCCTTCCAGCTTGTCCGCTCACACCTTCGCTTGCAAACCCCCCCAGACCGAACGCCGCCACGCAACAACCGGGTCAACTCAACGCAACGCAAGATAGAAGACACCGGAGTCTAGTGTAGGACCATCCACAGCGTCCGTGTGCTCAGACCCTTCTATTTATATTGATTTATAACAACATACCATGAGTGCTGTCAAGGCCGAACTCCCCAGGCCATACAAGTGCCCCATTTGCGACAAGGCTTTTCATCGACTAGAGCATCAAACCCGTCATATACGGACACACACAGGTGAAAAGCCCCATGCTTGCACCTTCCCGGGATGCTCCAAACGATTCTCCCGATCCGACGAGCTTACCAGACACTCGAGAATCCATACCAACTCCAACTCCAGGAGAAACAACCGAGCCAACACTGTTGGGGGCCAAGGCAAATTGGAAGACCACTTGGATGACCAGCAGGGGTTTTCTAGCTCTGTAACATCCGTAGGTGGCGAAGCACTTGTATCGCCATCGACGGCTGCAAATGGCAAACCCATTACCCAGAGTGCATCCCTGACGTCGCTTCCTTCGTTGTACGATGCTTCAAAATACCGCCTTGGCACTCCTATGATAGCAACTCATGCACCTATCTCTTCATCCAGCATCTCATCGGGTCCAGGTGACCATTCGGAGCTGTCATCTACAGCCACGACCCCGTTCAACTCATCACCGTCATCCCCTACAGCGCTGCACACTTCCCACAGCGCAGTGAGCCTGGGCCACAATAATCATCAGCAGCCGCCCCACCCAGCTTCCACCTCTGGTTCTTTATCGACTGGAAACTTTGTTCGCGCTATTCCTGGTCGTTCGTCGTTTTTCGATATGAATGCTCTGGCTACTGCCGCCTCGCAAGAGCTGGAGCGGGAACGTGAAATCAGCCAGTCATCAAGCGGTCACACTACTCCCTTTGGTACTCCTCCAAACGCGAACAACGGTCTCAGTGCATTGAGCAATGCTTTGAATGGAGTTTCTGCTCTTCCAGGACCCACTTCTAGCAGTACGTTAAACAAGCCTCTATCATCCCCCGCTCTCTCCACATATTTCAGCCAAGGCGGAGCCAACCAGACCGGGGCACCTGCAACAGGATCTGGCCACTACTATCATCATTACCACCACTATCATCATGCTGCTCACGGATCATCTGGCCTAGGAGGATTCTCATCTTCGCGGATCACTCCCTTGTCAACCATTTCAGGTTCGACCGGAGCTGCGCATAACTTTGACAGGGAAGATTCACACCGATCCAAAAGATCCAGGCCGAACTCGCCTTCTTCTACTGCTCCTCCATCTCCTACTTTCACTCCGTCTACCTCTCCTACCCCCGATCATACCCCTCTGATGACTCCTGCCCATAGTCCTAGATTGCACCCACAGGAGACTCCAAGTGTACAATTGCCATCTATTCGATCATTGTCACTAGGCCAACGAAGGCCTCATCCTCCTGCATTGCAACCTATGGAGCCACAACCCATGTCACTGCTTCCTCCACTACTTGGAAGCACTAGTGGAACAAATATTGCTAGTACTGCACCAACCCCGACACTAGCGAGTGCCAGCACTAGTAATAGCAGTAGTAATAGTGGATTACCACAAGGCATCAACCATGAGACCTCGAATGTTCGAGATTCTCCGTCAAGGGGGGCTCTACCGCATCCTACGAGCGGGGTTTCCCGTGTTTCAGTAAGCGATCTGATTAATGGGCAAAACTGACATATCTCCATTAGCCATCTCATTAATGGGCAGAGCTAAGGTATAGATGTATCAACATGGAAAGTCGATCACCAGAGAATTGGATACTAATAACATAGTAGCGAACCGAGATGGAGAAAACTAGATATATACTGCACCGGTGTGTTGCATTGGATCAGATCTCACATGGGATGCTCCTTTTTGGGGGGATCCCTATCCCATAAGCACATTGGATCTAAAGGATAGCAGGGCCCAAACAGTAGTAGGCGAAATACAACTATCAGCAGTACTATTCCTGATTTTTAGTCTGTGGATATGGATCATTTCGCCTAGGTTGGTGACAGGAGATAACAAGTGATCAAGTCAAGCAGACCGGACCAGCATGCATTAATAACATAGGTGCCATAATGTTGTAACGGCTGGCACCATAGCCAGCGAAGCTATTATGTAGTAATGAGTATAGTTATGAGTAGAAATTTACGACTGACTAGAAATAATTGAAATTTTTGCCGAAGTCGCAACAGACACTGCACGAGACATAGCAACAACCAACTCTGTCTAAGGTTCTATCTGTAGGTTTTTCTGTTATAAGCAATGTTCAAGACAATCGGAGAAACAAACTTTGTAGAGAAGGAGCAAGCAGAATGAGATCTAGGAATTGCACTATCTACTCTCACCTTAGCTACAGTACGTTACCCCTAACAGGGGTAATGTATGGGGAACCGATTGGACATGGAAAGAGGGATGGAACAACAAGGAGAAGGAGAAACGCTCATATGAGACTCTAGGAGTAAACAGGCGATATTTCATAAGGGGCTTTTTTGGGAGATTTAGTTGCTTCAAGCAGAGGCAATTCACTCTCAATTCCCGTCAGAAACAGGGAGAAACACCACCAGATCGATCGAAGTGCCGATCATTTTTTATTCAGAGTGGTGCCAAGACAAGAATTGCAACGCTCTGGCAGCACAGATGTACAGAGAAAGAAAGTCAGGCCAAAGTAGAAAGTGGGGCCGTATGGGGCAATGGACTACGGGAAAAATATGCAAGAAAAAATAAGCCTTTATTCGAATGTAGTGGAATGAAAAAAAATAAGCATTCAAGAAAAAAGAAGCAGCGTTAGGCCGCGGCGAGCCAAGGACCCACGCGAAGCGAGATTGGCTACTTGGCCAATGCGAAAACGGACAGCCGGAAACCTAACGTACAAACGGGGCATAAGGGGTCTCGAATAGGACTATGTCAGATCAAATCGGGTCTAATACTATGCAGTCTTGATCGTAACATGTGAACTAGTTAGGTGCCTGGATTGCAGACTAATTTAACCCTACCCTCGTATGACATATGTTGACTGGGCAGGGCATTAATTAGCTGCAGAAGGGCATACCGATAGATAAGGGGGATTCGGTAGAGAATACGAAAAATCAACATAATGGTATTAATCCGATAATATTAGGCAGCAATTGGCGTGGATAGATGGTTTAAGGAGCTATGAGTATGCGAAATACTTCGTTGTATTAAACTATATTAGCGGCTACGTAGCACGGAATAGTAACTTTGGCTAAGAGACAAATATCAGGGAGTACGAAATTAGTGTGGTGCGTGTAATTTTGACTAAGGCATGTATGTATCAGGGAGTACGGGTATACTTTTTGTCGCGAGGTATTGGCGTTGCATACCCACTAGGAGAAAAAGGGCCAGAAATGCTGATAGGGGGAAAACATGGAATTTAGCTATCATAATAAACGTGTTTTTTATATTATTTTTCATACTATATTTTGGCATTCAATAATACTGATCGTATTTCAATCCGACTACTTGATATGCGTATCGTACGCGATTGGTTAGATATGTACAGTAATTACAAAAAATATCAGTAGTACTCTCATATACCCCTGGTCAAGTCCTTCATTCAACAGCATGGCACAGCATGGCATGACATAGCATAGTATTTCAATACATAATACTGAATAATATACTTTAAGCTCCTATCTTGCGTTGGAAGCGGTCTTCGCAAGGAAAAGATATCTTTTCGCTCATACCAGCCAGCTTATTTGCCCGGAAAGGATATAAACAAACAACTTTATTCTCGGTCTGGGCCCTATGCATTCCTTCGTAACCATACCGGGTCTTGTTAATCATTGGGCACAAATTGAATGGAAGAGTGCCTCAGAAACCCACAGAAACTAACGCCGCATGGCACCCGATATCTTTTCCGACCGACAGCAGCTCAAATCCAATCTCTATGGAACAACCAGAACAACAGCAAAGGGGGGCAAATTAACATGATCTAGATGCAGCAAGATCGACATGCAGAGTAATCTAAGACAAAGATGCTATTGTCGGGCGTATCCCCGATAGACTCTGATGCACTGAAACAGACTTCAAGTACCCAGCCATCGAGTTTTACTGCTCATTGTTTAACATTTTGCACCTCCCAACATTTGTTTTCTTTTTGGGGTCTAAAATTTTTTCCTATCCCACCTTACGGCAACAACCTTCGGTTTCAGCCAATAAAAAGCTGTTAAGCCACAAGGTTGCATGGGGGGTTGCTAGTTTTCCATAGCTCTAGCAAACCAAAGTAAAGCCAAAATCTTAGCTGCAAAACAGTGGGTGGGTTGACGAAGGAGCTGAAGATAACGACTGGTCAGACAAGAGCAACGCAAGTACCTAACTGACTCGCAGACAGAACACAAGACCATCAATACACACCGTCAAATACACAGTAGAATGCCATTTAATCTGAGCCAAGCCATCTCTGGCAACTCTATCTTCCTGGGACTCAACGGTCTCCCGGAACTACAGCGGGGTCATGTTTGTCAAC
This sequence comes from Zygoascus bituminiphila, assembly GCA_030705125.1. Classification (NCBI taxonomy): domain Eukaryota; kingdom Fungi; phylum Ascomycota; class Dipodascomycetes; order Dipodascales; family Trichomonascaceae; genus Zygoascus; species Zygoascus bituminiphila. The sequence continues at coordinate 95,025 of JANIWT010000004.1, read as the reverse complement.
TATCAGGGCCACCGGGATCAGGAAAAACTTCGCTGGGTGGGAGTGTGATGCAACAAGTTATCGAACAGCACCCTCAACTAACGGGGTGCTTCATCAACTGTAAGGGCAAGACACCCAGCGATCTTGGACTGGCGACTGCCGCCTGCTACAACATTAGCGACAATAACAACAACACCGGCAATAGTAATTGGACTGTAAGTTCCATTCCTGATCAAAACTTTTCTCTCTTGATCCGGACCATGGAGCGCGCAGAGAATTGCGACGTGCTAATTTTGGACGATGTAGCCACCGATCTACCTGCATCTATCTTATTATGGCTTGAAATTGTCTCAAAACGGAACCTACTGGCTGTACTGGTGCTAACCTCACGGGTGAAAATCCCTACTTCTCGGGCCATCGGCGCAGCCCAGCCGCTACCGATTGGGAATAGCCTTGTTGGCTAGTGCTCAACACCAAAAGCAATCATGGCACCGAACGGAGCCAAAAGCAATACCCACGTTCTTTCTTTACTAAATTTGGATCGGAGGCAACTGGCGCGAATCAAGGAAAATCTCTAAAAATACCTCCCGGGATTTTGCTATAAAAAGGCCGCCTGTTGCCCCTTGTAAGATTTCTTTCCTCACAATATCGTGTTGAATCTTAATTTCTAATAGTCACTCGCTTTTATCTACTCCTCAATCAAAAATGAAGTTCTCTACCGTCGCCGTTGCCGCCTCCGTTGCCGCCGTTGCCTCTGCTGGTTTCGCCAACACCACCACCGTGTACAGTGATGTCTACACCACTTACTGCCCTACCTCTGGTCTTTACACCATTGGTAACGAGACTTACACCGTCACCGCCCCCACCACCCTCACCATCACCAGCTGTGGATGCACTGAGCACCCCGAGAAGCCCACTGTGAAGCCCACCGTTGTGCCCTCTGCTCCCGCTAACACCACTACTCCTCCTGCCTCATCCGCCGTTGTCGGCTCTGCTGGCAAGGTTGGTCTTGCCTCTGGTGCCCTTGCTGGTGTCGTCGCCGCCGCTGCTTTCCTTTTGTAAGTTAAGCATTGTGTATTAATTTTCGTTCCGGCATTGTTTTTCTATTCGTCATGACCATATGATTTCATTCTTAGCAAAATGTTCTTTTTTAATTTCTTTACCCCCTTTATTCATAGATAGATAATCTGCAGTATTGTTTGTCTTTAATTTATTTTTAAAACCTCACTTCGCTTTTTATCATTTGTACTGCCTAACTGCAATGGATTTTTGCCAGAATTTTTGGGAATAATCTGTTTGCTTGGTTATTCAATGTTTATCTGGCTGCATATTTGCTTGTGGTCGAGGCGGAAAAATCTTCCCCAATCAGTAATAAATCTACATAGGATCTTCGGCAGGTGTACCCCGAAGGTAACTATGGGAATTTACTAACCAACCGCATTCCTCCAACACGCACCTTACCTATCCTGCGCTTTGGTTGGACAACTCGATTCGGGTGCTCGATGCGAGTGAATTCTCTAGGCTAGCGTACTGCATTGCATTGGATTAGATTGGAGTGATTTTTGCACACCTCCTGCGTGATGTGTTGTTGGTGGGTGAGCCTCATTTGAGATTTTCATTGGACTCCCTCACTACTCACGCTATATGTTCCTTGCGGATAATCTCAAACGCTAACCAGGATCATCCCACTTTGAAATACGTAGCAAACATGACACGTCGTACTACCCAGACTGTGTTTAGTCCGAAGCATGTCGAATGAAATCCATGGAATCATTGCTAATCCTTCTAAAGGAGAAGCCACAGGGGTTCCTGCAGACGTAATTGGTCCTTGCTGGGGTTGGGGTGTTCTGCACTAGCGAACGATGGTGGTATCGAATCTAGTCGGCCCACCGGGAGGAGAACAAGGCAACAAACTATTTATCTACCTATCATTGGTTGGAGCCAATTGTCACGGGATATCGGAAACTGAGCTTTTTTTCTCTAGCCAATAACCCCTTTAATGCACTATAGCGTATTATTTTGGAGAATATATCTAAATTGAATACATTGGCAGGTTTGTTACTGTAGAGTGTGGTATCATGAAAAAGTGAAACACTCAGTTGAAAACTCTGGGCGTTATCTACAGTCGTTGAACAAACATTATCGTCGGTTCGAATTGGTTTGAACTGGCTTGTATTATCCACAGCCTGCCAGGTCTTTGTCTATAGAAATAAGTCTTTTCCTCGTTCGTAATGGACCTTGTCCATATCGACTAAACATTTTCGTTCCTTCGTATCGTTCTATACTAAATCTGTTCAAAAACACCCTCCCCAATTTTGGTTTGGCGCGGTTTTCCCCAAGAAATGCAGTGGTCAGCTTGTGAAAAATTGACCCAGCTAGATAGCATGCAGTGCAGATAAGACGGTGGGACTCACACAACCAGACAGTATGGCATAATCTATAAACTCAATTTCTCATCCGTTTGGTCAATAAACTTTCAGACTCTTCTTTCAAAAACACTTTTTGTTCTTGTTTCGTCTTCGCTACTCTCTAGTCCGCCTGCCTTTCGCCGAATCCCGCCCAAACGTGGTGGCTACCTTTGTACACCAGACAAGAACAGACAAAGAGCAAGACCAAATGGGCAGCACAGAGTGCGATCTACAAGTATTATCCCTAGCACATAGTCTGTTCCGAGGGAAATACTAGCAATAGTACGTTGCCGCTTGAATTTGGGAACTGCGTCATAGCTGCCATCGGGCCTACCCATTTGTAGAGCTCCTGATTGCTCCAATGACAGCTCTCAGCTACAAATTTGGGTATACTTGGTCCGCCTGCATTGTTAAAATAAATATATCGTTGTTGATTTGATTTGGTGATGCTTGTCACTACGGGTTTATCTTATCATAGCTCTTTGTCACTAGCTGATTCCGTCAATGCCGTAGATAAAAATCCTACCGCATGGTAGTGAACCCGCAATACAACAAACCTACAATAAAATAAACCCAAAATATCATAAGTTCAATTTTCATCCGTAGGCTGGACGGAAAACGTTCATCAGTGAGCAAAGTACATTTAGCAATTGAGCGTTCTCTGCTCTTATCTCATTTTTCAATATGGAGCTTCAATTTGAGTTTTTTTGCGTACCTGTCTAACATGGTGTTGTAACTGTGCCTGTCTTAGACCCTGCATCCCGTAACAAAGTCAATCACGAACTTGCCTGCTATATCCGCAATGACGTTGAATTACATCGTTTTGAATTCTTGAACGCGTGATATAATTTTCTATACTTTTTCAATACGCTCAGAGCAATTGATTTCGTGCCGTAAATTCTCTCCGCCGGCCTCTCTTCGGCGACCCTAGCCTTGACCAAATATAGCCACTTGCTGTGGCTATACAAAATACCTCCCATACGATTTTTTCAATTCCAGTATATTTTTAGATGGATCTTAGTAGTGAACGAAATCTCAGCATATACTTAGTAAGTCAGTTCTCGACATTCAGTGAGTGGCTTCTGATCGACCTGAAATAGATGGATGCAGTAAATATGGTCTGAGTTCACAGAGAGACTTGCTGCGATGGTATTTCGGGGTCGACCACGTTTCTCTGTCAATTGCCCTTTGTTTTTCAATTTATATTAGCATATACTTCTTTTTAGATGTAAATCTAGATGAGCACACTGAATAAGGTGACTTATAGAATCATGTCTGACTTTGGAATTGTTCTGGAATAACAGCATCTCTTTTCGACCAACATGTGCCTGACCCACCCACGATCAAAGCGTGGAACTTTTACACCACCTCCATATTCTTAAATAAAATAGTTAAGTGGTTCAAGGCTTAGCAGTCTTGGCACTCTTGATCATGGCTTCGTATCAAATAGCAGACCCATAAGAGGTAGGAGTCGAAATGTTCAAACATCCAAAAAGATCAAAACCGTCAAAAACTACGCAAATTTACACAGTTAGGGAAAAAAATTCCAAAAATTGAACCAACGCCTAAACAGAGCTTCTTACAATTGTTGCAGTTGTTCTCGGGTAGAAAACCATTGGTGTGAAACCACAAGGAATACCAGAGGTGACATGTTCAAAAAACGCGATATTTCGTATGAAACCTAGCCTCTATATGACAAGTAAATTTTGTCATTTAATTGTAAAGAGAGGTTGATCTTCCAGTCTTAGTATATTAGTCTTGCTATTTCAGTCAAGTTCATGATTGTTAAGCTCTAAATAAACAATGTAAAGAACAATAGCAGCTCTCGATGACACAGACATAGTTAACTCAGATATAGGCAAGGAACATCTATAAACGAGATAATTACAATCGAATAAATGTATTTTTAGTATCACTGACGACGAAACAGTATCGCTCGAGTTTATGAGCCGAAGGCGGTCAGAAAAACAGCAGACTAAGTATATCTTCAGCTCATCCAATTTCTTGCTAAGGCAGCCATTTCATATGAACAATTCTAAAATTGGGCCGCGGAATAATCGTATACAATATTTTTTACGGAATTGGATTTTGTACAAAAATAAACCTGTAATTATATGTAGGATTCAAGAAATCTTACAGCATTCAGGCGGAACCTGGAAATGATGCCTAAATCTATCTGTCACCGACCCTTTCGTACAAGAACCACTCAACCGGACTAACAAGCAGTCACTATGACCGATGCAGTCATAGAGGTATGTTGTTGGTGAGACAGGCGGGCGGTGGCTGGGTCTGGGAGGAGGCTAGATAGTGGAGCAGAGATCGTCCTGGAAACCAAAGTAAATATTTACGGGAGGCTGGTTATACTTCAACCGCAGCGGTCGAGCAGCATGAGATAACATGAAAAAAAAAATTCAGGTAGCATCAGATAACAGAAATCAAAAATTGGTATATGCCCGACAAGCCCAGGTTGTGTCCAGAGCAAACGTATAGAGCAAGAGCTTGGCAGACGTAACAGATCAACCATTTTTTGTCAGATCAGATCGGCGCGCACCAGCTGATTGGGACGCATCTCATAATTGTAGATCGGTTGTTAACCAACCGAGACTAAGACCGAGTAAGAGCTGCACAGCACTGCACAGAGCAAAATGGAATGCTCGAATGAATAATCCGATCTCGCTAACTTAGACTGCAGAATTTATTTACGCGATGCCTCATCCGGGATTGTCTCAGTCAGGTTGTGCTAATCTCCATTCTGTAAGATCCCACCTCGGCACCAGAAATAATGATGCTTGGGGCATGTGGGAAATCTCAGGGCGCCCAGGGGGTCGGCTGCTAGATACGGACGCCGCAACACCATACTTCCCTAACCACCTTCAAGGTGAAGCAGCAGGCATGTCTAGGCTGATTATTCTGAAATAGCACGACCCACTGGAATGTCTCTGCTTTGTTTACTGTCGCATTTTGCCGATACTTTGATGGAGCTGTTTCTGAATTCCGCATCAGATGAGATTGGGTATTGGAGCCCCCCACCCAAATTAATCTGGGTTCAAAGGCTGGTAGGTTATCACCACGGGGCCCTCAAACTTTACGTCTAAAGGGGCAGTTGGCGGAAAAACGCATGCCCACCGTCTCGTTTTGTTTCCCTAAGGATTTAATTATCAACGGCATCACGGGTGAAGCATGTGTCCCTATCAAGCATTGGGCTAATTTTATCTGGCGGCCGACGGGTCTCACGAGATGTCCATTTTTGTATCGTATGGATCTGACGATTTGCAACAAGTCTCAGGGCTCTTCCAGGAATGTTTCTGAGACACATGTCACATCGAAGATGAGTGTCTGATCTTGCCAAAAGTCTGCAGATGCTGTGGCCTAGATCGTCCGTGGTAAATTCCAAAAAGCCCTGATGATATGCGGTCGCAATGCCTGCAATTAGACGCTTTTTTCTCCTACAGGAGTATCCAGGAGCAGGTTTTTGGTGCTAGTTGGGAAGGTCCCACAGTTACAGGCGGAGTATTTTTAGGTATGAGACACGCCTGATACGCCAAAAAAGATGACGTTCACGGGTAAACAAAGTTACCTGCCTGGTCGGAGAATGCTAGGGGAATAGATGGATTTCTGGTAGACATCGAGAACCAGGAATCAATCTGTTTGTACGAATGAATGCTCTTATTTTTACGAACTTGGCTTGCTGCTGCTGGGTTTTGTTGCGTGGTTTTGCCCTTAGGGTAGGTGGGATAAGCTCTGCACGGCTGAACAGCTCGCCTATTCTTAGCCTCCTTTCGGAAATTTATTATTCTCCCTCGATTCAAAAAATGGCGGGTTCGCCAACACCACCACCTCAAAATCGCTTAACACACGAAAAATAAAGCACAGATGATTCACTTATATAAAGACCTCCATCCTACCCCCCTCATTCCTTCTTGAAACCAGACACTTCTACTTTCTGCATCTTCTCTCCTGCTTCGACGCACTTCAGTCGCTAATCCCAAAGTCTATCACTACGCTACACTAATCACACACAATCAAAATGAAGTTCTCTACTGCCGCTACTCTTGTTGCTGCTGCCGCTGTCGCTAGCGCTCAGACCTCCTATGCCAATGGCACTGTCACTACTACTACTGAGGTTGTCACTGAGTATACTACTTACTGCCCCAATCCTACTACTTTCACTGAGAACGGTCAGGTTTACACTGTCACTGCTGCTACCACTTTGACCATCACCGACTGCCCCTGCACTCGAACTCACATTGTCACTTTGAGCACTACCACCTCCTGTCCTACTACCGAGGAGCCTGCTTCTACTGCTGCTCCTACTGAGGGTCCTACTGAGGGCCCTGTGTCTTGGACCACTGTCCCTGTCACTTATTACACCACCATCCCCTGCACTGACTCTACTGGCGGTCCTTCTGTCACTACCGTGCCTGTCACTTCTTACACCACCATCCCTTGCCCTGTCACCAGTGCTGCTCCTCCTGCTACCGAGGCTCCTACTGAAGCTCCCGAGCCCGAGGTTACTGTCATCGAGGGTACCACCATCACTGAGTCCTGCGAGGAATGCCACAAGACTGCTGCTCCTGTTCCCACCAGTACCAAGTCCCCTGTTGCTCCCGTTACTCCTGAGGAGCCCAGCTCTGTCGTCCCCGTTGCTCCTGAAGAGACCACCAACCCTGGCACTGCTGCCCCTGTTGTCAACGGTGCTAACAAGGTCGCTGGTGTGTCCTTCGCTGGTGTCGTGGCTATCTTCGCTGCCTTGATCTAAGGTATATGTCAACCTGTTTAAAAACCCTTTCTCTTCTAGTATTTATTCATTATTTTTTCACTTCTACTTAACTTTCTGTTAATGACATAGATGCGTGCACCGTGCATTGGACGAACCTTTATAATTATGGTAATAAATGTATCAGCATTGCCAACAAACTTCCACAACTCCATTGTAATTTTAACCATCCACTGTAAATGTCCGAGAGCGAAAAACTTGGTGGAATTATTTTCCAATTCTATTCCAATTCTCTCAATAATTTCTCAATATTTTATTTCTCCGCATTGAGCACGTTCTCTGTGGGAATAATGCAGGTGGTTGGGGATCGACTCCATATTTACTAAATGGAACTTTCTGAACATATGTAGATCCCCAGCCACTCATTTAGCGAGAGCCCTGCTGTACCGAAGAAGACCCCGAGCTGAGCCACTTTGAAGCCACCCGAATTAAACGGATGCTCAATTGACAATGGTCTGGTGATATGCTAGGAGCCAAGTTTTTGGCAAAAAATCAGGACAACAGGTATGGCAGGGGTTAAGAACGGGTTAGATCAACAACAAGTGGGCATAGAACACATGTCTATTTCTAGAGCAGTACAACAATATTGGAAAGATACTAAATAAAGAACATCATTTATTTATAAATCAAGGTTAAAACACAAAAGAAGATATTGCAACGCAAAAAGAAGATAACGACCACGTGAGCTCTGTAGTAACCGAGCCTGTGGGAAGCCAATCTCCATATATCTCTCCACCATATCAATTTATCGTTCATTCATGGCCAAAGTGAACAGTAGTTCAGTTTACTTCAGTTAAAAGTCTAACATAGTATTACAGTGGCGGACATAAATAAAGCACAGGGCCCTGGTCAACAGTGAAGAGATAGATTACATTGTGCAGGGGTTTCGGCGCCGAACAAAAAAACCGTTTCCGGGCGTTCAGGACCTTATTATTAAACATCAGGCATTCAAATGTTTCCTCAGAACCCTATTACTAAAACTTGAAGCATGCAGATAATTTTAGAAACAACCTGTGTTCGTTTGTAGCGCACTGTTTCTCGTGTGCGCCGTGCATGTCTCACTTCTCTCACTTCTCGACACGCTTCATTTTCAGCAATATGTGTTAAGTATCATAATAAAATTACATTCCATCCATTTTCATAGCTCTTTGTCTCGTGTTTTTTCAATACTCAGTGTGTGATGACAGGAGTGAACCTGGAGCTGTAGAACAGCAGATATGCGCTTTTGCCCGGTTCATCTTCTAGCACTCCGTGCGTAGACATCTCACTGATGGCAGTATCGTCTACCTGGTACCATTTCCCATCGACCTTGAGATCAACAGTATAGTGACCTGCTGTAGCTACAGGTCCATGATGATAGACTACTGCAAACAGTTCTTTGGTTTGGGTGCCAAGTTCCAGAGTATGGGGAATCGTAATGGGCTTTGCGATTTTCCTGATTCCATCCTCAGAGAATGCAAATCGTTTTAAATGCACTATCAAGACGTTAGGGACCTTGTCAATAGTCAAAGTCTTGACAGCTTTGACTTCAGTTCCACTGGTTAATCTATAGCTCAACGTTTCAGGGAGACTCATGAGATCAAACGCATTTTCAAGAGTCTCGATACGGCTGTCGTCGATGTCCAACTGAACCTGCTCAAAAGGCTCAAACGTAGCTGAAGATGGGCGATTGCCGACCTCCAAAACACTTTTGAATTGGCCTCCAAAGATCCGGCTTATCACTGTTTCACTGGTCTTGATCACATTATTCCGATTGGGCTTGTGCTTCTTACCAATCTCCACCCAGCTACTGGGATCTTCTTCCTGCTGCTGCTGCTGCTGCTGCTGCAGACCCTCCTTCTCTAATTTTCCATGCTTCTCCAATTCTTCATCCAATGCTTGCAATAAATAACCTAAAAATTCCTGTGCGTCTTCCTGCCTTCCCCTTTTTAGATGAGGAAATCGTCGCTGAACCACCGTATAAAGCGACTCCGAACTCAAAGAAGTGTCCGAACTACCCATAAAGTATCCGATAAAATCGGCCAATGCGTCCAAGATGGGTGTATCAGAGTTGATGCGATACTGAGCTTGGTTTCTAATCCGAACTAGAACATCACCAAACGGTTGACAATGGATCAGCACTTGAAGTATACTGTTCATGTAGCACATATTTCCGCTATTTATTATACCCTTAATAAAGATCTTCTTGCTGGAGTCTTTTTGTTCGCCATCTGGTGGCTCAGTTAGGACGTCGGCAATTGTCTTCTTCGCTGCTGCTAGATCTGCCCAGCTAAAGGGCCCTGCTGATTTTTCGTACCAGTTTTTCCATGGCAGTGACGGCAATCCATTCTGTGCTATCTGTTGACGCAAGCCTATTATAAACGGGTCTTCGTAGTCTACTGGTATGAAGTCGTCCATTGTAATGGAAGTACGCAGTACACGGTGAGTTTCAAATAATATTTTTTCACCAAAAAAATATTGGGAAAAACACCAACATGAAAATGCAACTAAGGGGCTCGCGAATAAATTGTAGAATAGTCAGGGGTTTTTTAGGCGAACAGCTCGATATAAATGACTAATACATATCTGACTATTAAATATATATCCCGCTGCTCAAAATTATTTCTCAGTAGAATTTGGTGTTGGCATAGCAACGCTTTGCTTGACTATACCGCACCTCCTTTTCGAGCGTCAGCCTGGGCCGCTTTTCTCTCCAAATCATCCCAATCCTCTCCCTCTTCCTCATCATCGTCTTCTCCTTCTTCGCTGTAGTCGCTCTCTTCCTCTGAGCCGTAGTCACTCTCTTCCTCTTCCTCTTCATCACTAGGGTTATCGTCACTGACGTTGAATTCACTCTCTTCAGATTCCTCTTCCTCTCCACTATCGCTTTCGTTATTGAGGAACTTCCAACCTCCAGCGCCAGCAAAGAACTCGTGAGGATCTTCCAGCACAGTCTTCATAATCTGTGTCCAGTTCAGGTTAACGTTACCTTCAAAGTAAGGCAAATCCATTTCATTGAGCCAGTCCTTGACCGAGTCCAGCTGTGACATGGGAACCGTGTTAATGTGCGTCACAGGTCTAGTAAAATCTTTATAAACAAAAACCATATCGAAGTTTCGTAAACCGAAAGAAACTCGTTCCAGATGCACCATTTCTACTTCGGCCAAAGTGATAACTAGGAATGGCGGATCAATGAGTTGTACCAAGCATTCGGTAGTAGGCTGACATAGCACATTAGCCTTGAAAGGAACACCGCTAAATCCAAGTTCACGGAATGGAATATCCACATCTACATTGCCGTTGGACTGCTCGGAGATCTGTTCTGCAAATCGTTTGAACTCTTTGTTCAGAGCAGCTCTTTGTCTTCGTTCCTCCTGTTCCTGCTCCAATTCATCCTCATCACCATATCGGTACTTTCTTCTATTGGAATTACCAGTATCATCCACACTCATCTCGCTAGCTTCTCGGAAAAACTGAATATCCTTGGTCTTTTTCTTGCCGACAATAATAGGGTTCTTCAGGTGGAAATGAATGAGAGAAATCAGCTCCTGGTCACACGGCTGGAAAAACAAATGCGAAACATTCGAAAATAAAATGTCTATTCTAGACTCTGAAGAAATGGGCGACTGATATCTTACACCATTTCGGTGAATTTCCAAAGAACCCTGCACCCGTTTGCCTTCAGGTCCAGGTCGAACATTAACACTTTCCAATCTCAACGGCCGCTTGGTCTTCATCACTTGAAGTTGGTCCTGTTCAATAACGTCTGCCATTTCTTTTCGCTCGGCTTCACGTTTGACAGCTTCTTTCTTCAAATCGGTAATCTTCTTAAATATTTCATTCATTCGGTCGCCATCTCGAGACCGCAATGAAATGGATCGAATAAAAGTAGCATTGGCATCTTCATAGGGGACCTCACCACCTCCACCAAGAACATCATCATTGGCATTAGCAGTAGCTGTTGTAGAAGGGGTGTTGAAGTTGAGCCGAAGATACACATAGTCACCTTCTTCATTCTTGGACCCGTTTTTATACGAGTTGATGTGAAACGGAACAGGACGACCATTGATAGGAATGAGAATGGTCTGGGATCGTACATCAACATGGATTCTTAAATCCTTGGTATAATTAGGAAGCTGAGTGTCTCGCTTGAAACTTTCAAACTTTTTGAACACGGCCTTAGTGTCTTTTTTGACAAGCTCTCCAGCTTCAGAGGCAGTATACTTTTCCAACCCGGCATTCTGCAAACGATCATGCAGTTCAATCTGGTGTAGTTGACGCCTTTTCTCATTACTGGCATCTTCTTCATGCTTGGCCTCACCTCTGAGACGCGTACGAGGCAGTAAATTGGCTGCTTCCTTTCGCAATCTCTCAGCCTTGACCTTGTTCTTGTTGGCATTTTTGCTTGGTGAATCACCCTGATTCTTAATGTAAAAGATGACATCCTTGGTGGTACGAGGGCTGTCGGTGAATACAATGTTGCCATCACCGGTCACACGGAGAGTATCAGCGAGGATGATACTATACTTCTTTTTACCGTCTTCTAGATCATTAAAACCCACTTGAACGTTAAGAGTCATACCATCCTTGAGGGTGGTTTCATTCTTGCCGTTCAGAATCAGCGAAGCGTCTCTGAAATCGATACCAATACCCCATCCAACGTTTCGTAGGAAATGGCTCTCATACTCGGGAACTTTTTCCTTGATATATTTGATGGCAGCATTGTAGACGTCTTTACAGGTAGCACCCTCTTTGACAACGTCAAAAACTCTGAGCTGGAGATTATAAAGGTGTCGATAGGCCTCCTCCTGCTCTTTGGTAGGATCAATCAGGTAGGTTCTAGCAATGTTGGCACAATAGCTCTTGTATCTCAACCCTAGAGAGCAGAGAATGACACCAGGAAGCAGTCTCTTTTCATCGGAAGGAACCATTGCTCGGAGATCAAACTTTTCGGAGCCAGTGGACTGAATGGTAGGCTGATAGCACCAGTCGAGATGAGACGGGTCGAAATCACTGCCAAGTTGGAACTCCTTAGTTCGAGTGTTGAAGAACTTGTCATCATCGATTTTCTTCTCCACCTTTTCGGCTAGAGCCAGGTGAGAAATCTTCTTGTCCTCGTCGATGATGGTTGACATCTGATCAGCAAAATACTCCGTCATCATACCAGTACTAGCTTTTGACGCGTTTCTTATGGCTCTAAGTTCTTCCTCGTCCTTCATTTCCATGGCCCGAGCAACCGCCAGAGAAACATCGACATTTTCCCATTTCTTGGGAGCAGCCAGATCATTCCATTCATTCACCAATACTCCCTTATAAGTATCCTTAGCAAACACACCAACCTTGGTATTACCAGTGGCGACTACCAGATCAGCGATTTGTTGCAAAACTTGCTTATTCTTGTCAGTCTCGGACGCAGCGCCTCGAGTAAGAATCGTCACGTCACCATTGGATCCCTTCTCAATGGGTTCCAGATAAACCCTCTTTCGTGAAGAAGTCACAACCAAAGTTTTGTCTTTGGTGATAACCATTGCAGTCATTGGAAACTCGTAGCCTAACAGCCAGGTGTGGAGAACAGCGCTCTTGGCAAACGGGTTTTCCTCATCATCCTTGCCGATAATTACCAACAGGGATGAAGCACCATTGAATTCTCCATCGGCGATTTTCCTTTGAAGAGCGTGCACTCGTTTGCGAAACGTGGTGTTGTCGATTTCAACTGATTCGCTCATCGTGGTGTGAAGGAAGCGAGGTTGGACGCGCTTTTGGTGGGATTTTTCAAAGTGTGATGTTTAAAGTGGTCACGTGAGTCGTATATAAACCACTGGCGCGGTGGTGATTGAGAAGAATCAGCAATAAAACTGGAGAAACAGCATAATAATTCGTTAACGTTATATAAATACATGATCAGTCTATTACTAATCTCATCTTGTAGGCAGCTTATTTTCGCAGGTGCACAAATTTCTTTGGTATGCCCATATCTTATAAGATAAGACCATATTCTCTTCATATGTGCACACTTTCTTCATTTTGACCACCTTCTTTTTATGATTATCTCCCTCTATTCTCTCTCAATGTCAGATCTTTTGTAGAAATGAGGCGCTAATTCCACCAGCCATTCTGGTTTCAACGGCATCACGCTTCGCATGAACTCCTTGCTAGTCAACACCAGTTCGTGATATAGCACCCACTTGGGTCGACTTCCATATAAAACACTACTGGGATGGACATGAACAATTTGATTTTGACGGACACTGCGGTACGAGTCTCCACTCTTATTGAGCCTAGCAGAGTTCGGAAAGAAGCCTGCTGTAATACTCTTTTGAATTCTCACAATCATGTCATCTGTTCCGTCATCACTGGTATGCTTGGAACAGTCAATTTCAACCCGTTCACATAGACGAAGTAGCTGTTCTCGTACATTACGAGCTCTAGTTAAACTTTTACTCTGCAAAAAGTTATCCTGACACCAATGATAGCTGTAATCCGTATCAACCCACTGGTTCCAGATTTCCAACAGAGTCAGATGATCTCCACCTTGTTTCTGTGTGAATGCCTCTCTAGCACGATCAGCAAGCATTCGTTTATCCTTTGGTCGGAAAAACAAGGCCGAGCTCTCACCTAACATGGCCACAATGGCGATTACTTCATTAACCACTCCAAACTTGTCACTAGCAAGAATTGCCTTTGCAGGTTTGGGGTCGGTGGGGAATTCGGCCATTTGACGTCCCAGCTTGGTCAATTGACCCTTATCATTCAGTGCACCAAGTGCGTACAGCTCTTCTAAAGCTTTAATCAGAGCTTCATGGGAAGGAGAATCAAGAAAGTCGAAATTCAGGACGTCATTGATACCCAGAGACAGTAGTAGAAGTACTACTGAGCTCAAATTGGTTCGTAAAATCTCCGGTGTAGTATTTTCAGTCAACTCATTATAGTATGCCCACTTGGTGAACAGACGAAAGCACTTGCCAGGCCCGACTCGACCAGCTCTACCGGCACGCTGGTTAGCAGAAGCTCGAGAACATGGTGTTACTACAAGACTTTCCATACCGGTTCTAGCATTGTATACATTTTCCTTGACGAAGCCAGGATCAATCACATAGACAATGCCGTCAATGGTGATGGAGGTTTCGGCAATGTTAGTAGCCAATACAACCTTGCGAGCACCTGGAGGTGTAGGCTCAAATATCTTAGCTTGAAGATCACTGGGAAGGTTAGCATAAATAGGACATATTACTAATTCCGGGATTTTAGAGCCTAGCTTTCGGCTTGTTTCCGCAAGGTTTTCTGCTACGGTTTCAATCTCATCCTGACCTGTTAAAAACACCAGAATATCGCCTTTTCCCTGAGTAGTGTGAATTTGAAATACAGTAGTTACTGCAGCATGGATATAATTGGCTTCAGGTTGCTTGGTGTAAAGAATGTCGACATCAAACCGTCGGCCAGGGATATTGAACACCGGAGCAAGGTCAAAGTATTCACTGAACTTCTTCTGGTCCATTGTAGCGGAGGCAATGAGAAGTTTCAGATCGGGGCGAAACCGAGCAATATCCTTGACAAGACCAAACAGAATATCAGTGTGCAGCGTACGCTCATGGGCCTCATCAATCATGATAACCGAGTATTGGCTGAGCTCAGGATCAGTGAGAAACTCTCGCAATAACATGCCGTCCGTCATATATTTGAGAATAGTTTTTTCAGACGATTTGTCTTCAAATCGGATGCTGTAGCCGACTTCATGGCCGGTTTTCACACCCATTTCCTCGGCAACACGAGCAGCAACTGACATGGCAGCTACTCTCCGGGGCTGAGTACATGCTATTTTCTTGGTTCCACCGTGGGTATATCCAGCTTCAACAAGATACTGGGGCAGCTGTGTAGTTTTGCCTGAGCCGGTCTCTCCAACTACCACCAAGATCTGGTACTGTTCCAACGCAGTAAGAAACTGTTCGCGATACTGATAAACAGGAAGAGATTTACGAGTATTATCGATGGTTTTGATCCGTGCTTCCTCTTCTTTGATGCGCCTGGCCAGAATTTCATCTTCCTTGGAAACTACTGATTTGTGGTCGGTAACAAAGTCAATGCTCTGGCTATTGTCAAATACATAATCGTAGGTCTTTTCATCAGTGGAACTCTTGGATCGCTTCTGATTCTGTCTGAATCTTGCTGACTGATGAGCCTCCCAGGCATCCTGATCTCCGGTAGGCTTTTCTTGTGCAACATATCTCTTGTGAAGCGCTTCCTCTTTGCGTTTGCGATCAATACTACCCTTCTCTGTAATGTAATCTTCAGGAAGTTGATAGCCATAGTACCTGTCGTCAATATTACGCCTTTCCTTGCCAATGGCAGCAATTTCTCTCTTGTACTCGATTTCCCGCCGTTCTCTCTTGGACAGATTATTCCAACCGTAGCGAACAACATCAGCCTCCAAACCCTCTAATTCTCGTTCCAGTAGAATAAGCTTATCTTGCTCCCGTTTCGTCAAGTATTTCTGACGAGCTATTCTTCTCAGTTCGGTAATATTTTCTAACTCGTCTCTGCCGTTATCTGGTCGGTCTGAGTGGGGATTAGGGCCAGTTGATCGGTGCTTATCGCGTGATTTGAGTCTTTCAGCAAAAGCCTTTGCATCATCAGAGTCTTCAGAGTCTTCATGACTATCATGATTACTATGATTATCATGTTGGAGTTCTTTCTCATTTATTTTGCTCGTACTTTGAATCTTCTCCTCGTTGTCTGACGATTGATCCTGCGCCAATCGACGTCTCTGATAACTTCTGACTTCCTTGCGATTTCCACCAGAATCACCATTTTTTTTGCCTCCACGCTCATAAGAGTCATCTATAAACTCGTATCTCTCAACCACAGCTTTGGGCTTTTGTTTTGCGGCGGGAGTCCCATGGAATCTCTCAAACATGTCCTTGGGCAGATTGGATCCTTCGACATCGAACCCAAACTCCTGTAGCTCTGAGGCAAACTGTTTGATGCTTTTTGCGCTCTTAACCACTGCCATACAATAGTCAGTCACTGTATCATCGTCAGCCCCCGTCAGTTTCAACAGCTGGTCGCTGACCCATTGGCGGTCCATCGTGTTGTGAACCTAAAAACGATGGACTTTGAAAGTAATATTTATTTCTCGTTTGATTTCCATTTTATTTTATTGATTTGGTTGAACAACAAACAGCATTGGGAGTTTGAGAATCACCTTCCTTCACAGCGTTTAACTACTTTCTTCAGTTGGAAGCGTGCAGTGGCTTACATCACTTCAAACCATCACCTGTGGCAACATGAGCGAGGATACCATCATCAAGGCTGACAAAGACTATACCGAAATTCTGGATCAGGAGATTCCCGAGATCGAGACGCTGGTCAAATCTGGAAATGTCGATTTGGCTTTAGAAAAGCTGTTTGGTCTGGAGAAAAAGACCCGACAGGCGTCAGACTTGGCGTCATCCAAACGGGTTCTGACAAAGATTATTCAGGTCACCCGAGAAAGTGGAAACTGGAAGCTGATGAATGAGCAGATCCAATTGCTGTCGAAAAAACATGGCCAACTCAAACAGGCGATTGCGACGTTGGTACAGGCTGTGATGGATGGCCTTGATGAAGCACCCGATCTTGACACTAAAATCACCACGATCGAAACAATCCGATCTGTTACTGAAGGCAAGATCTTTGTGGAGGTCGAAAGAGCACGAGTATCTCGTATACTTTCCAAAATCAAGGAAGATAAGGGTGACATTGAAGGTGCCGCCGAAGTGCTTGGAGAATTGCAGGTCGAGACTTTTGGCAGCATGGACATGAGAGAGAAGATCGAATTTATCATGGAACAGGTCGAGTTGTACATAAGAAAGGGCGATTTCATCCAGGCTTTGATTGTATCACGAAAAATCACCCCCAGGTTCCTGGATCTCCCCAAGTACCATGACCTGAAGCTCAAGTACTACGACCTCATGGTCAAGATTGCTCTACATGATGGCAAGTATCTCGACGCATGCCAGGATTATCGGGCGATCTACGACACCCCTCGCATTGCCGAAGACGAGTCCAAGTGGAAACCAGTGCTGGAAAACATTGTATATCTCATCATTCTGTCGCCTTACGATAATCTGGCCAGTGATCTGATCCACAAGATTGCAGACGATAACAATCTCGAGACTCTCCCTGTCCACCAGGAACTCATTCGATGTTTTACTGCAGATGAGCTTATGCGATGGCCCAAGGTGAAGGAAATATACGGTCCTGCGCTATCCAAAACCCCGGTGTTTGACCAGACCTCAAAGGAAGGCAAGACCCGATGGAGTGATTTGCGAAAGAGAGTTATTGAGCACAACATCAGAGTCATTTCTAAGTACTATACTAGAATCACCACTGTTAGACTGACGGCATTGCTTGACTTGAGTGAAAACGAAACTGAAGAGTTTCTGTCCAAGCTCGTCACTCAGGGAACTATTTATGCCAGAATAAACCGACCGGAACGAATAGTCAGCTTTGCCAAACCTAAGGATGCAAATGATACCTTGAATGAATGGAGCAACAATATTTCCACACTTCTTCAGCATGTTGAGACTATAGCGCATTTGATTACAAAGGATGAGATGGTGAATGCGTTGGTGAAGTAACGACGTACGTTGATTACGCTGCACTTTTGAGAATAACTGGTAATGAAATAGAACTGAATACATTGCAATTTACAAACTAATGCGATGTTGATAGTAATATTGGTCTGCCCTGTACGTACTGAACCTTATACGTGGAAGCTAATCACGGCATAATCTATACTGCAATTTACAGCAAATATTACTTGCAATGCTAAATAAATATATAGAACATCAAACTAACTGGGTTCCACACTTGGTTCTCTCTTCTTTCGAGCCTGCTGCTTCAAATCATCCCACCTGGATTTCAGTCGACCAATTTGTATCTTGAGCTTGTCATTTTCCGATCTCAATTGTTCAACTTCACTATCGTACTGACGCTGGCTAGCAGATTCCCTAGATGTTACATCGCTTTTCAGCTGATTCAGACCTGCTTTGGTGATATCCTTTTGGGCTTTGACCCCCATTTCGTAAGCATGCAACTGAGCGGAGGTGTTTGTGAGAAGACTGCGTAAATTGGAAATCTCCGCAACCAGTTCCTCACGCGTGCTATTGGAATCATTTGTAGGAACAACATAGAAAGAATCTGATACCATGTCTGGACTTGAAGGAAGATTGCTCCCAGCAGTCATGGCTTTTTCAAGAGCAGAGTTATATGCACGGGCAAAAGTCTGATTGATAAGAGAGTAGAAAGTATAGAAAGGATCATGCTCTTCAGAAGAAGAACTTTTACTTCGAGCAGCCTTGAGAGGAATTCCTCGAGCAGAAGCCAGTGATGCAGTCAAATCATCGGATCGTGTACGGATAGCGGCAGCAGCAGTGGTCGAACCTGGAGGAGAAGTGGACGACGCGGCTCCATTGGAGGAAAGTTTCTGCAACTGAGCTACGACATTGGGATCCGATAATTGAGTGGCCTTGTCTTCGTACATGCCGGCAAGAGCATGTAGAGTTCTCCTAGCCTCCATGCTCATTGTAAGCTCCACAGCTTCCTGGAACTTTTGACTAGCTTTCAGATAGGTCTCAGTTGACTTGGAAAAATCCCCTTGCATCATAGCATGGTCGGCCTTTTTGACCAGACTGTATGCAATGTCAAGAGGCGAACTATCCATGGTGGACCATCGGCCAGAGACACGTTAAATGACCAGGAATAGTACAGAGGAGGTCGAATATTCAATATTGGAAGTCAATATCAAAAGTCAATATCAGAAGTCAGATATCAAAGGTCAATTATATAAATTAAATTTATGAGATGTTTGACCGACTTGAATGAGTTGACAGATTTGACAGTGTTAGGGTGTTCCTCAGGACGATAAGATAGGAAGAGGTTTATGTGAGCAGAACTAGGCAGGCGATGGAGATGAGGAGTACAAGAAGGAGCCAGCAGCAATTCGGGTTTCAAGAAGATGAAAAATAGCCGATTTTATTCGACTTGTAGTTTCATTTTCAATAATAATCCTTTTTAAGTAGCAAATCGTAAATATAACGTCGGTTCATGCAGTGTATTGTTCTATCAGGCTCATACGAGATCAAATCATTTAATCAGTAACATCGAATGACTTTCACTGCCTCTGACGAAACGTGCGTATAACAACGAATTTACAGAAAGCATTGAACAATTATATTTTTTACAGAAATCGAAATAATACCAGAAAATCAGCATTCGATCAAAGTATATTCCAAAATTCTACAACTTTCAGCTAAATTCTCAGATTCTCCCGTAAATCCTACGTTAGAGCGCGGCTAGATCAGGCCGGGTAACCCAGTGAGGCCCACCAATTAGACGACGGTCAATTTTTGTTCAATCACAACCATCTCGTCAACCAACATGATAGTTTCTCTTGCTCGACGTCAAGCGGTCGGCAAAACGCTTCTTGCATCTCGTGTAGCCTTTACAGCAACTCGAGGATATGCCACCGAGGAGAAGAAGTCTTTGTTTGGCGACTACCCCGATGTGCCCAAGACTTATGATCAGTACAAGAGCGCCTACATCAAATACGACGATCAACAGAACCGCCGAAACTTCAATGAACCTTTGAAGCCTTATAACGAGCTGTATGATGTATGGTCGCCTGATAGATTCGACTTTGTCAGTGACTGGGTTGCCATTCGAAACAACCTCATCTTCGCTGCCGGAATTGTGACATTTGCCGGTCTCATTTACACCTATGCTGCCCCAGAGAAGCCTGCAGTTCCTCGAGACTATCCTCATAATGGCTTGCTTAAAGCTCTAGGAGGAACCGAGGAGGATACTGTCAACCAAGCACGTGTAGATCAAGCATAAAACAACATCTACGATACATAACCAATGCACTAGGAATCAGTAAGAGTAGATCAGACGAGGAAGGGGAGAAAGAAGACAAAGCGAAGGAGCATGAAACCACTGTAAAACGATGAATATAAGACGATTTGGAGATGCTGAAATGAGAGAATGAAAAAAAAGGCAAATTGCAATGATCAAAAATGCGGTATAGTCTGGGGTACCCCTATCTTACTACCAAACAAGCATATTTGTAAATCCAAATTTAAGCGTTGAATAGAAAAATCGTAAATACAATCTAGGCGGATAATTTGGTATGAAATATTTCAATCCATATTTTCCACCGATAGTTATCTTATCTAAGGTCTACCAACGTCTATTATACGTTTTAAATACGACACTCTCTCACACTCAGTTTCTCAAACTACTGGTACGTTCCCAATCCACTCTCAACAACTTGAAATTTTGATCTCAAATGATTTATGTTTATGTTTATGTTTTTATATCAGGGGTTTATTTTGGCTGGATTAGACTCGTGTCAATCAGCATTTCAATAAATAGTAAGGAACGTCAAGAATAAAAGCATACAACGTGCATTGCGAGAGCAGTAGGCATGAAAAATTAAAAAGAGAGACAATGCGAAAGACATGCAAAACGCCAAATGAAAAATGAAAAACTTTTTTGTTGGAATCGGAAGTCCATCCACTTATAGTAGCATCCACCAATAAACACCAATAAACATGTCAGTACCTTACTGGGCATACACTCCATGGTATCCTCGCCCGTCTACTTCCAGTCGATCAAGACGGCCATCTCTAGCAGCAAGGTAAAGTTCATTGAGTCGTGCAACTGGAACCGGCTCAGACGGATCCGTGGCAGCGACAGGCTGCTGAACTACTGCTGCAGGCCCTGTAGGAGCAGCGCCAGGAGCAACAGAACCTGCAACAGTGGCAGCGCCAGGCTGAACCTGCGAATAGATGCCATACTGTACCGGAGGAGGAGTTGACATCTGTGCATAGGTATTGGGAGGAGGAGGGGCCATTCGGTAAGGACCATTGGGCTGATACTGAAACTGCTGCAAATGCTGAGGAGAATTCTGCTGCTGTTGCTGGACCTGCTGCTGTGATCGACCCCATGACAGACGTACCCGGCTATTGCTAATGGGATATCCCTGCATCTGGGTGATTGCCGCCTCAGCTGATTGCCGCTGCACGTACTGAACAAAGCCACAACCTTTGCCTTGAGGAATCTTGACATAAATAATATCACCGAATCCTTGGAAGTAATGTCGCAGCTCATCTTCTGTAACAGTAGATGCTAGCCCGCCAATGAACACCGTCGTATTGTGAGGATCGGTGAACTGGTTGATAGGCTGAGCTGGAGGGTAGTAAACTCCCTGGCCTTGGACTGGAACCTGCTGAGCAGCTCCATTGATAATGGGCATGCTATGAGGAAAAGACTGAGGGTGGAAGTGATACTTCGTTTTTGGGGTGGCAGTGGAAATGCGAATGGGCCGAGAACCTATAAAGAAGCCCTGCATCTCGGCCAGAGCACGGTGCATCTGGGACTCATCACTAAATCTGACAAAACCGTAGCCTCGGGAGATGTTTGTGCTAGCATCGGTCATAATTCGTACCGACTTGCAGGAAGGATATCGGGACTGGAACAGCTGGAGCAGAGCCTGCTCTGTGACTTCCTGGGAAAGATCGCCAACAAAGATAGAAAACTCAGGACCACGATCATCACGCTTGTCATTTATTCCACCGCCAGAAGCCCAGTTGAGTCGGAAGACCTTTCCGGGAGCAGACACGCCATTGGCAGGAATTGGTTGGCCATTGAGGTTGTTGAGGGCATTTTCAGCCGACGCCTGGGAGGCAAATTCCACAAAGCAGTAGCCGGCATTGCTTCCGTTGAACTTATCGCGGATAAGCTTGACAGTGGAAACAGTTTCACCTACAGAGGCCCAGATTTTCCTGACGGAAGCCTCGTCGTACCAGGGCTCTAGTTCGCCCATCCAGAGAGAAGTCTTCTCATCGGAAGCAACGGGAGGTGACGGACCACCTACAGGAAGACCAGAGGCATCCGAAAGAGGTTGTTGGTAATCGAATGCAAAAGACATGTTTTTGTTATGTACAGTGACAGATGAGAAAAGACAACGGGAGAGGATAAAATAACGTCAACAGAATCAATCCACCAAAAAAAAAACTTAATGAAGACCAAAAAGGAAAATCAACCAAATCCAAGCAAGCAGAAAAGATGAATTAACAAGAAACAATCAAAGATGTATTTTCACCCGTGTGGGCATTTAGTTGACCCGAACAAAAGGCTGAATGACACAAGGGAATACCGACAAGTGAAAAGTGCGGGACAGAGCAGAACGAGCTGAGAACCGACAGACAAACACAAGCAGCAGAACAATCAGTCGCTTCAGTAAAGTTTTGAAACCCTCCAAAGGAAAGCAAGCTGTCAGTGAGAAGACAGAGGAAGAAGAAGTGGAGGGAAAGCAAAAAAAAACCACCGGAGAAACAGGCTAGTGATCAAACGAAAACGCAAGGTGAAAAGGAACAGGAAAATGTAATTTTGGTGAGTGATGAGGAAGGAAACAAAAATCCAAATTTTTCTGTGCCCTTCAGGCAGGGACGTCACGTGGCACGAGGGGTTCCACCTCATCGGGAATGGTTGCAAAAATAAACCAACAAATAAGCTACAGGGAAGAGCAGAGGAGTATCGGGAACGGAAGTATGGATATTGAGTACGGAGAATAGATGTATGCATATAATATGGATAAATTTTCTACGTATATCGCGTTGTGAATAGTTACAGTATATTTCGCTATACAATGTATACTTGTTCAGCTCAGGTCAATCCAGTTAGATCAAATCTAATTTGGTCAGTTAAACTGTGTCGGTCGCGTTCTCGTAGTCACTGGTTTGAATTCGCATGCTCTCAGGAGGCTCTACGCTAGGAATGAATTCCAATACGAGGTAAAACACACCAATTACGGCAATGGTGGCGCCTAGAATAATTCTTAGAATGTGGTCGTGCAGCAGAATGGTGCCGATGAACACATAGAAGACGCCTCGCCCTACAAACGAGAACAGGAAACTGGCGTACCGGTAAGTTTGAGGCGGGATTTGGAATTCTAAAGTTGACGTTAGTAAATGAAATAAAAAGGTATTACAAAGGCATGCAATGCAGCACAACAATGGTATAACACGGGTCTAGCGCAGGTTTAGTACGAGACCACAAGTCTTAATGAAATTAAAGCTTTGCTGTGATGCTGTGATGCTGTGATGCTAGTTGTGTAAAAGACAATCAGACTAAAAGCTCTTGGGATGCAACGGAAGTCATGCAAAACACAACTTAAGTTCGGATGCTAGTAAACCAAGACAAAAGGGTGCCAGCTGAGCTTAATAGATCCACTTAAAGCTCAGACCGGTTCAATACAATCAATGGCATGGTAAATAGAAAACGGTTCAGTCATAGGTGAAACAACAGAACAGATATCGGAATTCGGCAACTAAATAGCAAAACTCCGACCCAGTCAGATCAAAGTACCTCATAGTTGAACAGCACAGCCCCGGTCTAGTCAAACCGGTACTGCTAAACCGGGATCTGAGAGACATTGATCGCCTGATTCTGTTTTTCCGTAACTTTCAAACTAAACACCAGACCACCAATCAATGTATAGTTGCTCAACCGCCATTGCCAATTGCCAATTGTTGATTGATATCCCGTTACACTACCATCCATTGACATCCCATTGACATCCCATTGACATCACCTTACATCCCTTCTTACTTCTATCACATCCATTACAGCTCGTATAGCCATCGTTCACCGCCATTGTTCACCTCTTCATCTGTAACCTACCCAAAGCTGCAATTCCAAGCCCAAACAGAATCACATAAATGGCAATGATGCTCTATCTCAGTTAGCCCAATATATTCCTCAATCTTTTCCACCCTTGTTTCGTTTAATCCACCATTCAAAACTCACCGATTGACTACATGTTAGCTACACCCAATAATTATCAACAAAGCTCAACTCTGCTCCGCTCCGTCCAGTCCGGTCCAGTTTATTATCCACAATATACCTACAATCCCACGGGAAAAAACTGCGAAATTCCTCCTGCAACACTTAAAAGGCCCACACCAATATTCACCAGCTTGAACACGTTGGTCAGGTCAAATCCCGACCCAAAGTTGTTGAATGTCGATCCGAAGGAACTCATGGTGTATCGGTGAGTGCGTGAATGGTAGCGAGCTGCAATACAATAAGGTGTGTTGAAGGTGAGACGAGAGAGGCTGGTGGCAACGGTTACCCGGTCCGCCGCTCCTTTTCGGCACCCTTTGACATCTAAAGTTTACTACGCCAGCAATTTATTGTGTGTGGCTCAGCAACACTCATCTCAGTTTCACCTCCTGTCAGATTGATAGAAATAATGCCAATTCAACAGCCTTCAGGTTCAATTAAACTGACCAATGTGTCATTGGTTCGTATGAAAAAAGGCAAAAAACGATTTGAAATTGCCTGTTATCGAAATAAAGTGCAAGACTGGAGAAAGGGAATGTAAGTTTTTGTGTAATTCGGTGGTTTGATGTTCAGCTGAGCATGTGATGTGATGCTTTGACGATCCAGTGCTAACTCCACTTATAGTGAAAAAGATTTAGACGAAGTGTTGCAAATTCCCCAGGTGTTTTTAAATGTATCCAAAGGTCAGGTTGCTAGTCATGATGAACTGAAAACTGCATTTGGAACTACAGATTCTGGCGAGATCATCCAACTCATTCTCAAGAAAGGCGAGCTTCAGGTGGGATCCAAGGAACGAGAAGCTGAAACCCATCAAGTTCACGCCGAAGTAATAGACGTTATTGTGGGAAAATGTATCAACCCCACCAATAAGCGACAATATCCTGCATCTATCATTGAAAAATCGCTCAAGGAAATTCAGTTCAATATAGTGGCCGGCAAGCCTGCCAAAACCCAGGCTTTGGATGCCATTAGACAGCTGGTCCAAAAGCAAATCATACCGATAGCTCGTGCGAGAATGAGAGTTCGTTGCACTGTAAATTTGCCTGCCAAAGAGGTGAAAAAACTCAAACTGGCTGACAAGATCAAGCCTTTGGTCGATGAGATCGAGGAGGAGAACTTGGAAGACACTGAATATGAGCTCATTGGATTCATTGATCCAGGAAGTTTCAGGAAGATAGATCAGTTGTTACAAGATGAAAGCAAGGGTAAGAGTTCTGTAGATGTGATGGATCTGGCAGTTGTAGAACAAGGTGAACAGGAGTTGTAGCTCGGTAAAGCAAATTAATCAATTATGGCATTATAAACAAAGGTGGGACGACCTCAGAGTATCGTTACAGAGCAAACAATCCTTCGAGATTGGAATAATGAGACGAATAACGAGGTGAATAACGAGGTGAATAATGAGGTGAACATGATATAAAAATTTAGTCTGTTTTGATTCTTTGAACATGTTGGTTTGTATGCTTTTGATCCCTTGAAATTCACTAGTAAACCCAAAAACTGATGCTTGGCCCTGATCCATTAGTTATACATTACCACACTCGACTCTCCTGAACTAGCTTTATAACCTCCAATAACTCCTGTCTATGATGCTTCTCAATCCCCTCATCTTCCATAGGACCCAGATCATAAGCTACACCAATCACCAAGTTCCTTCTTTCTTGAGGTGCCTGTCTAGCTACCATACTGCCAATCATACTGGCGTAAAGACGTCCCTGAACGTCGTTACCATCACTTCCAACCAGTGACACTGGATTGATATTTGGAAGAGGTAATAAATAATCAGCAGAATTTTCCGACGATCCTGGAAGTTTGGGGACTTCTGCTGCTACTGCACTGAGGGCTGACAGAGACACACTGAACAGTTTTCCCAGGCGGCCGTTATGTGAATAAATCATGATAGATATTCGATCTGCAAATTCAATTGTAACAACATCAAGCTGCTTTCCATTTACTTGTCCCGTAGAATGCAGCGATTTGGCGGGGAATTCTTCCATATTTGAGTTTGTTAATGTTCGATCAACTTTCCCACACTCACCTTAAATCAAATCAAAATCAACCGATCTATGGATGTTTTCGGTGGAATGAAATTTCCATTCAACGCCTTCTCTCTTGCCAGCATAGAACGGCAACTCCCCAACACAACATGTCATCTGCACGATATTCTGGACAGGTGCACCAGCGAGATTCTCGGACTCAGTTGTTTTCAAATGTTGCATCGTACAATTCTGCGCAGGCCAGCAACGGAGGCAGCTCCAGTCGGTCGCCTACGCCTAATAATAATTACATGAATGCGTCGCCAAATGCCCAGGGCCAATATAGCGATGCGGTTCTTTCACAACTGGAGAGTCAGAACGATGAACATATAGAAGGGTTAACGGCCAAGGTCAGGATGCTCAAGGACGTTGCTTCCAAGATTGGCGACGAGGTGCGGGATTCCAATAAGTTGATTGAAACGATGGAGGAAGGGTTCGAAAGTGCTCGGGTCAAGTTGAAGGGCACATTTGGACGAATGATGAGAATGGCTGAACGAAGTGGCGTTGGTTGGAGAGCATGGTTGTTGGTGTTTGGAATAATCTTTCTGTTCTTCTTTTTCGTCTGGTGGAGGTAATTAATGGAGTTCAATGCATGTTATTGTCATGGTTATTCTTTCTGATTAATACGTCAAGTTGACGGGCGTTTTTTAGATAAAATGATTAAAGCTCCGATTAATGTCGATTGAATGCTTGAAACATGACTGCTGGAAACATTGCAAACAAAATCAACTGCATCTCATATCATATCCAAGTGTCGTTTCATTACTGATACCAGGGAACAATTCAGGCGACAGCATTACAATGTTATTACATTTGTTTATACTAGATCGTATTAATATCACCAATTACATTTGACTAAGCTAGATCGTATCAACATCAAATATAGCTATTATCTTTACTAACTAAAGATTGTCTTCTTTTGCCAACGAAGGATCATCTTCTAATTCATCCCTATCACTATGATCTTTGTACAGCTTGTAACATGCACGGACATGCCAGTTCCAATCACCTTGGAGTGTATCACATTCATAACTTGCTACACTTCACCACTTGTTATACTTCACCAACAATAATGCCAACTGCTCCAAGTACTTCTTATCCACTTCATCAAATGTTCCCAAATTCAACGAATCAATGTCTATAACTCCATAGATCTGGTTGGTTGCGGGATTCACTATAGGAACTACAATCTCGCTCTTGGTATCACCGTCACAGGCAATATGGCCAGGAAACTTCTCGACATCTGGTACCACCTGAGTTTCCTTAGAAGCAGCAGCAGCTCCACATACACCTTTGCCAATTTGGATGGTCTGACATGCTACTTCACCATGAAATGGCCCCAGAATCAACTGGTTCTTGACATCGGGATCCAATACATAGAACCCAGCCCAGTTCACATTGGCCTTGAGAGCCCTGAAGAAACTCCATAACAGAGAAGAAACATTGGCAGTGTTGGCTACCCAGTTGGTCTGATCAGCTATCAAAGATTCTGTGAACTGCAGAACCTGTTCGTATCCCTCGGGCTTACTGGAGATCTGGAACAAGCCCTTTGAGAAGTCGGCATGGTGTTCACCTTGTTCCTTGAAACATGTTAGCAAGTAGTTCGACTTCAATCAATCAATTAAATAATCCCATATCCTCCACTTTCTATAGCCTCAAGTCTTTTCTTGTCTAATTTACATACACCCATCTCCCCGTATTTTTTGGTTGGTTTGTAAGTCGAAAGGGGCACGATCGCAAATTTCATCTCCGAAATATGCTATGTTTCGCCGCACATTTTGGCGAGACGAAATGTCACGTGCCTCGATCTAAATCACGCCAGTAACAAACTCAATCGATTAAGCTGGCCGATTATTCAAGCGGGATTTTAATTTTTTTTGAAAACATTTCTAGCATGTTCTTATTCGATATGACCAGCGTAGGTTTATTCGATATGACCAGTATAGTTGCCAGTTCGATAATCCAGGTGCACAAACGTTCGTTCCACAAACGGAAGTGTCTCAATGGCATATTGTAGTGCTTCAGCAATATCGTGGGAATCTCGGAGATTCAATTTCGGACTTAGAATTAAGTCCACCTCCACAATGATTCGATCTCCAGTATGATAGGCATTGAGAGCAGTGATATGCTGGATTGAGTCGGAAAACCTCATGCACATGTACAACACCATTTGACGTTCCTCGGGCGATGCAGCTGAGCCCGTAAGATTTCCAATATGCTCCAGAGCAGTTTCTCCCCAGCTCCAAACAATATAGCACGACAGAATCAGAGCTCCTAGAGGATCGAGCCACCAGATTTGGGTCTTATGGCCGATGACGGGAAATAGCATGGAGAAAATATTGAACACGATATCTGTCATGGCATCCTGGGCAAGAGCCTGAACTGCACTGGAGTTGATTGATCTGCACCAAAACCAGCAGAAAACCTTAACAACCACAGTTAACGACATGATGATAAGTGATGGAATTCCGATACTGACGATTTCCGATCCATTGTTACCATTGAAGAGTGCAGTCAACGCCTCGTCGGCGATCTTGAGAAATGATACAATAATGATGACCGAGAATACCAGCACTCCAATGGGCTCTAATCGACTTCTACCCACAGGATAGTATTGACGAGTCTCGAAATCCTTTTGTTCAACCAGACGAGTAGAAACCCAGATAATCAAGGTGGACAAAAAGTCCAGAGCCGAATCAACTAGACTGGCAATGATACTGAGAGAGTTGGTGAGCATAGCAACAACCGTTTTCCCCAGCAGCAAAATGAAGTTGATAAAGAAATTGACAAATATCGCCATCATAACAGTACCGCTTTTCTCCTGCTTGACAGATCCAAGAAGCGGACTGCTCTCCACATCGAAATTACCGGGTACACCCTGGCGATGACTGGCATGGTGGTGAACAGCTGCAACGAACAGGGTACTCCCATTTCCCTCAGCACTAGTTACCGGAGCCAAATCGTCTCCATAGCCTCGCAGCATGTCCACTGACAACCCGGAATCCAGCAGACGATCCACGTCAATATACCTGTTGATGATTTCGTTTTGGGTCTCGTAGAAATCCCTAACAGCAGGACTCATGTGTTTCAGATCATCGTCGTCCTTGAGAAGGCTCTCCCACGATCGGAGTGGCTGGGAGCTACCAATGAGATGGAACGGACGCATTTCATGGAGATTTTCCATACGGGAGCCCTGACGAGAAATCACCTCGCTCATCACCGAAGCACGACTTTCCTGAAGCTGATGATAAAAGCTTTGTGATCTCTGAAAAGGTACCGGGGAGCTGACGGTGCCGTAGTCGGCAAACATTCTCGAGGCAGGTCTTGGCACAGGGCTACTGAAGCTGTGGGATCTGGTGGGGCGTCCCGGCTGTTTCGAGGGAGACGTGGTCAATTCATCGACATCTTCATGTTCCAAAGAGTCGGGGGTGCTATCGACCATATTGCCGTTGGCTATTGTTGAGTTAATCGACAGTTGAAGCGATCCTGGAGGTGGAGGATGAGAGTGGTGAAAGAGGGCACCACCCATGGGTAGTTTTCGCCTTGGTTGAGGTGCGGCAAAATGCATATCATATAGGATAAGAACCCAATACGAACAAGAAGAAGAAGAAGAAGAAGAAGAAGAAGGCACAGGAGTACTGAAGTGAGAAGATGATAAAATGCAAAAAATCCTCAAAGATTACAGTATCCGGCGGGAAAGAAAACTAGCAAGTTGAAAATTCCCTTTGTGTGGGCAACAAGTGGAGTCCATCTGAGCCATCAATTTCGGAGTTGGTAATTACAGAAATTTCATTCAAATTCAAAGTCAAATTCAAATTCGGGTTTCTGGGGCTTTGCTTTACAGCATCGCAGCATCGCATCGCACCGCATCTCCGCTATTACGGGGCACGGCAAATTACATTTTAGTGGAAAGAATGAAATATTGAGAGGAAACTAGGTGATCAGGAAAAGGGAGTATCGTAGCATAAGGGTATAATAGGTCTGACAGATATACGTGTCTGACTTATAGAGTGTGTAACTATATATTTATACCACCGTTATATCATCTCGTTCGGATAGTTTGAAGCAACCCAATAGGAACATAATACATTTGGCTGTCGGGGCGCCGATAAAAGGGTCCTACAGGTGTAAGTTAGATTTAGGAACCACATAGTGCGGCGATCCGAGAACATCAGAGGGACCAGAAGAGACGAAGGGGAGTCAATAAGGTGAAAGAGTCAGAGGCTACATTTATGTTAATGATATTATCTAAATGATTTTACTGTGGATTTGGTTCTATGGACTTGGTTCTGGAGTTTCTTGTGTGGGTTTAGCAATATTGAATCAGGATAGTTCATTGAAAGAACATAATGATGCGGTACAACTAAACAACTAATTATACAAGAAGAAAATTAATAACGGCTATCAGTTTGGCAATAGGTACTGAATAATAGGAAAAGGTGAATTACCATGAAACAGAACCATAGGAACGAATCATTAATTTTACTGACTGACTGATATTAGAAATCAATATGGGTACAGAGTTGGTTTCTAGTTTAATGGGGTAAAGGTATCAATAAAATAATGGTGGGTTGTCAAACAGTTCTCTATAGAACTTCGGACTGTCTGGATACAAAATTCTTATATTCATCATCACACGGGTCGAAATGATCAACGAGGATGAAAGAGATGTCAATAATCAAAAAAGATAAAGGAATTCAGCTGAGCCAAAGAATATTAACGGACCACTAGTCAGGTAGAAGAATTCAATGGAAAATGGGAGAAATAGAGAGTGTATGCGGCCAATGGGCCCTCAGAATATTATCACTGGGAGACCTCCATTCGCACAGTTTGAGGGTGAAAGATACAACTTACTACGATATGAAGGCTAACAATATTACGAGCAGTTCAGAATTAGCAGAAGATCCGAACAATTCAATGGCACTAACAAATATCGATGGTGCAGGCCAATAGGACAACAATAGCGTTAACAAAATCACCCATTCCCATCCATATACTCTCTAATTATTAACGTAGTCAACTCATCAATGCCACTTATCAAAACATAACAACGTGCTCAATTAAGAAATAACTGAATTACACTATTCCCAGAACCATTAAACCAGTTACAGTGTACTCCGTAACCAGCCCAACATACCTCCTACAAGCCAATCTGAGTGCCAAACTGCTTGTCGGCTTCCTGGCAATGACCTCCCTTGCCAGCATTATCTAGAGCAAAACACACAAATGTCGCATCCACAATCATACTTAGTGTGCCCTCAGTAGCTCCCAGAATAAACCAACCAATGAATCCCGCTAGAAGCCCAACCATATAACCATAAAGTGAGCCTCCGTTAGTATACTTCGCTGCATGCACCCAAGCCCCAAATCCCATGGCAAGACCTGTCAACACACGAGCAGCAGAAAGCAGCATTTTCGCAAGACGATAGGCCGGCCATGTATGGCTTTTGTAGGAAATTTCAGGGTTGTTGTGGCCCTGGTCCAGATGCCGTAGCTGACTGATGGTTCGCGCAGATTCTACCAATCCTTGCGAATTGATCACCGCATTTACTAGAGCTAATGGGCTTGTAAGGCTAAGAGCAGAAGCATCCACAAAGTTGTATACAAAGATCTGGACAGCTCCCACAAGACGTGTAGGTAGAACAAGAAGCGGAAGTCGTACCAGAAGTGCAATGAATGAGCTGCAGCAAATGGTGCCGAACTGTGCAGTCACACTATATTGAACACCAGCACGAATGATCTGAGCAGCAGATGCCTGTGGAAACGTGTGTCTGTAGAAGTACCACTGAGAGACAGTGACAGCAATGGTCGCTCGTTGAATGCCACTGATAACTCCCCAGGTCCACAGGTACAAAAGTACGTACAAAGCTCCAAAAGTCCATGCCTTGGGATCCAAAAGCCACTTTCCGCTTGAAGATGAGAAATGGCCCTCCAGGAATAGCCGCATAAACATGTTGACCCATACAAGGGTGGTAAGAATGAATACCACGACAATGCCGGCCGAGAACGCAAGCAGCGCAGGACTGTGGGCAGCCAGAATGCTACTAGCCAACTGGATCATTCCCAGTGATCTTTGGAGAGTCTGTCTGCTTCTATATATGACAACTGTCCACAGAACCCCCAAAAACAGTGGAATGAGACTCGTCCATTTCATGGCTCTATCCTGTTTGGAGGAGCCATTGTCCACCTTATTGGCACTGACAATGGGATAAATCACCAGAACCAGCATGCCAACAGGAACAAGCACTATAGATGAATAGACAACGGCTACAGCGTAGTTCTTCATGACGAAAATCCACAGAATGGAAATGACTACTGCAACCACCATGTCCACCACCAGGGTTCCTCGCGAAGCCCGGATAATGGTATACATGGTGTCACCTAAAGGCAGTTTTCCACCAACAATGCCAGTAGTAGACAGCCAAACTAGTAGAGACGTGGCGAATGCGATTGAAACACATGCCAAATATGCATTTGCCCACATAGCGTCGTAACGAGGGGCAACTTCCACCGACACCGGTGGGGGAGGAACAGTATCAGGAAGCTCCTCTTCAACATCTCTGAAAGCAGTATGACCAGGATAGCCTTCTATATCGGCGCCCCGCGGCAAAAAATCTATTGGTATGAATGGTTTGAGACCCATTTCGTCTGAAGGTGGGGCGTCGACCAAGATATGTTCGGCATCTTCGTGGTCATCGGAACGACCTGCATGGGATTCAACAACAAATTCTTGAGAAGGCTCATCATCATGCAATCCAACAGTCGATGTAGAGCTTTGCAAGCTTTTTGTGTTGTGTAGAAAAGTGTCATCTTCGTCGCCATCGTCATCGTCGTCGTCGTCAGAACCATAATATCCTTGTCTTGAGGCAGGACGAAGGTAACCCGGAACAAAGCTGCTCGTCCAGTCTCTACGAGAACCATAAATTGAGCCTGGGACTCTTGAATGAGCAGTTTGTTGGTTGGGGTTATCGTCTCTGAGATGGGAAAACAGAGGAGCGTCGTCTGGAGGACGTCGGTCAGAAATGTCCCTCACGCTTTCCAGCTGGGCTCTGCTCTGAGACAGAAACTTGGAAGCGTCTGTTGAGTTAGAAAAGTCGAACCAAACTCAGTTGTAGAAGCTACTTACATTCAGAAAACATGGCGGTCGCGAAGTTGCCGTTGATCGTTGGTGGGCTTATCAGTGATGATGTCAGCTGGCGCATCGAACCCGAAAGGAAAATGGCGAATAATGGAGTCAAACAGAGGTGGAGAGGGAGGGGAAAAGAAAGGTGGTTTCAGTTTATTAAAAGTACGAGGGATTTAATGAGGATTGGAACTGCATTATTCTAATTGTTTACGGCTTATTGGAAGTTGTCTAAGGAGTAGTTGTTGGAGTGTGTTGTTGAATGAGAATGCTATGGATAAGCCTGATAATGGGGTTAATTGGGTGAGGAACAAGAGAACGCGGTTGAATAGAACATCAGGAGCATGATTTACAAAACCAAATAGAAAAGAATATAGACGTAGTTCTAAAATAGATGAGTGGTTGAATAGCTCAAAAAAGTTGCGAAACTGTTGAAATCAGGTATGGTAGATGCAATGGCTGACGATCAGAGAGCTACCTGTGGTAAATATCAGATAAGACATGGCTGGTATCGCGAGCTCACAAGGTCGACAGTCCTCAACTCAACTCTAGGAAGGAGAGATCAGAGTAATGAATATTAGGATTAGAGGTATGAGAGTTATGGGATTAGAAATAGAGAAATCTGCAATTCGTAAGATAATGAATATAAGTAGATCACAACTAATAGCAAGATGAATAATAACAACGCTAATTAGCTACTAAGAGATGTCTGTGTTCAAAATCCCGAGCTAGGCACTATAGTGTCAATTGTAGGACTAGCAAAGCAGCAACCATCACAAATCATCGTCGAACTTATTTGAAAGAATGAAGAATAATAAAAAATCCTCTTTCTACTATATATCATTACTGAATCACCTTTTCTTCGTCAAATGTTGGTGATTCCATCTAGATTTGCCTGGTGTCTGTTCCCCTTACACTTTAAACTATGCTGACATGAAGCCCGAAAATACCTAACAGATCCACCAACATTCATTCTCTCGATCGATCGCCCTTTGATCTGTTCTTCTCACAACCAACATGAACCGGAACTGGGATTTCATAGCGAAAATAGGTATGTAACTCTAGTTTGTCATTTCGCATACAATGTAAAAAACTCTACTAACTCTAGTCATGATTGGCGACAGGTATGCTGAACCGAACCGAACTTTATCTTTGCGTGTTATCACCTCTAACCTTCTCACAGTGCATGTGGCAAGTCGTCACTGACCATAAGGCTTACAGATGACCGGTTTTCCGATACACACGATGTAACTATAGCTGCTGAGATCGGGTCCAAAGTGCTCAGAGTTGGTGATGCTTCCAACATGAAACTACAGATCTGGGACACTGCGGGTCAAGAACATTTCCGGGCAGTGACTCGCTCGTATTTCCGCAATGCAGCAGGATGTATTCTAGTGTACGATATCACTCGCCGTGATACATTTGAGCATGCTCAGCAGTGGCTGGACGATATTCGGGACCAGGCTGATGCCCAGATTAGCATCTGTCTCGTAGGCAACAAGCAGGATCTCGAAGAACAACGCCAGGTTTCGTACGAAGAGGCTTCTGAATGGGCCCAGATAAATGGCATATCGAAATTTGTAGAGACGTCGGCCAAGACTGGCGATCGGGTGGTCGAGGCATATCACAATGTTGCCCAGGAGATCCACCAGAAAATAGTAGACGGAAAGTATGATCTGAAAAATAAGGGACATGGAATCAAGACCAATGAGAATGGCAGTGGTCTGATTAACTTGAACATGGATCCACAGCCTGATAAGAAGAGAGGTGGATGTTGCTAGCGTTGTCTTCAGTATAGACATGTATAAACTAGATTGACTCTGGATGGATAATAAGAAGCGAATATAATGAAGAATCGTACCAATAACGAATATGACGAATAATATAGCGAATAGAATCAAATAAACATATTAATATGACGAAATCGACTTTTTAATGAGAATAACGTTTGTTCATACCAATTTCTTCATATATATGCACTTCCTTTTTTGTATCTTAATTAGACCTTATCTATGCATCACCCTGTATACTACCAACTGTATCACCATCATGCCTAAGGCAAGTAAAACCGCTTCTGCTACCTTTGCAGCAAAAGTAGCCGTTACAGAGCATCGCCATTGGTTGCTCAAGGCAGAGCCTGAAACTCGGCTTGTCAATGGTCATGATGTTCGATTCAGCATTGATGATCTCAAGGACATGAAGGTTTCACCCTGGGATGGCGTTCGCAACTACGAAGCCAGGAATAACATGAAGGCCATGAAAAAGGGCGATCTTGGGTTTTTCTACCATTCAAACACCAAAGTCCCTGGCATTGTGGGTGTACTGAAAATCGCCAAAGAAGCATATCCCGACTATACTGCATTCGACAAGAAGCACCCATATTACGATGCAAAGTCCAAACAGGAAGAACCTCGCTGGTTCATGGTAGATGTAGAGTATGTTAGACATTTGAATCGCAAGATCTCTCTAGAGGAAATTAAGGGATTGAACGAATTGGAGAATATGGCTTTAAGAAAAAAATCGCGTCTTAGTGTTACTCCCGTGACTGATGAGGAATGGGAATTTCTCATCAAACTGGGCGATCAGAAAGAGGAGGAAGTTGAAGACAAGATTGAAGAGACGAGAAAGACGACTCGGACTAAGAAGAAGTGAGGTGATAGGTGCTGATAAGTCGTTGACTGGAGTTGGTTTAACATTCGAACGGTCTAATTGGTGATGTCCTTCATTACCAATGATGTGGAAATTACAATATTCCGAAATGAAATAGATGATACAAATATGAGTTGTTCAATATAAGATTGATTCATATAAGAATTAACTAATTTTTTACTATTTAACCTTCTCTCCATGATTGTTTAAACACATCTTAGTTAGAGACGACTCCAATTACCGTGCAATCATACAACCGTACAACACCATTTATCAACCATTCGCAACCATTTACCAATTCCCATTATCAATGAACGTCCTTTTTGCATTCTCAAACCACTAAAATCCTCCATCAGAAAGTACCCATCTAATATCGTACCACATCGTTGTGAGATCATTCATTATACCATCTCCTCATCATACATCTTTCACTATCAGACTAGGATCAGCCCGTTGAGCCCATTCCGTCCAACTACCATCGTAGACGCGAATATCCTCTGTAGTATATTCCGATTCTCTCAATCCCGCTTCAATAACACATGCCGTGACTCCTGTGCCACACATGATAATAATGGGTTTATCTTTGCCTACTCCCTTGTCAGAAAATATCTGGCTGATTTCCTGACGAGACAAGAACACCCCATCTTTCACCAACTCAGAGAACGGCACTGAAATAGCGCCTGGTACATGACCGGACGATAGTCCTTCTCGAGGTTCAGGATCGGATCCCGAAAATCTTCCTGCAGGACGTGCATCGACCAGATAATATGTCTCCCGCTTGGCGGCATCGGCAGCCAGATCAACCAGCTCTTCAAACAGAACAACCATTTTGGAGTTCAGACCTGGACTTTGATACTGACTTGGCGATCGCAAAACATCCTGCAGTGGCCCATTAGTTAATGGAGCTGCTGTCTTCTTGTACGCAGGAAAACTGTTCAACAGTACTGTCTCGGGATGCTGGAAAGCCCTCAGCATCCAGTGAGCCCTTGGAGCTGAGAAGTTACCGACCGAGTCGTAAACCACAAGCAAATCACTCAATTTCAGACCCAGAGATCCCATACTCTTATCAAACTCTTTCTTTGATGGCATCATGTGAGGATACGGCGAAGACTCGTCTTTAACAGCGTCAATGTCGAAAAAGACCGCCCCTGGCAACCTCTCCGCTACGAACTCCTTCTTCGCATTGCGGTTGGAATTGGGCATGAACCACGATGCATCTAAAGGAACTACTCTTGGACCAAACTCTGGTGCTTTCAGGAGTTCCGAGAACTGCTCAGGACTCACGAATCGGCCTTTGCTCACAATATTTCGTAGCAAACTCATGGTGAAGGTTGGTGATAAGGCTATCTGCGATTAGAAATCAAAATAACCTGAGCCTTTCTGGCGCAACATTTGAACAGAACATTGAAATCATCAAAATTAATTTAATATAAGAAAAAGAGAATACGAGCAGCTACCTAGCATAAAAAAATTAATAGTCGATTCTAAATAGCGTATATGCAATAATGAGAAGAAACTGAGCAATAAAGGTGCAATGCTATAATCTCCTCGGCCCCATCAGTCAATCAAATGTGGCATCTCAGCATGAGATTATCTATTCTACCTCAACCAGACGGGGAAGATGACCATCTACACTATCACGACCAACACTGGTATCCACCCTGGGGCTCAGATTTGGCCTTGGACTTGACAGTTGTTCTTTAGGACTGGGACTGATAAGGTTAGGAGTGACCAACGATTCGTTCTCAGAGTTCTTCTGATTTTGTTTCGGGTCATCAATATTGACAATGCTTTTGATGAACTTGAGAAATCTGTCTCCGTATTCTGAAGCTGGAATAGCTGAAATGGCGTTGCGTGGACTGGACAGTCCCTTCCAAAACGTTTCCACCTTCTTCACAAACGTGTACGGAGTCAAGTAGTCGATCACACCCATATAATAAATATCATCTAAAGGCTCGTCGTTAGGGCCTGTGGCTCGGAATCCACCACTATCGGAGTAAAACGTGAATCCTTTGCGCTCATATTCGTCCAGCACAAAGTCAAACTCTTTGAGTGCCGTAGGGCTAGCTGCTGACAGAGCCTTTCGCAGTTCAATCACTTTGGATGAGCTTAATGATCCCGGTTCAAACACTCTCAAAGTGTTGTCGCGAATGTTTTCAGAATTGCCCTTTTCCAAGTCGTGAATTCCTACCAGTAACGAGTAGTCCATCACGTTGAGTCGTTTCAACAGCGCCACATCCTTCTCCAGCTGCGCCAGAAACTGAGCCCTTTTTGACGGGCCCAGCTGGATTTTTTCTGCGTTATGCACCCAGTTGACATCCTTGTAGACCGTCATCTTTTTGGGACCCTTGTTGCCAGGGTTGCTGCCTTGGTCAACGAATTCTCGGCCGAGGGTAGAACCCTTGAGATCATAGGTTCGATGAATATCCCGGTGAGGAGGAAATAAATTGTTCATAACAATAAAATGGATTTTCCGTCCAAACGGAAGTTTGACTCTATGCAGTCCGTAAAACTGGGAAATCAGCGTGTTGGGGTTGGACTTTACATGTTCATAGTAGTCCTTGAGCACCTTTCTCAGCATCTTATGTTCATTATGATGAATGGTCTTGATGATGAAACGGAAGTCTCTGCTGAAGTAGAAAAACGAACCAGATTTTCCGGGAGATCCAAGTTCAGATACAATGTACTTTGATGTCAGAGAAACCAAGTAATCGGCAGGGTCGAGTTTGAACAGCTCTCGCAAATGCCGAAACACATTGGGAGAGTAGTCCTTAAATTTGAAGTCGTACTTCGCAGAGGGAGTGAGTTCATTGCCCGAAATGTCAAATGCAAGTTTATGAGCAGCGGTAAAGTCTTCGGAAGTCAGTTCACGGTCAACTTTAGCATTGCACCGCGAAACCGATACTCGAATACCAGTCAGCATATTATAAGCCGTGACAAAGTTGGCATGACCTTCTGCAACCTTGGTTCCTACAAGAACTCTCTCATCCTCTAGAAATTCCTTTCGTCTTCGTTTTGCCTCACGTTGAGCAACAATGGCTTCTCGGATTTTCTGGAGTTCTGCCGCAGTTACACCCGATGTTGTAGGAGGGGGAGGCTGGTAGGAGGTGTTCGGTGAGGTTTTTCTTCTACTCGAGAAGGAAAATGAGGGCCTGTGGAACGAAGTAATGGAGTTGCGGTGCTCAACATCGACTGGGTGCGAATGAATTGAAGACACCGACTCTCTGTATCCAGACGACGAACCTTGGGTGGACAGAGACGGATTTGGAGGCTGCTTGAAGGCAGCATGACGAGCAGATGCAGGCAGAGAGGTCACTGAGTGGGTTGAAGAGCTTCGAAACGGTACCAGGGATTGGCCCGCAATGGCATTGATGGTTTTCTGATCAATTGACAGGGCCGAATCAATCGATTGGCGTACAGCAGGGTCGGGGAGAGGGAATGCAATTCTATTTTGCTGCTGTTGCTGTTGCTGTTGCTGTTGCGGCAGCTGACTCAGGTTAGCAGTGTTGACACTGGAGTTGGAGGAGGTGGAATGCAAAGCCACAGGGTCAACAGAAGGGGCTAGACCACTGGAGGAATGGGAAGAAGGGATAACCGTGGAAGATGAGGGTTTTGAGATTAGAGAATGCTGATGGGATGGATCATCTGATTTATAAGGGTCGACCTGCTCAGGAGCCATTGGTTCTTCCATGGGAGTATAACGAGTGGAGACGTTCAATGCACGGTATTTTGAGAAAAGAGAAGCGTCACCATTTGTTGTTTGCAACATTGGCGAGTCCCTCTCGCCATCAGAGGGAGACATAGAAACTGCAGAAGGGGATCGGGCATCGAAATACTCGTTTTCATCGATTTCACTTTCAGACAATGAAGGCCGAGCAAAGTGGTCGGTCACCAGGATATCAGATGAGCCATTCATCTTGGAGGTGTGAGGTTTTTTCGAGGCGTTTGAAGACGTAGACATGTCCAAAGATGGGGATGCAGAAGAAATCGTGTGAGAGGCCCCGTTGGCCAAGGAGGCGGTGAGGGGAGAAATGCCATTAGATG
The DNA here is from genome assembly GCA_030705125.1 of Zygoascus bituminiphila. Taxonomy (NCBI): domain Eukaryota; kingdom Fungi; phylum Ascomycota; class Dipodascomycetes; order Dipodascales; family Trichomonascaceae; genus Zygoascus; species Zygoascus bituminiphila. The sequence goes on along the minus strand of JANIWT010000004.1, from coordinate 55,146 downwards.
ACGAGCCCGACGAGGACCCAGAAGACGACATTGGTGGAGGCATATCAGTTTTTATCTCATGAGTTTGCACTGTAACCTGTTTAATCGACTTCTCAGTATCAGTCTCGGAACTCAGGCTGGACGAGTGAAGTTTGGACTCGCCATCACTGACACTCTCAATGGTGGTGGCTATGGAAGACATGGACCTTGCCGACAGAGAAACCTGGCTATAGTGATTGTCTTCCTCGGTGTTATAGCCGTCAGTGGACGAAACGTGGGTGCTGTTGAACACAGCAGACCCGGAGCCAGAAATGCTGTCGATAGAAGACTGTTTCTGGACTTGGAAAGGATGAGACGTAGCAGGAGGTTCAAACATGCTAGCGCGGGCAGCGGGAGGGACAGCGTGCACGACACGACCTGTTTCTAGAGGGTGGCGAGACGCAGAAGATAAATAAAAGGTGTCAACCAGTACAGAGTAAATCAAAACAAATCAAAACCAATCCAAATAATAGCACCTAACGTGCTGACGAGGGACGTTGCTGGTGGGACGATTGGTGATGGAGGTGGGTGATATTGGATGAAACAGAAAGAAGGCAGTGGGAGAAATGCAGTGATGAAAAATACTGTTGGATGGGGCTGAGACGAGAAGCAGATGGAAGTACAAATTGAATGCAAGGAAATGAGGGAAATACTAGGGGTTGGAAATTCAGGGGGAGATTTTTGCAAATATTGTCTTGAGGCTTGCAACACTTGTCGGAATTGGTAATTAGCGGTGACAGCGTGGCTGGCTTGTTTGACCGGCGGTGATCGGTCCGTTGGTTCTCTACAGCCTCAGTTGCACAATCACCGCCTATTCTTTGGTGAATGTTTGATTTGGCTAGAACGGTGCGGCGGGAAAGTGCCGTGGGTTTTGATAGTGCGGCCGCTACTTTCACTTAGCTTTTTAACCTCGCGATAAGTTTTATATTGTGTGATATTGATTGGTTGATCTGGTTTGATCTGGCTGGTTTTATCTAGGTTGATTAAGTCGGTGTTGAATTAGCTTATTTCTTAGGTGATTTGCTGTTGTATTTAACCTATTAATTGTAGTTTGATACAGTTGGTTTTTTACCTGAAGTATTATCTTTTCTTGTCTATTATCGATTACACAGCTTTTCAGCTGATAGGAATAGCTTATTGAGATCATTCATAGTGATCATTGATTGACACTCTCACTGTTCGTTCAATTGTCCAGTTTACTGAGTTCTACTTGCCAGTTGATATTTCGGCTTCTGTTCTTTGAACACTTGCCAATTCTTATCACTCACTCCTATTCTTGATCCTGAAGTAGTCTATTGATACCTTTTTATATCTTTTTATCACTGTCTTAGTCTCTAAGAATCTACACTCACAATGTACGATCCTGCTGACTATCTACTCATCTCACTCATTCTTTTCTATCTACTGATAGCTCCCTACACGAAGGTTGAGGAATCCTTCAATATCCAGGCTATTCATGATCTACTGTTTTATGGTTCTGATATTTCTGCATATGACCATATAGACTTCCCAGGGGTTGTTCCCCGTACGTTTGTCGGTGCTCTGATCGTCGCTGTCCTCACAAAACCCATCCAGTTGCTGACTGCAGTTCATTCCAAATTCAATCTGCAAATAGCTGCCCGTGGTTTGATTGGTTTGGGTAATGCGCTTGGGCTTATAAGCTTCAAATCGGCTGTAGTCCGTTCAGTCCAGGACCCGACTTCCAAGCATATCATCAAGTGGACCATGTCTGGTTTCTTGATTCAACAGTTCCACTTGCTCTTCTATGCTTCAAGACCGCTACCTAACTTTTTGGTGCTTCCGATCGTATTATTTGCTTTGGCCAAGCTGTTTGGAGGATCCAAGTCTGTTGGCACTGGCATTGCCCTGTTATCTTTCGGCTCTGTTGTTTTCCGCAGTGAGCTGGCAGTTTTTACTGGAACAATTGCTCTCACCTTCTTTGCTGGCCGAAAAGTCAGTCTTGTCAGGGTCATTGTCAATGGGTTGGCTGGAGTAACAGTTGGTGCTGCCGTATCATTAGCCGTTGACGGTTATTTCTGGGGAAATCTTGAAATTCCCGAGATCAAAGCTTTTATTTTCAATGTCATTGAGGGCAATGCTAATCAGTGGGGTACTGATCCCTATCCCGTGTACTTTGTCGTACATTTGCAGAATATTCTAAACAACCGGTTGCTCTTCCCTATGGCTCTGGCTGGCCTGGTATTCGACAAAACCTCGAGCAAAAGTCACATTCGACTATTAGGAATTTCATCAGTTCTGTACGTGGCCATCCTATCGTTCCAGCCTCATAAAGAGTGGCGATTTATTGTTTATGTTGTTCCTCCGCTCATTGCTGCTGCTTCTGGGTTCCTGGCCACTATCAACCAAGTCCACGAAGTTGCCTACATACTCTTCTTACAAGGAGTGGGTTTGGTGTCCATCCTAGGCACTGGACTGGCCATTGTGAAGGTTTGGGGTTCTTCCTACAATTATTCTGGAGGTGTTGCTCTTAGTGAGTTTCACAAGCTAGCTTTTCCTTCAGGATATCCCTCAACCGACAACTTCACCAGCCCGGTGGTTGTGCACATGGATGTACCCGTCTGTATGACAGGAGCCACTCGTTTTGGGCAGATTTATGATGCTGCTGCTGAATCATTGTATCCAAATCTCCAGCCGGTCATTTACGATAAGGTGGAGACTGAAGATGAACTGTCAGCCAACTGGTATAGCTACGACTACCTCATCACAGTTGCCAACAGTGAAGTACGAGATATTACAGTAGAATCTGGATACTGCTGGGAAAAGATTAAGACGATCCCCAACTACAATGGAATCAATTTCCAGCATGCCATGGGAATTTTCCATACTTTAAAAGACGACCCTGATGTGTACCTACGTGGCTTTGCACTGTCTGAGAACAAGAAGCAGTATCTGAAGGGAATTTTTACCCCTATCATTGTTTTAAAAGATACAGTGTTTATCTACCAGAAAAAGCCCGCAGGACAATGTGCAATCTAACTTGATGATTCATGCGTATGATAGATAGCTAGTTAGTGTAGGATTACCGGCGCAGCTATTTGGTTACGTTACGACGAATACTGTAAATCTGTGTTGCACGAGTTTAATGTCTATTATTTCGATATCTCAGCCGTATTGGCGATGTTAAGTGTAAAATACCAGCAGTATATTGACCGAATAATATTTATTTATTTATGATCTTTTCTCACGTCTTTATGTATAGTTATATTAGTAGACGGAACGTTCTTAGATATGTCTGTTACAGATGTCTCGTGATCGAATAATATTCGATCTCACCTTCCTGATAGTTTCTGTAGTAAAGAACATCAACATATAATTCTGGCTTCCACTATTGCATCTCAATATAGCTCAATTACACCGATCTATTCGAAAAATATAATATTCTAACTAAACAATAAACTTACTGCGTTTCCACAGGATGATGGACATTGAAGTTCTCACAAATGTTTTTCACCACCTAAATTTCCTCCATCAATAGATCCTTTCTAAGCCCACACAGCAACTCTATTAATACTTCTACGATAAATCGTAGCTTAAATACAACACTGCCATATGAAATGAAAAAAATGTTATAACTATATAAAATTTATAGGAATGTTTATTTCTTTGTGCCATTGCGCTTTCTCCTCCTCCTCCTCCTTTCTCTCGTTCTCTCTTTCCTTCCCTCCTCCTCTTATCGTTTTCCATCTTAGAAGCGTGAAGTTCCACAGCTCCGTCGTCCCAGAAGTTGCCAACACACGCTTGAATTTCTGTAGCTACACAGAACATGGCGAACAACACACCATCAATTCCAGAGTAAGTAAATCCGAATGACGCGTTTCAAACTCATGCTGACCTTGCAGATCGCTGGAAAATGAAATAGGCGAATCCATTGGTTCTCGAACCTCCAGTCTCGTATCGTTCAAAGATCTGGGGCCCCCAGATCTGGTTCGTTTATCAAAAAGCTATCCTAATAAAACCCAGAAAGAGTCTGGAACTTATCATTTTGTCACTGGTGTAGATGCATCATCTCTGGCGTCTTTGGCTGCCTATCTTAATACGTTGACGTTTGTGCTTGGTGAAGATGAAATCTGGTTTGGCAAACATCCTCTATGGAAAGTTCATTCTGGCATCTACTGCTGCTACAATGCGTTCAGTCAAGTGGATACGCGAGTGCTGGTCAAAATCCCTGGGTCTGTCGAGGCGTACGTGGTGGATCCTCGCGGCGACAAGCGTCCAGCTACAAGCGAACTATTGTGGACTGAAACCTACATGAGTGCCATGCTGAGAGCATTACTATTTGCCGATGATGATTTATACTATGTCAATTGCTGTCGAAGACTGGATGCTCTACAGAGTGTGGAGAATGCTGCCAAGTTCTTGGATGCGTTCCAGGAGCTGTTCTTTCGGGGCCCTTCTATTGGATGCGTGGCAGAAGCGCAATACCCCACAATTTTATCAAACTACCTTGTTGATGGATTTCTGCGGTTCCTTGAAGTTACCGGTCTCTATAAGGAAGGACTTGAAACTCTGGAGCCTTTAATTGAGAAGAACCCTGAAGTCAACTACATCAAGGCCAAAGTTCTATTTCTGGATAACCAGGAAGTCACGGCCGTTAAACTGCTGAATCAAGCCATTCTCCAGTTCCCCAGAAATGCATATCTACTGGAGCTTCAGGCAGAGTTCCTGCAAAAGAAGAATCGTCTTGATTTGGCCCTGGACTCTGCTGTCAGGGCCCTGGATGCTTCTCCTTCCGAGTTCTTCACCTGGGCACGACTTGTCACGGTATATACCAAAAGCGGCGAATATTCCAAAGCTCTTTTGACTCTGAATTCATGCCCCATGTTTACACATCAGCCACTGGACACTCATAGAATACGCCAGCCTGCAAAAGTACACCTTCCATTGCCGCAAGACGGCAAGATAGACGAACTGTGGGCAATCGATTTGACGGAAGACGTCGACGTGGCAGACCCGCAGCTTCTCAAACTACCTGCTCCTAGTCTTCGTGCGACATTTGCTAAGGCTTACGATATGCTCACGGCAATTGTCAAACATATCGGTTGGGATGCTCTGCTAAAGTATCGATCAGAAGTGTTTTTGATGGAGGAGGAATATAACAAGGAAGTGAAAGAATCCAAGGAACGGACCACTGTGCAGTCGGAGGAGACTGACGGTGATGACAAGCAAGAGAATGGAAAGGTCCCCAAACCTGCCAAACCTACCGTTGCTACCACGGGTACGTCAGAACTGGAAACAGACAATGCCAAACTTAAAAACAAACGACTGTGTGAACGCTGGCTGGATAATTTGTTTATGGTGTTATATGAGGATGTTCGCGTGTACACAGTATGGAGAGCTGAGATGATTCACTACCAGAGCCAGCAGTTGGTTTATGAAAAGAGTGCATTGGAATGGGAAATTCTGGGAGCTGTAGCTCATCGATTGAAGTACGAAGAAGAAGCTGTTGACGCCTTTGTGCGGTCAATTAGAATCAAGTTCTCTCATCGAGTCATGTGGAAGTTGCTGGACTTTTATATGCAGAGAATCACTGTAAGCCCATCCGATGCCAATGCTGCCTTGGACGCTGTAGTCCAACTGGTAGCATGGAATCATCGTTGGTATACGGAGTTTTCACCCAAATTGCTGGAGTCTCTGAAGAAGTTGGTTGCTGTAGAAGGTTTGGTCAAAGTGCAGAGCAGTATTGAAGCCAAATATTCTCCTCAGGGAATTGTTCAGCTCATGGCAGCACAGTTCAAGGAGCTGCGTGAATTTGGAGTCGATGGTCTAGACAGCTAGAAGTATCTGCCGGTTAATGTGTGGAGTGTTGCACGTGTAGTGTATAGTACGTGAATAGATGTCAATGAGTTAATATTCCATTGTCAAAAAGATAGAAGGATATAAATTCCAATCAATGAGATATAAGGATTATTCAATGAGATATATGAGATTACAAGTCAGTTAAATACTATCAAAGACAGTATCAATCGCTCAGTTACCATTTTTTAAGCCAAAGCAACTGCTTCGATCTCAATTTCAGCACCCACTGGCAAAGTGGATACTGCAACACAAGATCGAGCGGGCTGATGATCCTGGAAAAACTCAGAGTACACTTCATTGACCAGGGCAAACTTGGACATGTCAGTGATGAAGATATTGATTTTGACCAACTTGTTCCATTCGGAACCGGCAGCCTTGAGAACCTCGTTGATGTTGATCAGAACCTGTCTGGTAGCAATCTGGATATCTTCATGACCCTCAACCAACTTTCCTTCAGTGGTCAATGGGACCTGACCTGAAAGGTAAACAAATCCTCCAGCTTTGATGGCCTGGCTGTAACGAGCAACAGGCTGGGGGGCATTGGCAGTAGAAACCTGTAGTTAGTAGGATGACTCTTTGGTTGAGTGCTAAGTGTAGCCTTTTACCTACAACTTCGGTGGACATTTTTCGGGAAAACAGACTAGTTACAGGCTTTTGGTACGCAATTGCTTGTCTTCGAGCTAATGTGATAGTAGGATGGAAAGCAGCAAGTCTCACTGAAGCTCTAAACATGATGCAGCGTTACTCGGGGCAGCACTGAGTTTAAGTACTAATTGGGATATTTGTCAGAGATGAACGACAGCCGATGGTGGACGACAACTCGAACCACTACATTTATAGAATTAGTATTGGAAGATTTTTTTGGGTGTAATGAAGATATTCAGGGGAATATATGAGATACATGAATTGTACAGGTATTGGTATGGAGATAGCCTGGCTATTACTGACTGATCCTGGCATTTGCACTACTGATAAAGCGATCGAGAATGCAGATGAGGAAGCTTGTATGGCGACATTAAGATTTTTCATGTTTTTGGAAAGTCAGGCTAGGTAAAAAATATTAAAAGAGCCGTTTAATGAGCTGATAAATGGGTTATAGTATTTTGTAAGAGGCCGATTGGAAGCTTATGGTTTAAATAGTCTGGTATTTTGAGCATATATCAGTGGTTTATACTACAGAGGTCTCTGTGAAGTCAGTTTTATGGTGAGTTGAGGGATCAAAATTATGAGGCCAAAATTGATCTGGCAAACTTTGAGTCAGTTGCATATCGGTATCATCTTCATCACTTGATTGATCTCATCTTAGAATTAGTCACTTGCATTTATTAATTTATGGATCCTGTAAATCCAGTCATTTGTTTGTATTAATATTTCATTGATACTAGATCACCAATCTCAACTTCTCAACAACCCGTTTAAACCATTAACCCTAAATTATATCTTCTCCATTGTCACTATAGAAGAGCCAAAATACAGCCTACAACTGCCATTGAAACTACCGTAGAACCATCGGCAATCTTCATTCCACTATTGGATACTCCAGTCTCAGTCGAATCGGGTCCTGTTGACTCGGTAGTTGTATAGTTAGAAAACGAAGGATAGAATGTCTCAGTAGTATTCGTATCGGGATACGTCTCAGTAGTCGTGGCTGTAGCACTAGGAGAACTAACATTGCCAAATCCTCCACCTGTAAAGCTAGGTTCAGGCAAAATAGTTGGCACTGCAGGTACAGAATTAGTTGCAGCTGTAGCATACACTGTGGTAACAAGATTGCTATCAGTATACGTCAAGCTCGAGTCGACAACAGTACGCACCGTCACAGAACTGGACTGAGACTCGGCGGCGCCAACTACTGCAGCATTGTTAATTGGAAAAACTGCAGGGTTTTCAACATGGGCCGCATCTCGTTCAACCTTGAGAGAAACAGGCAGGCCCTCAACCCCAGGAACCAGTCCGCTATACAGCACGTAGCCACCATTGGTTTCGTCCTTAACAGCAGTGAATACCGAACTGCCTCCAACAGTCAAGTATCCATTCACATCCTTGGCAGGGACATTATCATGTTCATTACTGCCACCTTGACCAGGCACAGCTGCAAAAGACACAAGATTGCTGGAATCGACATTGCACTTGAGCACATCGCCAGCGCCGACATGGGCAGCTCCTTGAGCAAGTCTGACAACATCATGGTCAAGTGGAGAACCGGCACCAACCACAGATAGAGTCACTTCTTCTGCACTGGCAATGACAGCACCAGTCAATAAGGCGACGAACAGGGCTTGAGCTTCAGAACGCATATGGAGTGAGATCAAACAGTGTAGAGGAGAGCACACTGACGACAAGGCATCTTTATATATAGGGATAATATTAGAGTAATAGACCACTTCAAATTGGAAGAATCTAGAGATTGCTTGATCTCATCAAAATTGGACGTATTCTTGCCATTTTAGCCTGTGGTTGCCAGATGAGATGAAGAAGTTGAGTTCATCCAATGATATCACGAATTACCGGATCGGGAAGGATCAAAGGGCGCAGCAGGTCCAAGCAGACAGACAAGGCAGAATTGAGTAATTAGCGTTCGATGAGGTAGAGTTCAAAAAAACACCTAATGGAATATATGGATTCGGAGTGGAATAGCTATGGAAGTGGATATTGAATGTTGGTATTGACGTTGCTATTGAGAGGCGCAATCCAAAAGTGAGCAATTATTCGTTTAGATGGTGAAGTAGCTGCTAGTCGCATAGTCACCGATAACTTGACAGTGACAAACTATCAGTTGATTATGTCGTTATGCTTCTTTATCTAATAACGGACGAGTTCGCGTACTGGAATAAAACAGTCTGCTACTAACAAATACAGCATGTAATACCTCAGGTCTAAAAACTCAGCTTTCACTGCTTCTGAACCTGCCGTTCCACCTGCCTATCGCGGACAAACGGGGTCCGACAATGACGATGATGCCGCATCCTCACAACCCCACGGTATTGCGATCAATTACGCTGCATCACAGCATCGCAACATGGCATCGAACCGAAGTAGAAAGCACGAAATACACTCTATAAATTTAGATACGTAATTCCTTGACCTTCAAATACTTGTATTACCCCTTCCAAACCCCTTGCGGAGCTAGTTTGCTCCTCTCCGCTTCTTATCGTGCCTTATCTTCCGTGCTTAGGGCTTACCCTCCAGTTGCGTTATCGGGCCCCATCGTTCTTAAACTGCTCACCGCCAACCAACCTTCCCTCCTCACCTTTCTTCTCCCTCGCATTCTATTCAGTTTCCCTCTTTGAGCCCGAAATTGTTTGGAAGGAGTAGAAACCCCCTGCTGTACTTACTCTTTTTATATCGCTCCATTTATATTGAGCTCGTCTTATCATGAAGTTTGCCATTGTTGCCGCCAGTGCTTTGCCACTGCTCCAGCTTGCTAACGCCCTGGTTATCCCCCACAATCCCGACGTTTTGGGCTTGTTTGGCTCTTTTGATAGAGTCGACAAGGTCAAGGATTTGTCTGCATTGGCTGCTGCCTCTGCTGACTCTGAGCAGCCCAGTGTGGCTAATGCTGACATTGCTCCTCTTGAGGTGGGTGACTCCTCCAAGGTTGTTGCTGACTCGTACATTGTAGTATTCAAGGACCACATTGATGAGCAGGAGGCCAACAACCACCAGTTGTGGGTTGAGACTACTCAGGTGGGCCACTTTGCTACTCTCCGAAAGCGGGGCTTGCAGCATCCTTTGCTAGATAATATTGAGGCCGGTGTGAAGCATGTGTTCAACATTGGCTCTGGCCTCAAGGGTTACTCTGGTAGCTTTCACCCTTACGTAGTGGACGCTATTCGACGACACCCTGCTGTCAAGTTTGTTGAGAAGGATTCCGTGGTTTCCATTGACGAATTTGATACTCAGAATGATGCTCCTTGGGGTCTAGCTCGTGTGTCTCACCGACAGCCCTTATCTTTGGGTTCCTTCAACAAGTACCTGTACGACGATGAAGGCGGAGAAGGCGTAACCTCCTATGTCATTGACACTGGTGTTAACATTGACCATGTTGACCTTGAGGGTCGAGCAACCTGGGGCAAGACCGTTCCCAACGGCGATGCCGACATTGATGGTAATGGCCACGGTTCCCACTGCTCCGGTACCATTGGTGGTGCCAAGTACGGTGTTGCCAAGAAGGTCAACATTGTTGCTATTAAGGTCTTGCGAAGTGACGGATCTGGTACAATGTCGGATGTCATCAAGGGTGTCGAAGTTGCCGCTGAATTGCACATCAAGGAAACCAAGTCCAACAAGAAGCTTAAGGGATCTACTGCCAACATGTCTTTGGGAGGCGGCAAGTCTCCCTCTCTTGACATTGCAGTCAATGCTGCAGTCAATGCCGGTATTCACTTTGCCGTTGCCGCTGGTAATGACAATGCTGATGCTTGCAAGTACTCTCCTGCTGCTGCTGACTTGGCTATCACTGTTGGTGCATCTTCCTTGTCTGATGACCGAGCATACTTCTCCAACTACGGAACTTGTGTCGACATTTTCGCCCCCGGTGTTAATATCCAGTCTATCTACACTGGATCTAAGTACGCTGTGGCTACATTGTCTGGTACCTCTATGGCATCTCCTCATGTTGCTGGTTTGCTGTCATACTTTTTGTCTTTGCAGCCTTCTACTGACTCTGAGTATGCCACCTACGGTGCTGTCACTCCCAAGCAGCTCAAGAAGAATGTCATCTCGTATGGTACTGAGGGTGTACTTTCTGATATTGATGAAGAAACCCCCAATATTTTGATTTTCAATGGCGCTGGCCACAACTTGACTTCTTTCTGGCATGCCGACAAGAGCGACACTGAACAGGCCGTCAAGGAGAACAGCCCCATTCAGGACACCATGTTCAAGATTCTTCCCGTCGAGGCCAAGATCGAGAACAAGGTTCACGAGATTGTTGCAGATTTGGAGGAAGTTTTCGAAGATTTGTTTGATTTGAACTTTTCTGAGAACTAGATGATGTCTACTGAGGTGGATTGCATCCGTGCACAGCACAATAACCTATATATTAAGTAATAAGATTATTAAACTAGAAATGTTTTGATTTCTATTTCTATTCGCGTTTGCATTTGTTCCGTTTTTTCTCTATTGTTGCTGAATATGGTGTGATTCTATCATGGCATGATGTCAAGCGAAGGAGGTAGCAAGGAGGCAAAACAAATGATACAAGAGAAGATATGAATACAGGAGGGACGCATAGAATATGGGTGCTTGGTCCGTTAAAAAGAGGATAGTGACATATTATATGCATGGAACTTGCGATGAACAGAAGTCATGCTTAATTGTAGCAAAGCACTGTGTGATCGAGATGAGGGTTATTGTTGGGGTGTTGAACAACTTCAGGGCCGGTTTTGATACAAACTGTACTTGAGCAACAACGGACTATAAAGAGCTATAGATAGTCTTATAAAGAGTAGATGATTATGGAAGCTCGGCTTTGTATCAAACTAATAGCGTTTGTATTTGCTATGAAGCGAATGGTAATAGGCATAGTGGAGATCCAAGATGGTTCAGTTGGAACTGGTTGCCATCCATGAGAACGTAGAACATTGCATACTATTTCAGAGAGAAAGGAAAACTAAATATATTATCTGATATAGATACAGTAACTTTTCATTTTGGTATTGATTCCACATATCTTACATCCATTCTCAGAGCATCAGAGTATGTACTGCAGTGTATGGTTGAACGCCATTTCTTAGCATACGACAACCATCCAACTATTAAGCACTAGAGAGATAAAGATAACCTTATTAAGCGATAGTAGGCATCGAAATTGGAGTAATAAAGAAAAAACTTGCTTTACAATGAATTGTTAAGAAGATAATTGAACATTAGATAATTAACACTATCTATGAAGACAATATAATAGATAATATCCAGCAGTGCCTATCTAAACGATTGGGCACTGGGATCTGCCCATATAGTATAGGGGAATCAATTGAACAATCATTCTTCCTCCTCGGGACCCTTTTTTCCCTCAGACTCAGCTTCAGCTTCAACTTCAACTTCAGGCTTGGCTTTGTCGGATTCTTCAATCACTTTTCCATCTGTCTTGGCCTTTTTCACAGGCTCGGCCTCCTCTTCAGCAGGACGCTTCTTTTCATCCGACTTGTCGGTCTCATCGTCAGCAGCTTGTTTCTTGCCATCTGATTTCTCTACAGGAGCTTTTTGGTCTTCTTCTTCTTCCTCATCCTCGTCTTCCTCTTCATCAAGACTATCTTCAGCATCATCGTCGGCAGCGGAGTCATCTCCACTGACAAACTCAGGCTCGATTTCTTCTTCTTCTTCGTCGGAAAACTCGTCCTCGGAAGGGAGGGCGTCAAACACCACATTGGGGTCGGATCTCCTAGATCTAGACATTATCGTATTAGGATGGTATTTTCTTCGTGAAAAACAAGGATTGAGTAGTATGAACTAAAACCGCGTTTGCGTTGGTTGCTGGATAAACAGGACCCGTATGAAATTTGGGCGGGCGGTGTGGTGGTTGAGCCTGAGGCACGTGATAACTGCATGATGGGTTTGTGCTTAGTATGGTTTGGTTAGCGATGAATAGAAAAGGTTTACATTGGCAGCAGATTATTTATTTTCACGCGATACGTAGCTATATAATCTGAAACGCTGGATTTGAATAATTTGTCCGTTCGAGTTGTAATTTTGCTCTATTCTACGCCGATATCCCTGCCTCTACTCTCGTCTCATGTTTGCTTTCATTTTCTATTGCCCCATGTCGATGCTTGCCGGGCGTTGATAACAAGTAATAAAAGTGGTGATGTCCAAAACGGATATGGCAAAACAATGAGGATCAACCAGCCATCTGCCTAATAGAATCTTTGAGCTACTAACAATAGTTGAATGATTTGCAAAACTTGTATTATCTTCACCTGCATGAACTGAATCAAACTGATCTCTGCAATCACTGCACTCTCAAAATCGTTGTATCGCGACAAACCTTGTCCGTTCATTCCCCCCTCATCTCTGCATCTCGGTCCCCTTCCATCACCATGGAGCACGACTATACCGATGCGGTGAATCAGGTGTTCACTACCCGCAAACCCAAGAAGAAGATCACACAGGCCATGAAGACTGTTAATAAACACGTAAATAAAATGGGAACCACCATTGGAAAAACCACGGGAATTCTAGAAGGTGGTCCTGCCAGAGCTTCTGATGGTGATGAGCCTGAGGATACTGTCATGCTCTACAACGTGGACGGCAAACTGCTTGCTGATAGCCAGTTGGCATATTTTCATGAACCGGTCGAAGTTGATCCTAGCTATTACTATAATCGTGGGTTCGATCCTAGATATCGAAATGGTCCTGGTCCTGAAATGCAGTACCACGCTGCTAACATGAGACCTCCTACTGCTCAGGGACCTCCACCCTCTGGACCACGACAGGATTATATTATCGTTGAACAGGGCCCATTGCATATGAGACAGGTAGGAGACTGGAGATCTGATGATGATATCAGACACGGTTATGGAGGTGACTACTATGCTCACCCTCCCCCGACCCCTGGCCCTGCAGGCTACGGTTACGATTCATACGGATATGACTATGAACCCAATCCTCCTGTTCCGCCGCCACACAGACATACAAATGATGCTGCTGTGAATGGGTCTCATAGGTATACAAATGAAGCTCCTACAAATACTGGGTCCCATAGGTACTTGAGTGATGCTACGAATGCCCCTTCTCCGGTTGCGAGTCGTACCAGCTTGCGCTCAGAAGCTTCAAGGAACCTGCCATATATGCCTTCGAAATCCCCAGCTACGCCATCTCCCATATCTTCAGCTCCCTACAAGTCGCCATCTTCAACTAAAGATTCCCCACCGCACAAGTCGTCTACTTCTCCTAGGACCAATGCATCAACACCGTCTATTAAAGTGTCTCAGTTTGAAGAGCCTGAAGAACGTTTGAATGCATTCAATCGACGCCATACTGATTCTGACTATAGTCGGCCGAACCGGTCGAGATCTCCTTCGTTGCATTACGTTCCGACAACCAAGAAGGAGAAGGAAAAGAAACCCAAGCAGAAAAAATCAGTGGGCTTCGATACCTCGTCTGCTTCGCCTTTCTCTATGAAAGCTCTGGTTCATCGCTTGAAAACCAAGGATAAGCAATCTCCATCTGCAACTCGAGGAAACCCGGCCAACCTTGCTAACAGTCGGGAGATGGAAGAAAACGCCTTGGAACGAGACATCTCGGCACCACCAATGCCTCGAAGCAATTCTGAATCTTCTGCATTACCATTATCAGGTAGAACATCTCGATTATCGTTACGGCATATTTCACAAACCCGTGCCAGAAGTAGAGCTTCTAGTCGAGCACAGTCTCCTGTACCACCTGATCCCCAGGTTAACTCCTTTGCATGGGCTTTGTTGGCAGGCACCACTGGAGCCATTGGAAGTGCGACTACAAACGCATGGACTGCTATAGCTGGAGATAAGACTGTTGCGCAGTTTCTCTTTGGTGATATTCCTGATCCTGACCATTTGAATGACGAAAATGTTACTTCTAATGGCAGTAATAATGGTAGTTCTGCTCCAGCTGCTAGTATTAAACGGGGCAGATCTCAAAGCAGATCTCAAAGCAGATCTCACAGTAGATCTCAAAGCACGGTTGGGATCAAGCCGGAACCAGAAGAAAAAGACAAGGATAAAACCGATTCAGGATCTTCGAAGCGCTTCAAAGATGTCCTGAAAACTATGTTTGCACCGGCATCCAGAAATGGAGTTCCCCAGCCTAGTGGAGTGATGGGCATCTCATCCCCTGCATCGGAGGATAAGAAATCCGCTAGAAACAGGAGTTTGTTGGGCACTCGATCTGTATCAGTCTTATCCACTACAAGTCATTCTACAGCTAGAGCACCCAGTGCTGCTCCTACAAGCGGTAACGCTGACGAGTCTGCCGATGAGCCGGTCTCAGCCTCTGGAGCCCTGGTGAGCCACTTTGTCAACGCTGCACGTACATGTGCTCGTCTGTCGTTTGTGCTGATTCCAGTAGATGCTGTAGCAGATGCATTTCCCTCGCTGCAAAATCTCATTGTTGTGGTTGAGCTGTTTCTACTGCTATGGCTTCTGTACCAGGTATCGATTCTGATTGAGACACTGGCTACTGCAGTCAGAGCGTTCTGCATGCCGGTAATTATAATATGCCGGATGCTGGGTCTGAATAAATGAAAGAATGAACTGAAAAATTTGCATTTCAACTCATGTCATGCCGAGTACATGGTATCTAAACTATTGTATCTCTATTATGGTATCTCTATTATTGCATCTCTATTATTCTGAGCATTGCACTGCTAACCACGCTATTCAGAACACCGACTATCACCACCAAAAAGCATCAAAACATATCTAACTTCAAAGAATTTAGATTTGAATCTACATTCTTAATATACTATATTATATTATTAAATAACCCCTATTTAAATGCTACGTTCTACCCGATGACCTTTCTTTCTTACCATTGGCTCCTCTGCCCTTTTCCACCCATACAATGTCAAACCTTCCGTACCACCCCATCGCTACCAGATCCCAGTCACCTAACATTCGTACCAAATGGTCATCCGGTATCTTCCAGGACAGCCCAATGCTACTGTAAACTCCGTCTACAGCACGGTATGGGATGGTAAGAGGATACTGGTGAGTATTATAGAATTTTTTATATCTTTGTATCAATGCTCAACTCAACTAACTGCCAGACATACTGTTCAGGAAACAACCTGATCATCCTGGAGGACTCCACCACGCTACTTCAAACCATTTACCTTGAGTCTGATAGCAATGCGGTTTGTATGGAGCCGGAAAAGGGACTCATTGCTGTAGCTTACGGAAGTGAAGTGTTGATTCTCGAACCCACCATTTACTTCGACAAGCCTCCAAAGGTACGTTCATTGCAACCGCGGAGAACATTTCCTATCACTAACCTTCTAGTGGCATAAACTTACTACTCTCAATGGCAACCCTAATGATGGTGACATTTTCAGCATCACTTGGGGAGATTCCCATCGAGAAATCATGACTGGATCGGCCAGTTTGAATCTGTGGAGCATGGACTTAGAGTCCAACCAAGATCGTCGTCTATGTTGGTCCAAGAAACTCGCCAACCCCGCCAAAACTCTGGAGTTTTCTCCTGATAGCTATCTAGTAGCATCTGCATATCCCCAATACGACAAATTGGTCAAGATCTGGCGTCGCTCGTCTTTTGATCTGTCGTCGTTATCGTTTGACTATATTTATTTACCGCATCCTGCTCCTGTCCGCCGATTATGGTGGAAGAAATCCATTTTCCGCGACCACGCTATAAGGAATACGCTATATACCGTTGCCGAGGATGGAATTCTGAGAATCTGGTCTGCATTTGATTCTTCCGATCCCGGCAATCTTCAACTGTGGGGTTCCGTCGACTGCGGCCCGACATATGTTTTAACAATGGTTTTCGACAGTACAGTGGTTTCCAAAACCATCGAGAAATTGATCTCTTCTAAGCATAACATTGACCAGTCAGCTATTAGGAAGCTCATTGCTGTTGGCAATTCCAATGCCGATCTACTGGTAGTAACTAGTCCCGTTAATGATCAACTGGTGCTGTATTCGATTGAAAACACTGGACTGCTGCGGGAAGACAAACTAACAAAAATTACCAAAATTAGATCTCTCAAGCATTTCCGATACAAGAGTCAATTTAAACGTTTTGATATCAACGAGCTTGGTGTAGTCCAGACTTTGGAGCTGTCTCCAACTGCCTCTAGTCCCCCCGGTCATCTCCTAGCATTTGTTCACGATAACCAGAGTGCTAGTATCAATTATATTTCGGTATCACTAGCGGATCTTCTTACTGGTAAGAGCCCCGGCAGTGATGTAGTTTTGTGTTACCTTCATACCATGATTACCGGTCATTATAAGAGTGTCCAGAATATTGTACGTTCGGCTGATGGCAATGCTCTTTTTTCTCAAAGCAGATTTTCTGAGAATTTCGTGTGGAAACCAAGAAAGTTACTTGGTGGAGGTGTTACTCTTACCAAGGCTAGTTATATTAAAACTGGCGATTCTACTGTCACCAAGGCTGTACTGGGGTCAAAGGGCCATTTTGTCGTCACTCTCTTGGCCACTGGATCTGTTGTTCTATGGGATTGCCGAACGAAAATAGCTACGGAAGTAGCCTCCGAAACCTGCGAATGCTCGAGTACACCCCAATGTGCATTTTTCCTTCCTGAGTACGAGAAAGCAGACTCCTTCCATCTTGTGGTGGTGTATGATATACACAATGTACACTCTTGGCTGGTAGACATCGATAACGGCAAATTGAAGCATTTGGGAAATTTCCCACTTCCGCTGGATGAAACAGCTGATGTCATGCATCTGGCAGTTCCAGTGGACCCTGTCGGCTGGCAGTTCACTATAGGCGATTCACTAGACACGTTTAGTCGAGATATTCTAACCACAGTATCTGATTCAGGAATCTTGCGAAACTGGACTGGTGCTGTTTCAGACAGGGAGGAACTCTCTTGGCTGCGGACTTCTGCCACTGATACTCAAAGATCCAAAGTGAGCAAAACTAGTGTTTCATCGACTAGGAAGGCAGTCATATCGGATGAATCTGCCACAGAACTTACCATCTGGGATACCAGCAATGGGCTTTTGGAATATTGTGAAACTCTAAAAGGAGGTGACACCATATCTGATCTGGATTGGACCACTACTCCAGATGAAGAATGTGTACTTGGTGTGGGTTTTACAGGACAAATTGTAGTGCTATACTGCCAGCAGAGATTTGACTATACAAACGAGACCCCCTCTTGGGCTCCATTTCGAAAAGTTGACATCAGCAGATACACGACGCATCCAATTGGCGACTCAATTTGGCTTAGAAACGGTACGTTTGTGGTCGGAGCTGGAAACCAGCTGTTTATCCAGGACGAAAAGGTTGATAACAAGGATGAGACCACGCATGAGCTCCTCGGAAGCAGAAATATCTCAGAGGCCCTCCAGAACAGTAATAGCATTTTTGATATCTGCTCGGTAATGAACGGACCACTACCCCTTTATCACCCACAGCTTCTGATTCAATTGGTGTTTGGAGGTAAGATGGATATCACGAAATACATTTTGGCAGTTTTGCTCAGGAGAATCAAGTTTGCTCCAGTCTCAGAGCCATCTATGGTCTTTGAGCTTGATAGCAATCTTGGCATTGAGGATGCTGCCACCAGTATGGTGTTGAAACAGTCACTTGACGGCCACGACTATGATGACTTCCCCCAATTCAGTCGAGACACTGCTGCAGAACTCATTGGATGGTTACAGAGATATTCTTTGCCATATTTGACTCGGCACCAGCAGGTCACTCTTGTTTCGGTAGTAGAAGCGGTTGCTCAAATTATTGACGATATTCGATCGCTAGATGAAAACGGCATTAAGTTTTTGCTTGGTTTCAAGCTCTTTAATATTCACAGAGGTCGTCAGAGCAGTATGACCATGCGAGACTTTAACTGGGCTCTTCACAGTGATTCGCATAGCATATTGAGCGACATAATCATTAACACAGCATCTTCCTCAGGCAAAAGCAGCGTGCTGTGGCCTGCTCTGAGAGACGTTGGAATGGCATATTGGCTTAAAGCAGATCAGCTGAAGGCTCAATTTGAGATATTAGCTCAAAATTATTTCAGTTATGAAGGGAAGAAAGATCCAGTCAGGTGCACATTGTACTATCTTGCTCTGAAGAAGAAGCAGGTACTGGTGGGGCTATGGAGAATTGCAAGCTGGAATAAAGAGCAGACCAAGACTCTCAAGCTTCTTCAAAATGACTTCTCTGAGCCCAGGTGGAAGAGTGCTGCTTTGAAGAATGCATATGCATTGATCGGGAAACATCGATTTGAGTATGCAGCATCGTTTTTTCTGCTTGGTAATGCATTGAAAGATGCGGTCAACGTTATTATTCGAAATATGAACGATATTGCACTGGCTATCGCTGTAGCCAGAGTATTCGAAGGAGGAGATGATGGTCCTGTACTTCGGTATATCATCGAGGAGCATATCTTCACTCGAGCCAAGAAGAAGAATGATCGATGGTTGGCCTCGTGGGGCTCGTGGGTTCTGAACCAAAAGGAGGAAGCCGTCAATGCACTTGTTGGACATCTTCCAGCAGGAACACATCGTGGAAGTGTTTCAGCTAGTGGATTTGCTACGCCTGCATTAGTGGAAGTGGAATTATCACGATCATTTTTGGTGGATGACCCGGTACTTATTCAGCTGTACAAGTATCTTCGTCCGAAAGTACCGACAAGTCAAGATGTGTATATCCTGAATGGAATGCAATATCAATTTGTACTGAAGATCAGTGGAATTTATAGACGGATGGGATGCGATCTACTTGCGCTTGACTTGCTGAAGAATTGGGTCTTTGAAACGCAGACGGGCGAAGCGAATGTTTGGGGAGGAAAGCTGGCAGCTGTGGAGGAGGATGAGAAGCAAGAAAACGAACATGACCATGACCATGACCATGACCATGACCATGAACATGAGAAAGAAAATGAAAAGGAAAAAGAGAAAGAGAAAGAAAAGGTAGAAGATACTGAGAAACGCAAGGAAGAAATTCCAGCTGCAGTTTCCAGCAAGTTGAATCAACCGCCTCCTACGGCATTTGTCGAGCCCGACATGAGTGCCTTTGATTTTGGGTTTTAAGACAGGGTTTATCAGCGTCAACATATCTAGTGCATTTCAGGAATATCATAGTTCTTCGTATCAAATAAGTACAACAGACTGTAGCGATTAGAAGGGTTTTTCTTTGAGCTTACTGAAGTCAAGCTCGGGATGCTGGGTCTTGAATCGATCGAATATCTGCTGTTTCTTGAGCTCCTCGCTAGACGGAAGTCCAGCTTGTTTCTGTTTCTGATCAAACATCATCTTCTCTACCATAGCACGAGTCTCGCCGTCCAGATCAGAAAGCTTGGACGTTTCAGGTTGAATCTTTGTGACGTCGATTTTGGGATCAGAAGTGACGACATGAGGCCACCATTCCTGCTGATTGACCTTTTCAAGTGAAATGACCAATTCTTTCTGGTCAATAACAGTCCAGGTAGATTCATCCAAGTTGACTTCGTTAAAGAGCTCACCATTAATCAGGTAGTCCTGTTGTGACTTGAGCTTTGCGGAAACGGCCCTCTTTTTGATGGAAACATCGAGTAATTTGGCACGGGTATTTGCAGCAAGAGGAATGGAAACGGTCACATCTTGGAGAGTTTGTTTGAATGAATAGGGAAGCTCAGTTACGGGGTCCGAGACGGGAGTCTCCTGTTGTTCTGGGATTTCCTCGATGACAGCCATGTTTGGTTGGGCGGGTTACTTATCTCTTTGGTGGAATATCTGAAAGGAAATGAAGGGCTTGGGGAGGTTTTGGGAGGTTTTGGGCGGAGGTATGGGTGGAGCGGAGCGGTAGTAACAATTCACCCAGTAAGAAATGACATTACTCATCACTAAACCATATGATTTCCGACTCCAATCATATACAAATAAATTCGTTGCAAGTAATATTAGTTTGAAAGTACTAGAGTATTGTAATTCTTTTTCGATAACAGCTACATAGTTCTGCCGATATTTATCTACTATTGGAGATCTTTCAACGTTTAGCTCGATAATTGGGAGGGCAACTTGTAGGTAGAATTAATCGGGTGCAGTTTGAAGGGAGTTGGGTAATTTCGGTAGACTTTTCGGGGGGACTCAGAATGACATTCGGGGGGAAAATGTTAGAAGTTTAGTTGGCATACGGGCGGGAACTCTCATACAGTTTACGGATATTTGAACTCCTTTCCTATCTTTCTCTCTTGAAATAATTGACTGAAGTACACAAACGTTCTGTGGTGGGATCGGCACACCAATTCGCCGTGTAGTTCATCCTCCCGCAGCTTTACTGGCACCAGATTTTGCCTGTTTTCGTGTTATTTTTTATCGTTGCCCACCTATAATTAACAGAGCCAACTGGCATTGATCGTATGAGCACCGCCCTAGTAGCACGCTTGAGGGGAAGTACGCTGCACAAAATCCCACAATGAATTAGCTAAACAAATGCATCTGTAATTTACCAATGTACGCTATTCTCACTTTTTTACGCGAATTCTAACTTTTCTCGTGTGTATTTTGTTTGATCCCCCCGTGCAAACACTGGAACTCTATACGTGTGAATGATTGATGCTACAGTGGTACAAACCTGAAGCTGCAACCAAAAAATTCCCCGAGCATGCAACAGGACAACGTCAAAAGAATACACAAATAGAACAGTAAAGAGACTGAGAACAGAATGATCAAATTTCCAAACAAACCATATAATCCACTGCCCAATCCAAGTCACATACATCTTCTTCTTCTTGTTCTTCTTCTCCCCTCCCTTCCACTTCACGTCCTTCCACCTCACCCACCCATTCCTCCATCCACCAACCCTCCTCTGTGTCTTCGTCACAGCCGTTCGTCTCTCACCTGCGCACTTTGAAACTGACACGACGCTGGCCTCCATCTCTCCACCATGGACTATTCGTCTACTCCTCAGAGGCATTCCATGGACTATTCGTCCTCGGGGGCGCTCGCGGGTACAAATTCTTCTCATTTGGCGCAGTCCACTACCCCCAACCGCCATTCCACTGGCACCATGTTACAGAGCTTCCATTACGCCAACGGCGCTGTTTCGGCAACAAACCCCCTTTTAACTGCTCAGCCTGCTCCTCACCATCATAACCAATCCAGCCTTTCCAATGTGATTATTCCGGAGGAACAGCTGGGGCTTCCTGATCTTTCAGGTCTCAACATGAACCACCATCAACATCAGCAGATGAACCCTGCACTAGCTATCAACACGCATAATTTGGGTCCTCCCAGTTCCGGTTCTCCTACTAGAAACTATAATGCTCATTTGAGCTCGTCTCCCGGTGGGAATCTTGCCGCCAGACGCAGCAGCCACGGCATTTACTTGGATTCTGTCAATGAACAGCATCAACAGCAGCAGCTTCAACCTGGTCAACATTCTCCAAGACACTCGTCTGCCCACATGTCACAAGCATTTCCTCAGTCGAATGATCTGCTCATCAATTCCAACGTCCACGGCATGACTTCTCCTTATTCCCCCATGTCCATTACTTCTCCTTCTACCCCCAAGAATGCAAAACTTCAACCTACTGCAGGTCATGCTTGGAGTGTTCAAGGATCTCCTCTGGGTACACCTAGTATGCGAACATCCCCTCCAAAGACAATTTATCTACCGGTCCAGCATTCCCCATCTGCATCTTCTTCTCAGCATCCGCAGACCCATCTATATGCCCACTCCTCCCCAAGACCTCCCCAGACGTCTATGGCTTCTGCTCTTCGTCATCAGTCTTCTGCTACTCAGTTGCGATCTGCTAAAGGTTCCATGAGTCCCCAATACTCTCCTTCACCTTCCTCGGGAATGGCTGCCAATATTGCTGCTCCAAGCTTTAGACACATTCGGTCCAAATCGGAGATTCCTCAGGCTCATCGAGGTCCTGCAAAGTACAGAAGGGCTCTTCCTGAAGGTGGTTTTATGTCTCCTGTTTCTGCTCTTACTGTTCATCTATCTTCTACCTACAACATCTGCAACCCGGCCTTCTCATACCAATCATCTAAAAATCCCCGTCGGGTTCTCACCAAGCCTTCGGATGGAAAGCTCAACAATGGATATGACAATGCTGATGCTGATTATATTCTCTATGTCAATGACATTCTGGGCACTGACGAGCAACGTCGTTATCTTGTATTAGATATATTGGGCCAAGGCACCTTTGGCCAAGTGGTCAAATGTCAGAACATGCTCAACAAGGAGATTGTGGCTGTCAAGGTTATTAAGAATAAGCCTGCTTACTTGAACCAGTCCATGATGGAAGTGTCCATTTTGGAACATTTGAATAACCATGTAGACAAGAACGACGAGCACAATTTGTTGCGTCTCAAAGACAGGTTTATGCATAAAGAACATCTGTGCTTGGTGTTTGAGCTCCTCAACTCCAATCTTTATGAACTCATCAAACAGAACCAATTCAGAGGTCTTTCCACTAATCTGGTCCGTGTGTTTGCGCAGCAGCTTTTAGATTCTCTTATGGTACTCAAAGAGGCTAGGTTAATTCATTGCGATTTGAAACCAGAAAACATTTTGCTCAAAAGTTTGGATTCGCCCGTCATCAAAGTAATTGATTTCGGCTCGGCCTGTCACGAACGCCAGACTGTCTACTCCTATATTCAATCTCGTTTCTACCGATCTCCCGAGGTCATTCTTGGTCTTCCATATACTACTTCAATTGATATGTGGTCTCTTGGATGTATTGTCACTGAACTGTTCCTTGGCTTGCCTATCTTTCCCGGTACATCGGAGTACAACCAACTAAGTCGTATCATTGAAAGTCTTGGAAGCCCTCCCAATTGGATGATTGAAATGGGCAAGAATGCAGGCCAGTTCATGGAAAAGTATACCGATGAGTATGGCAGAAAGCATTATCGTCTCAAGTCGCGTGAAAAGTATTCTAAGGAGTTCAATACTGACGAACAACCCAGTAAGCAGTATTTTCCTTCCACCAACTTGCGAGAGATCATCATGAATTATCCACTACCGAGGAGAAACCTCAAGAAGGCAGATATCGATCGTGAAATGGAGAACCGGGTTGCTTTTGTGGACTTCGTGTTGGGTCTGCTCAACATGAATCCATTTGAACGTTGGACACCTCATCAGGCAGCCAACCATCCTTTCATCAGTGAGACCAAGTTTGAAAGACCTTATGTGCCGTCATTTACTCCAAAAGATGATTTCAGAAGTCAAAGACAGTCAGCTGTGCCTTCTTCTCTTCGAACTGGCAATCAATCGGCAGCTCCTTCAACTACTAATATTCTGGCCCAGCAGCAGCAGCAGCAGCAGCAACAACAACAACAACAGCAACAAGCTCAGGCTCAGGCACAAGCTTTTGCTCCAACAATTCCTGCAATCCAAGTTTCTAATGGACCACCATTTGTTGCTAGCAACTCAACAATATCGTCCAACTACTATACTCCCGGTCTGTCTGGAGAACAAGTAGCGGCTCCTTCGAGCAATTACCAGGTCCCCGGTGCTCATATTGGTTCTCAGGCTTTACATGTTGTACCAGCTCAGGTCTCGGCAAATCAATATCTTCCAGCATCTCTGCAGGCTCCTCCTATTCCACAGACTCACAACCAGTTCCTACAGCAATCGCGGAGACCCCGCGCAACCACTATTGGCCAACTAGACTCCATCCCTGCTCCGATACAGCGTGCTAGTGCTCTCATTAACAATAGTCAGCCAATCAGGGCTCAGCAAAGCCCAGCATACATTCCTCCGCCAGATTTGTATGGTCAGGGAGGAAATAGTCAAGCCGCTCATAAGAATATGGCATATGGAAGCCAAGGTCAAAGCACCGAAGTGGTACGAAACTTGGAGAATGGACTGTATGACCAAGGAATCTAACGTTGTTTGTTATTTGATTGATTGATTGATTGGATGTGCACTTTTGTTAGACTACGGCATTGCGTTTACTTAGAATGATATATAGTTGTCTCTCATGCATAATATTTCTTTTTCTGTTTCTTCCACTATTGTTCGTTTGGAGTATTGTGCAATGTAATCTCGTGGTTAGACGGTCCTAGAGGGGAATATGAAGGAAGATGGAACAAATTTGCTTTTTAGTGCAATTAAATCAAGTAAAAGAAAAATAACCTTTGCTATGTAGTGTTCTACCCGGTATTTTTTTTCTCTATGTAGTCAGAAATAATACCTCCGGTCCGACCCCACTCATCGGTTCAAAGACAGTGGCATTCTCACCGAGGCTAACATCTGTTTTCATTTATAGTCAGCTGGTCCATTTGGGTTCCCGAAGGATGGAATTTTTGGTGAAATCCGCTAATTAAGTACGATTTACATTGTGCGTTCTCTAATGATTCTCGGTTTGACGACATGATTGGAATAAAACAATTAAACTATTGTCCTCGTCAAGCTAAGCATGAGAAGTCAGACAGGCTGGAAGCAGCTTATCCAGTGGTATATTTCGAACATTAGTTGAATTTAAGAAAACTTTGAGATCAAATTTATAATTTATCGGCATATATTTAGTCGAACATTGAGTATTTACTCGCTGTTAATATACTTCGGCTCTATTACAGCCCGTTGCTAACCATACCGGCTCTAAGAAATTCCGTTGCAGTCACAAGACTAAATCCTTTACAATTGTTATGCACTTTTGATACATCCTACTAACGTCTACAAACTCTCCATCAAAGTGGGAATAATGATTCTTATAGTTACAAACTGTTATCATAAAACTCCACCTTAAGAGCCACTTGTCGGGTCCGAATTGCACCGGATGAAGACCCCTGCATGACCTGATAGCCCCCCGCGTATTTTCCCCGCCTGATGCCTTCGCACGGCTGCATTCAATATCAGCCAGGTATTAAAAGTCTGAGAATGGCATCAACTGAAGTCCACTGGATATTCTAACATATTATAATCTATTACATTTCAATGACTGAATTGGTGTTTCAAGAAATCGTTACTAGCACAGATGAAGAGAAACAGGTTGCTGCAAAGAGGAGAAGAGTGTATATGCGACCGTTCTATCTCTTCACTATCAACTCCTTGATTGCCGAAGTGATGTTCCTGGTAGTTGGCTGCACTGTCTTCACCAATTGGGAACATCTACCAGGAAAGCTGTTTTGGACCATCGTTGCTTGTCCCCTTGGCATGGGTGGTTTGATGGGTGGACTGATCAACACCTTCGTCACTGATTACCACTACGGCAACAAGGCGGCACTTTTCACTGGTCATCTGTCGCTACTTACGCTGGGAATTTGCAATGTGCTTTGCTGGAATTTGGATCATGTGTTTCATTTCTTTGGATCCCATCTCCCCCAGGCATTCTGGTGGTGGAATTTACGATATCCCATGATATGGATTGTTGGATACTTGAATGGCAGGCTTCTGTTCACTGAAGAGGGTCAAAAGACCCTGACAAAGCTTGGGTTATAGCTGGTAGATTTTTGTGGTGTTATACAGCACTGACTGACCAGTAGATCTAGTTAAATAAGGGGTAAAGTCTAGACAGAACATTTATTCAAACCGTATAGTATTCAAATCGTATAGTATTTGAATCGTATAGTATAGACTTCGTTATCCTGCTCAGACAGTACAAAATGCTACGACAACATCACTCCAAGGGTCGAATAACTGAAATTTCATTTGAAATAAAAGCTGAATATTTCAATCTAAGTAATAATATGCATTATCTCGTCGCCCAAGTCCCTCAGAGTATACATCTGTTCATAACACACACGCAAGGCTGAACGCACGGCTGGCTTCACTAGAAGAGCCCAAACCAGTTCAAGCAATCAGTGTCGTCAGCAACCAAGTTGCACTGCCAATATTGAAGTGCAGATTTGGGGGTCAACGTACTGAACGGACATCTTGTTTAAATCTGTTGCATCAGGATCCCAGGATTGATAAGTAGAAATTATCGATATAGACTTGGCAGATTCTCTAGGAGCACGTGCTTGAATCCCACCTAGACGAACTACTGTACAGACATGGCCGAAGCCAGTAGACCCAAAAAGTGTAAGTAATAGCATACTGCAGTGCTATGGAACAGTTCTAATTTCAAGTTTTGGCGACTGGAATTGCCCATGGAAGCTTCATTTTAGCAAGTGATGAGGTCACCAATGGTCCAGGACCGAAGAATCTAGCTCAGCTGGTACTGGATAAGGTCCCCATTGAGAAAAAAAAGGTGAGTATTTGATGAATCTATTTTGATGGTTGTATATTGATGACCTATGAAAGTATTTTCATTCATGACGTATAAGATATTTGCTAACCTGTCAGTTGACTTTGACTCACGAGGACTTGAATGTGCATTATGTTACTACTGGCAAAGGGGATCAATGGCCGCTAGGATTAACATATTATGCGGTCACCAAGAATTCGGCAGAAAGAAAAGCCTGTTTTCTGTTTCTATTCAAGCTGGAGAAACTATTTGAAGAGAAATACCTGGCAAAACTATCGCCTGAGGACACTGTAGAGACCTTATTGGGCAATGCGGAGCTAACCCGCGACCTCAATGATCTGACTCAAGCTGCAGAAAGCGGAGATGACGATCCGGCAGGAATGGCCAAAAAAGAAATCGATCAAGTCAAAAACATCATGGTTGAAAACGTAGAACGTCTTCTTGAACGTGGAGAGCGAATCAATCTGCTGGTGAGTAAGACAGATCGAATGAACCACAATGCAGCAGCTTTCCGACGACGCACTGTGCATCTGCGAAGAAACATGTGGTGGCAGAATGTGAAATTCAGTGCTCTATTTATACTAATAGGTATATTGAGCATATATCTGCTATTTGCATTTGTATGTGGGTTATTCATGGAGCATTGTTTATAACTTAAATGTTTGTAGTAGTTATATATTAAGATCGATATTGGTTGGAGATTGATAATTGTCGGGTCTCACCAACCTACTCCACTTGCCATCAACCAACTAACTGGTATTTAGTTTAATCATTCTCTGTTCTGTCAACCATGCCACCTAAAGGTTGGAGAAAATATGCCGATGGGTTTCGGCCAGTAAATAGCAGTGGTCAGCCATTGAGAGAAAAAGAGAACTATAGCATTGAGGTGAGTGAAGTCAAGAGGAATATCACGGTCTACGCGTAGATCAACTGTTAACACTTCAGGACCTTCTTTTGCCAAGAACCACGGTAACAAAACTTGCTAAAGAAGTTCTACCGGCAGATACTCAGATTCCCAAAGACGGCGTAACAGCATTGCTGCGAGCTAGCACAGTATTTATTAGTTATATCAGCACAGCGTGAGTACCTTCTAGATCAACCTTCGGATCCACGAAGTTTTGAAGAATGATGATTCATAAACATTATTAGAAATCTCCGTGATATTCTTAAAGAATTTCATTTTGAATAGTTCTACATTTGAACAAATCTAACTTCAGGGCCAATAAAACTGCTCATGATAGCTGCCGAAAGGTGGTGAAACCCCAGGACGTGTTCAAGGCGTTAGAAAACGTCAATTTAGCAGGATTTATACCTGAGATTCGGCAAGATCTGGAAAAATACGAGGCCTATCGAACAGAGAAGAAAACACGTGCGGGATCCAGTGCTTCTGCAGTATTGGAGGATATTAGTGATGACGAGGAGAAACTCGTAGCTGATGAAGAGACTGGGGCTGATCATGAGCTTGTCAATAAGAAATTGAAGCTTGTTGAAGAGCAAGATGGAAGAAGCACCGAAGATGAAACAGAAGAGGAAACTGGTATTGCTGACGAAGAGGACGATCCCAGTGCTACAGAAGCAGAAATTACATTGAACTCCGCGGTAAACGAGACTGTTGATGCTGATGAAACTCTTGATGAAGAAACCGCTGAAATGGAGGATTCAGTTGGAGATCTAGGAAATGCAAATACAAATGCCAATGACAGCGACGAAGAAGAGGATCATGAGACTGTTAATTTCCGAGCCAAGTAGAAAAAGAGAAGAATAGGGCTTAGAAGATTACGTAGAAATGAAGCGCATGGGATAGTACGTAGGAATGGGATGAGGATTGAATTTTATTTGAGAAGCAGTGAGATTCTTTGAGTTGAATGTTGACTTAGTATTGACTGAGAAATACCTGAACAAGTTACTTATTGAGCGGGCAAAATCGCGAGTGGACATCGTGAGCAGACAATATTTGACCGTAGTACGATGGAGAGATAGAAACGTTTAGGGACTCATTAATATTTTAAAATATTATTCGATCTACTAGCTAAGTAATACTTCATTATACCATTCATCAGTTAATCATGATTGTTGGTCGAATGTATAACGATATTCCACTGCAAGTCAACTGCTCAACCACGACATCAGTTTACACGTCTTCTTGATTGGAACGGCTAAAAGTAACATAGTCGAAACTTTATACCAATTCAACCTTAAAATCATGAAAATCTACGTGTTCCTGTTTATTCAACCATTCTGCAAGTTACTGGAGTGATCTGAGTTAGATAGCCGAGTAGTTTCAGGGATTCCGCCTTAGATCTGCCTCACATCAGACAATAATGTCGTGAATTCACCTTGAAACACATCGTCAACTAGCAAGCTAAAGCACCTAAAACACAAACGCAAATACGAATGCGTGCAAAATATACACAAAATAGTCACAAACAAGCACAATTAACCGTACAATTAAACGCAATAAATGTATAGTACGAATTCTAGTATAAATCAAAGTGCAAATATTCAATCCAGTCAGTAATATCAATATCCAGCATCAGTCAATAGCTACCATCACATCTCATCTTGTTCTCCACAGTGCCATGGCCAAAGAAAACACTCACACTAAGTTACGGATGAGTTAACGTTTGGGGAAATGCCAGGATGCAGGACAGCAGCACCACGATATCATGATAGTAAAAATCTAGATAGATTCAGTAGAACTGAACTCCACGATATCCCCAAGAGTCTCGCAGTATCTTTTAAACATTCCAACGCTTGTAACGTTCATGTGTGCTTGTTTTGCACATCCCTATCATCACCAGTCCGCCGGGGCTGAAAACCTGGTGTCACTGTGACGTCAGATAATCGCAAACTTCGGCAAACAATCAGGTCCTCCACAACCGCAACCTCCCTCTACTCCTCGTCATCTCATTTATCTATCGACCTTTCCTCATACCATCCTCTTCAACCCTTCCTCTTGCTCTGGCTTTGAGTCCATTCTTCCGTCTGTCGCGCCCATCCCCCAGTGTCATCACCACCTCACCAACACTGGCCATATCTTGTTTGTTCCTTCGAATCCTCCCTCCAACTTAACAGTCACCACCACCACCTCTTGACCCGAGCACTGTCAACCCACTGCCTTCCATCTGCCTCCGTTTGCATTACATTGCCCTTCAAATATCGGCATATATCCATCTGAATTTAATATTCTCTTGTCTCCAATCAATTTAGGACTAATCCTTTCCCCCCTACGCATCCACGTTCTCTAATTCTAGAGAGTCCTTTCCTTTTCAGCATGGCGGTGTTCGAAGTAAGTAGAAATGCTGGCGTATAATGCCTGTGTAGCACTTTTGATGGTTACTGTTTCATCGACATGGCATTCTATGATACTTCCAGTATTAAAATCTCTTGTCGTTGCTTGTTGTTGTCTTGTCTTGTCATGTCTTGTCTTGTCTTGTCTTTTCTAGACCTTTCTGTTCTAACTTGCCCCAGAATCTTAAGAACTTCATCAGGCATGGAAAACAGGCCTACGGAAATAATTCAAGTACGGCTCCGTTACCGATTTCTGAGCAGAAGAGTCATTCCCAGCCTATTTTGAGATCAGAATATGATGGTGTTCCAATCAATTCTGCGCCTGTGCCCGTCCCTGGTGCCCAGGTAGCCCCGCCGACAGTGGACGAACCCAAGACAAAAGCATATGACAGTGCCGTCAAACAGATTGTCGCCAGCGAAAATGAGCAACGTGCATACATGCCAACCTATTCGGGTCTAGAACGATATCGCTTGCTCGAAAAAATGGGTGATGGTGCTTTCTCCATTGTCTACAAGGCATTTGATACCCAGTCTAACCAGCATGTCGCTCTTAAGGTGATCCGAAAGCAGGACTTGAACCCTTCTCAGGTAGGTTATCCCCTCTTCTTCCCGATTCTCCCCATTCCTTTGACTGCCAAGGCGTAGACGGTGATTTGTTTCGTATACTGACATTAAGAATCAGCGTCATTTAGGAGAAGCAGTCCGGAACATGGAGCAATCCGATCAGGTAATTATGAACTGCCTATACATTTACAGCTTTTAGGATACAAAGCTAACTAATTATCTAGCGCTCTACCATCCTCAAGGAAGTGGCCATCATGCGTCAGCTATCCCATCACAATGTGGTTGCTCTCATTGACTTCCAAGAAACCCCCGATTACTACTTTATCGTCCTGGAACTGATCCCTGGTGGAGAGTTATTCCATCAGATTGTCCGTCTAACCTATTTCTCGGAAAATCTGTCGCGTCATGTCATCATCCAGGTCGCTGAAGCTGTTCGGTATCTGCATGAAGTGGCTGGTGTGGTCCATCGAGATATAAAACCGGAAAACCTTCTGTTCTACCCATGCGACTACGTCCCATCCAAAGTCAATATAGTTCGAAAGGGTGAGGATGCTAACAAGGCTGATGAAGGTGAATTTAGACCTGGAATTGGTGCAGGAGGAATCGGCACCATAAAACTGGCAGACTTTGGTCTTTCCAAAATCATCTGGGACTCCAAGACCATGACTCCTTGTGGCACTGTGGGCTACACAGCGCCTGAAATTGTAAAGGATGAGCGATACTCGAAATCAGTAGACATGTGGGCCTTGGGCTGTGTGCTGTATACCATTCTGTGCGGGTTCCCTCCGTTTTACGACGAAAGCATTGAAGTACTGACTGCCAAAGTGGCCAAGGGCCAATACAGTTTCCTCAGTCCTTGGTGGGATGAAATCAGTCCCCTGGCGAAGGATCTTGTGAGCCATTTATTAGAAGTCAATCCTGAAAAGAGGTATAATATCGATGAGTTTCTGGCCCATCCTTGGATACAAGAAGCATACCAGCCTGTTCAACAACAGCAGGTGCCAGTTTCCGTGCCGGCTTCTCAGACTGTGCCAGTGCAGATCTCTACTGAAGCAGTTTCAAATATTGTATCCAGCACTCCTCAGGTAATGACGCCAGCAGCTGCTACGCTCAAGGAAGTGTTTGATGTGTCCAACGCTGTGTACCGCATGGAGAACGACAACCGACGGGCCAACCAGTTTGGCAACAACTTCGGTACCCAGGTTTCGATTGTGGAAGAAGAGGATGATGAGGAGGATGATGAGGGTCTTCTTATTGGCAAAAAGTCGTCACCAATGGACCAGGTTCAACGAGGCATGGAAAGAGTGTCGGTGCGAAACACCCGAGCTCCTTTGGACTCTGCCAGTACAGCCAACTCTGCGCGCCGAAAGCGTCAGCAGGTTTCGCATGTACCGGGAGGATTCTTTGAGCTGAATTTAGATGGAGCCACATTGTTGGGTCGAAGAAAACAGAATGGTGGCAATCCTCCTATACCGAGTTTGAGCTGATCCTGTCTAGTCTGCGTTACGTTACGTTACATGCTATCGATTAATCGATTGATACTATGATACTATCTTATGATTTTAACACTCTATTACACTCTAATATTCTACGCATAACAATATTGATGTAGTCCATTGAATACACTCTGAAATAAACTACTTCTGTGTCATTTATGTCTTTTAATGTTGTTCCAGTCGTTAGCCGTTGTTCTGTAATCATTGGAAGCTTGATAGCTGACAATTAAGCTCGGGCCATCATCTCGTAATTTAATAGAGCAAGTATTGGCTATCAAGCTCAATTCTTTGTCTGTTATCGTTAACTTGTCCTCATTGTCTGTCATCATTAATTTGTTCTCATTGTTTATTATCCAGTTATTATCATTGAACATCTCTTAACGATTGAACTTTGGAGCATTTGCTTTGCCGTTGGTACCAGTTTTTCAGTGCGGCTACTTGATGGCAACTTAAAATTGCGTTGCCACGACAACAATTGGACTCTAATTTACGCAGAGCCAGTAACTGCTTTGATATAGTAAGCCAAGGTCAGTCAACGGATCCAGACCTTCTGTACATGGTATATAGAAGTAGATAATATATGAGGAAATGATAATAATGATTTAAAAAAAACCTTCGACTGCGTTTTAGTAATTTCTTCTGTGACGTGGTCGATTTTACTGCAAACACCCCCTCTCCCCTACTTCGTTGCTTGTAACCTAAACGTGTTTTTTTTCAACTATACATGATAATTTTTTTTTTGGGTGTGAAATTTTGTATATCAATAAATTTTCTGCGGTTTTTCTCTTCTCTTCCCACCACTTAACCAACAAATATGGCTGCGTCAGAAAAGCAAGAGTCCATCAAGGTGTTGGACGAGCTCTTTTCCAAGCTCGTTATCGCATCCACTTCCGAGGAGCGAACTGAAGCTTCTAATAATGTCGCTTCTTTCATCAATGGTCCAATTGAGGAGCATGATGTTCCTGAAAAATTTTTCAAGGACCTGAAGGCAGCTATCAACAACAAGAAGGATGTTTCTGCGCGACAGAGTGCGCTGGAAGCTTTTGCCGCTATTTCTGGCAGCAAGGAGCTTTCCCCTAGTGTCGAACCTGCTTTGGTTCTTCTGGCTGGTGATGTTTTGGAAAAGGCTGGTGACAAGAATGCTGAAATCAAGACTCTTGCCTCCGAGGCTATTCGAACTCTTTCCAAGAATATCACTCCTCGATCTGTCAAGGCTTTCTTGCCTGTGTTGACCAACTCTATTGCCAACTCCAACAAGTGGACCGAGAAGGTTGCTGCTTTGGAATCGGTTTCTTTGTTGGTTGACGCTGCTCGAGACCAGATTGCATTGCGAATGCCCGAGCTTATTCCCGTACTTTCTGAGGCCATGTGGGATACCAAGACTGAGGTCAAGAACCAGGCCACCAAGACTATCACCAAGTCTACCGATACCATTGACAATAAGGATATCATCAAGTTCATTCCTGCCCTGATTTCCTGTATTGCCGACCCCAAGGAGGTTCCTGAGACTGTTCACTTGCTGGGTGCTACCACCTTTGTGTCTGAGGTCACCACTGCTACTCTTTCCATTATGGTTCCTTTGCTTTCTC
The DNA here is from genome assembly GCA_030705125.1 of Zygoascus bituminiphila. Lineage (NCBI taxonomy): Eukaryota > Fungi > Ascomycota > Dipodascomycetes > Dipodascales > Trichomonascaceae > Zygoascus > Zygoascus bituminiphila. Next base: position 21,556 of record JANIWT010000004.1, on the reverse strand, counting down.
GAGGTCTTGCTGAGCGAGAGACTGGTATCAAGCGAAAGGCTGCTGTCATTATTGATAACATGTGCAAGCTTGTCGACGACCCTCAGGTTGTTGCCCCATTTTTGGGCAAGTTGTACCCTTCCTTGAAGCAGAACTACTCTATCATTGCTGATCCCGAAGCTCGAGACGTTACTCTTCGAGCCATCAACACTCTTAAGCGTGTTGGTGAGATTGGTGATGATGACAAGATCCCCGAGATCTCCACTGCTGGTGACACTTCTGTCAACCTGAGCATCATCAAGGACCTCATCAAGGATAAGAAGGTTAATGCTCGATTCGACTACATTGTCGAATACATTGCTTCCATTGCTGGTGACCTTATTGACGAGCGATTGATCCACCCTGGTGACTGGGTTGAGTCTCTGCGACCCTTCTTTGTTGTATTCTTGCACTCCGATGAAGCCGAGAAGATCATTGAGGAGCTCCGATCCAAGTCGGTTGCTAACATCCCTGGTGGACCTGCCTTTGACGAGGAGGACGACGAGGGTGAGGATCTCTGTAACTGTGAGTTTTCTCTTGCCTACGGTGCCAAGATCTTGCTGAACCGAACCCAGCTTCGACTGAAGCGTGGACGACGATACGGTCTTTGCGGTCCTAACGGTGCCGGTAAGTCTACTCTTATGAGAGCCATTGCCAACGGCCAGGTTGAAGGTTTCCCCACTCAGGAAGAATGTAAGACTGTCTACGTCGAGCATGACATTGACGGTACTCACGCCGATCTCGGTGTCGTAGAGTACGTCACTGCCACCTGTGGTGAAAGTGTAGGATCCGACGAGGAGATTCGAGCTCAGCTCATTGAGTTCGGTTTCACCGACGAGATGACTCGAATGCCCATCACCTCTCTTTCTGGTGGTTGGAAGATGAAGCTCGCTCTTGCTACCGCTGTGTTGCGACGAGCTGATATCTTGTTGCTTGATGAGCCCACTAATCATTTGGATACTGTCAATGTTGCCTGGTTGGTCAACTACTTGAAGACCTGTGGCATTTCCTCCATCATTGTCTCCCACGACTCTGGTTTCTTGGACAATGTCTGCCAGTACATTATTCATTACGAACGATACAAGCTTAAGAAGTACAAGGGTAACTTGTCTGAGTTTGTGCGAAAGGTACCTGCCGCCAAGTCCTACTACGAGCTTGGAGCCTCTGATCTTGAGTTCCGATTCCCCGAACCTGGTTACCTTGAAGGTGTCAAGACTAAGCAAAAGGCTATTGTTAAGGTTTCCAACATGACCTTCCAGTACCCTGGCACTACCCGACCTCAGGTCACTGGTATTAACTTCCAGTGCTCTTTGTCTTCTCGAATTGCCGTCATTGGTCCTAATGGTGCCGGTAAGTCTACTCTGATCAACGTGTTGACTGGTGAACTTTTGCCCACTGAAGGTGAGGTCTACGTGCACGAAAATTGCCGAATTGCCTACATTAAGCAGCACGCTTTTGCCCATATTGATAATCATTTGGACAAGACTCCTTCCGAGTACATTCAGTGGCGATTCCAGACCGGTGAAGATCGAGAAACCATGGATCGAGCCAACCGACAGATTGACGAAAACGACGAGGAGGCCATGAACAAGATCTACCGAATTGAAGGTACTGCCCGACGAGTCGCTGGTGTCCATTCACGAAGAAAGTTCAAGAACTCTTATGAGTATGAATGTTCTTTCTTGCTTGGTGAGAACATTGGCATGAAGTCTGAGCGATGGATCCAGATGGGTTCCGTCGACAATGCCTGGATCCCCCGATCCGAGTTGGTTGAGTCCCACGCTAAGTTGGTTGCTGAGGTTGACATGAAGGAAGCTCTTGCTTCTGGTCAGTTCCGACCTTTGACCCGAAAGGAAATTGAGACCCATTGTGCTATGTTGGGTCTTGAAGCCGAGTTGGTTTCTCACTCTCGAATTCGAGGTCTTTCTGGTGGTCAGAAGGTCAAGCTTGTATTGGCAGCCTGCACCTGGCAGCGACCCCATTTGATTGTTCTTGACGAACCTACCAATTATTTGGACAGAGACTCTTTGGGAGCCTTGTCTAAGGCCTTGAAGGAATTCGAAGGTGGTGTTGTACTTATTACCCATTCTTCTGAGTTCACCAAGGACTTGACTGAGGAAGTCTGGGCCGTTTTGGACGGTAAGATGACTCCTTCCGGTCATAACTGGGTTTCCGGTCAGGGCTCTGGTCCTCGATTGGACAAGAAGGACGGCGATGAAGAAGACAAGTTCGATGCTTTGGGTAACAAGATTGAAATCAAGAAGAAGGCCAAGAAGCTGTCAGCTGCTGAATTGCGAAAGAAGAAGAAGGAGAGAATGAAGAAGAAGAAGGAGTTGGGCGATGATTATGTGTCTGACGAGGAGGATTTGTAATCTGGTTAGGTTCTTCTTAATTATTTACATATGGCGATTAGTGACTATAGGAACATCAAAATATAGATAGCGTTACTTCCGAAATTTGGGGCTGTAATAATAATGATTGTACCGTTGAAATATGATGATGGGTTTTTACTTGATTAGTCGACCAATTCTTATCATTACATCATACTATTCCCATGCCAATAGACTACGATCATCTCACAGCCCTTGCGAAGAATTTATATGAGACATCAGGCAAGGATCGGATAATTATAACTATTTCCGGGATTCCCGGCTCTGGTAAAACCACTGCTGCTGGTATAGTTGGTCAGAAACTGATTGATCTGGGAATCGAGACTACTGTAGTTCCTATGGATGGGTTTCATTACTATAGAGATGAACTGGATAAAATGGATGACCCCAAAGAGGCCCATAGAAGAAGAGGTGCTCCTTTTACGTTTGATGCTCAGAAACTAGTGGATTTGGTGAAACAGATCAAACTATCGTATGGAAAGGTTGTAACTGCTCCTGGATTTGACCATCTCAAGAAAGATCCATCCCCGGGAGAAATTGTCATATCGGCAACCAGCAAAATTATCTTGGTCGAAGGACTGTATTTGCTTCTCTCTGATAAACCTTGGAACCAGATTGCCCCGCTGGTGGACGAGAAATGGCTTCTCGATGTACATGAATCAGTAGCTCGTGATAGAGTCGCTCAAAGACATGTTGCTAGTAAGATTACGCCTAATATTGAATTGGGCTACCAACGATTCGATGATAATGATGGTCCTAATGGAAAATATTTGTTAAGCCATTCAATTGAGCCCGATAGGAGGATACAATCTGGCTGATCTATGATCATGACGATTGAAGACAATACAAATACTACTATGTCCCGCTATTCGTTCTTTTTCTTCCAATTTAGTTCGAAATAACCTCGTCATCCGAATCCTGGAAATATTCTTTGTCGTACTCCTGTCTCAAAACTAGACTGACATGTCGAAGGAAATCCCAGTTTGGCCATAATGCACTGGTTTCACTTGGAGAATACCAGTGATTGATGCTAACAGAGATATTAACTAACGATTCGGACCCTGAGCTCGATAATGGAACTGAATATGCACTGCTGAGGTTGGTTTCAACGTCATTACTCAACAGCTTGACAGTACTGAGATCAGGAATCTCCACTTGATGGTACCACAATACCGGAATATATAAAGAGTCGCCTGGACCTAATAACAATCGATATCTCTTATATTGTAGAATATCCAGATCTTTGGGATCAATAGTAGGGAACAGAGTTCTGCGGGACTGTTGGTCTTCAGCATCGAGCTCCGCACAAATCTGCCGAACCTGGGCCGCAGTATTAGATTTTCCATCTAGTGTTATATGTCGTTTTCCAGGCTCTCCTACTTTTAGCAGAAGCTCTCCAGTATCGTCGTCGTATGCATATTTTGCTCTTGTCAGGAACTTTTCCTCCACACCATGAACGTTGGATGGCGGAATGAGATAGATAATCTTGTAGCCAGAGATCTGATGATAAACGTTCTCATAGTTATCATTATGTAGGCGTGATATTGTGCCTTCTCCGCCGATCCATAAATTACTAGCTTCAGGATCACTCAATTCAGCGGCTAATGCTGGCTGGTAGAAATCCCGAAAATATTCTCCAAAAAGACCAAAATTATTATCTTGAGTCTGCATATAATATACAGGTTCACTGCTCTTGTGATTCTCGAGCTTCTCAATCAACTTTGCGACTGTCATGTTCACTGTTGCTGGTTCCACAAATATTTCATTATGCAGGGGAGCATCAGCATTACCGTACGGAGTGACAGCAACAGCTGTTTCTATCGTACCAATGAGACCTTTGAGTTCATTAACACTCATTTTTGTTTTAGTCCCGCCTTGACCAAATTGAATGAACTGTGGAAACTGATCATACATGATATGCCATATGCGTTGATCTGACTTTTGATCCAAACTACTGTGATTAGAAGAGTCTGACGTAGGAAAGTCCTCATTCATGAAAAAAGTTTCTATTCTATCTGGCAGGTTCGCATTATGTATATCCACCTGCTTTTGCATACCTTGAAGTATTCTGTTGCTGAATTCCATGATGAACTCGGAACACCGAACTGTTCAGGTACTCGGTAAAATCAATCAATCCGCACGCAATTCTACCCAATATACCTAAAATTTGAAGGTGAGCACTTCTCATGCAAACATTTTATTCAAATGTACAGTAATTACATAAATAATCGTCTAGAAATATTAAACTCGTTACAAGGCTATATCACAATATGGTGATGCAGCTAAAGGAAAGCAGGTCATATCAAAGTCCCCACTGAGCCATACCAGACCACAGTCAATCAAAAAGCACAACTAATGGTTAAGTTATTAAAATTCCGAAGAAACCAAAGGAGTGCTGGTTCCATTGACATCATTGTAGCCCTTAATATCCTTGAGAATTCGATCGAGGCATCCCGACGCAGCAGCTACCAGACCAAGAATGGGTTTGGATGGGCCAAGAACTCGAGAAAGATACTCCGGGTGATACTGGGTACCAACGTAGTAAGGATGGTTAGGAAGTTCAAACACTTCCATACGTAACCCGGTTTCATCCTTGGCCACAAATCGTCCACCGGCCTTCTCAATTTCATCAATGTGATCAGGGTTGACTTCGTATCGGTGTCTATGTCTCTCTTGAACCTTCTCAACTCCACCATACAGCTGTCGCAACTTGGACCACTCTGAGCCCTGCTGGAAAACAGAATCTCGAGAGCCCAGGCGCATAGTACCTCCCATGTGGGTCTTGGAGACTTCAGGCATAAACACCACAATAGGATCCGCCACGGTCTCGTCCAGTTCAATGGAATTGGTCTTCATGCCAAGAACATCTCGACCAAACTCAATGACAGCAACTTGGAAACCAAGACAAATACCAAGATAAGGCACATTATTTTCTCGTGCCCACTTGGCTGCAAGGATCATTCCTTCAGTGCCTCGGGTTCCAAATCCACCAGGAACAAGAATACCATCGGCAGAGCACAAAGTACCCCATGCCTGATGGTACTTGATCTTGTCACTGGTGGAAGTGTCAATTTCAAGGTCGGTAGCTTCGATCCACAGAATCTCCAGCTTCTTATCGCATCGCATAGCTGAGTGCTCCAGAGACTTCACCACTGAGATGTACGAATCCTGGAGATGAGTGTACTTGCCAACCAAAGCAATCGACACCTTTTCGAATGATCGATCATGAGACTGAGTTAGTTCAGTCCAGGCCTGCCACAGATCATTTCCCTTGGCAACCCGTTCATGAGAAAGCTTGATCTTGTCCAAACCGAACTTATCGGAGATGAACTTGACAAGATTCTGATCTCGTAGAAGAAGAGGAACATGGTAGGTAGAGTTAACATCATGGACACCAAGTACCTGATCAGGCTGAACGTGACAGAACATGGCGATCTTCTCCATAGCCTCTCTGCCCAAAGGTTCAGAGCATCGGCAGGCAATGATATCTGGAGTAAGACCCAGAGATCGCAGATCCCGAATAGCAGCCTGGGTGGGCTTGGTCTTCTTCTCGCCATTGATAACGGGCACCAAAGAAACGTGAATCAATGCAAAGTTTTCCCGTCCAACTCGGAATTGAAACTGTCGCAGGGCCTCGACAAAGGGAGCTGATTCGATATCACCTACAGTTCCACCAAGCTCGACAATACATACATCAGGAACCTCATTATCCTGATCGACAGGAATCTTGGACACCTCTTCAATCCATTCCTGAATAGCATTGGTCAAATGGGGAACGACCTGAACAGTCTTGCCCAAATAGTCACCCTTTCGCTCCTTCTCAATCACCTGACGGTAAACCTTGCCAGTAGTGATATTATGATTATGAGTAAGAGTGACATTGAGATACCGCTCATAGTTTCCAAGATCGAGATCGGCCTCGCCACCATCGTCCAGAACGAATACTTCACCGTGCTCCAAAGGAGACATGGTACCAGCATCGATGTTCATGTACGGGTCGATTTTGATCGATGTCACTTTTAAACCTAACGTTTTAAGCAACATACCCGTGGACGAGGCGATTACGCCTTTTCCAATGCCAGAAATGACACCTGCTGGTTAGTCTGACGCGTCGCAAGAAAACGAGGTCGTATTGCTAAAACCCACCTCCAGACACTACAACGTATTTCATGGTTTTGGATCCGATAAAAAAAGAGCTTGAGTTCGTCTTTACACGCAGATTATATTTCTATAGCAGCAAATTATACTGCCCTCCCTGTCAAGCCAAAAGTATACCAGACGGTCTGATTTGGTAAAGAGAAGGGAAGGAGAGAAGTAGGAAATTTTTTTTGCGCCGCTTAATGACAGCCTGTGCAACAGCCGCGCGTCAAAAGCGTTAGTGTAGCTTGACCCAATGTGGAATATTGATTACCCGGTGTCCACTTCAAGAAAGGCTGGCAGCATCGAAGTTGACCACCAGGTGTTTTGCGATCGTTCAAGCCAAGACTGTAATAATTTTGGGCACAAAGCTCTGGAAGTCGGCGGTTTGTAAAAATTGGAACAGAACGTATCTTGGAATTTGATATCAAATTGTGGAATAGTATAATATAGAAGTACTGGTGTTATATTCTCTTTGTCTCTTTTTGCTATCCCTTTTGCTCTGCAACCTCTTGACCTCTTCCCTCTGTACCTGTTGCTCTGCTACCTCTTACCTACCTCTTCATCTCTACCTTTTCATAATGGAAACAGCCTCTGAAACGGCACCGTTACTTGGAAGTTCAAGCAATCATTATGCTCCAGCTCGAGTGGAAAACTCTTCTGTGAATCCTTCAAATCCTGCTGGTCATGCCAGTAGCAGACCAGTTTTCCCTACCGCAGCTCGTTCAGCTACTCGTCTTGGCCCTCAGCGTACCACTTATGTCACCCACAAACTCAAGCTGCTACCGGATGACGATTTACCGGAAGATACTGTAGACTCTGAGAGAGAAGTTTATTCACAGCTGGCGAGGATCAAAGAGGTTTCTGCCCGAAAGGACGCTGAAAGACTGGGGAAAGCTCATCGTTCAATGCTGCCTAGAGTCACAGCATACTGTACTGCAGGTAGTTATCGCATTAGCGATCTGGCTAGGTATCTTTCGGGTCGTAAAGCCTATAAGGCTGTGCCAAAGATATTTGATGAGTGTCTATATACTCCGTACTACTACAAGCGAGATGCATCGTCGCCTAGTCGTTCTAACGGAACTGCCAAAGGCGGAGAAGATCTAGTTCGGCTGACAGATGAAGGTGGAGAAATAGACCCCTCTGTGGGGGACAGAAGCGAGGTATTTATTTTTGACTATGGTGTGGTAGTATTTTGGGGGTTTTTGGAATCTGAAGAGCGTCGGTTTCTTAAGGAACTTCCTCGGTTTGAGAATGAGAAGCTTGCAGACGAGGACATCCAGATTGAAGAGTTCAACTACTACATCACCAAGAGCTATCAGCCGCGAATTTATAACGATTTCATTACTCTCAGGGATAACTCTAACTACATGATCAAGCTCAGTATATCGCATGCTATCGCCCAGTCGGTAAAAATCTCGCTGTTTGAAGAGTTGGTTGATAACACTATTGAAGACACCCAGGATTTCCCCCACGAAATAGCTGTCACTGGCAAAATCAATATGAATCGACGAGATATCATGAAGAGCATTGGTGAGTTGTTTATTCTGCGCATAAATATCAATCTACATGGAAGTATTCTGGACTCTCCTGAGCTCATGTGGGCCGAGCCCCATTTGGAGCCTATTTACCAAGCTACTAGAGGATACTTGGAAATAAACCAGCGAGTAAATCTACTCAATACTCGTTTGGAGGTCATTAACGATCTTCTTCAGATGTTGAAGGAGCAACTGGGCCATGCTCATGAGGAGTACCTCGAATTCATTGTAATTGTGCTGGTTGCAGTTGAGGTGGTGGTTGCTCTCATCAACGTGATTGTAGATGTTGTAGCATCAGAGGGGTTTTAAACCGCTTTTGATGTTGTAATATGAAGACTACAATAGTAAATGCATATATTAATACTGTCATTGTATGTGTATTAATAATCACAAATGTAACTTTCATCATTTGTACTACATTAGTATCTACAAAACGGGCACCACCAATTGTATTATCAGTAGGTTGAATAACCAATAACAACCATTAGCGTTCGAGGCACCAATATAATACTCAGCATATAATCGTTGTGATGAAAAATATCATAGTTGAATCATCAAGAAGTAGATCACCAGAATCAACTCATCGTCATAAAATACATTGGTACTTACGGTGTTTCTAATCATCTATGTAACGTAAATTTCATAAATATGCATGGGATCACTTCTATAGAGCAAAAGTCAAGACAACTAGCTTCCTTCACGTACCTACCAAGTACTCAGCATTGACCAATACCTGGCGTTCCCTGCAGATACTTGTAAGCTTGACAATCCACTTCCATTTTGCGTCGGATGCATTCTTGAAAGAAATGGACTGCAGGAGACGAGACAGATCCTCATCAGGAAGAACATGCGTGGGATCATTATGTCTGACAAGTTTGATACCATTAGATTCCGAAATACTAAGAAGATCCTCGGGAATGTTGCAGCAATCACTGGTATTTAGGCCCTCAACTGCAAGCTTGGGGGAGTCGGAAGGCAGAGCAGTCAGCAGCGAATCCAGAGAAGACGCCGTAAGATCACACACTCCGTAAGCTCGGACCGAAATATCACGACTTGCGAAGAATTTCTTGGCCTGGGATGCAGCTCGGATTACCAGCGAGATATTTTTGGGGGGAAAAGTTTCAGATTTTAATGAGTATCCGTCTACAGCTATGGTGAACAGACTCACCTTCTTAGCAGGGGATTTGGCCAGAAACTTGTCGTCCACGAGGGACAGAGAACTTGCTAAAGCGATATCAAGCTCGTCCTCAGACATGCCAGGACGTAAAAATAGTTTTATACATAAATCATGGGAGGCTGTCTGAATAGGTGCAAGAGCCTGGCAAGGGGGAAACAGATCGAGATTAGAGTCGTCTCCAGCACCGTAGTTCGCAGCACAGGCAGTATTAGACTCTCTCCAGTGATCCAGCATGTGGTCCATAACGGACGACAAATCAGCCGTTGCCGGTAGTTTATGGCTCAAAACGTTTCCAGAATAAAGAACGAGCATTGGAAGAAGATCTGACCCTAGGGTGGAGATGAAACAAGGTGGAAAGATCAAGAGACCAAAACGATAAAGCCAGACCAAAATTAAGATTTCAAACTAAAGGAGTCCGGGACACTTCGTTCCGTCTGTAAATGGGAGACGGTAGTCGGTAGAACAAAGAAGGGCCTGACAGCTTCTAGCGGTCTTGAACAAGTGGTGTTTTACGAAGGAGCGATACGAGTGATTGATAAAAAAAAATGGTGTGTAGAATACTAGGTGAGTGGCTTATCGGCCACCGCTGGGATTCTAGAAGAAAATTGGGTGGAATTTGGAGCAGTTGGGTGCAAAAGTTGATTATTCGGGGAGAAATCTGGTTGGTGGGTGGGAAAGTCGGCTGGTTGGCGGGTGGTTTAGCTGTTGGCGAGATGAGCCATGAGAATCCGGCAAGTGATAGCTAATAGCTTAGTATTGGTTAGAACTGCGTTTAAATGTTAAATAAAGATTATCAGTCGGGTAAAACAAGATCTCGATTTGATGGTTGATTTCTGGATTTCTTTTATTTCTAGTTTTATCGGGTTTCGCCCAGTCGATTGCTGTAATATGGTCGCAACTTTCTAAAGGGCAGCGGAGGACGTAATGTCTTGATCTAGCTCAACATATCAAAGCTACACTGTTATTACCAGCAGTGAAATTTTTCTGTAGCATCCTGGTGTACAGATATACAATTAGACGGGCTCTTCTCATTTTTAGCTTTTTGTCACATATTTTCAGCAGTAAATAACGCTTATTCATTCAACAATACAATACAATGAATAGGATGGCCGTTGATCAACGGACGAAATATCTGTATCCGGAGACCAAGACAATAAAGATATCGAATAATTAACAATATAGCTTGCAGAGTAAATAAATAATGGGAAATTATAATAACCAAATAACAGACTCCCTTGTCACGTTATCTCTATCAGTTGAATAATCGGCGTTTCACCTTCTGCTCCGTACTGGGCCACCTGAATCGACCTCAGCTCTAGCATTATCATGTCCCGTCATCAGCCAGTTAGTTGATGTTTACAAATCTATTCGACCTATTTAACTCTCCAATGCCCTTTACTTTCTAATCCTTGGCAGTATAATCATTTGATATACCTCAATTGAATAACGTTAGTCCTTTACGCCAGCTTCCTGATATATCTATCCTCGTTCTTGTCTTTTGCCTCACCGCACCGACGCAGGGCCCTCGTCAAGTTCAGCTACCCCAGATGTCGTGGCAAAGGCCGAAACGCCTGTAAAATAACCACACTAAGTTAGTCTAAACTATTATTCACCGGCCAGTCCGTAATACAGTGTAGCAGCCAGCCTTTCGGGTTGATTTGATCCCAAACCGTGTCCAATTTTCCCCAGTTCGATCGTGGTGGATTCCCGACCGCTTCAAGATAGCCAGCCATCTACCCGATCGCGACAATCAGGTCCAACCATTCCACCATCCATGCCGGACAAGGCAAATCCACTAGAAATCCCGTCAGATCCGCCTTACACCACTTTAAAATGTGCGGCAATACCTTATCCGGAGCAACCGATTTTGACTGGGGTGTTTCGCTTCGCCAGACCTCCGAGTGTGCTGACTCAGCTGCCCGATTCAGAAAGTCCGTGGTCATTATAAACCATTTGTACTGGACTGCAGTACCTACATTTATTTCACGTCGAGTGCGTTTTTGAGCTGCTGAAGGTCCTTGTAAAGAGTCGCCTCCTTTTCTGCTGGTTTCTCTCTTCAGAAATCTTCTCTTTTTGCCGTCTTTCGCAATCCCCTCGTCTGTCACTTTCGACCCTCCCCGTCTCACCTTAAATTAGTTTATGCCCTGAACATTGTGTTCGACCTTGATTGCATTGGTTTCGGCATTATCAACGATTTTTGCCGATCAAATCCGTTTCATTTTATTTCATCCCACTCCTCCCCCTTTTGCGTCTCATCTAGTCTGTCTCGTACTAAACCAGTGTTTTGCCTTCTATCTCCGTCCCTTCTTCCTGCCCTACCGCCTTGTTCTGGTCCGTGCTTTGTTGCTCCGATCTGGTCTGTCCTTCTGGTTCTCCCCACCATGACTTCCATAACACTATTCAAAGATGAAGAACAACCCCCTACTCCGGCCCCGTCGCCTGCTCCATTTATAAACCCACGGATGACCTCCGTTGGCGCTTCTCCATTGTCTCACCAGGCTCATCTTGACCACCGTCAATCCTCGGCGTCTGACATGGACCACCAGGACATTGCCACATCTCATTCTCACCTGCCTATTCCTGAGATACAGTTTCAGACGTCGGTACCTTCTGATTTGTCTTCTTACATAAAACCTGGGTCTTCTACTGACTTGGTGGATCTGATCCATGGCCCATTTGACCATCTTTCCGACAACGATAAGGTCAACTTCCTCAAACAGCTTCTGGGACGCTCGTCTAAACCTGTCATTTCTTCAGTATTTCATGCTATTGATCCATATTTGCGCAAAGATCCCTTCCGCATTCTCCCCAATGAGATATCTCTAAAAATTCTAGCTCTGGTCGATGACCCTCGCACCCTAGCCAGGTGCTCTCAAGTGTCAAGGCTTTGGTATCTTATGGTTTCCGATGATTATTCTTGGAAACAGCTTTGCCAAAAACATCATTTCCGGAGACTTTCTGCCGCTGTGTCTATTGACCGGCAACAAAAGAGACAACCTTCGGTATCTTTGGACCCTCACCAAGTCGATCCCTACGACGACATTCTTGAAGCAGTCTACAACCCGAATGTCACTAGAAGGCCGTGGCCCAGATCGTATCGTTCTCATTTCAAACAGCAATATTTATTAAATTCAGCCTGGGCTACTGGTGGCCGTACTGCTGCCCGATATACCATTGACCATGGAGGTGTGGTAACAGCTTTGGTAGTTTCCGACAAGTATATTGTCATTGCGTTGGATAACTCCAAGATCTTTGTATTCCGTGAAGACGGCAAGATGCTCCGTTCACTATTTGGCCATGTTATGGGAGTATGGGCCCTGGCCATTGAAGGCAACCGGCTTATTTCTGGAGGCTGTGATCGAGACGTTCGAGTATGGGACCTCATTTCGGGTGATTGTTTGCAAATCATGAAGGGCCATACTTCGACTGTACGATGTCTACAAATGACTGATGAGCGTACTGCTGTGTCAGGATCTCGTGATACCACCGTTCGAGTGTGGGATATTGAACAAGGAATATGCAAATACACTCTAGAGGGCCATGAGCTCAGTGTTCGATGTGTTGAGGTTGCCAATAATATGGCCGTTAGTGGTTCGTATGATTGCACTGCTAAGGTATGGGATTTGACTACGGGAACTCTAATGCATACATTGACTGGCCATTTCAGTCAAATCTACTCCCTGGCTTTTGATGGCAAACGAGTAGCCACAGGCTCGCTGGATGCTTCCATTCGTATTTGGGATGCCAAAACTGGAATCTGTCTGGCCATGCTTCAGGGACACACCTCGTTGGTTGGACAGTTACAGATGCGAGGAGATGTGCTGGTTAGTGGAGGCTCGGACGGTGCAGTTCGCGTATGGGATCTCAAGGAATACAAATGTGTATCTCGAATCGCGGCGCATGATAATTCAGTTACTTGCCTACAGTATGACGAAGAGAGAATTGTTTCTGGAGGCAGTGATGGTCGAGTGCGAGTCTGGAATTTATCGGACGGTCAATACATGAGAGACTTGTCAATGCAGTTTGAGGTGGTATGGCGAGTGGCCATCAAGAACGATGATATCATAATCGTGGCATCTCGTGGAGGTAAGGCTATAATGGAGGTAACTTCATTCACTCCACCAGTGGAAGAGGGCCGGGGATCTATTAGTGAACCTCTGGTTACTCCACCAGATGCTGTTCCACATAGGGCATCTGTGCCCATATCATCGCCGGGACCACATAGTCCTAAGACAGAAGCTTCTTCATCCCTTGGTGTTCCTTTAGATACGGGAGTGTCGCCTTTGAGTGAGGAACCAATGGATATGACGTGAGATGTGATCAGAGCGGACTTGAACCCACGTAATGTTCTCGCTGAATCACTAGTTGATGAGGCGATTAAAAGGTGAGTTAGGTGCTGTACACTGCTAATGGTAATTTTTAATTAGATGTAAGGTCATATTTATATCATGTCGTATCATAAAGCTTATCGGGTGGTGCTGGTGGTGCTGGTGGGTAAGTGAATTCACTAATGACTTAATGGTTACAGAACTGTTTTTTTCTATTTGAGACTATTATTGCTCCTGTCACTCATCACTTAAATTTGATATCGCATCACTTTTGTTCGATGGCATTTTCTATCGTGTACTTTGAATTAGATATCACTTCTGTTATGATGTCATTTGTATTCGATATGGACCATAGATCCTTATATTTACGGGCACTGCAGTAACATATATACAGGCAGTTGTGTTACATGATTATCCATTAATCCCATAAGATCATTTAACGATCCAGATTGATCTGTTCTCATGTATCCATAATGACGCTTGATGTTCACAGTTGTTGTCATGTAGTTTGTATCCACCACCAGGTCGACATGCAGGTTGACAATCAGATAAATAAAGACGACATGGTTATACATTACCCATTGTCCCGCCTAATCCTGTCTTCTTTTCTCTTTTCCTTTGTTCCCTCTCCCATTTCTTGTCATCTCGTCAGTTTTTCCTCTGGTTTCTCGTTCAAGTTCTCTCGTTTCTCTCCATTCACACTTTACAATTCACTGGAAGGTGGAGGCATATCAGATTGATCCAAGTCCGATTCAGAAGTATCATCAGATCGAGTTTCATCAGCTGCAGTAATACTTTCGCTTTTCAGTACTTTCAGAATTGGTAATGCTTGTTTGGGTGCATCTTCATCCTTGGCTGCCAAAGGTCTTGCAGAGCCGTTTTCTGCATATTTTGCTCGGTCCTCGGCCGACAAAGCCTTCCAAGCCGTAGCCAAGGCAGCATCTATATCATCATATTCATTGGAACTTTGTAGTTTATCCCGTTCTTGCTCACAAAAGTGTGTGTATTCCGCCGACGGCATGACTGGAGACGCTGGAGGAGATGGTGTTCCATCACTGTCTTCGGCCTTGAGAATTGTTCGTTCTTCTAGTTTTTCGAGCAAAAGTGCCCTTTCCAGGCGTACCCTCTGAATGGCACGCTTGGTCCGTGCAATAGAAATGGTGACGATTTCATTGTGTTTTTCAATCTCCCTGGTTCGTTTCCGAAGATCCTTGCACTTCTGCTTATACTTGAGTTCTGAGGGAGTTAGATACTTAAAAACATGGTATAATTTACACAGGGGCAATTGCGGGATTACTGCATTGTGTCATGTTTCAAACTTCTTACCATCTGTCTCTGGAAGCATTTCGGAATCACCGCGGAAAGCCCCGTTGATTAACTTCTCTTTTTGGTCAAGGCAGGCAGGTAAAGCTGATGCCATGTCTTGAGAGCTGGAGGGTTTGTAGTTGGGCCGGGTAACTATAGCTTAGAAATCGGTATATAATGAATCACAATTTCCTTCTGAAATTTTTTTTCTCGGAAACTTGCAAATTAGCAGTACCCCCATACTTGTCAGAAAAACAACAAACAATAATGACTTTGCAGGCCGCTGAAGCACTGAAATACTTGGAATCCTACAAGCAAAAGGATGGTTTGAGTGTTCACCAGCTCATGGACTCGTCCATTCGAGGAGGTCTGACCTACAATGATTTCCTGTTGTTACCTGGCAAGATTGAGTTCCCTTCATCTGTGGTGTCTACTGAGGCCAAGCTGACTCGTAACATCACTTTGAAGACTCCTTTGTTGTCTTCTCCTATGGACACTGTGACTGAGGAGAATATGGCTATCCATATGGCTCTGCTTGGAGGCATTGGTATCATCCACCATAACTGCACTGCAGACGAGCAAGCTGCTATGGTTCTGAAGGTCAAGAAGTATGAAAATGGCTTTATTTCCGACCCTGTTGTTGTGTCGCCCGACGTTACTGTTGGTGAAGTCAAGCAGCTCAAGGAGAAGTTGGGATTTGCTGGCTTTCCCGTTACTGGTAAGTACCTGAATAAAGATGAAACATGACGGCCTAGAAACTAGACAAGCATCTAGAGCTTTTTTTAAAAAACGCTTCTCTCATGATGCTAAAACACTAATAATAACTTTCGTTCTACCGATTAGACTGGAAACGGTCGGGGGGATAAACACCATACTGAAGAGAAGCGTTGATTTTGATGACTTTGATTACTAACGTACTATACAGAGACGGGCAAGATCCCTGGCAAGCTCGTTGGTATTGTCACTTCTCGAGACATTCAGTTCCACGATGAGGACAGCACCCCCATCAAGGATATTATGACTACTGATCTGGTTACTGCGCAATCTGGTATTGATTTGTTGACAGCAAACGACATTTTGCGAAAGTCCAAGAAGGGCAAGCTACCCATTGTAGATAAAGAAGGCCATTTGGTATCGTTGCTGTCTCGAACTGATCTCAAAAAGAACAGAAACTACCCCAATGCTTCTAAAAGTGCCGATTCCAAGCAGCTTCTTTGCGGTGCTGCCGTTGGTACGCGACCCGACGACCGGGAACGACTTGTCAAGCTTGTTGCTGCAGGTTTAGATGTCGTGGTCGTTGACTCATCTCAGGGCAACTCTCTGTTCCAGATTGAGATGATCGATTGGATCAAGAAGACTTTCCCTAAGCTTGACGTCATCGCTGGTAACGTTGTCACCCGGGAACAGGCTGCCAGCTTGATCCAGGCTGGTGCCGACGGTCTTCGAATCGGCATGGGTTCTGGCTCTATCTGCATCACCCAGGAGGTGATGGCAGTTGGTCGACCCCAAGGTACCGCAGTATATGCCGTGACAGAGATAGCCAATAAGTTTGGTGTTCCTTGTATTGCTGACGGTGGAGTCCAGAATATTGGCCATATCACCAAGGCTCTTGCTTTGGGAGCTTCCTGTGTCATGATGGGTGGTCTTTTGGCTGGTACTACAGAGTCTCCCGGTCAGTATTTCTACCGAGAAGGTCAGCGACTCAAGGCCTATCGAGGCATGGGATCTATTGATGCCATGGAGAAGACTGGCAAGGAAAACAATGCTGCTACTGGTCGATACTTCTCTGAGGGCGATAGTGTTTTGGTTGCTCAGGGTGTTGCTGGTACCGTGATTGACCGAGGCAGTATCACCAAGTACATTCCTTACTTGATGTCAGGTCTTCAGCATGGTTTGCAAGACATTGGTGTTCAGAGTCTCAAGGAGCTGCGAACTGAGGTTGATAACGGCAATGTGCGGTTTGAGTACCGAACAGCTTCTGCTCAGCTTGAAGGAGGTGTTCACTCTTTGCACAGCTACGAGAAACGACTGCACAATTAGAGCGGTTGTTTGAAAGGTTGCTCAAACCAGCTAAATAGCAGTAGTAGTTATATAGCCTATAGTGTAATCTGCTGTTATTTTATATTTAATGAATGATTTTATGAGACTGGAGGAGGCATGCTGAAAAACTGGGGTGCTTTAAGATGGAGGATTTGCACGTTTAGGAGTTTAGAGTGTGAGTGTCAACGGTGGTTATGAGCACTCTGTTAGATTCAATGCGATCCGGAAAGTACTAGAATACTACTAGACATGAAGTAGTATCACCCACTCGGACTTAAACGATTATAATCTCTCTAGATTTGTTGAAAAATCTGTTTAATCTATTTAGGTCTCGAATCATTCGAACTTGATATCAAACAAACCATTCTGCCTCCTCAGGTCGAGCTGCGCACTAGCGAGATCTGGTAACGTAGATGATTGATTGGTAACGTGACTCCAAAAAAATCTCATGCTCAGCATTGTCCATATATACCAACAGCTCTACCGTTGATAACTTTATTCCCAGTAAAATATTTTATCTTTTATAATATCATCAGCTATCTGTAAATTCCATTTTTCTATCCTCGAGTTTTGTCGTCCTCCTCCTGTTGTAGCTTCGCCGCTGCTCAGTGGTTTCTATTCCTCGACATTTATATCATGCGCCTCCCAAATCGCTTCGTTTCGCCATCAACATGAGTGCTGCGACCAACAACGAAACTGCTAACTTTCCGGCACCTCCTGTCTACGACGAAGCACCGCTTCTTCCCGGTGAAGGTGCTCCTCCTCGACAAGAAGATGACCATGTTCCTGACGATTTCAAGTACGCCAATGTAGCCGACTGTAGTCTGAGCATCCGACATGCCTTTCTGCGCAAGGTTTACACTATTCTATGTGCACAGCTTCTAGCGACTTTTGCTGTTGGCCTTATTATCAGGGTGAATGATGGAATCAGACTATGGGCTCTGGAAAACATCTGGGCCTTTTATGTATCGCTTTTCGGTGCAATGGGTCTCATGATTGGCGCCTATATCAAGCAAAGATCCTACCCTACCAATCTCCTGTTTCTGGGAGGTTTTACTCTTCTCGAAAGCTACTCGGTTGGTGTCGTATCTTCTCTATATGATACCAGCATTGTAATTGAGGCCGTTTTGATCACCTTGCTGGTGTTTGTTGGTATCACTTTGTTTGCAATGCAGACCAAGAGAGACTTCACCTCCTGGGCAGGCTATCTATACACTGCTGTATGGGCGTTGGTCATGTTTGGTTTTGTGTCTATGTTTTTCCCTTTCTCCAGTAAACTGGAACTGTTTTATTCCGGTATTGGTGCTCTCATCTTTTCTGCATACATCCTAGTGGACACCCAATACATTTTGAAGAAGTTCCATCCCGAAGACGAGGTGGCTGCTGCCATTGCGTTATATTTGGATATCATCAATCTGTTTTTGAATATTCTTCGGATCTTGAATGAAATCCAGGATAGCAATAACTGAAAACCAACCAAGGACAAGCCTATCATTAATGAAACGGCAACAATCCCTATATTTAATCAATATGCTATAGGTTACAATAATATTACTTAGTGGAATAATGTGAAGGTTCTTCTGGTACCTTGAAACCAGAGTTATTAACTGGTGAAAAAAGTCTCTATCGGTTCAACGTCTGTTATGCAAAGCATGCCTCCACATAGTTTGTATTTTCAATTGCCTTGTGCACCGACTTGATGAACTTGTCTAGAGCGCATAATCCATACTCATCTTCCGGACAAAAAGTCAGCGAACTCAGAGGTAGAACTCGGTTGTTCAGTTTCATTCGGACCTGGTCGTCCTCTAGTACTTCGACTACCAGGTTGGCACCGAACGGAGTCAGTCGTGAGATAATAAACTGTCGGGGAACAGGTATTTTGGTATCAGGTAGCTCTGGTGCAAGAAAATCAAATCCTAAAGCTGTCAGGACCGAAACAATCACACTGTCGTGTGTCATGTCCATGTAAAACAGCTGGTCAAGAGGAAGATCAGCATTTTCCGTCACATTGACTCCATTTCCCACTGGAGGATGCTCTCCTTCAAGACGAGACACCAATTCAGATAGCCATCCCGAGCCTTGAGCTGCTGCAGTTGCAGAACCATAAGAAGACTCTCCGTAGAATTTGAGGTCGTTGGCATACTCAAAACCTCTCCATTCAGTTTCAGTGAAGAGCCCACAAAACGGCGAGTAGTCATTAGCTGCGTACTCAAAAGTGCACACAGCTTGCATGGCAAATGCATCAGTAGCAGTCAAGTTGTGCAAACCTGGAAGTAGCTTCTGTAGTCTATGAGCAGCATCTTCCATATACAGATTGATCCAAGCCTGTTCATGCTCCTTGCCGGTGCCATTGTTTTTGGGACATCCATAGTAAGGAGCAAGAGTGGAATTGGCACCTTCAGTCTCCTGCTGAAGAACCAACTGATACAAATCGGAATTATCCTCGGGGGATTCCAGTTGACCGCCGTAGACTCCAAAGAACCCAGCAGCCCATGCTCGAGCAGATGTCTGGATTCGAGATTGATCAGTAGCTCTTAAAACAGGTATCGGTCTAGAAGTACCGTTATCGTACACATTCAACGAGGTGTCATATTGTAACTGATTCTCAGCCTTATACAGAATCTGTCCATGACTGGCCCAGAAACGTGCTCCCGCCGTGAACTCAGTAGCAACCCCTTTGATCACCAACAGATCCTTACCCAAATTGTTTGTCCACTGTTCCAACCATGCAACTGAGTCGTGGGGAGGTTCATCCATATTCCTGAGTTTCTCCTCAAACACTTGGATTTTTTTACTGATTGTTCCCGCAGGATATCTATCACCGTGTCTGTGCAGAACATGGACCTGTTTATATGCCTTCAACTGTGCATCCTGGTTTGGACCACCGGTTTTTACGTCACCGTAGTTCTGACCACCCTCGAAATAAGGTGAATAAGATCCCCAATTCTGCTTCATGTCGAATCCACTGGGGTATTCGAATCCCGTAGGTGCAGCGGGAGACGCCGACTTCGACGGTTCCAGTCTACTTCTAGATGCTACCAGCAGCAGGGCAAATATCACGGGAATAGGAATCAGCAGTACCAGGAGAACTTTTGCCCATTTGTGCTCGCGAGGGCTTCTTCTACGACCATGGACAGTATGTCCGCGCTTCCTGTCCTTGCTTCCATCCATCAACCCCAAGTTCTGTTCACTGTCATCGACCACAAACGACTCCATAGGCGCCTGCTCCTCGTCTGGAGACACAGATCTGACGCTCGACATGATGGTGCGTTGAAAGTAGTTGGTCGGATTCAAAGACTTGACCCAAAACATGCCAACTGTGCATATGAGAAACCTTAAAAGGGAGATACTGAGAGACCAAGCTCACAGCTAGAAGTCCCACCTTGAAGGTAGATCTGATAATGAGATTCTCGATAAACACATGTTTCGTATATAGCTACGGTTATATTTTTACATGTAGAAATAAAGATTGATATTTTCAGATCATCCTGGCCGAAATAATGCCAGTTCAATAGATCATTGATGGGCTGTATTGTTAAAGATATCGGTTTCATTGTTCTATGTCATCAACCAGCCCGATCTTTTCGGCATCAAAACAATTACTTCAATCATATAAATGCCTTACCTGATTTTTTTATGAAAAATACTGACGACTCTAACTTAATTGATTTTAGAAAAAGTATTCTACACTAAGACTTTTCTCTGTTCATTCGCTGCTCATTTGCTGATCGTGAAAATGTTTATTCTATCACTCATTGATTAACCTTTAGAGCCCCCTAAGAGTATCAAAAAAAATTGAACACACTTAGAGCATACATATGCAGTAAGGAATACTTGCATAACCTCTGCTCAAACATGTTACCAAAAAGGTGCAAAAAAATTATGATAGAGGCTACGAGATTCGAACTCGTGAATCCGGAGAAACTACGGTTTTTCTGACTGTGCAAGCACAGAACCTAAACGTAGCGCCATAACCAACTCGGCCAAACCTCTACAATCCGACATAACATTATGGTTTGATCGTACAAGGGTATTGGTCAAGGCTTGAAAACCCCAATTTTCGACTTTTCCGGCGGTAAAACAAACTTACCACCGACATGCCACTCTCTGAAAGCGACAGTGAGCTAACAACCGACCAGGACGACCCTGCCAGCGCGTCAGAACCGGATGGAATTGAAGGTTATGCTCAGATTACTGAGCCTAACTCGGTCCAATTGGATCCTGACCCGCCAGACGAGCGGGATAGACCTAGGACGCGATCCCAGGCGACACTGAACGGTGGCGACGCGATACCCAGACTACTTCCTGAATCTCAGGAACGCAGTGTAACGTCCCGCAAAGCCACTCGTTCCCGATCGCCTGCGAAGCTGAGCCAGGCAAACCCTGTAGGAATCTCCCGTGCCCCCTCGACGGGAACCACCTTTTCGTGGTGAGGGGGACCGACTGGTTAAAGCTCATTGATTCGAATCTCTAGAACAAGGCGAACAACCTGATATAAATTTTATTTTCTTTGAAGATCTGGAATGTTGCCAATTTCGTCGTTGATTCTAGGCGTCTGAGGGTTTCTAACAGATCGTTTTTCCGTGAGTACTCGACTTCACGACGACGGGTGACCAGAAAACG